>OX451735.1:943461510-944061510 GCA_948472305.1 Vicia faba
GAGGTAGTCAATCTAAGCAAAAGAGCCTATTATGATCACTTTCTCACATAAGAGACATCTTCAATGCAAGTATTTTCCTTTAGCTTGAGTATTCTGATGTCTAGCACAATGTTGAGACATTAAAATTGATATCCTTGACTCAACTTGCCTTTTGATGGAAACAACTGTTTGTCACTTGAGTTTTCACTTTGCTAATTCTAGTTTGAAAACCTTATCCCTTTCAGGCTTCAACTTAACTTCTCTCTTGAGGAAACTCCTCCAATAGATATGAAATAACCTCAAAGACTTAATCATGATACCTAGTTTGTAGATCAACAAAAATACCTCATACTATAGGTTATAGATACTAGAAAAATATTCTTCCTATATAGACAACAGGTAAGAAGTAGTTACCTTCTCTTTTCTTCCTTGTTGACATACTTCTTCACTTTTGATGAACAATTCGTTGCAAGAAGTAGCCATCACATTATGAGATAGTTCTTTACTACAGTAGTCCACAACAGAAGCCCACCTTCCAATCTTTAACATGATTACTTCCCTCATCAAACCAAGACAAGAAAACCCTTTCAGATGGTTCTTGAGATAAATAGGACATTCCAAAAACATACAAGACATTCACATCAGTTGTAGCTTTTTTTGGAGCATCATGGAACATGCTGATGTCAGAATTGATGTTCTGGACAATTTGTCTAGACATTCTATCCATTCCACTTAATACTTGATTGAATTGCCTCCCGAGGAATAGTATTTAGAAACCCTTCATTAAAAATTTGAAAACAAGCTCCTACAGAGTTGGAAACAAAAGTCATGCTCTTGTTTTTCTTCAATAGTTGTAACTTCCATGTCAAATATCTTGAATAAAGAACTGAGTATATTCTTCTTGATCAACCTTTCTTCTGATCTCTTTTCTCCCAAAACACTTAGATGATGTGCATTTATGAGTGGACTTGAGAATTTCCCAAGTATCTTTGGCCATAAAACAAATGATAAAGAGTCTGAAGAAAAACTTATCAATTTTATTGATTATGGTATTGAAAACTTCAAAGTTGCAGAAACCAACTCATACTCTTCCCTTACATATCCTTAGCACCAAGATTCAATCAATCCTAACAAATTTTCAAGTTCTTCTGTCCATTGACATCAAGAATGCTATCATTTTGTCCTTCAAAAATACCAGTAGTACCATAAATTCTCCCTGAAACTCACCCAATAAACAGACCAGGGTGCCTGCTCTGATACCAATTGAAATTATGGAACTTGCAACACATGTTAATACTCATGACTCAACATCAGAACATAATGTCAAGAAAAATATTACGACATATGTTTTTGATACAGAATATATCAAACTGTAAAATAAATTGCAGAATGATAAATAACACGACAAATTGTTAACCCAGTTCGGTGCAATGTCACCTACTCTAGGGGCTACCAAGCCAGGAAGGAAATTCACTATGGTAGTATTAGTTCAAAGCCTAAACAATCCCAGTTTACAACTTCTCGCCTAATCCATACCTTGTGCAGCTTATACCTAGAAATCACCATCTAGATATGAGACCCCCCTCTCACTTCCAATCACTACAGTGATACCGACAACCACAGACCTTGTGACTAGAATAAAATCAAATAGAAGATTAAAATTCTACTATAATAATACTTAGTCTTTCTTAAAATTTTCAACCAAGAATAATACTCAACTCTATGCTTAAAATCTTAAAGAGTGAGAATAATAACTTGATAAACAATCAAGTAACAACCAGTCTACCACATTATATCAAAAGACACGTGGGTAACTTACAAAAACACAAGATGTAAGAACAAGAAGTGTTTCCTACATATGGCCTTGAGATTTTGATGATAACTTCACATGTTATCTTAGAGAACAATTGTATACACTAATGGTTTTGTCTAGTGTGTAGTTGTTGCTATAATGTTTTGACTCTGAACATACACTCTGGAAGAAAATAAGTGGTTACATATTTTGTTAAAGACAAGGTTCTGAACTGATCTTCTACAACGTTTCTTAGGAATGTTAGTACAAGAAGTTTTGATCGTGGCTTTGTTGTTTAGCTTTGGGAGCCTTCTAAAGATTTACTTTTGTATGTTACAAGTTCTGAAGATTATGAAGAGAAGGTTCTGCTGAACAAGTTCTGATAGTCTGATGAAAAGGAAGTTCTTACAACCAAGTGCTGAAGACTGTGAAGAGAAGGTTATATGTGACAAGTTCTGAAGACTCCAATACATTGGTTCTAAGGCTTAAGAAATATTCTTCTACAACAAGCTTCAAGACTCAACATTCAAATATTTGAAGCCTTTGTAGATCAAGAAAAGTTCAAAATGGTTAACTCGTGATAGTGTACAAAAAGTACATAAAGTGACTGTGACCTCTACTCTTCTAGAGTGGTGTAATGACAGGTATTTTGTACTTGACAGTGACTACTCTCATTATAACCATTGAGAACCAACAACTAGGTTTCTAATTTACCTTTCTACCCTTTCAACGGATCTTTTTTATAATCTATAAAAGGAAGACTTAGAAGTTAAATAAAAGTAATAAACTACATTACAACGAAAAATCTATCGGTTCAAATCAAGCTCAGCAAAACTACACCAAAGCGCCATGCAAACTCTGTAGATAAATCATGTGTATAGTTTTGTAAATAAGTAAGGAGTTGTTGCTCGTATCTTGCAGTATAACACTTAGGTGTTCTTCATTATACTGAAAAGTCTATGTAATCTGCTTACAAGAAGAAAATATGTAATGCACTGAAAGTACTCAACTGGTTTTGAATGATACCTTGAGAGACTGAGTGAAGGTATGAGCTCAAGAAGACTCTTGGTGCAGCTTGAGTGGATTTAAAGTAAGGATCGGCGAATTTATTGGGGGTGCCAATAAGGTTTATCAGACTTATTGTAGGTTGTTTTGTAATAGGTTTGGTCATAGTGGATTAAGTCCTTGTTGAAGGTGAAATCATCCTTGCGAGGGTGGACTTGAGTAACTTAGTTAACAGCGAACCAGGATAAAAATCATTATGTTCATTTACTTTTTTTTGTTCTAAGCATATTTGGTTTGTCACCAACGAAAATATTTTATTTGGTGAAACCCAATTCAAACCCCCTTTCTTTTGTCTCTCACACCTTCAATTGGCATAAGAGCTCCAGTTCTAGTATTGATAGTTATCAAACACTTAACCATGTCAGATAAAGATCCAGATGACTTTTTTTGTTGAAGAAACACAATGGTTGAACCCACTTCAGTTGCCGCTGCATCAGATTCAAACGATAAAAGTTATAATGTTAAACCTCCCATCTTTGATAGAGAAAAGTTTGAATATTGGAAAAATATAATAAAAAGTTTCTTTCTAGGTTATGATATTGATCTTTGGGATATATTAGTCGATGGCTACGTGCCTTCCATAGATAATACTGTAAAATAGATAGCTAGAAGAGTTATGACTGATCAACAAAAGAAAGATTATAAGAATCATTATAAAGTAAGAACCATCTTGCTGAATGCGATATCTTATACTGAGTATGTGAACATCATAAATAGAGACTCTTCTAAGTCTATATTTGATTCTCTCAAAATGACTCATGAATGAAATGGTCAAGTAAAGAAAACCAAGGCGCTAGCCTTGATTCAGAAATATGAAGCTTTCAAAGTGAAGAATGATGAAAACATTGAAGTCATGTTTTCAAGATTTCAAACCTTATTTACAGAACTAAAAGTTATGAACAAAGGTTATTCAACAACAGATCACGTGAAGAAGATTATCAAAAGCTTACCATCCAAATGGAGGCCTATGGTAATCGCATTAAAACTTGCAAAAGATCTGAATAACACTTATCTAGAGGAACTGATAAGTTCTCTAAGAAGTTATGAGATTGAACTAGAATAAGATGAACCGTCGAAGAAGATAAAGTCTTGCTCTTAAATCTGTCAGAAAATCAGAGAAGTCCAAAGCTCTTCAAGAGATTGAGGATTTAGAAGGAGATTCTGATGATGAAGAAGATGAGTTGTCTCTATTAACTAGAAGGTTTAACCGTCTCTAGAAGAGAAATCAAGGAAACATGTTTAGAAGTTCAAGAAGGACTGGAGGTCACTTCGAATCAACATTTGGTCAAAGGAAGTCTAGTGGCAACGAAGTCATTTGTTATGAATGCAATGAGCCAGGACACTACAAGAATGATTGTCCTCAGCTTCAAAAGGACATACCAAGGAAGAAAGATCTCAAAGGAAAGAATAAATGGATAATGGAAACATGAGATGATTCAGACTTGTCTGACTGTGACTCAGATGGAGAACATGCTAACATGGTGCTGACGACTCACGTTGGAACATCTAGTGAAGTATTCCCCTTAGAAGATGAAGCTGATTCAGAAATGGAAGAAGTATTTTGCAAATATGTATTCTCTGACTTTACTCATTATAAATTAACAATCTCCTTAGTTGAAATTATGGAAAAACATGAGTTACTCAGGATTCAGTTCAAGGATCTCAAAAAGACCCATGAATCTATATATGTTGAAATCAGTAAGCTAAAGGAAGAAAATTTTATTTTAAAAGACGAAATTTTTTATTGAAAGATGAAAAATCTTCCCTTAAAGGCACAAGAACTCTTCTAGAAGCCACTGAAAGTACTGATGGTGTCATTGAGAAATATGACAAAGCCTTCCAGAAATTTCTTGCAAAGAGCATAGGGAGAAGCGTGCTAGCTTCCATGATCTATGGTGTAAGCAGAAATGGAGTTAATGGTATCAGGTATGATCCTCATGAAAATTCAAAATCTAATAAGGAAAACATACCAATCACCTTATACTCTCATTTTGTGCCTGTCAGGTTTGTGCCAAAAGAAAATGGAAAAGATGAAGAGGAATCTAATTCTAAATTCAATGAAAATCAATTGGCTAAACCAAATAGTTTTAATTCTAGTAAATATGATTATTTCTTTGTTAAGACCAATGTTTTTTACAACTCTGGTAGATCTAACAAGAAAGGACCCAAGAAATTATGGGAACCAAAGGGTAAGATAATATATGTTACAAACATCCTTAGTAGTGCAACTAAAATACCTGTCTTGGGACCTGGACTATGTCTACCTGTTACACATGATGCTAAAAAGGCATATGCTCCAAAGTCTGGAACTTAAGCTTGAAAAACATCATGGGTTTTGAAGGAGATCAAAAGAAATAAATCACTGGCTCCAGGACAGTAGATGTTAGGATGGCTATATCCTTGCTCAATTTAAAGGAAGAGAAACAACACTTATAAGATCAGGCTTTCTGACCTTATAAATCGAAAATTAATTTGTCGCATATATGTTAATGAGGATCAGTGGTCGTGGCTTAGATGTTTAAGTTAGCTTGAGAATGTTTTTCTCAGTTGAACAAGCTTGATTTTATCAAAAGCCTGCCTTAAGTGAAGTTGACTTTAGATGCCTTTCGTGAAACATGTCATAAGGACAAGTTTGTTTTTATTTCAAAAGAAAAATGTTATTTCTTTCTCCAATATATTTTAACTTTTACACAATGATTTGTTTTCATTAGTGAAAACTATATCAATCAATAAAAAAAGTAAGGATTAGTTATTGTAAGTACCTACAACAAGTGGACTTAGGTGAAGCTTTTCTAACACAAAGATGTGTCACATTTTGTATTCACCACCTTCTGTACTCAAGTTCTATTTAAGATAAAATCTCAAACTTTGTCAATCCAATATAACAAAGCACTTCTGGGCAAAGGATGTAAGCAGAACATGTTATTTTAAGAATAGTGTATCCGTATGACCTTTTCCTAAAAAAGACTTGCTGTGAATTGTGGAAAAACAAGAAACCAACATTTTCTACATTTATCAATTGGATGCTTTTGTTTTATCCTGGACCATAAAGAAAATTTGAACCTGATTGACTCTACTGATCAAAGTGGTATCATGTCATGATGTTCTGAAAGCTCAAAAGGCTACAAAGTATATAACACTGAAACATTTTTTTGAATCAATACATGTTAGATTTAATGATAAGCTTGACTCTGAAAAGTTAAAGCTAGTTGATAAACTTGTAGGTATGGAGATTACCATTTCAAAATCTGAAAGTAATGGAGCTGCTGCTTAAAGAACAAGAAGAAAGAAGATCAGAAGATGTTCAATCAGAAGCCTCTATTGATCAAACTCCTACAAAGAGAACCTCACAAGATAGAAAGATAAAGATGATCTCTCAAGAGACAAAACACCAGGTCAATATTTTTATGCTTTCTAACAAAGTACTTATAGATATCCCTACAAGTTAGAAGATATTCTATCAAGTAAAAGGTCAAAGTACTCCTGGTCAGATATATATTTTATAGAAATCTCTGCATCACGGATACTGAAGAGTCATCTCATTAATTAATTCTAGACCTTAACTATCTAAAATTTTTGGTAATCTACCACATTGGGAATGAAAATTGTTAGCTTGCTATATTCAATTTTTCATCATAAGTGTCTATCATGTGTTCTATCTTACATCTTGAAACTCATAGTATCTCTCTCTCTCTCTCTCTCTCCCTCTCTCAAAAATATCTTTCTTTGAGTGGTCATCCTTCTTGGGGTATCTGAACCATATCTCTTATACAGTCAGTTACTTTTTATTTTCCTCTATTTTAAAATGTTGATCACCTCTCCTTAGTCATTCATATATCTCTCTCTATCCTCATGGCTTCAAGAACCTTTCATGGAGATGAAGATTTTCTTGAAATTATCCGTGAATGTCGTCTAAATATTTCAAGGTCCATCAGAAATAATCTGGGTCTTACTCAAAGTATCTCCGTGCAAAGATGGTCCAGATACTTTGCAGCATTGTTTGGACCAATCTATTCTGAACTAGTCAAGAATTTCTGGCTGCATGCGATTTTAGGTCAAATGGAACCTCCATTCACTCATCTATTTTTGGAAACTCCATCATCATTACCCCAGCGTCTATCGCTGCTGCTATTGAATGTGCTCAAGCATGAGTTACCATAGAAGCTTTCCAAAATAGATACTCTTTTTATGAACGGCTCCATACCATTCACAATGTATCTCATGAATATTATCGCACCAATGTTTCCAATCTTCTCCTAGGTGCTTTAGTCTGGTTTCAGCTTGTGGTGACAAACTTTAGACATAGAACTTATATGTTGAACACCCTAACCTATGAGGATAGAGTTCTAATCTACTTTCTTGTGCATCATATTAGAGTTAACTTACCTCAATCCATCTTTAACTATCTGAGGGACTCAATCATTGCTTCCAGAACTCAGCGTCAGATGTTTATAACTTTTGCTAGAGTTCTCTCTTTCTCTTTGCAAAGGCTAGGATTATTAAATCAATTCACAATAATGGTCCACAGGAAGTTCTTGAGGAAGTTCATTTCCAAGTTCTCTAAGTCTAGTTGTTTAGGGGTTATTCATGTTTGTCATTTGTCTGTCTTCTCTATTTTAACTATGTTGTGTTGTACTCGTCGTCCATGTTTAATCAATGAAATGTTCTGGTTTTGCTGTTATGATTTTATTTGAATATATGTGTGCTAGCTCAATATTTCTCATTCTCATAAAGTTTTACCAAACATTTCTCTATGTTCTAAAAAGTAAATCTTCAATTTAGGTTTAAAACTGTTATCTTCAAAGTTCATTTCTCTTTTCTTTTATTACGTTTTTGATTTCTTACAAAGGGGGAGAAAGTAAAATGATTTTGATAATATTTACTCTCATAGTATGAAACTCAAACATATATAATGTTTTTTCTACTAACTGTTTGTTTTTTGTTTTCTATCCAGGAACTCTAAACAAGTTCATTGATTTTATTCTAAAAGAAGTTGAAGATGAAGATCCTAGTGTAGAGGTTGAAAACCTTATGGATGATATCAACTCTAATCTCATACCTAAGAAGTTGTACACTTTGTGAATATATTAATATTCAAACAGATGTACCAAACATAATTCAGAAGTTATAAACTTACTGAAAGTAAGGTAATCTTGCTTGATATCATAGTGTTCAGAAGTTGTTAACTTTCTGAAAGTATGAAATCCAGAATGGCTGAAGAGGAAGATCCTGATGCATGGATAAATTCACCTTTGATTTTATATCTAAGAATTTGTACACTTTGTATATATATGAATATTGAAATATATGTACCAAACACAATTCAGAAGTAATAAACTTACTGAAAGTAAGGTAATCTTGCTTGATATCATAGTATCCAGAAGTTGTTAACGTTCTGAAAGTATGAAATTCAGACTCAAAGCTCAAAAGTTATGCTCTCATAAAAGGAAGACAAGTCAACATTATGATGCATGCTCTCATACATTGATACCACTCAGAATCTGTGCTCTGATACGTATGCTTCAACAATGCACGCTCTATTCAGAAGTTGTGAACTGTATGAATGTATGATATAGTGGAGAGTAGCATATCAAACGCTGGTGCTTGAGAAGCATATTGTTTTGGTTGTGATATCATAATCATGGTCCAGAAGCGTGATACATAATGTGTGGCATTATTCAATCAGGCTAAAATTAAGTTTTGATTCTTCATTAAGTGCTGATAGAAACCAGGTTATGAGATGAAGACCATACGTTCTAGTCAGACTCTGATGAGTTACTTTAGAGAAGTGTTACTTCTTTATTCTTATGTTCTGATACTCAAAATTTATTTTGTGAGTCTTGGGCTCAGAGGGAGACTCTGAACAAGCTTAAATGAAATTTTGGGTTTAACAGATTCAGGGGGAGTTGTGGGCTTAACTCTGAATTCTATCAAAATACATGGTTTTGTCATCATCAAAAGGGGGAGATTGTAATAACAAGAAGTGTTTCCTACATCTGGCCTTGAGATTTTGATGATAACTTCACATGTTATCTTAGAGAACAATTGTATACACTAATGGTTTCGTCTAGTGTGTAGTTGCTGCTATAATATTCTGACTCTGGTACAAGGTGTGTGACATCATCAGGTTCTGAATATACACTCTGAAATAAAACATGTGGTTACATGTTTCGCTAAAGTCAAGGTTCTAAACTAACATTCGGCAACGTGTCTTAAGAACTTTAGTACAAGAAGTTCTGATATGGCTTTGTGGTTTAGCTTTGGAGGCCTTTTAAAGATTTACTTATAAGTGTTACAAGTTATGAAGATTATGAAGACAAGTTTCTTCTAAACAAGTTTTGATAATCTTTAGAAAAGGAAGTTATTATAACTAAGTGTTGAAGACTCTGAAGACAAGGTTCTATGTGACAAGTTTTGAAGACTCGAGGACTTAGTTTCTAAGGCTTAAGAAAGATCCTTCTATAACAAGCTTCAATGCTCAATGTTCAAATATCTGAAGCCTCTTGTTGTACCCCAAAATTTTCCCTCTCATTTTACTCAAAACATACTCCTAGAGATCCTCAATTTGCTCAAGGTTGCCCAAGAGTTGACCAGACAAACTCTCTCCAAAGGCAATGTACCTCAAACTAGGGTTTCCATTTTCATCAAGATGGGTGAAATCCAAAGACCTCATATGCTTTCGATGGTCCTAATATGTTCCCAAGACCTTCCATGTCAAATTTCAAGCCTTGCACAAGAAGTTTGCTTAGTCAACTGCTCAGATGCTTGAGAATCGACTGTATTAGGTCAAA
Source organism: Vicia faba (assembly GCA_948472305.1). NCBI lineage: Eukaryota > Viridiplantae > Streptophyta > Magnoliopsida > Fabales > Fabaceae > Vicia > Vicia faba. The sequence continues at coordinate 943,471,138 of OX451735.1, forward strand.
AGTCAATTGTGGCCCACATACAATCAAACTTCAAGATTTTTGGTCAAAATCAACATTTTGAAATTATATCCATCATTTTATCAAGGTTTGATCATGATTCCTCAAGGAATTCCCTAAATTCATCAAAACCCAAAAGTTGCTAAATTAGGGTTTCTAAGGAAAAGTCAACCAAACTTTGACCAAACAAAACTTCCTCATACTTTATCAGAAATTTTCCATCCAAGGCTCATTTTGAAGAGAATACAGTTCCCTACAATTGATCTTCAGCCCTCAAGTTCAAAATATGCACTCACAAAAAGATATGAATTTCCACATTATAGGTCCTTTTGAAAAGTCAACAAAAACCCTTTTTTGGTCAAAGCTTCTTACATGAACATGGAAGACCCAATTGAGATGAGACCAAAAGGGATTGCTTAGGGGACATATTAAGCTTTCTAAAAAGCCCAAGAATACCTTTCTAGGGTTAAAATTCGAAGAGATATGCCTTGTCAAAGTTGACCCTTTTTGCCAAATTGCCAAAAGTCAAATGTGCTCAAAAATGCATTTTTTTTTCCAAATGGGCCTAACTTTTTATGCTTGCACCTCACTCATGACATGGTCCACGACCCAAATGTTCACTCACATGTAATTTTCTTCATTATTTATTTTATTTTGATTTTTTATTTATTAAAAATTGAATTAAATCAAATAATTGGTAAATAATAGGAAATATTTGTTTTAATTGGGTTTTTGAACATAATCACAAGCTCATTATGCTGGTATATCAGAATCAAATCATATCAAAGCTAATTGGCACAAGAGTGGCATGATTACGCCAAATTTGGAAGGATATCATACCACATGAAAATCAAATCAAATCTCCATAAATTTCAAGATACAAGTTGGTTTTTACAACCCTAATTCACTCTAGTACAAATACATAATGCAGCCAAAGCAAGAAAACAAGGGTTGAGGTAGTGAAAGTCATCAAGCAAACTCAAATTTTTGGAAGAAAAGTATGGACCAGATTTCAATTTAGAGGACGATTCGAGGTGATTCAAAGCCACCAATCGACTCTTGGACATCCTCTGAAGCGATTGCAAGCATCACCAAGCCTCCACAAGCCCAGAAACAAGCTACACGACTGTCGCGGTTTGCCTACTTTTTTCAAATCGATTACAATCATTCTCGCATCATTAGCCTGATTTGATGATATATTTGTGACCATTGATGTATTTCTAACATGTCTGGATTGTTTAATTGGATTTTTGATGCACATAAGGAGGTTTGCCATTATTAGGTTTTCTTTGGTCGTTTTAGGATTTTCTCATACAGGTAAAATTGGCCATAGAAAAGAGTACTAGGATGCTCATGGCATCAATACGGTTTAATCCATGTAACTGGAATTCATTTATCATGCGTTGTGTTGATTTTTGAGAATTGCAGGTTTTTAGTTATGGCTGATTGTCCGTGGGTAAAAACTCTGAACCTAAGACGACGGTTCCCTGGAGGAGATGAGTGCGTGTCACGACTTGAGTGGATGGTTTAAAATTCGCGCGCGTTTGGTTGTAGCCACTGACCAGTTCACAATATATTGTTTTTTTATATGTTTATATTAACAAATAACTTGGCAACGCAGTTGGCAAAGAAGGAAACCTATGAGGTGCGCGTCCTAGGTTCGACCCCAGGTGTGTTACTTTTGCATTTTATTGATATTTCCTACAGGTTCCAATGCACCATGTCTATGAAGTCCACCGTGAGACCTCAGATCTAACCCTCAAGATCTCATGACCATCCAATCCAACGTCCCACACGCGCAGTCATACCATAGATCATCAGGGGACAAATACACTGGATCAGGCGCTGACTGGGCTTCAACTTGGTGAGCCTGGAATAAATTCAGAAGGACACCCCCTCCATTTGCTATACAGGCCCAGTTTAAAATTTTATTTATTTATTTTGTTCTATTTAATTATTTGTTTCACAAACTAATTCTTTTTTTATTAACTACAAAAAATCAACAAATCACAAAAAAAAACACCCGAAAATCATTTTTTCATAAAATAGTTATTTCCTTTAATTAATTAATTTAGTTTAAATTAGGTTAATTTAATTCCTTTTCATGATTAAAACTAATTAGTAATTAGGGTTGTAAATAATTAATTTTTCTCCAAAAAATAACCAAATTGTTTTTCAATTAGATTTTAGGTCTCTCAATTAATTCTTCGCATTTAATTCGTCGCGCGTGTTTTATTTACCGTTTTGATTATTATTTATGTAACTGTTTCGAAGTTGTAATAGATTTTAATTAGGGTTTTAATTTCCGCATTTTATTTTCAGTTAAATAATTATGTATCTGCGAAAGCCATGTAATAGTTAGGATTTCTATTTTTGCACTTTAAATTTCCGCAATGATGAACTGTTAGATGTATGCTAATAGGATTGTATGACAAGAATATTTGAAAATTAAAATGGTAGATAACCTAAATGTGCAAAGACAAATTAACTGAAAAAAGCTCACTAACACATGCTCACTCCTAGGGTTTACTCCACTTCGGTTAAGCGGTCATGAAGTATAGGGTTTGTTAGTGGTCATCCTCTAACCCTGAAAGATCTCAAATGACCCATTCAGATGTTGCCTCGGAAACAGATCTTTAAGGCTTTATGATGATTACTAACACCTCCTAACATTTCTTTTGTGACCGTATATGTCCCTTCGAACGTCCCTTAAAAATCCAACGATGGTGCTACCTATTCCTTAATAATGGGATAGCGTTGTCTAAAGGAAAATGAACAGTCTCTTTCGAGTAGGTAGATTAACTCTTAAGTACTTGCTCAAACAAACAAACTTTTCACACCAACACCTTTCAAACAATTTTCAAAACACCTTCGTCATATCCTTGAGGACTGATACAAGGGTTATCACGAAGTAAAACTTTTTCAAAACAAACACACACAAACAATTTTAAAATGAGCAAGTACCTAAGAGCCCATGGGAAACCATGGATAGAAAGGGTGCTAACATCTTCCCTTTCTATAATCTATCCCCCGTACTCAGAAATATTCTCGAAAAAGGTTTTTTCTGTTCTTTTTCCTTTTCCTGATTGGATGAAATAAAAGTTGATGGCGACTATTCCTTACCGCGACATTTTGCGAACAAAAAAATGCAAAACGCAAACCAGTATTAAACAGTCGGTTCTTCCATCGTATCACAGAATTGGCAACTCTGCTGGGGAAAAAAGTGGGGCATACCTTAGGATCTAGGTCATTTCAAATTGCTTTCTTGTTTGTTTGCTTTATTCTTAAAGGGTTTTTGCTTGGGTTACTATAGATCCTACACCCGGATCTGGGGGAATTCTTTAGGTAAGCAGCCATAGATCGTGGAGACTGTACGGCATAGACTGATATGGTTTAAGCGATGGTTGTGCTGGTGTGGCACTTTGGTTGGTACCGGTATCCTTCTTGGGGAAACGAGGAGAATACAGGGCTGCCGCGTGGTGTCGTGAAGCACTAACGCACCTTAGAACCTTAGTTAAACAAACTTGGCCATTAGAAAGTAGTGAGATATCCGGCCTCGGTGTAGAGCTGAGGATTGGTTGATACTCGATGCTACACTCATTGAGATCAGACTTTCAGGATATTTTGGCTGCAAGAAAAGATTGCTTGAGCTGAGACAATGCCCGATAAAGGATGGTCGGTGATATTGAGATCCTTTAGAACCCGGTTACTTTTTAATCCAGGTTTGAAACCAACTAAACTTCAAGAGGGTATGACCTTTAACCTCATGCAGGCCGTAAACCTAAGGACTTGGTGTGATTTGTCTGTATTTGCTGTACCCGTGGTTTATCATGACATCATGCATCATAACATAGCATCCATTCTTATTGCACTAACCATTTCAAAGACCAAGGGAATTTATCTTTGTTCTGTTTTGTAGATCACGGCTTTCGTTCGTAGAAACACTATCCGAATCAGTTTTGTGAAGATACCCTCCCAACTCAAAGAGCTAGTATCAAGGGTTTCCGAAACTTCTACGTTCACTAAGAGACATGGTCGACTTCTCAACCTGGTTACTTCAAACTTTGATGAAAAGATGATGAGTGTACTCTTTCAGTTCTTTGATCCCAAACACCACTGCTTCACTTTTCCAGACTATCAGTTGGTGCCTACCATGGAAGAATTCTCCCAACTGTTGGATATACCCATTCTTGAACAGTTGCCCTTCACAGGTCTGGAAGAAGTTCCTAAGCCAGAAGTCATTGCCTCAGCTTTGCATCTGAAACGGGCCGACATGGTATCCAATTGGGAAAAAAGAAGCGGAGTTAAGGGTTTTCTAGCCAAGTTCATGATAGACAAGGCCCAGCTGTTTTGGGATGATATGGAATTTTAGGCTTTTGAGGAGGTCTTGGCTCTTCTAATATATGGGTTAGTCCTATTCCCTAATCCAAACTCATTCATAGATGTGAATGCTATCAAGATATTCCTCTCTCGCAACCCTGTGCCTACCTTGCTCGGAGATATTTTGCACACTCTCCATACTCGTACCATGAAGAGAAGAGGGGTTCTTATGTGTTGCATGCCATTACTGTTGAGGTGGTTTATTTCTCACCTCCCTAAGTCCATACTGAAGAATGAAGAGGGTTTGGTTTGGTCACAAAGGATATTGTCACTCGCTCATACAGATATTCTCTAGTGTTCCCGAGCTATGGAAAACATTGCTATTATTGACCGCTGCGGGGAGTACCGTAATGTCCCGTTACTTGGCATCAAAGGGGGCATAACCTACAACCCTTGTTTAGCTCTGCGACAATTTGGTTACACTCGAAGAGATGGTCCCCACGAGTTACTTATTGAGGGCATTATATTCAACTATGAGGATGATGTTCACGAGTATCGCCGGAGGTTCATACGAGTTTGGGGCATGGTAAACCAATCTGGCGCCAGGGCTTTGGGGCCAAAGGCTTTCTTTCCTATGGAACCTTACCTCAAATGGGTACGAGCTCACGCTAAAAAGCTTATGATGCCCTATGTGGCCGTTTTACCAGTGATTGTGGAACCTACTACTGAAGGGGGTATTCCTTACACGGCTCTCTACCCTTAGATTCCCACTGATCCTAGAGAGTTACAGAGGTCTTGGATTCAGTTGAAGAAGGAGCGGGATACTTACAGGGGTCAGTTCCATGCTCAGGAGAGGAAGGTTTTAGAGCTCACAAAGCAGCTCCATGAGGAAAGAGGACTCAATTCTTATCTCGGCACGAAGAGGAAGCATCCATGGGAATTTTGATTTCTTTTTTAGTTTTAGATTTGTTTTTAATTGTAATGCCTAAAAGGCATTTGAACTTTGAATTCAGCTAATAAAATCTTTGTTTTATTTTAGTTCGCAAATTTAAAATTTCCCAAAGTCTTTGAAATCATTGCATGCGCATCCCATTCATAGCATTGCATGTACATGTACCATTACAGGTTTCTCATCTTCTTCGCTGTTTATTTCAGCAGAAATGTCTTCTGAACAAAGCATCAAGGACCTTCAGGCACAGAACCCCCAGTTCCAATAAATGTTCATAAATCTGGTGAAAGGGCAGGAGGATCTGAAAGCCCTCATCCTGAAAGAGAAAAAGAAAAAGAAGAAGGTTGCCGGTATTCTGAATATGAGTAGAAGGTTTGGAGAGCGGTTGAAGCGACAAGTCGATCTGACCTCTTCATCCAAGGAAGGGGAGAATCAAGAAGAAGAGAAGGAGCCCAGTCTTGCGGTTTTTGACAATGATATCGACTACAATGATGAGAAGTATCCTCTTGCTGAGGATAGATACAAGCAGTTGGAAGAATGTTTGAGTGCCATGGAAGTTCAGAAGATACCTGGGCTAGATTTCGAAGAATTGCGATTGGTGTCGGGAGTGGTCATCCCGCAGAAGTTCAAAGATCTAGTTTTTGCTAACTATGATGGGGTGTCCTGCCCAAAACTCCATCTCCTCTCTTATGTCAGAAAGATCCAGCCCCACACTGCTGATAGAAATTTGTGGGTTCATTTCTTTCAAGATAGTATGTCAGGGACTCAACTTGAATGGTTCTACCAACTGGAGAGAGCCAATGTCTAAAATTAGGAAGATTTGGCTGCTGCGTCCTATAAGCAGTATCAATATAATGCCAACCTTGCTCCTACTCGTACACAACTCCAGAGTATGTCGATGGGTGCAAGTGAAGGCTTTAAGGACTATGCACAGAAATGGAGAGACTTGGCTGGAAGAGTTCAACCCCCGTTGTCTAATAGGGAGTTGGTTGATATGTTTATGGGGATGCTATCTGGTCCATTCTTTAATCATTTGATTGGCAGCTCGTCAGCTGGTTTCACCGAGCTGATTCTAACAGGAGAAAGAGTAGAAGCTGGGATTCAGAGCGGCAAGATACAGAAGGATGCCTCTTCGAGTTCAGTAAAGAAGCCTTTTGCCGGTAAGATGGAATCCAGTGCCATCTACAGCCCGAGGGGCCAAAACAGGGCTGAACATCGTCAAACAGTAATTGTCGTAATAATACCTAGGCATGTCGTTACTCCACAACATAACAATCAACAAAGGGTGGAAAGACCACAACGTCAGTTTACCCGAATCAACATGACATTGGCTGAAGTTCTACCTTATCTACTGAGATCCAACTTGGCAACCTTGAAAGAGGCTCCCAAGAATCCAAATACCACATCTCCCCAATATAATTGAAATGCTCGGTGTGCCTATCATTCTGAGAGTCCTGTCCACGATACCAATGATCGTTGGGCTCTAAGAAATGAGGTACAAGACCTGATTGAAGCCAAGGAAATTGAGTTCAATGCTCCGGAGAAGCCCAATGTCATAACTGCTCCCATGCCTAAGCACGGTCGTGGAATTAATGCTGTTGATACCGACTTGTTTGTGACCTTGGTGGATAAAGTTTCTACTCCTCTCATGACTGTGAAGAAGAATTTGTTGTTGGCCGGTTTATTTCCGGGTTATGGTGAAGGTTGCCACATGTGTTCATTTCTACCTTCTGGTTGCAATTTGCTGAAGTCAGGTGTTCAACGCTTGATGGAGAACAAAGAAATTTTGTTTGAGAAAACTTTGGTTCCCGTTGTTCCATCTGAAGACATTGCCATTATAACCATTTCCGCCAATTCTTCCAAGGTCTCCCCAAGAAGACCTGTTAGGATTACATCTGCTCCAAAAATCACTCCGCTGATAATCACTATTCCTGGTCCTGTCCTGTATGTCTCGGACAAAGCTGTCCCCTGGCATTATGGTGCCGATGTGTACTATCATGGCATCAAACAAGATTTGAAAGATGAAGAGGCTAATCCTGATATTGATAACATTTTTGGAATCAACAAAGTTACCCGAAGTGGAAGGGTCTTCTCTCCTGATATTTCCCCGAAGACTGTCAACAAGGCTATTGTCATTCCATCTGTTGTTCCTTCTAGTACATCGACTACTGCTCCTGTTCTTACTCCAGTTATTACCCATGTCGGCGAGCCGTCTGATACCCGCGGCAAAGAAGTTATAGGTGAGCCTGCCCGAATGGAGGCGCCTAGAGAAATTGTTGTGGAAGCCTCTAAACAAGAGATAGAGGAAATATTGAAGATAATTAAGAAGAGTGACTACAATGTGGTCGAGCAGCTGAGGCAGACCCCCTCAAAGATATCCATGTTGTCTTTTCTGTTGTGTTCCGAAGCCCATGCGAAGGCTTTGATTGCATTCCTCAAGACTGCGCATGTGCCGCAGGAAACTTCAGCTGATCAATTCAAAGATTGTGTGGCCAGCCTGACTGCTAATAATGGGTTGGGTTTTTCAGATGCAGAGTTGACACCGAAAGGGAGGAAGCATAATGATGCTCTTCATGTATCGATTGAATGCAGGGGCACCACTATGGCTCATGTGTTAGTAAATACGGGGTCTTCGCGGAATGTTCTGCCGAAAAAGGCGTTGGACCGATTGGATTGCGAGGGTTTTACTCTAAAGCCTAGTAACATTGTGGTAAGGGATTTTGATGGGTCGAAGAGAATGGTGCACGGGGAGGTGGACATCCCTGTCAAAGTGGGTTCTCAGACTTTTGGGTCCACCTTCTATGTGTTGGACATCAGGCCATCGTATTCTTGTTTGTTGGGTCGTCCTTGGATCCATGAGGCTGGGGCAGTTACTTCCACACTACACCAAATGCTGAAATATCTGGTAAAAGGGAAGATTTTCATTGTGCAAGGTGAAGAGGAGTATATGGTGAGCCACCTCAATTTCTTTCCGGTACATAGAGATGGACGGGGAATTCATAGAAACTCCTTGTCAGAACTTTGAAGAGGTCCCTCAGATCTTGGAATCGACTGAAACTACTACCAACAGCAAACCTCCTCTGAAGATGGCTTCTCTCAAGGACACCAGGGCCGTCGTTGAAGAAGGTGGGTGTGCCAATTGGGGTCAACTCCCTGATTTCACTCACAAAACTGACAAATTTGGTTTGGGCTTTACTACAGGGGCTCATAGGGCTGTTCGACGCGCTCGGGCTGGAAGACCTCCCCTGCACATAAGTAATCGTGGGATTAATGCCATTGAAGACAACAATAAGGACTCAGATATCGACAGTTGGATCTACCCAACTACCAACGGTGGACCGAGTAACTGGACGGTTAAGGACTTTATACCAGTTTCTTTTATTCCGCGGTAATTTTCTTACTTGTTTTGAGATTTGTAATAAACAATTTAAAACTTTACGGCCTTGTGCTTTGCCCGAGGCACATTGGTTTTTCTTGTGAGGGCTAGTATTTGTCATTTCATATACCATTAATAAAGCATTGGACGTTTCTTGCATACAAATTTTACGCTCTCTGTTTTTCTTTTCTGTTTTCACTTTATCAAAACAAATATTCTCTTACACACACTCACGTATCATAATGCAGATCCCTATCCACTCTAGATCCCATTGATAATAGCTCTGCTATTTCCAGTTATGACTTCAAAAATCCGATCAACCAAGCCGAAGACGAAGGTGAGGATGATTGTGAGGTTCCTGGAGAACTTGCTAGACTATTACAGCAGAAAGAAAGGGCCATACAGCCTCATGAAGAGTCGGTTGAGACAGTGAACTTGGGTACCAAGGAAGACAAAAAGGAGGTTAAAATAGGTGCAAATATGGAGCTTATCATCAAATAGAGGTTGATACAGATGCTGCACGACTATGTTGAGATCTTCACCTGGTCCTATGAAGACATGCCTGGTTTGGACACCGATATTGTGGTACATCGCCTGCTGACTAAAGAAGACTTTCCTCCGGTAAAACAGAAGGTCCATCGTATGCGCCCTGAAATGTCAGAGAAGATCAAGGCAGAGGTCATGAAATAGTTCGACGCAGGATTCTTAGTTGTCACTTCTTATCCACAGTGGGTTGCTAACGTTGTTCCGGTACCTAAGAAGGACAGTAAGGTACGGATGTGTGTGGATTACAGAGATCTGAATAGGGCAAGCCCCAAGGATGACTTCCCTCTTCCTCACATCAATGTTATGGTCGACAACACCCCACATCACAAAATCTTATCCTTCATGGATGGTTTCTCTGGCTACAACCAGATCAAGATGGCTCCTGAAGACATGGAGAAGACGACCTTCATCATGCAGTGGGGCACCTTCTGCTGCAAAGTGATTCCTTTTGGGTTGAAGAATGCTGGGGCAACTTATCAGCGCGCCATGGTCGCTTTGTTCCACGATATGGTTCACCATGAGATAGAGGTTTATGTTGATGACATGATAGCCAGTTCTCAGACTGAAGAAGAGCACCTTGATCATCTCTAAAAGTTGTTTGACAGGTTGAAGGTATATAAGCTGAGGTTGAATCCAAACAAGTGCACCTTCGGGGTAAGGTCTGGTAAACTTCTGGGTTTCATTATCAGCGACAAAGGCATCCAAGTAGATCCCGCAAAGGTAAAGGCTATACAAGAAATTCCAGCTCCCCATACAAAGAAGGAAGTTAGAGGTTTCTTGGGACGCTTGAATTATATCTCCAGGTTCATTTCACATCTGACTGTTACTTGTGAGCCCATCTTCAAGCTTCTGAAGAAAGATCAAGTGGTAAAGTGGAATGATGAATGCTAGACCGCTTTTGAGAGAATTAAGGAATACCTTCAAGAACCACCAATTTTGATGCCTCCAGTTGAAGGAAGACCTTTGATATTGTACTTGACAATGCTAGACAATTCAATGGGGTGTGTGCTGGGGTAGCATGACGAGTCTGGTCGAAAAGAGCACGCAATATACTACCTTAGCAAAAAGTTTACTGACTGTGAGACAAGATACTCACTACTCGAGAAAACTTGTTGCGCTTTGGCATGGGCTGCTCGTCGACTGAGACAGTATATGCTGACCCACACTACCTTGTTGATATCGAAGATGGATCCGATCAAGTACATTTTTGAGAAGCCCTCTCACTCCGGAAGGATAGAAAGGTGGCAAATGATCTTAACTGAGTACGACATACAATATACAACCCAAAAAGCAATCAAGGGGAGTGTATTGGCTGATCATTTGGCTCATCAGGCCATGGATGACTACCAGTCCATGAATTTCTAGTTCCTGGATGAGAATATCATGTTAGTGACCGACTATGAAGAACCTGGACCAGATGAAGGACCTGAGAAGGGATCCCGATGGTCTATGTATTTTGATGGAGCCTCCAACGCACTGGGTAATGGCATCGCCACTGTAATCATATCTCCCGAGAGCTATCATACTCCGTTCACTGCCCGATTATGTTTCAACTACACCAACAACATGGCGGAGTATGAAGCATGTATTATGGGTCTTCGAGCTGCTATCGACCTAAGGATCAAATTCTTGAGTGTATTTGGGGATCCTGCTTTGGTGATAAGTCAGATCAAAGGCGTATGGGATACGAAGCATCTGAATCTCATCCTAAAAAAAGAGTACATGCTGGCACTGCTCTCACACTTTGAGGAAGTAACTTTTGCACATTTCCCACGAGAGGAGAACCAGTTAGCGGACGCGCTAGCTACCATGTCTTCTATGTTCAAAGTTAGGTGGGACAATGAAGCTCCCCAAATCACCATTGAGAGGTTGGATGAACCAACACACTGCTGTGAAATCAATACCAAAGAAGTGACAGACAAACCCTGGTTTCACGAAGTCAAGAGGTATCTTGAGGCTCAAGAATATCCCGAAGGGGCATCTGTCAACGATAAGAAGTTTCTGAGAAGGTTCGCTGCAAAGTTCTTCCTCGATAATGGAATCCTCTATAAACGCAACCATGACTCCACGCTATTACGGTGTGTAGACAAGAGCGAAGCAGAGAAGATCATGACAGATCTATATGAAGCTACCTTCGGAACCCATTCCAGTGGACATACCATGGCTAAGAAGATCCTATGGGACAGATATTACTGGTCCACTATGGAAGCCGATTGTTATCACCACTCTCGAACTTGTCATAAGTGCCAACTCTACGCTGATAAGGTGCATGTGCCTCCGGTCCCCTTAAACGTCTTGACAACTCCGTGGCCCTTTGCAATGTGGGGCGTCGACATGATCAGAGAAATTAGGCCCACTGCTTCTAACGGACATCGCTTCATCCTCGTAGCCATTGATTAATTCACGAAGTGGGTTGAGGCCGCCTCTTTTGCTATAGTAACTAAGAACGTCGTGGTGCGGTTTATCCGACATAATTTGATTTGTCGATATGGGGTGCCAGAGAGAATTATTACTGACAATGGTACGAATCTCAACAACACGATGATCACCGAGCTCTGTAAACAGTTCAAGATACAACATCATAATTCTTTTCCCTACCGGCCAAAGATGAATGGAGCTGTTGAAGAAGCTAACAAGAATATCAAGAATATTGTACAGAAGATGACAATGACATACAAAGACTGGCATGAGATGTTACCATTTGCTCTTCATGGGTACCGTACCTCAGCACGGACATGAACAGGGGTAACACTCTACTCTCTGGTGTATGGAATGGAGGCAGTCCTACCCATTAAAGTCTAGATACCTTATCTCAGGATTATGAAGGATGCAGGTTTGAAAGAAGACGACTGGATCCGAACCCAACTTGATCAGTTAAATCTAATCGATGAAAAGAGACTTACCGCTATCTGTCATGGTCAGACGTATCAAAAGCGAATGATCAAGGCTTTTAATAAGAAAGTCGGGCATCAAGAATATCAAGTCAGGGATCTAGTGATCAAACGCATCATATTGCCGCAAGGTGATCCCAGGGGCAAATGGACCCCCACTTACGAAGGGACGATTGTGGTTAAGAACATTTTCTCGGGTGGAGCTATGATTCTAACCATCATGGTCTCTGACGACCTTCCTCACCCTGTCAATGCAGACATAGTGAAAAGATACTACGCCTAATCAAAAGACCCTCTAGGTTGACTGGCCTAGGCAAGAATAAGGGCTTCACGGCGAACCAAAAGGGTTCGGGCAAAAGTAAGGGATGAAAATGGAAAAATCTGTACACCCGGCAAGTCGAAAACCCGAAAGGGCAGCTTGGGCAAAAAGGGTATCCCGGTGGACTGAAAACCTGAAAGGGCGGTCCAAGCAAAAGTTAGGGATATAAATCGTACCACTATGTCTCATTGGATCATCTTGCGACCAGACTTCAGTATCAACTATCAAGCTCAGACGACGCCAATCAATCTGATCAACTTTCGACCAAGAAGCAAAGTGATGAGACACTTGAAGATATAAAGGCAATAGCAGAGTTGGAACCCAATGGAATTGTTTCACATAGCTGTTTTTTTTCTTTATTTTACACAAATTGTATAGTTTCTATCTTTCGGCAGTGTTCTCTTACTAGAGCGTCAACCTCCTTGTACAAAAAATGCCTATTACAGACCAACTTCAAAAAATCAATACAAAATATTTTCACAAGAAACTTCGAGTTTGTTTTTTCTTTTTCTGTTTTGTTTTGAAAGAACGTCCAATGATCTATTTTTGATATATGCATTTGAAAATTATTTCTGCTTATAAATATTTACATAAGAAACAAAAGACAGTTACTCGTAATTCCAAAAATAGGGGCAAAAACAAGAAGTGCCAAAACCGACAGTTACTCCGCCCAACAGGTATTGGGATAGAGTCAGCTTTGGAACACAATCATTGGTACATGTAATCCCTACAAAGTAAAAGTATTCAAAAGCATTGATGTCAGCTTTCCCGAAACAAGATGTAACCACCCCAGTTGAAGTTCATAATCACGGGCGAGTCAGTAAAATTCATCCCCCAAGTAGAGTTAATTTCTCTAGATACAGAGGCTCAATCCCTGACAAAGTTCATCACTTCAGCTACAAGAATTCACTTCCTAAGTTTGTTCCATACATAGTTTATTCTCAAGCAATATCTCTTCCCGACAGAATATTTACGAATCTCCAGCAACCGTTAGGGATTTATTTTCCCAGACACAGGCATCCCCCGATAGCATTTCATGAACATACATCATGACATACGCATACATATAATATACATCATAATCTCATTTATTTTGAGAACATCATCTCACCCTGCTTTTCATGCATCGCATATAATTAACCCTAATATCTTTGTAGGAAAAGACGATTAGCTTCAACAAATCCAACAGTTACGCAGGTCACATCTGCAGACAACTAACAAAAACTCAGTTCCCTAAACGAAACGGGTCAACTAATCTACACTATCGCTTTGAAGTAACCCTATGACCCAGGTTCCTTCTCACAGCCCTACTATCCAGGTTTTCATTTCGAGGTAACCCTATGACCCAGGTTCCTTCTCACAGCCCTAATATCAAGGCTTTCATTTTGATATAACCCTACTATCCAGGTTCCTTCTCACAGCCCTACTATCCAGGCTTTCATCTCGAAGTAACCCTACTATCCAGGTTCCTTCTCACAGCCCTACTATCCAGGCTTTCATTTCGAAGTAACCCTACGATCCACGTTCCTTCTTACAACCCTACTATCCAGGTTTTCATTTCGAAGTAACCCTACGACTCAGGTTCCTCCTCACAGCCCTACTATCCAGGCTTTCATTTCGAAGTAACCCTACTATCCAGGTTCCTTCTCACAGCCCTACTATCTAGGCTTTCATCTCGAAGTAACCCTACTATCCAGGTTCCTTCTCACATCCCTACCATCTAGGCTTTCATCTCGAAGTAACTCTACGACCCAGGTTCCTTCTCACAACCCTACTATCTAGGCATTCATTTCGAAGTAACCCTACTAACCAGGTTCCTTCTCACAGCCCTACTATCCAGGCTTTCATCTCGAAGTAACCCTACTATCCAAGTTCCTTCTCACAACCCTACTATCTAGGCTTTCATTTCGAAGTAACCCTACTATCCAGGTTCCTTCTCACAGCCCTACTATCCAAGCTTTCATCTCGAAGTAACCCTACTATCCAGGTTCCTTCTCACAACCCTACTATCCAGGCTTTCGTTTCGTAGTAACCCCATGATCCAGGTTCCTTCTCACATCCCTACTATCCAGGTTTTCATTTCGAAGTAACCCTACGACCCAGGTTCCTCCTCACAGCCCTACTATCCAGGCTTTCATTTCGAAGTAACCCTACTATCCAAGTTCCTTCTCACAGCCATACTATCTAGGCTTTCATCTCGAAGTAACCCTTCTATCCAGGTTCCTTCTCATAACCCTACTATCCAGGCTTTCATTTCGAAGTAACCCCACTATCCAGGTTCCTTCTCACAGCCCTACTATCCAGGCTTTCATCTCGAAGTAACCCTACGACCCAGGTTCCTTCTCACAACCCTACTATCCAGGCTTTCATTTCGAAGTAACCCCACTAACCAGGTTCCTTCTCACAACCCTACTATTCAGACTTTCATCTCGAAGTAACCCTACTATCCAGGTTCCTTCTCACAACCCTACTATCCAAGCTTTCATTTCGAAGTAACCCTACTATCCAGGTTCTTTCTCACAGCCCTACTATCCAGGATTTCATCTCGAAGTAACCCTACTATCCAGGTTCCTTCTCACAGCCCTACTATCAGGGCTTTAATTTCGAAGTAACCATACTATCCAGGTTCCTTCTCACAGCCATACTATCCAGGCTTTCATTTCGAAGTAACCCTACGACCAGGTTCCTTCTCACAACCCTACTATCCAGGATTTCAACTCGAAGTAACCCTACTCTCCAGGTTCCTTCTCACAGCCATACTATCCAGGCTTTCATTTCAAAGTAACCCTACGACCCAGGTTCCTTCTTATAACCTTACCATCCAGGTTTCTTTTCTCTTATCTCCAGACAACAGTTCACAACAATGTAAGACCTGGACATGATCAAACACGATCGATTTCACCTTTCCTCAGTAAGCCGCTATGCAGCTTGGACCCTGACCAGATATGTAGATCCACTCCCGCTTCCTCAAGCAGGAGTTATTTCCCCAGTAGTGTAACAGATAACTGAAGCTCCTAAGATTCTATTTCTCCCAAGACAGATACCAACATTCCTCAGCAGACTCCTCTTCAACAACAGGAACATGAATTCTCATCAGGAAATCAACATCCTCTAGATGGCATCTTTAAGCCCATCTTCGACGATCCGACGATTCTCCGTCACATCCTGGATGGCATATTTTAGCCCATCTCTGACATTTCTCTAGCATCTTCTCCAAATGGCATCTGTAAGCCCATTCCCGACATCATCAAATCAAGTGCCACTTCATACGAGTGCAAATTTATAGGCACTCTAGTGTTTAATCATCTTACACCTTCAGATCACGAAAGGCAGACAAGCCAATCTACATCCTCAGGTTTAAGAAGATTTAACAGGGGAAGCTGTTGTACCCTAAAATTTGCCATCTCATTTTACTCAAAACATACTCCTAGAGATCCTTAATTTGCTCAAGGTTGCCCAAGAGTTGACCAAACAAACTCTCTCCTACGGCAATGTACCTCAAACTAGGGTTTCCATTTTCATCAAGATGGGTGAACTCCAAAGAACTGGTATGCTTTCCAGGTCCTAATATGTTCCCAATACCTTCCATGTCAAATTTAAAGCTTGCACAAGAAGTTTGCCTAGTCAGCTACTCAGATGCTTGAGAATTGACTGTATTAGGTCAAAAGTCAATTGTGGCCCACATACAGTCAAACTTCAATATTATTGGTCAACATCAACATTTTAAAGTGATATACATCATTTTATCAAGGTTTGATCATGATTCCTCAAGGAATGCCCTAAATTCATCAAAACCCAAAAGTTGCTAAATTAGGGTTTCTAAGGAAAAGTCAACCAAACTTTGACCAAGCATAACTTCCTCATACTTTATCAGAAATTTTCCATCCAAGGCTCATTTTGAATAGAATACAATTCCCTACAATTCATATTAATCCCTCAAGTTCAAAATATTCACTCAGAAAAAGATATGAATTTCCACATTATAGGTCCTTTTGAAAAGTCAACAAAAACACTTTTTTGGTCAAAGCTTCTTACATGAACATGGAAGACCCAATTAAGATGAGACCAAAATGGGTTGCTTAGGGGACATCTCAAGCTTTCTAAAAAGCCCAAGAATACCTTTCTAGGGTTAAAATTGGAAGAGATATGCCTTGTCAAAGTTGACCCTTTTTGCAAAATTGCCAAAAGTCAAATGTGCTCAAAAATGCATTTTTTACCAAATGGGCCAAACTTTTTATGCTTGCACCTCACTCATGACATGGTCCACGACCCAAATGTTCACTCACATGTTGTTTTATTCATTATTTATTTTATTTTGATTTTTGATTTATTAAAAATTGAATTAAATCAAATAATTGGTAAATAATAGCAAAGATTTGTTTTGATTGGGTTTTTGAACATAATCACAAGCTCATTATGCTGGTATATCAGAATCAAATAATATCAAATATAATTGGAACAAGAATGCCATGATTAGGCCAAATTTGGAAGGATATCATACCACATGAAAATCAAATCAAATCTCCATAAATTTCAAGATACAAGTTGGTTTTTACAACCCTAATTCACTCTATTACAAATACATAACGCAACCAAAGCAAGAAAATAAGGGTTGAGGTCGTGAAAGTCATCAGGCAAACCCAAATTTTTGGAAGAAAAATGTGGATCGGATTTCAATTTAGAGGACGATTTAAGGTGATTTAAAGCCACCAATCCACTCCTGGACATCCTCTGAAGCGATTGCAAGCATCACCAAGCCTCCACAAGCCCAGAAACACGCTACGCGACCGTCACAGTTTGCCTACTTTTTTCAAATCGATTATAATCATTCTCACATCATTAGCATGATTTGATGATATATTTGTGAACATTGATGTATTTCTAACATGTCTGGATTGTTTAATTGGATTTTTGATGCACATACTGAGGATTGCCATTGTTAGGTTTTCTTTGGTCGTTTTAGGGTTTTCTCATACAAGTAAAATTGGCCATAGAAAAGAGTACTAGGATGCTCATGGGATCAAGACGGTTTAATCCATGTAACTGGAATTCATTTATCATGCATTGTGTTGATTTTTGAGAATTGCAGGTTTTTAACTATGGCAGATTGTCCGTGGGTAAAAACTCTGAACCTAAGACGACGGTTCCCTAGAGGAGATGAGTGCGTGTCACGACTTGAGTAGATGGTTCAAACTTCGTGCGCGTTTGGTTATAGCCACTGACCAGTTCACAATATATTGTTTTTTATATGTTTATATTAACAAATAACTTGGCAGCACAGTTGGCAAAGAAGGAAACCTATGAGGTGCACGTCCTGGGTTCGACCCCAGGCGTGTTACTTTTGCATTTTCTTGATATTTCCTACAGGTTCCAATGCACCATGTCTAACAAAGTCCACCGTGAGACCTCAGATCTAACCCTCAAGATCTCATCACCATCCAATCCAACGTCCCACACGCGCAGTCATACCATAGATCATCAGGGGACCAATACACTAAATCAGGCCCTGACTGGGCTTCAGCTTGGTGGGCCTGGAATAAATTCAAAAGGACACCCCCTCCATTTGCTATACAGGCCCAATTTAAATTATTTATTTATTAATTATTTCTTTTATTTATTTATTTATTTTATTTATTTTGTTTTATTTTATTATTTGTTTCACAAACTAATTCTTTTTTTATTAAATACAAAAAATCAACAAATCACAAAAAAAAAAACACCCAAAAATCATTTTTTCATAAAATAGTTATTTTCATTAATTAATTTAGTTTAAATTAGGTTAATTTAATTCCTTTTCATGATTAAAACTAATTAGAAATTAGGGTTGTAAATAATTAATTTATCTCCAAAAAATAACTAAATTATTTTTCAATAAGATTTTAGGTCTCTCAATTAATTCTTCGCATTTAATTCGCCGCGCGTGTTTTGATTATTATTTATGTAACTGTTTCGAGGTTGTAATAGATTTTAATTAGGGTTTTAACTTCCGTATTTTATTTTCAATTAAATAATTTTGTATCTGCGAAAGCCATGTAATAGTTAGGATTTCTATTTTTGCACTTTCAATTTCCGCAGTTATAAACTGTTAGATGTATGCTAATAGGATTGTATGGCAAGAATATTTAAAAATTAAAACGGTAGATAACCTAAATGTGAAAAGACAAATTAACTAAAAAAAGCTCACTCGCACATGCTCACTCCTAGGGTTTACTCCACTTAGGTTGCCTTCAGTTAAGCAGTCATGAAGTATAGGGTTTGTTAGTGGTCGTCCTTTAGCCCCGAAAGATCTCAAATGACCCATTCGGATGTTTCCTCGGAATCAGATCTTTAAGGCTTTAGGATGATTACTAACACTTCATAACATTTCTTTTGTGACCATATCTGTCCCTTCGAATGTCCCTTAAAACTCCAACGATGGTGCTACCTATTCCTTAATAATGGGATAGCGCTGTCTAAAGGAAAATGAACAGTCTTTTTCGAGTAGGTAGATTAACTCTTAAGTACTTTCTCAAAAAAATAAACTTTTCACACCAACACTTTTCAAATTATTTTCAAAACACCTTCGTCACATCCTTGAGGACTGATACAAGGGTTATCAAGAAGTAAAACTTTTTCAAAACAAACACACACAAGCAATTTTAAAATGGCCAAGTACCTAAGATTCCATGGAAAACCATGGATAGAAAGGGTGCTAACACCTTCCCTTTCTATAATCTACCCCCCGTACTCAGAAATATTCTCGAAAAATTTTTTTTCTGTTCTTTTTCCTTTTCCTGATTGGATGAAATAAAAGTCAGTGGCGACTCTTGCTTACCGCAACATTTTGCAAACAAAAAAATGCAAAACGCAAACCAGTATTAAACAGTCGGTTCTGCAACCGTATTACACCTCTGTAGATCAAGATGAAAATTTCAAAATGGTTAACCTTTGATATTGTACAAAAGTTACATAAAGTGACTGTGACCTCTACTCTTCTAGAGTGGTGTAAGGATAGTTCTTTTGTACTTGACAATGACTACTCTCATTATAACCGTTGAGAACCAACAGCTAGATTTTAGATTTACCTTTCTACCCTTTAAAAGGATCTCCTTTACAAGCTATAAAAGAAATACTTGGAAGTTGAAGAAAAGTAACAAACTACATTACAACGACAAATCTATCAGTTCAAATCAAGCTCAACAAAACTACATCAAAGCATTTTGCAAACTCTGTAGATAAATCATCTGTGTATAGTTTTGTAAATAAGCAAGAAGTTATTGATCGTATCACTTAGGTGTTCTTCATTGTACTGAAAAGTCTGTGTAATCTTCTTACAAGAAGCAAATCTATAATACATTGAAAGTACTCAACTGTTGTTGAATGATTCCTTGAGAGACTGAGTAAAGGTCTGAGCTCAAGAAGACTCCTGTTGCGGCTTGAGTGGATTTACAGTAAGGATCGATGGACTTATTAGGGGTGCCAATAAGGTTGATCAGACTTGCTTTAGGTTATTATGTAATCAGTTTGGTTATAGTTGATTAAGTCCTTGTTGAAGGAGAAATCATCCTTGCGGGGGTGGACTGGAGTAACTTAGTTAACAACGAACCAGGATAAAAATCATTGTATTCATTTACGGTTTTATGTTCTAAGCGTACTTGGTTTGTCACCAATGAAAAGATTTTATTTAGTGAAACCAAATTCAAACCCCATTTCTTGTGTTTCTCACACCTTCACAGGAGACTATCAAAACCTAATAATTAAGACTTCCCCTAATTTTACAATTGTGAAATGTTAAATTACATTAGGTCTAGGGTTCTCTGTAAATCCTCCTCAGCAATCCATGGGTTTCAAAATCTTCACCCAAATATTCTTTGATTCCCATGCTAATGGGTGCACCAATTATGCATAAAAATCTCCTTAAATCTTGGAACACGTCTTCAAGTTTCCTATATTGTCTCAACATCCCATTTTAGAAACTTTAATGTTGTTGCAGATTCGATTCACTTGTTCCATATTAAATTCCCTTGACTTGTGCAAATCATTGATATATATCCAAAAGAGATATCACAAAATCAAATCAAATATGTCATGATTCAAACAACCTGTACTGATATTCTAGTACCGCGTGTCACGATATCTGTTAGAACATTTGTTTTTCAATGTAAGCTCATACTCTCCTGTGTCAGTTTGATCAAGGTGTTATGATATCTTGTTTAACATCTTTCAAGAACCATGTTTTAGTAAAATTACTACCAACCCTAAAACCATGGATCTAACACTTAAACCTGGAGGCATCGTGGGTTTCAGAGGTGACCAAAAGGGAAAGATCATAGGCTCCAGAACAATTGGTAATGGTTCTCTTCCCTTCATAATTATTGTTTTACATGTTGACGGATTAATGCATAATTTATTGTCCATAAGTCAATTAAGTGACAATGGTTATGATATTATGTTTAATCAAGACTTCTGTAAATCTATTAGTCAGAAGGATGACTCTATCCTATTCAATGGTAAAAGGAAGAACAACATCAATAAGATTTGAATTTCGGATCTTAAAGAGAAAAACATTAAATGTCTTATGTATGTTAATGAAGAGAAATGGACTTGGCATAAATGATTGAGCCATGTTAGTATGAGAAGGATATCTCAGCTAAACAATCTTAATTTAGTCAGAGGCATTCCTAATATGAAGTTCTCTTCATAAGCTCTTTGTGAAGCATGTCAGAAGGGCAAGTTTTCAAAAGCTTCTTTTAAAATAAATAATGTTGTTTCTACCTCCAGACCATTGAAGCTTCTGCATATTGATTTGTTTGGACCAGTGAAAACTTCTTCAATCAATGGAAAGAAGTTTGAATTATGTTAGAACAAGATTTGGTTCTGCATGTAATCTTTGAGTTTTAATGATAACAATACATATATATGTAACAATTTTGGTATATAATATTTCTTTTAGTGTGCAGATAAAACATTTAAATTGATTCAGGATTGATGTTTGAAGAATCACCAAATGTGTTTAGCTCGCATCAGAAAGACTATCATTTTAAAGTTCTGAAGAAAAATCAGTAGTTCTGAAGAATGTTGAATGCTCGCCAGAAACGGAACGACATGTACTTCTCAAAATAAATTGTTGCTTCAGAAGTCTATTATGTTTAGAAAAGTATCAACAGTGAAGATCATATATCAAGCTTATGCTTCCAATATCAGATATCAAGTTTATGCTTCCAAGATCAGATATCAAGCTTATGCTTCCAAGATCAAATATCAAGCTTATGCTTCCAAGATTAGATATCAAGCTTATGCTTCCAAGATCTGATATCAAGCTTATGCTTCCAAGATAAGATATCAAGAATTTGCTTCAATGATCAGATATCAAGATAAAGTGCTTCTCAGATAAAGCTTTTGCTTCAACGCTCAGATATCAAGAAACTGTTTCTCAGATAAGTTATTTCTACATATCTGAAGACTAGGTTCTGGTTCTGAAGACTCTGATACTTTTGAGAATGCAACAAAGAAGCATCTTATGGAATGATCATCACTTCTTATCAGAATCATTCCATCGGAAGATTGAAGAACAAATACATGTTCTCTTTTGTGCTCTCATTCTACTTCAGATTAAAATTATTTCAAACAGAAGAAAAGATCAGAAACTTATACAAGAAGTAAACAAGTACAACAGTACAACAACTTTTCCGGTATATGTGAATAACGCAGTGTACAGATAAAAGGTTGTGTGTGCTCCTTGTTTCCCATGTTCATATGCTACTGTTCAAGTAGGCGGCTTGGTGAAAGTGACGTTTCCCAACGGTCTTCTTTTCTCAGCCTATATAAAGGGATCAATGCTTCTTTGTATGCCAACGATGAAAGAATAAACTACTCAAAGAAAAGCATCAAAGGTATAAGAAAGTCAAAGAGAGAAAATATTCAAAAGAAAAGAACAAAGAGTTATTGCTCATATTTGTGTTAACCTACATTCTCTAGAATAGGAGAGTTGTTTCTCATTATTGTGTTAGTTCTATCATTGTTGTACACACAAGAGTTGTTGCTCAGATTTGTGTGTAAACATTTTATCTTCATTGTAAGTGTTTAATCTGCTTTTTAGAAGCACTATTGTAAAAACTGTTAATTATAAATCTTTCTAGATTTATTTCCTCAAGTGACTAAGTTGTAGTCAAAATTACTTGAGAGGGTTAAGGTCTTTTTATAAAGTCTTAGAGGTTGTTTTTATCTTTCTAGATTATTGGATTATGTCATTTTCTAAGGCAAAACCACCTTTGAGGGTGGACAAGAGTAGACTTTTCTAATATGAACTTGTATAAACCAAACGTGTCACTTTTATTTCTTGCTTAGTTATCTTTGTTTGTTTGTGAGAAGTATTTGCTAAAAGAAATAGTTTTTGAAAACCCCAATTCAAACCCTCCATTTCTTGTGTTTTTCTCAAACTTCAGATTAGTCATTGTTGTGACTATAGCAGATGAACATGGGTGGAGTTTCTTAGACACAAGGATGAGTCACATTCTGTGTTCACCACCTTCTATAACCAAGTGAAAAATGAGACAAGTCTCATAATTGTCAAGGTTAGAAGGGATCATGGTGGAGAATTTGATAGCAAACACTTTGAGAAGCTGTTTGATGAGAATGGTATTTCCCATAATTTATCATGCCCTAGAACTCCATAGAAAAATGGATTCGTAGAGAGGAAGAATAAGACTTTGCAAGAAATGGCTAGAACCATGATCAATAAAACCAACATGGAAAAGCACTTCTAGGCAGAGGTTGTAAACACAATGTGTTACATTCATAACAAAGTCTCTATAAGACCTATTCTGGGTAAGACTCCCTATGAATTATGGAAGAACAAGAAGCCCAATATTTCTTACTTTCATCCTTTTGGATTTTCTAGTTTTATCTTGAACACTAAAGATAAACTTAACAAGTTTGATTCTAAAGCTCAAAGTTGTATCATTTTAGGATATTCTGAATGCTCAAAAGGCTACAGAGTGTACAACAATGAAATACTTATTGTTGAAGAATCAATCAATGTTAGATTTAATGATAAGTTTGACCTTGAAAAGTCAAAGCTAGTTGAAAAGTTTGCAGATCTAGAGATTACCTATTCAAGAGATGAAGGTAATGAAGTTGCTACAAAAGAACAAACGGTAAAAGACTTAAAAGATGATGAAGCACAAACACCTCTGAGGAAGCACAGACAGAGACCATCATATTTTGAGGAATTGATTCTGGGTGACATGATTGAACCAGTCCGAACCAGATCATCTTTCAAACTTTCTAAAGCAACGCTTCTGGGTTTGATGTCCCTGATAGAACCTATATCTGTTTATAAGCGCTTCTGGATAAAGATTAGATTCTGGATATACAAGAAGAACATAATCACTTCTCAGAAATGATGGCTTGTATGGAAAATACATGCTCTCAAAGTGCAGCCTTCCAGAATGATGTATGGACTTCTAGGTACGTATTGTTTTTTGTTGGCTTCTAAGGTGTGATGCTTCAGACTAGTGAAGTTCTCATATATTAGAAGTATCCATGGTTAGAATATTCTCTTGAGAATACCTCTATCTGTTGGAAACTGAAGAGTTTACTTCATTAAATGAGGTATTAGGATAATGAAAGGCTGGTGATTCAAAGTAAAGAAAAAGTGTCTTTTATGAACCACGCCTAAGCATTTGATGTGACACATTGGGAAACCATATAATCTTTGAATTAAATAATAAATCACATTGATTTACTTCTTGTCAGATTTTTGCACTATTCAAAATCTTTTTCCATCATTTCAAAAACTATTTAAAACTCACTCACTCCATTTCACACACTTACGCTACATTTATTCTACACTTTCATCTTTATAGCCCCAAAATTATTCAAACCCTAAAATCCTTTGTTCAAGTTTATGTTCGTATTTGTTCATCTTCATAATGGCTGCTCAATAACAATCTGCAGAAGTTCAACGTCAAAATCAACAACAACAACAACAAACCTCTGATATCTATTTATCCACTCATGTCAATGAGTTTCCTATTCTTGCTGAAGCCCTGGCGGACTTCAAAATCCTTGCTGCTAATGGTTATGATCTTCTAGATGTTGTAACTCTTAAAGGATGGGCAATCTACTCTGATCGTCTCTTTGGACTAGTGTTTATTGACCTGATTAAAGATTTCTAGATACATGCCTATGTATATGCTAGTGGACATGTTTTCTCAAGTGTCTATGGAAAGAAGATATTCATTACTGAAGGAGATATTGCAAGATTGTACAGTCATGATAGAACTGGGTCCAGATTAATCAATATGTCTCCTGATGGTTTTAAGAATTCTGGGAAAGCAAAGGTCATCTTCAAGGAAGGTTTTGAAGAACATAAGCTCAAATTTCTCTATGTTAACTGTTGTACCCCAAAATTTTCCCTCTCATTTATCAAAAATTTTCTCACAAGATCTCCTTTGGTTCAAGATTGCGCAAGGTTTGATCAGCTCAAGACACCTCCTTAAGTACTGATGATTGAAATTAGGGTTTGATATTGCACAAGGATAATTGAACTTTCAATGCCTCATATGACTTTCATAGATCATTATGGACCCCCAAGATTACGCATGTCAAGTTTCAAGCCTTGGATCACATTTTTGCTCAGTCAATTGAGTAGTTGACCTAAAAATCAGCTGTTTGATTCAATATATTTCTAGGTAGCATCACTCATCGATGTGTTACACATTTTCTTCAGACTACATCAATGCAGATCAAAAGTATCTTTTGCATGCTATTTACACTAATGAAAAGATAAACCTACCAGCAGTTCTATTCAATTATATGAAGAACACCATTATTGAATCAAAGGATGGAGGATCCAAGAAGAATAAAAACATTCCTTTAGGAATACTTATCTAAAACATTTTTCTGGAAAGTAATCTTGCTTATTCTCTAAATCAAGAAGATATGGTTGTGGTTGTCGGATCTCCCTTGAATGGAAAAACCCTGAGAAACATTGGGATAACTAAACAGATAACTATGGAGCCTTTAAAACAATTTGTGTATATGGTAATGGATAGAAGGATTCGAGTTGAAGGATTTCCTAAGTATTTTCTTGATAAAATCTTTAGAGATTAATCCCAAACCCATCCTTGGTGTTTCTCTCTCTAAGAAGAAGAGGAAAGCCTCCAAGAAGCCTATAATTAAAGGATCTCCTGCAAAAGTTCTAAAGGTCAACATAGTTAAAAGAAAACTGGAGATCTCTGTGTAGCGACCAACTTTAAAAAATTTACGTTTAAACAGGAGAGTCGCCACCCACTACTTGTTTTACCCTAATGAAATGAAAGGGAAAGTGGGAAACCCTAAAAATAAGAGATATTTGGATAAGTAGGTAAATTAGGCAAAGGGAATATGTTAGGCACCCTTTACCTCCCTTGTACTCAAGGGGACCTATTTAGTCTTCAGGTTTGAAAAGAGTGAGGTTTTTAGGTTTTATCGGGATTATAATCTTATTGCCACATATTATCATATATTGCATTAAAAGGGAAACACAAAAAAAATTTATAAGCAAATAAAATCACAAGGAAAACAAAGTTTTTATTTTTAATGAAGAATAAAATTGAAAATAAAGGTTGGCCTCATATCAAAGATTTTATCATCGGCCAAAAAGGTAAAACCACAGGGTTTGAAAACAAAGTTTTGAAAAAAACAAAGAGGGGCCTCATATACAATCATCGTCCCAAATTATCTTTAAAAACGTAAAAAAGCAAAAAAAAAAAAGTTTGAAACGTGTAGAAGTGTGAAATTGGAAATTTATGGATTTTCGTGAATGATTGTTGGTTGTATAACCGTGGATTTCATGGACAATTATTGAAAACTTTTTGGTAATTGTTCGTTGTCTGTTAAAGACAACAACATGTTTGTTTATTTAAGACAATCCTAAAATAAACAAAAAAAAAGCATAGAAAAAAGTGAGAGAGATCAGAGATTCTTCCTCCCTTAAACTATGAAAGTATAGGGCTATTTACAAGCGAGCATTAGGTTAGAAATTAAATGAAATTGGTATATTTTTGGCATGATTTTGAAGATTGAAAATTGATTGAGAATTGATTCAAGTCTTGGTGAGCAAGACTATGAATCTGGATGGTTTAGTGACCCGGTGCAAGATTTGATTTGAAAAGAATTTGATTTGGAAAGATTTTATTTATTTTTTAAAGACTTTTGACTGTTTTTTACATAAAATAATGATTTTAATAAAAAATAATATTTTAAAATATACTAAATATAGGAAAACGAAAATACTATTTAAATAATTAAAAAACATGATTTTTGTGATTTTGAAAACAATTAAAAATGGAAATAAAGTTAATAACAAATAAACAGAAAAAATATCCAAAGTACAGCAAGGGAGATTCGAACCCATGATCTCATACCTGTAAGCTTCATTCCTTACTAACTGTGTTATATTACTCATTTGAAATAAAAACCCAATTGAAAGTATATGAAACTGAACAAGTATTTTCTATTTAAAATACAAATAATTTGAAATAAACTATTATACATTTTTAAATGAGAGAAATAAATTATTATTAAAATGTTAGTAAAACTGAACCAAAGAATATTATAAAAATCAATGTTGAAAATATTTTTGACTGTAGATTTGGGGTATGACACTCTGACGGTCTTGATGATTCTAGAACTTCTAAGGTTACCAGAACATCAGAAGCTGCCACTGCTCATTCTGAAGCCAAAGCATTTATAGATGATCCCAACAAGTAATTATTTCATCATTTCCTCCATCCACTCTCGTTATTCCACCAGCTATTCCATCACCTGCTTCCACTTTTGGAACAGTTTCTACTCCCACCAAGAAAAATCTAAATTTTTCGGAAGCCACTTCTTCTAATCTAACAAAAATCCTACAAAATCAAAAACCCTCTGAAAACACTTCTTCAACAAACACGTTTATTATTCCTCCTCCTTAAATCACAATCTTTCTTCCTTAACCATCCCTTATCACTCCATCGGAATCTTTTATCACCATCACAAAAAATTCTGAATCCTCATCTCCAAAATTCCCAACCAACACTCATCTTCTAAATGAAGTTGAGATTGACATCACACCGCTTCAAGAACCTCATCCTTCATACTCTTAACTTGAACATCACACCTGTGATGTTCAAGATACTCTTGAAGACTCTATGTCTAAAGAGGATATCTTGAAAATTATTGTTGTGCCAGATAGGGATCCCTCTCCTTATTCTGGAAAACCATTGGCCTACTTTGATAAAACCAACACTAGGCTTATACACTTGGATGAAATAATGTAACTCTTTAAAATTCATCTTGAGAAGATCTAGTTCAAGCAGGGATCCAGAAATGACACCTGACATCTAGGACGGTTTCAGAAAATGGGTCGATATTAACTCCAGAATCATGCAAGCCTACTGTCATTTAGAAGTTGTTAGGAAACACGAAGAATAGATCGATGCTAAAGCCAATGAAAATCCTCTGTGTTTTCCTAATCTAGAAGTTCTGGATCTGGAATTTGAGGAACAAGATGATATTGTTGGTACTTCAGAAGCCTTTGTTGCTGATGCTTCTGGGACTGAGGTAGCTTTTGTTGATGGTCAAACTTCTGGTTCTAAGGAGAAGCAAGCTATGGAAGTTGAAGAACTACTAGCTGGGATGAAGGAAGTCTTGGACAAGTAGTAGGAGGACAATCTTATCATCCATCGATGCATGGATAAGCAGGATGAAAGGATTGTTGCTCAAGATACTTCGTTCAAGCAACTATCAAATATGTTGATGCAGTTCATAGAGAAGTTTGACAAGAAGGATGTTTAGAGCCTTAGACCATTGTCTTAGAACTTAAGAATAGTTTTTCTTTTGTTTCTAAAACAATTGTATCTTCATCCATTTTGATTTTAATGAAAAATTTCTTTTGTCTTTTAAATCTTTTTGATTTAAGACAAAGGGGGGAAAAGATTATATGATTTTGATAGTCTCTAATCTCAAAATCTTGAACCCAAACATGTTGTAATGTTATAATGCTTTTGCTTCTAACCATTTGTTTGATGTTTTATTCAGGAACTTTATAAAATTTCACTGATTTTCATAGACATGTTAATTGGCAATCAGAAGATTATCATATGGCAACATAAGACATAATCAGGATGCAGGAAGTACGCTCTGATGAGATAAGCATCTGAGAACTACATATTCTTAAGAATTTATGAACCTTCTGAATGAATTAGGTTTAAACTAGGTTCTGATACAATATATGTTTTAGAAGTTGTAAACTTTCTGAAAATATGGTTAAATCAAGCTCAAATACCTCACACCGTTCAGAAGTTGTGAACTTTCTGAAAGTAAGATAATCTTTTTTTTATACCACCTATTGTTCAGAAGTTGTGAACTTTCTGAAGATACGGTGAACAGAATCTGACACCTTAGAAGTTGTGAACATTCTGGAAGCATGACAAGGTTGATCTGATGCTACGCATTTTCAAAAGTCGTGAACTATCTGAAAGAATGTCAATGTGTGCTCTGGAAATGTATGCTCCAATACCACAAAGATTTTCAAAAGTTGTAAATTATCTGAAAGTTTTGTAACCAGAATCTGATAAACCAGACTTTGATACTTCAGAAATTATGAACTTTCTGGAAGTATAGTAAGTCTGATTTCAACCAGGCATCGTTCAGAGGTTGTGGACCTTCTGAAGATTTGGTCAGATGACATAGTCAATGACATGGTCAAAGGCTCGGTCTAAGACATAGTCAGGAGACATGGTCAATGACATGGTCAAAGAAATGGTCTAAGATATGGTCTAAGATATGTCTCAGACATGGTGAGAAGACATTGTCAAAGACATGGTCAAAAACATGGTTAGAAGACATGATCAAGGACATGGTCATTCAAAAAACGGCTCAGGTGCTGAACCTTCTGATGACATGATGCTTTGCACCTTCTGGTGGCATGATCAAGTTTCTGGAAGAACCATGGATTTAGTTATGATGTTTGATGCAAGGCATAAAGACAATTACTAAACAGGTTCTGATACTTCATTGTATTCTAATAGTAAGCCAGGTTTTGAGATGAAGACCAGGACGTTCTAGTCAGCTTTAATGAGACATCAATGGGGAAGTATTCCTTCTCTATTTCACCTTTTGTACTTCAAAATTTACTTTGTGAGTCTTGGGCTCAGGGGGAGACTATAAACAGACATAAATGAATTTTGGGTATAACGATTCAGGGGGAGCTGGTTAGCTTTTCTGAATTTGTGTTATATGGTTATTACCATGTATGAATTGCTCTATCAAAATACATGGTTTTGTCATCATCAAAAAGCGGAATATTGTAAGAACAAGATTGGTTATACATCCGACCTTAAGTTTTGATGATAACTTTACCTGGTATCTTAGAGAAAAATTATGTACTCTAATGGTTTTTGTCTAGTGTGTAGATTTTTCTAAACATGTTCTAACTCTGGTAGAGGGCGTGTTACGTCATCAGGTTTTGAACTCAACACTATGGAATAATACCTATGGTATGTTACAAAGATAATTCAAGATTCTGGAATGCTTCTTATGCAATGGTTCCAAGGAACGTTAGTACAAGAGCTTCTGATCGTGACTTTACAAGGAAGCATTGGAGGCTTTCTAAAGCTTTTCTTCTGTTGTTCCAAGTTCTAAAGATGTTGAAGACAAGGTTTTGTTGAACAAGTTCTGAAGATCTAAAGACATTAACTCTAAAGACCAAGTGTTGAAGGCACTGAAGAAAAAGATTATGCTGAATGAGTTATGAAGACTCCAAAGACTTAGGTTATGATGATTCAAGTTCTGATCCTTCTACAACATGCTTTATCAATATACAATCAGAATCCTCTGAACAAATAGAAGATAAAGATCAATACTTGTTTGTGTGATATGGTGAGTATAAAAGCACAAAGTACACTGTGACCACTACCCTGCTAGGGTGGCGTAAGGACATTCCTTTTATACTATGTTGTCCACCATTCCCACCATGACCGTTGGGGACAAAACAAATGGTTTTGTGTTTCCTATTCTATCCTCTAACAGATCTCTTTTTCAGCTATAAAAGAAGGACTTGGAAAAATTGGAAAATAGATGAAAACGAATCAGTTCTACAAAACTATGCTAAAATGCTACACAACTCTTTTATAATATTCTTTTTATAGTTTTGTAAATTAGCAAGGAGATTTTATTCATATCTTGCTATAAACACTTTTGTGTTACTGTCTTTAAACATAGTGTAATCTGCTTGTTAGAAGCATCTATGTATACACATCTTTGTAATCAACGGTTGTTGATAGGTTTCTTGAGAGACTAGGTGTAGTCAGGATTCTCAAGAAAACTTTGGTTGTGGTAATTATGGATTAGCAATAAGGACCGACAAACTTGTTGTGGTTGTCAACAAGGTTGATCGGAGTTATTGTGGTTGTCTATAATCAGAGGATTATAGTGGGTTAAGCTCTTATGGATATGGAAAATCACCATGATATAATTAATTATGTTGATTTATTTTTAGTCACTTGTTGGCAATTGTGTTTGAGTTGCAAAAATTTTATATTTGGTGCAACTCAATTAACCCGCCCCCCCTTTCTTGTGTTTATCGCACATTCAATATCCCCAATTGTACATGGAATAGCAAATGTTCCTGAATCCTTGCACTTTTGGGGCATGGCCTTAGTGAGCGTTGAAACATTTTGCTCAGTTTTAACTTTTTAGGTGCTTTAGGATGGAGGAAGGCTTAAACATTTCTTCCCATGTTAACTCTCTCATTTCCCTTAAATCTCCTCTTATGAGTGCATAACTGTTCCAGAAATTTGGCATACTTTGGAATTAGCTTAATCACATCAAGAAGTGGAATGTTTACTTCTAACTTCTTGAATATGTCGAAAATCTCTTTATCCTTATATTCCTCATCCATATTTTTAGCATTAACTACTCTCCATGGGGAAGGAATTGATGGTACAAACTCCTTCTCTTTTTCTTTTTTAGTTTCAACCACAACATCATAATTAGGTGTGGGCTCAAGTATATCAACAACTTTGTAATTTTTTTCTGTTGTTGGGGTTGGGGCTGGTTTCAACACTCTTTCCAGATGTCAAAGAAATTTTTCTCACATTAGGGCCTTTTAGCTTCACTATTGTTTCGGAAGGTAGTTGGTTTGATCCTTGAGCTTATTGGATGGTATTCATTAAAGTGGCAAGCTTTCTAATTCGTGTTTGCAAATTCTGAATACTGGAATCAGTTATTTGTTTAAACTAGAGATTATGTACAACCATTTGCTTGAAAATGTCCTCTAGTGAAGGTCCAAAAGGTGCATAGGAGGTTATTTATGGAGGGGGTTCTGTGGTGGTTGCAGGGGTAACTGAAGGTGTGAAAAATACAAGAAAGTGGGGGTTTGAATTGGATTTTTAAAACAAAAAATTTACTTTAAAAATATTCCCCTTTAAGTTAAAAATCATTTTTCCTTGACTCTTGATAATAACAATAAGTAAGAATAGGAAGTAAAGAACAATGTATGATTATACTAGTTCACTTGAAAAATATCAAGCTAGTCTAGTCCACCCGCCAAGGTGATTTTGCCTCACTCAATCGAGGACTTAATTCACTATAACCAAATTGATTACAATTTTCACAAGCTACCCACAAGTGACTAACAACCTATAAGACTCGCAAGCCCTAGACTTCTTAAGGATTCAGACCTACCTGATCCCTTAAGGAATATCAAACAATAATCAACTTGATTATTACAATGCACAAGCTTCCCGCAAGTGACTAACAACTTCTAAAACTCGTAAGTCCTAGACTTCTTAAGAATACAGACCTACCCGGTCCCTTAAGGAATATAAAACAACCATTTGAATACAAGTTTTGTTTACAAGAATGTTGCTTCTAAAAAGCTGAATATGTAAACTATTTTATGAACAGTGACTTAATAATGTGAAAGCTATGAATAACATTTGCGCGTGAATATTCAGTGAATTGGCATATTTCTCTCTTAGTCTTCAAGCCTTTATATAGCCAATAAAATAATATATTCGTAGAGAGGTACTCTTGGTATTTTCAGAAACATTGGCAGCTTGAACAGTAACGTGGGGGATAAGATTGTGCGACATGTCTATTCTTTCATGGTAGTGGAATGAAACGTTGACTGAACCATGTACTATTCGTACCACGTTAACATTATCTTCTTTCCTTCTACACTTCAGAAGCTTATGTGATCATGAGTTTTGAAGCGAAAACATAACACAAGGTCATCAGAACTTTAAGTATTCAGAGTCTTCAGAACTGCGTCTTTAGAGTCTTCAGCACTTGGTTGTGCGAACCTTTTCTTGGAACCTTGGGTCTTTAGAACTTCAAGTCTTTAGAATCATTTGAACTTTTGTCTTCAAAGTCTTTAGCAAGCACTTGGTCTTCAAAACCCTTACCTTTAGAACCTTGTTATTTGAAACACAAGTCTTCAACATCTGGACTTTAGTAGAAACTTTGTCTTCAGATCTTCTAACTTTCTTTCTTTGGAACATGTTGTCTTTAGAAGCTTGAGTCTTTAGCATCTGGACGTAAGTAGAAACTTATGTCTTTAGATATTCTAACTAGTTTCTTTAGACAAATATCAGAGTTTACACTTCAGAGCCTTTTGGAGTGTCTTGATACTATTTAACCAAACTTGTGTAGCATATTGTTGTACCCAAAATTTGCCCTCTCACTTATCAAATATTTTCTCACAAAGATCTCTCCTGATTCAAGACTGCATTAGGATTGATCAACTCAAGACACCTCCTTAAGCACTGATGACCAAAATTAGGGTTTAAGATTGCACAAGGATAATTTAACTTTAATTTCTTCATATTACTTTCATGGATCATTATGGACCCCCAAGATTACTCATGTCAAGTTTCAAGCCTTGGATCACACTTTTGCTCAGTCAATTGAGCAGTTGACCTAAAAATCAACTGTATTGGGGAAAAAGTCAACTATGGCAAATTTACAGTCAAACTTCATAAATTTTGATCCATATCAAAATTATAAACTCATATGTATCATTTGATCAATTTTGGGCCATAATTCCTCAAGAAA
Organism: Vicia faba; assembly: GCA_948472305.1. Taxonomy (NCBI): domain Eukaryota; kingdom Viridiplantae; phylum Streptophyta; class Magnoliopsida; order Fabales; family Fabaceae; genus Vicia; species Vicia faba. The sequence goes on from OX451735.1 coordinate 943,504,602, forward strand.
TTTGATCAAATCATCAAAAGGGCAAAATGGTCAAAATTAGGGTTTTGACTAAGAAGGGGCAATTTCTGATTTTTTACCTAGAAAATGATCAATTGGCATGAAACATGATCTCAAGAGTTTAATTGCATCATTTTTACCTAATGGCATGACCTAAAACATTGCTCAAGATCAATTGGATTGATAGTGAATTTTCAGTCAACTGATCAAAAGTCAATTGTATATTGAAAAGTCAAACTTTGACTTTTTGGTCAAAATCCAATGTCAAAGATCACAATTCATTAAAACATGTCAAAATATGAAACTTATTCATCAATAAATCAAAAAGTCAATATTTCATTTTGAAAAGTCACAGTTTTCTAACTCAGAAATTTTTCGAAGTGTTTAAAACATCATGTTTTTTTATAACTTTGAGCCAATTTTTCACCATGATGCAAGATGATTCAAAAGAAACTTTCAACATGAAAGTTGTAGATATCCATGATATCTAAAACATTTCTTTACACAAATTATTTTAAAAATTCTTGGATCTCAAATTATTAATTTATAAAGTCATGGTCATGAAATTTAACACTTAGTGAAATTTTGCCCTAGTTTAGGCAGAATTTTAACCTAACTTCATGGCACTTTTTCATATAGTTCCAATGGGAATTTTCAAAAGTGATTCAAAAAGGGGTTGTAGAGCACATTACAACCTTTCCAAAATATCTAAGAACTCCTTGAGATCATTTGTGAGCAAGGAGAATTTAAGCTCAGAAGTTAGGGTTTCAAGTTGTTTTACAGGGCAGAATTTGTGATGCACAATGGACCAAATTTCATAGCCATGCTGCATAATATCACTTTGAAGGCTTCTAACTTGCAATTAACTCCTTAATTAAATGTTTACACAACATATGGAGTCATTGTCCAAGCACTTGAATCATTATCCAAGTTGCATTTCCATTTTTAGAAGAAAGGCACCATTGTTATTCTTGAAAAGTGGCATTAATCACAAAGTCCACTCTCCTTGAGCATTGAACCTGTTCTTTATGCTCACACAAACCCTATAAACTAAAATCAAGCATGTCCAAAGTACTAACCACTCTATGCAGCCCTGTACTTTGCCTTCGAACAAGATGTTTCAACTTTGCTTAAAAAACAAGAAAGATGCTACAACATTTGATTTTCAAATTCTGACTTGTTTTAAGACATGAAACCTCTTGCCTATAAAAAGATACACTATTTTCAATATAACCCATGCATACACAAGCCCTGAAAACTCAAAAAACCCAAAACTGCATCACAAACCACCATTGTTGCATATTTTGACCAGGAACTTCAAACTTCCATTTCACCTGTGCATTTTCTGGCCTTTTGCTTCCAAAAGCTTCCAAACATCATACATAAGCCATTCATATCCCCGTTACACGGCTGTAAAACAATCTTCATCCATTTCTAAGTTCAAAAATATAGTATCACAGTTGGACTTCTCCGGACCATTCCAGCCACCCTCAGCTCAAGCCAGCCATTGGATTAGCTTCCTAGAGGTCCAAGGAAGCTAACTTGATCATCAGTGCTGCCTGAAACAAGCTCAAATCCATTTCACGATTTCCAGTTTTGAGGTATTTTTCTTGAACTTATATCTTCATATTTAGGCATTGTTAGTCTTGCATTTATGAAGATAAAATGTAGACATTATTGCCCTGAAACTATACATGTCCATAGATTTCATTTATTTTGATTGAGCTATGAGAATTTTGAGTTTGAACTTTCTGAAATATTTAGGTCAGAATTTGGTACTTTTAGAAATTCCTATTCATCTTTGATTTATAGCTTATGATATTTATATGGTTGAATTCGTGTGACAATATGGAGCAATTTTCATGTTTACATTTTTGCAAATGGTTGAGAAATGAGCAAGTTACAGATCCTTTGGCTGGAGGTTGAAGATGAAGTGTAATCAGGGCGTGTTTTGTGTTATGTATTTATCCTTTCACACAAGTTAATAAATGTATCACCACCACAGTGGTTAAAGCGCGCGTCTGTCACCCTTAGGTCCTGGGTTCAAGCCCCAGCGTGACCTTTTGTTGTTTTTTCACTATTTTCTGACTTTTTTGTGCTTTTTGGCAGCGTCTGGGCTTCCATGTGGACCTGATCTTTTTTTCTCACAACACCTCTTGCATTACTAATCCACCTCCCTGACTTATTTTTATTTTATTTAATTTTTTATATTTATTATTATTATTAATACTATTGTTATTATTATTACTATTATTATTTTCATAAATCATAAAAAATACAAATTTATTTATATTTATTATTTATACTTATATATTTTATTTTCTCTATAAAACAAAAAGACTAAAAAACATTTTCTTAAAACAAATTAATTTGTTTTTTGTTAAATAATTAATTTTTAGACTTAAGTTAAATTAGTATATTATTTTATTTTCTTAGTTAAAATTAATTTAGAACTTAGGTTGATTTTAATTAATTAATATTCATATTATTTTTATTAAGTTAAAACCTTTTTCATAAATAAAACCCTAAAATACAATTTTAAATTAATTTCCTTGTTAATTAATTTATGTTTAATTTTTTGTTCATTAATCATTTTCTTTAATTAGGTCAAGACAAAACCCCTTTCATAAAAACAACAAAAAATCTATTCTTTTTCCATTTATATTCTTGCATTTTATTTTCAATTTTGTACAATATTCAATATGGCTTTAATAGATAATTAGGTTTAATTTTCTTGCGATCCCCATTTGTAAATTTGTACACCCCCTCCCCTAATGATGTAATAGTGTAGTAATTTTTACTTTTCGCAATTTATCGCTTTATATAAATGCTATTAATTAGGGTTTGTATGAGAAGATAAAATCAACAAGTAGCAAACCCTAATCAAAGACTAAACAAAGCATGAAAATCAATACACTTGCACACAAGCACCCCTAGGGTAAAATCCACTTGGTTGCCTTATAAACATGGCCATATTATGCATGTGAGGTATCTTAGCAAAAACAAGCAAAAATACAAGATCATAGTCCCTCGATGACGCTATCTATGTTGCCTTTTTTTAAATGATCTTAGTCCCTAAAGAAAAATGCTAAGATACCTTGAAACATTTCTAATCATGGTTATACGATGACCCACGGTCGTCCCGTTCACATCCAAAGATAGGGTGACTTACCAAATCAATGGTAAGATAACAATGTCAAAGGAAATAGGAAATGAACATGAAAGACTTTTGAGTAGGTAGCATATTCCTAGTTGCTTGCTCATTTTCAAACCAAAACATCCTTGCTATTTTCAAAACAAACACCAACACTTTCAAAAACATCTTTCAAACTTGAAACATTTTCAAAATATCAACATCTTTGTATACATTCTTACGAACGAGAATCATTACAAAGTTTTCCTAAACAATGGCCTCTTTACAAAATACTTTCAAATCCACATAAAATACAATTTCAAACAAAAGCAAGTGATCTAGCAAGTAACTAAGAGCCCATGGAAAACCATGGATGAAAAGGGTGTTAATACCTTCCCTTTTCATAATCTACCCCCTGAACTCAAGAAATAATCTCAAAGGTCTTTCCTGTACTTTTTCACCTTTCCTTTTGGATAAAAGAAAAATTGGTGGCGACTCTTGCTAACCACAACATTTGCGATCAAGCGCAAAACACCCAAGTCAGTTCTCCCACCGTATCACAGAACTGGAGACTCTGTTGGAAAAAAAAATATAAAAGTTGGGTTACCTTAGGGTTAGATCATATTTACTTGCTTTCTTTTGTTTGACTTGTATGATTTACATTATGTTTCTTTGTTTGGGTTTAAATCTTCTACCCGGATTTGGGATACCTTATAGGTAAGTAGCAATACATTGTGGAAACTATGTGGGGTATATCGACATGGTCTAAGTAATAGCTATGTTAGTGTGACATATTTGTGGGTACCGGTAGCCCTTGAGTAGTCAAGGAGAATATGGGGCCTCTGAGTGATGTCATGAAGCACTAATGAACTTTTAGAACCTTTACTTGACCAACTTGGCCAATAGGACGTAGTGAGATGATCAACTATGGTGCAGTTCGAAGTTGGTAGATACTCGATACTACACTCATTAAGGTTTGGTTTTTTGGGATATTTCGGTCGCTATTAAAGAGGCTTGTGCTAAAACAATGACCAAAGAAACAAATCAGTGATATTGAGCTCCTTAGAACCCGGTTACTATTACTAGGACAAGTTTAAGCCAACTAAAATTCAAGAGGGTACTTACCTATAAGACTTCATGCAAGCCTAAACTTAAGGACTTGTTTTCTTTGTTTATGTATATTTACTTGTACATAACATCATAAACATCATAACATCATACTCATACTCACTAACCATTTCAAGGATCTTGGGATTTATCTGTGTTCTATTTTATAGGACATGGATTCTATTCGTAGGAAAACTATTCAAGTCAATCTTGTAAGGATCCCTCCTCAACTTAAAGAGCTAGCATCAAGAATTCCAGAAAATTATCCATTCACCGAAAGACATGGTCGCCTACTAAACTTGGTTACCTCCAACACTGATGACGACATGATGAAGGTGCTCTTCTAGTTCTTTGATCCTTTACACCATTGCTTCACATTTCCCGATTATCAACTTGTGCCAACTTTAGAATAATTCTCCCAACTCTTGAGGATTCCCATTCTCAATCAACTACCTTTCAACGGTATAGAAAGAGATCCAAATCCAGAAGATATTGCTCAAGCTCTACACTTGCAACCATCTGATATCACAACTAATTAGGAAACAAAGAGTGATGTCAAAGGCTTCCTAGCAAAGTTCTTGTTTGAGAAAGCCCAAAACTATTGGAACTCTTTGGATTTACAAGCTTTTGAGGAAATTGTGGCTCTCCTCATCTATGGGTTGGTTTTTGTTTCCAAATTCTGACCAACTCATAGATGTGAACACCGTCAAAATCTTCATGTCTCATAACCCAGTGCCTACTTTGCTAGGGTACATCCTACATTCCTTTCACACTCGAACTATGAGGAAAAAAGGTATCCTTATGTGCTGTACTTCTCTCTTGGCAAGATGGTTTATTTCGCATCTTCCCCAATCTATATTGAAGAACGAGCAAGGTTCAAGGTGGTCACATAGGTTGATGACACTCAAACATTCAAACATTCATTGGTGTTCCCGATCCATAGAGGATGTTACTATTGTCGACTGTTGTGGAAAATTCCCTAATGTCCCTTTACTTGGCATTAGAGGAGGTATTACCTACAACCCTTGCTTAGCCTTAAGACAGTTTGGTTACGCCCAAAGGGATGACCCACATGAGATGCTCATTCAAGGTTTGGTATTTGAATACGAGAACGACGATCAAGGTCATCGCCAGGGATTCATCCGAGCTTAGAGGATGTTGAACAAGGTAAATAGCAAGACATTGGGGCATAAGAATTCCATCCCTCTTGAGCCTTACCTCAAATGGGTACGAGCTCGTGCTCAAAGTCTTATGATGCCTTACCCCTTCATTCTCCCGGTAATCATGGAGCCTGTTGGGGAAGGAGATGTTCCGTACACTATCTTACATCCTGAAATTCCTACCTCGCTTGAAGACTTACAAAGGGATTGGATACAGCTTAAGAGTGAGCAAGACACTTTCGAAGCCCAATTCTACGCCAGCAAGAAGAAATTTTTGGAACTCACTAAGCAACTTCATGAGGAGCAGAGCCTGAATTCCTACATCACACCAAAAAGGATGCGTACAACCTTTTTATCTTAGAGTTTTTGTACTTATTTGTAAGCCCCAAAGAGGCATGATTTACTCAAGCTCTGATTTATTAATATGACGTGTGTTCTCTTTTTTGGTCTAAAGTAATTTTAAATCTCTAAGTTCCTTGAAATCATTGCATATGCATTTACCATTCATCATAACATAAGCAGGTTTCTTACGATAAGTCTCCTCATCTTTCTACTGTTTATTTCAGTAAGATGGATCTCGAGCAGATGATGAAAGACCTCCAAGCACAGAATGCCCAGTTTCAAAAAATTTTCTCGACTCTAGCCAAAGGACAAGAATATCTGAAAAACTTGCTGATTGAAGAAAAGAAGAAGAAAAAGAAAGTAACCGGAGTTATGAATATGGGAAGAAGATTCCAAGGACAAGAAAGAAGGACCCTAGACTTTGCAATTTCATCTGGTGAAAAAGACAATCAAGATGGGAAAGGCAAGGAAGCAGTTGTCCAGCAAGAGTCTGAAGAGGAAGAAGAAGAGGATTACTCTGAAGAGCTGTATCCCCCGGTCGACGACAAGTACAAGCATCTGGAAGAACGACTAAGCGCAATGGAAATATAGAAATTTCCTGGGCTAGCTTTGAGGAGCTAGGTTTGGTGTCTGGGATTGTCATTCCACCAAAATTCAAGGCGCCAATATTTTCTAAATACGACGGATTTTCGTGCCCTAAAATGCATCTCCGATCCTATGTGAGGAAGATACAGTCTCACACTGCGGAAAGAGATTTATGGGTCCACTTTTTCCAAGACAATCTATCTGGAACTTAACTTGATTGGTTCTATCAACTAGAAAGGGCCAACATCCACAATTGGGAAGACCTTGTCGCTGCCTTCTACAAAAAATATCAGTACAATGCGGACCTTGCTCCTACCCGTACTCAACTCCAGAGTATGGCTATGGTTTCAAATGAAGGTTTCAAAGACTACGATCAGAAATGGAGGGACTTAGAAGGAAGAGTCCAGCCTCCCCTTTCTGAAAGAGAACTAGTAGACATGTTTCTGGGTACCTTGTCTGGTCCTTTCTTTAATCTTTTAATTGGAAGCTCCTCAGCAGGCTTCACTGAACTAATCTTAACCGCAGAAAGAGTGGAAGCTGCGATTAAGAGTGGGAAGATCCAGAAAGACGCATCCTCCGCCGCTGTAAGAAAACCATTTATTGGGAAGAAATAAGTTTAGTGTTGTGTATCCTCAAAGGAATCAAGAAAGAACTGAACGCCGTCCAATGGTGGGGGCTGTCATGATCCCTAAGCATGTGCCTAATCAACAAAGGAATGATCAGCCTAGAACAGAATGACCAGTAAGACAATTTACCTGAATTAATATGACATTATCTCAAGTACTACCACATTTGTTGAGATCCAATCTGGTAACTTTGAAAGAAGATCCGAAGAATCCTAACACCACATCTCCTCACTACCATCTTAATGCTCGTTGTGCATACCATTCATAAATCCCCGACCATGATACTAACAATTGTTGGGCTTTGAAAAACAAAGTACAAGACCTCCTTGAAGCCAAAGAAATTGAGTTTGATGCTCCCGAGATCCCGAATGTTATTACCGCTCCTATGCCTAGCATGGCCGTGGTGTTAACGCTGTCGAAGATAATATGTTTGTTTCTACTATTGATGAACTTGTTACTCCTCTCCTAACCATCAAGAAGAACCTATTGAAGGCTGGTTCATTTCCGGGTTGTGATGAAGGTTGCCACTTCTGTTTATCTCGACCAACTAGTTGTCATTTATTGAAAGCAGGTGTTCAACACCTGATGGATGACAAAGAGATTTTGTTTGAAAAGACTCCTGTTCCAACTGTTTCCTACAAAGATGTTTCAACAATAACCATTTTCGTCAATCCTTCTAGGGTCCCCACCAAAAGACCCGTTAGGATTACATCAGTTCCTAAAGTAGCTCCGCTAATAATTACTATGCCTGGGCCAATCCCGTACACATCAGATAAGACCGTCCCATGGAATTATGGGGGTGATGTCTACTATCACGGTGTCAAGAAAGATTGTCCAGTTGTTGAAGACTCAATTTCTGAGGAAGATAACCCATACATCAGTAATATTGCGGGAACCAGCAAGATAACTTGAAGCAGAAGAATTTTCTCTCTAGAGATTGCTCATCCGAAGACTGTCACCGGTCCTGTGATCATCCTTGTTCCTGTTCCTGCTAACACTACTACTACAACAACCCCTTTGGTTACCCCTGCCGACACTACTACTACTACTACAATTCCTATAGTTACACCTGTTGACACTCCTACCACCGAGTCGACCGAGACTCAGGGAAAAGGCGTTCTGGTTGAGCCTGTCTGGATGAAGGCACAAACAGTATCCATCCCCGAGGCCTCCAAAAAGGAGATGGAAGAAATTCTAAAGATTATAAAGAGAAGCGACTACAACGTAGTCGAGCAGCTAGGGAAGACTCCATCAAAAATTTCCATGTTGACTTTATTATTGTGTTCCGAGGCTCATGCAAAGAAGGCCTTGGTGAAATTCCTTAAAACTTCCCATGTACCACAAGAAACCTCTACCGATCAGTTCCAAGACTGTGTGGCCAGCTTGACCGCGGATAATGGTTTAGGCTTTTCTGATGCTGACTTGACACCTAGAGGGAGGAAGCACAACGAGGCATTGCATGTCTCTATCGAATGCTGGGGCATAACTTTGGCCCATGTCTTGGTGGATACTGGTTCGTCTTTGAATGTGCTGCCTAAGAAGGCTCTTGATAGACTCGACTGTGAAGGTTTGACCTTAAAACCCAGCAATATAGTGGTAAGGGCCTTCGGCAATTCAAAGAAATGGTGCATGGGGAAGTGGACATCCCCATAAAAGTTGGAACCCAAACCTTTGATTCAACTTTTTATGGGATGGACATTCTCCATTCTTACTCCTGCTTATTGGGTCGACCATGGATTCACAATGCTGGTGTTGCCACCTCTACGTTACATCAAATGCTGAAATACCCAACTGAGGGGAAGATCATTACTATCCATGGAGAAGAGGAATATATGGTCAGTCATTTAAACTCCTTCAGATACGTGGAATTGGACGACGAATTCATTGAAACTCCATTTCAGCATTTCGAGGAAGTCCCCCCAACCATGGCAGTAACCAAAGCTGTTTCCCAAATCCTAAAGATTACAAGACCTCCGCTAAATATGTCTTCCGTGAAAGATGCCAAGGAAGTGATAGAAGAAGGTGGGTGCACTATTTGGGGCCAACTCCCAGATATCCTATACAAGTCTGACAAATTTGGTTTGGGTTTCACTTTGGGAGCCCAGAAAGTTGTACGTCGTGCTCGCGCCGGGGGACCCCCTTTGAAGATCAGCAACCATGGAGTCAACGCAGTGGAGGATGATGAGGACAACTACGACTTGGAGGAATGGATTTTCCCAACTATCAATGGAGGACTCAGCAACTGGGAAGCTAAAGATTTTGTCCCAATTACTTTTATCCAATAGTAATTGTCTTTAAATTTTGTCGGATCTGTAATAATTAAACAATTCAGACTTTTAAAGCCTTGTATCTTACCCGAGGCACAATGGTCCATTTGTAAGAGTTGTTATCTCATTTTTCATATGTCATCTATGAATCATGGATGATTTTGCATACAAACTTTGTGTTCTTTGTCTTTCTTTTTTTTATTTTTATTTTCTTTCAAAGATAGCTATACTCTTACACACACTCACATTCAAAATGCAGATCTACATCCATTTGGGATCCCATGGGTAACGATTCTACTATGGCCTTTTGTGACTCTGAAAATCTAATCTACCAAGCCAAAGATGAAGGTGAGGAAGATTGTGAAGTGCCAGGGGAACTATCAAGGTTACTACAACAAGAAGAGAGGACCATTCAGCCCCACGAAGAACTAGTGGACACAGTTAACCTAGGTACCGAAGAGGATAAGAAAGAAGTCAAGGTGGGTGCCAATCTGGAACCTAGTGTCAAGAAACGTCTGATTCAGTTGCTACATGATTATGTTGAGGTCTTTGCTTGGTCGTATGAAGACATGCCAGGACTTGATGCAGATATCGTGGTACATCATCTACCAACAAAAGAAGATTGCCCACCGGTAAAACAAAAGGTCTGTCGCATGCGACCAGACATGTCAGAGAAGATCAAAGCCGAAGTCATGAAGCAACTGAACAATAGATTCTTGGCCGTCACCTTCTATCCGCAATGGGTCGTCAATGTTGTTCCCGTGCCTAAAAAGGACGGCAAGGTACGAATGTGCGTGGACTACATAGATTTAAATAGGGAAAGCCCTAAGGATGATTTCCCACTTCCCCACATCGATATTTTGGTTGACAATACAACATAACATAAGGTGTTTTCCTTCATGGACGGTTTCTCAGGCTACAACCAAATCAAAATGGCGCCTGAGGACATGGAGAAAACAACATTTGTCACACAATGGGGCATATTCTGTTATAAGGTTATGCCATTTGGATTAAAAAATGTTGGGGCGACCTATCAGCGTGCCATGGTAGCCTTATTTCACGATATGATACATCACGAAATAGAGGTATATGTGGACGATATGATAGCCAGATCTCAAACTGAAGAGGAACATCTTGACCATTTGCAGAAGCTGTTTGAGAGACTAAAGAAATACAAGCTGAGGTTGAACCCAAATAAATGCACATTTGGGGTGAGGTCTGGTAAACTCCTAGGCTTTGTTGTCAGTGGTAAAGGTATTGAAGTGGATCCTGCCAAGGTGAAAGCAATACAAGAAATGCCTGCTCCTCGTACTGAAAAGGAAGTCAGAGGGTTCTTGGGAAGATTAAACTACATTGCCAGATTCATTTCTCACCTAACAGCTACTTGTGAACCAATCTTCAAATTACTGAAGAAAGATCAAGTAGTCAAATGGAATGATGAATGCCAAACTACCTTCGACAAGATCAAAGAGTACCTGCAAGAGCCTCCTGTTTGATGCCACCAGTCGAGGGAAGACCATTGATCATGTATTTAACTGTTTTAGAAAATTCAATGGTGTGTGTGTTGGGGCAGCATGACGAGTCTGGCCGAAAAGAGCATGCTATTTATTACCTGAGCAAAAAGTTTACCGACTGTGAAACAAGATATTCACTGCTTGAGAAAACTTGTTACGCTCTGGCATGGACTGCTCACCGGCTAAGACAGTATACACTGACCCATACTACCTTATTGATATTTAAAATGGATCCAATAAAATACATATTCGAGAAGCCTGCCCTCTCAGGGAGAATAGCAAGATGGCAGATGATCCTGACGGAATATGAAATTCAGTATACTACCCAAAACGCAATAAAGGGTAGTGTACTAGCTGATCACCTGGCTCATCAAGCTGTAGATGACTACCAGTCCATGAAGTTCGAATTCCCAGATGAAGACATCATGATGGTAAACAACTGCGAAGAATTCAGACCATATGACGAACCTGAACAAGGATCCCGATGGACCCTAGTTTTTGATGGGGCGTCCAACGCACTCAGTAATGGTATAGGTGTTGTACTCATATCTCCGGAAGAATGTCACTCTCACTTTACCGAAAGACTCTACTTCAATTGTAAAAATTAAATGGAAGAATACGAAGCGTGCATTTTTGGTCTCAAAGCTGCCATAGATTTGGGGATCAAATCCTTAAATGTATTCGGAGATTCAGCTTTGGTCATCAGCCAAACCAAAGGGGAATGGGACACCAAACACCCTAACCTTATCCCCTACAAATAAAATATGTTGACATTGATCCCACATTTTGAGAAGATTACCTTCGAGCATTTCCGGCGAGAAGGAAATCAGCTAGCAGATGCGCTAGCCACAATGTTATCCATGTTTAAACTTAAATGGGACAACGAGGCTCCCCAAATCACCATTTAACGAATGGATGAACCAGCTCACTGTCATGAGATTAATACTGAAGAAGTAGTGGACCGACCTTGGTTTCACGAAGTCAAGAGGTATCTCGAGGACCAAGAATATCCGTAAGGAGCCTCAGTCAATGATAAGAAATTCTTAAGGAGATTCTCTGCTAAGTTCTTCCTTAGTAATGGTATTCTCTACAAACGGAACCATGACTCTGTTTTGCTCGGTTGCATAGACAAGGTTGAGGCAGAAAAGGTTATGGATGATCTACATGAGGGAACTTTTGGCACCCATTCTAGTGGGCATACGATGGAAAAGAAAATCCTACAGGCAGGTTATTACTGGTCTACCATGGAAGCAAATTTCTATCAACACTCTCGAACTTGTCATAAGTGTCAGATTTATGCTGACAAGGTGCACGTACCTCCAGTTCCCTTGAATGTCTTGACAGCTCCTTGGCCCTTTTCTATGTAGGGCATCGATATGATTGGGGAAATCAAGCCAACATCCTCTAATGGACACCTCTTTATCTTGGTGGCCATTGACTATTTCACAAAATGGGTTGAGGAGGCTTCTTTCGCTTCTGTTACCAAGAACATTGTCGCCCGGTTCATCAAACAGAATCTCATCTGTCGGTACGGTATCCCAGAGAGGATCATCACAAACAATGACACGAATCTCAACAACAATATGACCACCACACTGTATGTGCAACTCAAGATCTAGTACCACAATTCTTCCCCTTACCGGCCAAAGATGAATGGTGTTGTCGAACTCGCAAATAAGAACATCAAAAAGATCATACAGAAAATGACAGTTACGTACAAAGACTGGCATGAGATGTTACAATTTGCTCTCCACGGTTATCGTACCACAGCACGCACATCAACTAGGGCAACACCCTACTCTCTGGTATACGGCATGGAGGTTGTCTTGCCTATTGAGGTCCAGATCCCCTCTCTGAGAATTATGAAGGATGCAGGGTTGAATGAAGATTATTGGATCCAAACTCGACTTGATCAACTGGATTTAATTTATGAGAAAAGGCTTACCGCTATCTGTCATGGTCAAATGTATCAAAAACGGATGATCAAGGATTTCAACAAAAAGTTCAGACTCCAAGTATATTAAGTCGGGGATTTGGTGATCAAGCGCATCATACTGCCACAAGGTGATCCCAGGGGAAAATGGACTCCTACATATGAAGGACCGTTTTTAATCAAAAGCATATGCTCTAGTGGAGCAATGATCTTGACCACTATGGATGGCGACAACCTATCGCACCCTGTGAACGCGGACATAGTCAAAAGATACTATGCATAAGAGACCCTCTAGAATGACACACCTAGGAAAAACAAGGGCATCCCGGTGAACCAAAAAGGGTCGGGCAAAAATTATGGATAAAACAAAAAAATTTATGTACAACAGACAAGTTGAAAACCCGAAAGGGTGACTTGGGAAAAAAAGGGTATCCCGGTGGACTGAAAACCTGAAAGGGCGGTCCAGGAAAAAGATAGGGAATTAAAGCATACGACTATATCCCATTGGATCACCTTAATAGAGAACCTTTGGCTTCGACTGACAAACTCAGCGGTTCTAATCAATCCAATCAACTTCCAACAAGGCAGCAAGTGGACAAGACGCTCAGAGACACAAAGGCTATGGCAAAATGGGAACCCCATGGGGTTATTGCACATAGCTATCTTTTCTTTGTATCAAATTTTCATATTACAAAGACGTTCTCTTACTAGGATGTTCGTCTCATTATACAAAATACTTACTCAAGTTAATACAAAGATACTCCTTTGAAAGTGTAAAATTATCTTGTTTTTCTTTAATTTCAGTGTTTTGTTTACAAAAAACGTCCAATAATTTATTTTTGAGCATATGCATTTGAACATAACTACTATTTACAAATGAGCAAAAATAGAAGACAATTACTAATGGATTTAAAGAATAGTATAATATATTTAGACTATTCCTTAAAATCCCCCACAGTGTGCAGCTTAATGATACCAAGCTCTCTCGTATCCCCAACGGAACAAAATTTCCAATTATCACTCCCGGTAGAAGTCGCCGAATTTCTCAAGATTCCCCAATAGAATTTCACAAAGCCATACACGGTGTTTCCCTTACAACAGAGTTTATTTCTATAATAAATAGGAGCTCATCAACTCGTCAACACTTCAAAACATGAAGACTTACACTCTACGGTCCCAACAACAGTCAGGGATTTATTTCCCCTAATCCAACAGTGTTACAACAACATAGTTTACATACCTATACATCGCATTCTTACGTCATGACATTGACAACACGAACGCAAACAGAATAATCTCATTCATTTTTATTGAGAACATCATTATACAATGCATTTCATACATCATGACATTGCATAAAACTAATCTTCCATATTTTTAGGAAAGGTCAGTCAACATATGGCTATCATCAACAATTTACAAAGGTCAGAGATTGATACCTGAGACAAGCTGGGACATTTATCTACACGACCAGCTGAAGCAATCCTACACGGGTTTCTTTGGACTCAATTTTCAGATACAGTACAGATACGCTCCAGACACAGATGCCATTCTAATACTCGTTCAGATTCAATTTTCAGATACAATAAAGATACGCTTCAGATACGGATTCTATTCTGATACTCATTTAGATTCGACTTTCAGATACAATACAAATACGCTCCAGACACGGATGCCATTGTGATACTCATTCAGATTCAGCTTTCAGATACAATTCAGATACACTCCAGACACGGATGTCATTCTGATACTCATTCAGATTCAGCTTTCAGATACAGTTCAGATATGCTCCAGACATGGACGCCATTCTGATACTCATTCAGTTTCAGCTTTCAGATACAGTTCAGATATGCTCCAGACACGGACGCCATTCTGATACTCATTCAGATTTGGCTTTCAGATACAATTCAGATACGCTCCAAACACGAACGCCACTCTGATACTCGTTCAGTTTCAGCTTACAGACACAGTTCAACAATCATTTTTGGATGGTGTTGTACCCCCAAATTTTCCCTCTCACTTATCAAGAATTTGCTCACAAGATCTCCTTGGACTCAAGACTGCATTAGGGTTTGGTCAGCTCAAGACACATCCTTAGGCACTGATGACCAAAATTAGGGTTTGAGTTTGCACAAGGATTTTTGAACTATCAATGCTTCATATGACTTTCATGGACCATTATGGACCCCCAAGATTACTCATGTCAAGTTTCAAGCCTTGGATCACACTTTTGATCAGTCAATTGAACAATTGACCTAAATATCAACTGTATTGGGGAAAAAGTCAACCATGGCCAATTCACAGTCAACCCTTATAATTTTTTTTACACATCAACATTTTAAACCCATATTTAATATTTGATCAAGTTTGGACCATAATTTCTCAAGAAGTTTGATCAAATCTCCAAAAGGGCAAAATGGTCAAAATTAGGGTTTTGATTGGAAAAGGGCAATTTCTGACTTTTGACCTAACAAATGATAAATTGGTTTAAGGCATGATCTCAAGAGTCAAATTGCATCATTTTGACCTAATGACATGGTTTCAAACATTGCAAGTCCATTGGATTGACAGATGAATTTTGCAGTCAACTGATCAAAAGTCAACTATATACTGAAAAGTCAAACTTTGAATTTTTGTCAAATTCAAATGCCAAAGATCAGAATTCATCAAAAAATGTCAAAATATGAAACTTATTCATCAAGAAATCAAAAATTCAAGATTTCATTTTTGAAAAGTCAAAATTTCTTAACTTAGAAAATTTTTTAAGTGTTGAAAATTCATGTTTTTTCATAACTTTGAGCTAAATTTTCACCATGATGCAAGATGATTAATGAGAAACTTCCAACATGAAAGTTGTAGATCTTCATGAAATCTAAAACATAGCATCACACAACTTCTTCCAAAAATGCTTGGATCTCAAGTTATAATTTTATGAACATAAGGTCATGAAACTAAACACTTAGTGAAATTTTGCCGTAATTTGGTCAGGATTTTGACCCAACTTCTTGGCACTTTTTCATATAGTTCCAAGGGGAATCTTCAAAAGAAATTCAAAGATGGGTTGTAGAGAATGTTTCAAGATTTCCAAAATGTCCAAGAAATCCTTGAGGTCATTCTTGAGTAGGGAGAATCGAAGAGATGAAGTTGGTGTTTTGTCACTTGAATTGCAAGGCATTTTGTGATGAACAAGAATCCAATTTCAAACCTAGGCTGCACAATATTGTTTTGCAGGCTTCTAAACCTCAAGATCTCTGCATAATCAAAAGATTACACTTGCTTTTGAGCTGTTATCCAAGTGTTCCAAGCATTGTCCAAGCCAATTTTCCATTTTAGGAAGAAAGTTACCATTCCATTCTTGAAAAGTTGCTTTAATCACAAAGTCAACTTGTCTTGAGCTTCTAACTTGTTCTTTCTGCACACATAACTCCTATAAACCAAAAGCAATGTGTCTAAGACCTAATAAAACTCATAACACGCTTAAGATTTGTCATTTCACTTTTCTTCAAAAGCAAGTTATAGAGCCATAACCCTATAACTCAGAAGCCTGGAGTGATTTTGTGCTCTAATCTTTTCCATACATATTAACAAGTTTATTGCAAGCTAACACATGATTTGAAGCATCCTAAACTCTCCCAAATACCCTTGCTGCACAAGACCTGCTCAACTTGACAGTTTTGAGCCAAAACTCTCCATCTCCATTTCCACTCGTTCGTTTTGATTATTAATCATTCAAACACCTTTCATTTATATTGATAGTGTTTAGAGAATTTTAGATTTGAACTTTCTGAAAAAATTAGGTTTCAATTTAGAGCCAACAAAATTAATCTTCATCTTTGACTTTTAGCTTACATAAGTTATATGGTTGGATTTGTGAGGAAAAATAGCACAACTTTCATGTTTGCATTTTCCATTTTTGTTGAGAAATGAATGAGATACAGGTGGTCTGGTTGGCTGAAGGTTGAAGACGAAGTACAGGTCATGGAGATGTTTTACCTTATGTAATTATTCTTTCATTTAAGTCAACAGATGTACAGCCACCCCAGTGGTAAGGCACCGCGCGTTATTGGTAGATGTCATAGGTTTGAACCTCAGCGCTGCCTTTTTGCAATTGTTTTACATTTTTGGCTTTTTTGTTCCAGCAAACAAACGCATGGGCCTTCCACTCTTGGGCTTGACTTTTTTTCTAACCTTCCCCCTGTTTCATATTTGCATCCTGGTCCAACTTTATTTTTGTTTCTTCATTTTTTTTATTTTTATTTATTTTCTCAAATATATTTTCTAAATATTAAAAAGATGATAAAAATGCAAAAATGATATTTTATAGTTTGACTTATTTTATTTTATTTTTTCCATAAATAAAAATATTTTTTTATTCTTCACACTTTATTTATTTATTAAGTAAATCTTATAAATATTGCATTATTTATTTATTTTTCTTCACACCATTTAGAATATATTATTTTAATAAAAAAAAGACTAAAAATATTTTATAATACTATAAATATTTTCAAGATAAAAAATGCCAAAAAAATACTTTCCTTAAATTATTTTCTTTTGATTAATTAATAGAACTAGGCTTTCTTTTAAAATCTTTTTCTTAATAAATTCAAACTTAATTAACCATTTTTCTTTATTTAAATTAGGTTAAGACAAAAAGTCTTTTTTTATAAAAAAATCAAACAAAATTCATTTTGTTTACAATTTTACATCCTTATACATTTATTCATTTTTATACTTTGTATTTATTTGAATTCCTTGTATATTTCATACCAATTCAATATGGTTGTAATAGACTAATTAGGTTTAAATTCTTACAATCCCCGTTTACAAATTGTATACCCGCGTAGTAACTTTAAAATTCCGCAATTTATCGCTTTATATACAATTGCTAGTAATTAAGGTTTGTATGGAAAGACTAAAATCAATACTTAGCAAAACCTTAATTCAAGACAAAAAATAAGCATGAAAATAACACACTTGCACACAAGCACCCCAAGGGTTATTCCACTTGGTTTCCTTATACAAAATGGCCATATTACGCATGTAAGGTATCTTAGCAAAAACAAGCAAATACAAGATCATAGTCCCTCGATGACGCTATCTAAGTTTCCTTACAAACTGTTGATATCTGTAAATATATAATGTTAAGAATATTTGTATGTAGAATAGTCTCACATCGTTTATATAGTGTAATTAGTTGTAATCTCTCTCTATATAATAAAGTCTCCGTAGTACTTTCATAACACACGGTTTAACCTAAATGTCTCTTAGTCTCTCCTAATTCAATATGGTATCTAGAGCCTTCTAAGAGGCAATTCTTCGTCGTGCTTTACCCGGTTGACCCACTGTCTTCCGGTAAGAAATTTTCTTCTGCAAACTGTGTCATCATTCCGGTTTGCCTCACCTTTTTTTTCCAGCGACCTCTGCCAAGCACAGTCCACGAAAAAAAAACTTTTTTGGAGGACTACTGTTCACGAAAAAAAAAATTCTTTCGAAAAATCGCCTTCCTCCTCCGGTTCCAGATCCGCCCTCGGCTTTCGTTTTCGACTCACAAAAAGTCGTACTCTCGAAAAGTCGTACACTACGCAGACTTCACCTTCTCTTCAGAACCCTACGCCAAGCTACGAGGATTTTCTCAAGTGGTGTCAGACTAACCAGACCTCTGGTTCCACGGCTTCGTTTGCACACACTGGTAATTCATATGTTTGCGTCTCTCAATCATCT
Source organism: Vicia faba (assembly GCA_948472305.1). Classification (NCBI taxonomy): domain Eukaryota; kingdom Viridiplantae; phylum Streptophyta; class Magnoliopsida; order Fabales; family Fabaceae; genus Vicia; species Vicia faba. Next base: position 943,522,990 of record OX451735.1, read on the forward strand.
CCTCTTGGTCCTTGGGTCCTCGACTCTGGTGTGTCTGATCATGTTACCGGTAATAAAAACCATTTCTCTTCCTTTTCTACCTCTGGTTTCTTACCGAGTATAACTGCCGCAAATGGTTCTCAAACCCGATCCCAAGGGATCGGTACTGTTCAAATTCTACCATCTCTCTTTGTTACTTCTGTCCTATATGTACCTAATTGCCCATTTAATCTACTGTCAGTCAGTCGTTTAACTCGTTCCCTTAATTGTTCTATCACTTTTACTAACAGTGATGTTATTCTGTAGGATCGAAGTTCGGGACAGACGATTGGCGTCGAATGTGAGTCTCAAGGCCTCTACTACTTCTCTACGTCATCTACCACATGCTCCACCACAAATTCTCCACTCATTATACATGCGCAGTTAGGTCATCCAAGTCTTCCCAAGCTACAAAAGTTGGTGCCCAGTTTATCTAAATTATCCACTTTACAGTGCGAGTCTTGTCAATTAGGGAAACATACTCGTAGTCACTTTCCTGATCGAGTCAATAAACGGGCTGCGTCTCCTTTTGCTTTAGTTTACTCCGATGTTTGGGGTCCATCGCGTACTATGTCTACTTTTGAGTCTAGGTATTTTGTAACATTTATTGATGATTTTTCACGTTGCACGTGGCTATTTTTAATGAAAAACATATCTGAATTATTTTCTATTTTTGAACAATTTTATCGAGAAATAAGAACCCAATTTGGTTTGTCCATTCGTACCTTAAGAAGTGACAATGCTCGTGAATATTTATCCCAACAATTTCAAACTTTTATGTCATCCAATGGTATTCTACACCAAACATCTTGTCCTCATACACCTTAACAAAACCGGATAGCCGAACGCAAAAATCGACATCTCATAGAAACCACTCGGACTCTACTTCTCCATGGTAATGTCCCTCTCAGATTTTGGGGGGATGTTGTGCTCACAGCGTGTTATCTCATAAATCGCATGCCCTCATCTGTCCTTAATAATAAAATCCCTCATTTAATCTTGTTTCCAAACTCTCCTCTTCATCCAATTCCTCCTCGAGTCTTCGGGTCTACATGTTTTGTGCATAATATCTCCCCTGGTCTTGATAAACTATCATCTCGATCACTAAATGTGTCTTTCTTGGTTATCATCGATCTAAAAAGGGTTATCGTTGCTACTCACACACTCTGCAACGATACCTGATATCGGCCGATGTTACCTTCTTCGAGTTTGTGCCATATTTTGCGTCCATCCAAGTCACTCCGGAACCCCTTCAGGAAAGTACTCCCACACCTCTTCCGGATGTCCCATTTCCCATTATTCCCCATCATTCTAGGGAACCTGTCCCACGAGAAACCCCTACGGTTGACCCCCCTACTTCTCTTCCACTTCAAACATATCAGCGTTGTAAACCAATGTTTGTCATACCTGTCCCTGAGTTTGTACATGTCCCTGAGGTCGTGCCTGTCCCTGAGGTTATTGCAGACTCTCCTCCGACGCTATCGCCATCACCGGATTCGATCCTGCAACCTGAGTCTGATCTTCCGATTTCCCTTCGCAAAGGTATACGTCAAACACGAAATCCTTCTCCACATTATATTGATTTATGTTATCATCGTCTTTCCCCTTTGCAGTATACTTGTTTGTCCTCTTTGTATTCTGTGTCTATTCCTAAATCTCCAGGTGAAGAATTATCTCACCCTGAGTGGAGGCAAGCAATGATTGATGAAATGTGTGCTCTTCAAAGCAGTGGTACTTGGGAACTAGTTTCTCTACCCACTGGAAAATCATTAGTAGGTCGTCATTGGCTTTATACAGTGAAGGTTGGTCCAGATGGTAAGATTGATCGTTTTAAAGCTCGCTTCGTAGCCAATGGATACACTCAGATTTTTAGGTTGGATTATAGTGATACCTTCTCTCCTGTAGCCAAGATGGCATCTGTTAGACTTCTTCTAGCCATTGCAGCCATTCGACACTGGCCTCTTCATCAACTTGACATCAAAAATGCATTTTTACATGGTGATCTTGAAGAGGAAGTATATATGGAGCAACCACCTGGGTTTGTTGCTCAGGGGGAGTCATCGAATATGGTTTGTAGGCTACACAGGTCTCTTTACGGTCTTAAGCAATCTCCGAGAGCTTGGTTTGGCAGATTCAGCACTGTAGTACAACAATTTAGTATGGTCCATAGTGAAGCTGACCATTCTGTCTTTTATCATCACTCAGTACAAGGGTGTATTTAACTTATTGTGTATGTAGATGATATTGTCATAACTGGTAGTGATGAGTCGGGAATACTCCAGTTGAAACAACATCTTTCAAATCAATTTCAGACAAAGGATCTTGGTAAACTCCGATATTTCTTAGGTATTGAGGTATCCCAATCTAAAGATGGTTTGGTGATTTCTCAGCGGAAATATGCTATGGATATTTTGGAAGAAACAGGTTTGTTGAACGCTAAACCAGTTGATACTCATATGGATCCAAGTGTCAAACTACTACCCAATCAGGGGGAGCCTCTATCAGACTCGGGAAGGTATAGGAGATTGGTTGGAAAGTTGAATTATCTCACAGTCACTCGTCCATACATTTCTTTTGCAATCAATGTGGTAAGTCAGTTCTTAAATTCCCCTTGTCAGGAACACATGGATGTTGTTATATGGATTCTAAGATACATCAAATGTGCTCCAGGAAAAGGTTTAGTGTATGAAGATAAAGGACATACTCATATAGTTGGATACTCTGATGTTGATTGGGCAGGGTCACCAATTGATAGACGATCCACCTCTGGGTACTGTGTATTTGTTGGAGGGAATCTTATATCCTGGAAAAGTAAGAAACAAAATGTAGTTGCAAGATCAAGCGTCGAGGAAGAGTATAGGGCCATGGCAATGGCAACATGTGAACTCATTTGGTTAAAATAGTTGCTCAAAGAACTTAAAATTGAAGAAGCAAGACCAACGACACTTGTATGTGATAATCAAGCTGCATTGCACATTGCTTCAAATCCAGTCTTCCATGAGAGGACCAAACATATTGAGATAGACTGTCACTTTGTCAGAGAGAAGATCGAATCTGGCGACATTGTCACAAGCTTTGTCAACTCTAATGATCAATTGGCAGATGTGTTTACAAAATCTCTGCAAAGCCCCAGAACTAATTATATATGTGGCAAGCTTGGTGCATTTTACTTATATGCTCCAGCTTGAGGGGGAGTGTTGATATTTGTAAATATATAATGTTAAGAATATTTGTATGTAGAATAGTCCCACATCGTTTATATAGTGTAATTAGTTGTAATCTCTCTATATATAATAAAGTCTCTGTAGTGCTTTCATAACACACGGTTTAACCTAAATGTCTCTTAGTCTCTCCTAATTCAATACAAATGATATTAGTCCCTCAAAAAGAATGCTAAGATACCTTGCAATATTGCTAATCATGGTTATACAATGACCCACGCCCGTCCCGTTTATATCCAAAGATAGGGTTGCTTACCAAATCAATGGTAAGACAACAATGTCAAATGAAAATAAAATGAACAAGAAAGACATTTGAGTAGGTGGATTGCTCCTAATTACTTTCTCCATTTCAAAACAAACATCCTTGCTATTTTCAAAACAATCACATACACTTTCAAACATCTTACAAAATTGAAAACATTTTCAAAATATGAAACATCTTTGTATACATTCTTGGGAACGAGAATCATTACAAAGATTGCCTAAACAATGGCCTCTTTACAAAATACTTTCAAAAACCACACATAGCACGATTTCAAACAACAAACGCAAGTGATCTAGCAAGTAACTAAGAGCCCATGGAAAATCATGGATGAAAAGGGTGCTAATACCTTCCCTTTTCATAATCTACCCTCCGAACTCAAGAAAAAATCTCAAAGGTCTTTCCTGTGCTTTTTCACCTTTCCTTTTGGATAAAAGAAAAGTCGGTGGCGACTCTTGCTAAACGCAACATTTACGATAAAACTCAAAACCCCCAAGTCATTTCTCCCAGTATATCACAGATGGAATCTACAAGCCCATCTCCAACAACTTTCCATCACCCCTCCAAATGGCATCTTTAAGCCTATTCTCTATACCATCAACCATCACATCCTCGAGTGCAAATTTCTGGGCACTCTAGTGTCCAATCATCTTCCACCTTCAAGTCACGAATGGCAAATCCTCCAATATAAATCTTCAGGTTTAAGAAGATTGAACAGGGGCAGCTGTTGTAACCCAAAATTATCCCTCTCACTTATCAAATATTTTCTCACAAAGATCTCTCTTGATTCAAGACTGCACTAGGATTGATCAACCCAAGACACCTCCTTAAGCACGAATGACCAAAATTAGGGTTTGATATTGCACAAGGATAATTTAACTTTCATTTCTCATATGACTTTCATGGATCATTATGGACCCCCAAGATTACTCATGTCATGTTTCAAGCCTTGGATCACACTTTTGCTCAGTCAAATGAGCAGTTGACCTAAAAATCAACTATATTGGGGGAAAAGTCAACTATGGCCAAGTTACAGTCAAACTTCATAAATTTTTATCCATATCAACATTATAAACTCATATGTATCATTTGATTGAGTTTGGACTATAATTCGTTAACAAATTTGATCAAATCATCAAAAGGGCAAAATGGTCAAAACTAGGGTTTTGACTGAGAAGGGGCAATTTCTGATTTTTTACCTAAAAAATGATCAATTAGCTTGAAGCATGATCTCAAGAGTTCAATTTCATCATTTTGACCTAATGGCATGACCTAAAACATTTCTCAAGATCAATTGGATTGATAGTGAATTTTCAGTCAACTAATCAAAAGTCAATTGTATATTAAAAAGTCAAACTTTGAATTTTTGGTCAAAATCCAATGTCAAAGATCATAATTAATCAAAACATGTCAAAATAAGAAACTTATTCATCAAGAAATCAAAAATTCAAGATTTCATTTTGAAAAGTCAAAGTTTTTTAACTTAGAAATTTTTCAAAGTGTTTAAAACTTCATGTTTTTTTATAACTTTGAGCCAATTTTTCACCATGATGCAAGATGATTCAAAAGAAACTTTAAACATGAAAGTTGTAGATCTCCATGATATCTACAACATTTCTTTACACAACTTCTTCTAAAAATTCTTGGATCTCAAATTATTAATTCATAAAGTCATGGTCATGAAATTGTGAAATCAAGCGTCTCAAATAAACCTTTTGTTTTGATGAAGACAAACCATGGATTACAAAAGAAGGCAAAGACTTTGGTCAAGCATCTAAGCATCTTAGGATGATATCTTCAATCAAATCTCTCAACATCTTTTGAAGGTACAATAATATTATCTACTTTGATCTTAAGATATAGGTGCTCAAAAATGAAAAAGAAATGTTTAAAAATCATTCTCAAGCCTTTCAAAGATTAATTTTCATTTTTCATATGCATGCAATCGATTTACATCTCAGTGCAATCGATTGCACTCTTTAAAAATTCCAAATCTTTTGCTTATGTTTCTTGATGCAATCGATTACATAGTTTGTGCAATCGATTGCACACTTAAAATTTTCAAAACAATTGATTTTGTCTTAGCATGCAATCGATTACATAGTTGGTGCAATCGATTGCACTCAGTTAAATTTTGCTACTGACTTAGCCTGCAATCGACTACATTGTTGATGCAATCGATTGCACTCTTAAAATTTTGAAAATATAGCTGTTAAAAACCTTTTGCAATCGATTACACTAAAGGTGCAATCGATTACACACTGCACGAATTTGAAAATTTACAGCTTTGTTCATACATTTTGATCATGCCTTTTCATTACATCTTTTCACTCAAACTTGGCATTTGTTCATGATACATTTCCAGATCTTCATGATGTTTCAAAAGGGTGTTATGAACATATAAATATCCAATTTCAAATTCATATCAAAACCTTCTTATATAATATTTTTCTGAACTTTAAAAATACAAACTCAAGCATTCTTCATTTTCATGCATAAGTTTTCTGCATTTATTTTCATACTTTAAAACAGAAAACTTTGAGCAAATATATCTTGAGTCTTTGTACAATATTATTATTGAAAGAAGAAGATTATACATTGTCAAAATCAATCTTAAGTGATCAATATACTCTACTCACTCAAACTCACAAATTGTTTTTACTTACTTATTTTCCAGGATTGTTGGAATTAAGTTTAAGTGTTTTTGTTGAAATCTTGTTTCTCCAAGTTGTTGGATACAAGTGTAGTTACATTGAGAGGATTGTTCTCATAGGTAACTTAGTGAAAATCCAAGAGGATTTTTCTTGGTCCAAGGGGATTGTTCTTGGTTTGGTTGGTAGTTCTTATGTAATTTTGCCACAATAAGGAAATCTCTTTCATGTTGAAAGGGGACTGGAGTACTCTCGGACTGTGAGGGGAACCAGGATATATCGCCCGTGTCTCTTTATTTTTCTGCACTCTTAAGCTTTCCTAAACTCACTTATAACCAGAAAAATAAGAACCATCATCACTAAAAACCAGAATTTTTAAAAGTACCTAATTCACCCCCCCTTTTAGGCGCACTTCGTAGTTACAGAAATTGAACACTTAGTGAAATTTTGCCCTAGTTTAGGCAGGATTTTGACCTAACTTCATGTCACTTTTTCTTATAGTTCTAAGGGGTATTTTCAAAAGTTATTTAAATAGGGGTTGTAGAGCACATTACAAGATTTCCAAAATGTCTAAGAACTCCTTGAGATCATTTGTGAGCAAGGAGAATCGAAGCTCAGAAGTTAGGGTTTCAAGTTGTTTTACAAGTCAGAATTTGTGATGCACAATGGACCAAATCACATAGCCATGCTGCATAACCTCACTTTGAAGAATTCTAACTTGCAATTCACTCCTTAATTAAATGTTTACACAACATATTGAGTCATTGTCCAAGCACTTGAACCATTATCCAAGTTGCATTTCCATTTTTGGAAGAAAGGCACCATTGCTATTCTTGAAAAGTGGCTTTAATCACAAAGTACACTCTCCTTGAGCATTGAACTTATTCTTTCTGCAGACACAAACCATATAAACCAAAATCAAGCATGTCCAAATTACTAACCACTCTATGCAGCCCTGTACTTTGCCTAGGAACAAGATGTTTCAACTTTGCTTCAAAAACAAGAAAGATGCTACAGCATTTGATTTTCAAATTCTGACTTGTTATAAGACATAAAACCTCTTGCCTATAAATAGATACACTATTTGCAAGATAAATCACGCATACACAAGCCCTGAAAACTCAAAAAACCCAGAACTGCATCGCAAACCACCATTGTTGCATATTCTGACCAAGAACTTCAAACTTCCATTTCACTCGTGCGTTTTTTGGCCTTTTGCTTCCAAAAGCTTCCAAAAATCATACATAAGCCATCCCTATCCCTGTTACACGACTGTAACACCATATTCATCCATTTCCAAGTTCAAAAGAGAACCATAATTGGACTTCTCCAGACCATTCCAATCACCCTCAGCTCAAGCCAGCCATTGCATTAGCTTCCTAGAGGTCTAAGGAAGCTAACCTGATCATCAGCACTGCCTGAAACAAGCTCAAATCCATTTCACAATTTCCAGTTTTGAGGTATTTTTCTTGAACTTCTATCTTCATATTTAGGCATTGTTAGGCTTGCATTTGTGAAGATAAAATATAGACATCATTGCCCTGAAACTATACATGTCCATAGATTTCGTTTATTTTGATTGAGCTAGGAGAATTTTGAGTTTGAAATTTCTGAAATATTTAGGTCAGAATTTGGTACTTTTAGAAATTCCCATTCATATTTAATTTATAGCTTATGATATTTATATGGTTGAATTCGTGTGATAAAATGGAGCAATTTTCATGTTTACATTTTTGCAAATGGTTGAGAAATGAGAAAGTTATAGATCCTTTGGCTAGAGGTTAAAGATGAAGTGTAATAAGGGCGCGTTTTATGTTATGTATGTATCCTTTCACACAATTTAACGGATGTATCACCACCCTAATGGTTAAAGCGCACGCCTGTCACCCTTAGGTCCTGGGTTCAAGCCCAAGCGTGACCTTTTGTTATTTTTTCACTATTTTCTGACTTTTTTGTGCTTTTTGGCAGCGCCTGGGCTTCCATGTGGGCCTGATCTTTTTTTCTCACAACACCACTTGCATTACTAATCCACCTCCCTGACTTATTTTTATTTTATTTCATTTTTTTAATATTTATTATTATTATTAATATTATTGTTATTATTATTACTATTATTATTTTCATAAATCATAAAAAAAATCCAAATTTATTTTTATTTATTATTTATACTTATATATTTTATTTTCTCTATAAAACAAAAGACTAAAAAACATTTTCTTAAAACAAATTAATTTCTTTTTTCTTAAATAATTAATTTTTAGACTTAGGTTAAATTAGTATATTATTTTATTTTCTTAGTTAAAATTGATTTAGAACTTAGGTTGATTTTAATTAATTAATATTCATATTATTTATATTAAGTTAAAACCTTTTCATAAATAAAACCCTAAAATAAACTTTTAACTTAATTTCCTTCTTAATTAATTTATGTTTAATTTTTTGTTCATTAATCATTTTCTTTAATTAGGTCAAGACAAAACCCCTTTCATAAAAACAACAAAAAATCATTTCTTTTTCCATTTATATTCTTGCATTTTATTTTCAATTTTGTACAATATTCAATATGGTTGTAATAGATAATTAGGTTTAATTTTCTTACGATCCCCATTTGTAAATTTGTACACCCCCTCCCCTAATGATGTAATAGCGTAGTAATTTTTACTTTTCGCAATTTATCGCTTTACATAAATGCTAGTAATTAGGGTTTGTATGAGAAGATAAAATCAACAAGTAGCAAACCCTAATCAAAGACTAAATAAAGCATGAAAATCAATACACTTGCACACAAGCACCCCTAGGGTAAAATCCACTTGGTTGCCTTATAAAAATGGCCATATTATGCATGTGAGGTATCTTAGAAAAAACAAGCAAAAATACAAGATCATAGTCCCTCGATGGTGCTATCTATGTTGCCTTTTTTAAAATAATCTTAGTCCCTAAAGATAATGCTAAGATACCTTGCAACATTGCTAATCATGGTTATACGATGACCCACTCCCGTGAAGAAGTGAAAAACACAATAAGGGGGGGGGGGGGGGGGGGGTGAATTGAAACTTAAAAATCAAATGCAATAGACTCAAGATTTTTATCCTGGTTCGCTTGATCTCAAACTACTCCATTCCACCCACCAAGGTGATTTCGGCTCTCTCCAACGAGGACTTAATCCACTAATCAAACAGATTACAACACTACTTTGACAACTGCCAAAGTCTTCTTGAGTATGACCACAACCCGATTTATCTCAAGGAACAATATCTTAATCAAAGAACAATTAGCTCTGTACTATATGTTTTTCGTTACAAAAATTTTATCACTATTGTGATGTATTACACAAATTGAGTATATGAAAGAATATTAGAATTTGCAGCTTTTTGAGATGTATATACAGTCGTTGGTGAAAATCGTGAACGATTTATCCTTTGATCTTGTTTATATAGGCGTCGAAATTTGTCTATAATAAAACGTGATAATGGACACTCAATGCACTTTCCACACTGAGAAGATTCTTGTCTGAATGAAGCTGTTGCATATGATACTGTCTTATTTGAAAAGTAACGCTTCAGAACTTGAGAATCTTGCATTCGGCTTTTACTTCGGAACATTGATGACTCAGAGATATAAGGATATGTTGGCGCATTAGACTTCTGTTCAGAATCATAGTATCTTTTACTTTAGCGCAGATTCTGATCGTCATTCTTCAGAACATTCTGATTAGCTCAGCTTGAAAGCTTATGTGGCTTAACTTCTGATGTTGTTTCAGTCAGAACTTCTGTATAAAAAACAACATAAATTTAGAGTGTGTTGTACCCCAAAATTTTCCCTCCCATTTTTCATTCAAGATACTATCCTAGGGTTTCTCGAATACCTAATTTGGCTCAGAAGTTGATCAGACAGATTCTCTTCCTAAGCAGTAAATAAGCAATTAGGGTTTTGCATTTCTCAAAGAAAATTGAGTCTTCAAGGTTTCAAATGGTCTTCATAGGTCTTCATGTTTCCTCAAGGTTGTTTAAGTCAGTTTTCAAGCCTCACATTGAAAATTTTCTCAATCAATGGTCCAGATAACTGAAAACGACTACGTCAACTTGAAAATCGCGTTTTTGCAAAAACAAATTCAAATGATCATAACTTCTTCATTATTCAATATTTTTGAATGGTTTTTCTTGCGTATGATTCTCCTTGATTCCATCCCAAATCTCTCTTCACAAATCAAGAACTGATTACGCGTAGAGGATCACCAAAAATTCGAATGCGTTGGAAGTCGCATCATGAATTTTGACCTAATTTCAAATAACAGTCGTCTGATTTCTAAGAATTGTGATTTCTTCAAGTTAAAAGACTTTGATACGACTATTTATGTTCATGGTAATATGTGATATCGCTCACGGGTTTATCTTAAAAGAATCGAAGGAAAATTGGGTTTGGAAGACTTTAAAATTATCGAATCGTCGCAAGGCATTTGTTGATTTTGAATTTTTCTTAAACACGGTTTACTGAAAGATTAACGTTTGTTCTCAGAGCATGTTTGTTTGGACAAGATGTGAAGATTAAGACTGTCATTTAAGACAATAATGATCTTGGATTCAAGTTGACCAAATGATTTACATTCTTAAACATTTATTTTGTTTAGGGATTGGAGTACAAGGTGCATGTTTGCTTGAAATACAGTTACAAAGTTATTTGGATTATTTGGAATTCAAGTTTCCAGTATGAAGCATTTTATTTCAAATATTCTGATTGGGAATTTCAAAAAAATCCAATTAGAATACAAAAATTTGTATAAGATCCTATCATACCAAAATAGTTCAAATCTTTGTATCATTGCACTGCAAATAAAATTACAAATTTTGTTGGTTTACAAAGAATTGCAAATTTCTTGTTTGCAAAGGATTTCAAGTTCTAATACTTCATTGATCACAAGAATACTTCATGCTACAATTCAAGTTCTTCCCCAATTTCAAACACACCATCCATGATTGTTACAAAACTTCAATTCTTTCAATACTTTATGTTTTACAACTTATTGTTATTTAAGGTTACATTGGTACAACTATTGAATACAATACTTCCAAAATACATCAAAGTACAAGAGGAATTGTTCTAAGTTACAGAGAAAAATCAAGTGAACATTTGACCTAAGAGAAACTAGTCCATGATCAAGTTGCTTGAAAATTCAAATTATATCATTTCGTTTTACTTTTCTCCAAGACCTTCATGTTTGCCACGGATTCCTTGCATTCTTTGCCTTTCCATCTCTACTTTTGCTCACATGAAACAAGAGAAAGAGAGCATGATTAGTACAAGAAAGAAACATGAACATGAACAAGGAATTTTCAAAAGAGCTATTTCACAAATTCATAACTAGGGTTTGTGTAGGAATCAGAATTAGGGTGTGGTTGTCAAATCATGTTCAAACATTCCACAAAGCCTCATTTGATTTGTTTCACATAATCAGTTTTTTTAAATGTTTAATCATAGGCCCCAAATTCTATTGCAAATCACAAGAAAGATTTCCTTTCTTGGTTCACAAAAGAAAAAGAAAAAAGACATATGCAAGGCAGGCCTACAAGCAAATCGAGACAGCAAACAACAGCAGTAAAATACAAAAGGGCAAGTCACAGCAGTTGCAAACATTACAAAAGCAAGCAAGCTGCCCAACCAAAGCCACAGCAGTTTCAAAGAAAACCAAAAAGTTTCCCAACCTGCTATACATACAACACCCAAATTGTAGCACAAATAACAGGCAACCACAGTCCATACAACAGGCAACCATAGTCCAAACAGCAGGCTAGTGCAAAAAAACATAGCAATACGGTTTCATGTCAAACAAGGCAGCATAGGCTGTTAAGGCAACAAGTAAAAGCAGTAATATAGCAAAGAGGCAAGCATGCTCAAACAATCATATGTCATCATTTCCCTAATACAAACCCTTCAGGAAAATATATAACAATAAGCAAAGAGTGCTTTATTTCACAGAAATATGAAGAGGGAAAGAGACAAGTTTTGGAAAGGTATCACCTAGGCCACAAACAGTCCCAAAATTGCCAAGCCAACTGCTATTACTGGCTGCAAAGACAGCCCTGCTATAGCTTGCACCAAAACTTGCACTAAAATGGGAAAGTATAACCTGCACTCTAAAGCCCAAAAGTTAGAAAACCAATTTTATTCAAAACTCATCAAACCTTCCCTCCATTTTTCTGACTTCTCAGTCACTATAACACAAGACCAAAGGGCATAAAACAAGGGACAAATATACAAAAAGCCAGCGAGAATCACCAACTACAGAGAAAGTCAAATTTTTCCACAAATCTCTAGTCCCAAACAAACACTCAAAAAACCAGCAAGAATAACCAACAACTCAAAAAAACAAAGATTCACAGTGAACCAATAACTCAAACAAACAGCAAAAAGCCAAAATTTTGTTCATCATTTTTCCCTCCTCATAACCCATTCAGAAGATACAAAGCTACATAGAAATCTCAGAAATTGCAAGAACCCCCACAAAATCATAGCAAGCTATCAAAAGAAGAGAGAAAGCAAGATACTTAGATAATACCAGAAAGAAAAACTTCAAAAAAGGTTGGAAGCTCACAGATCTAAAAACCACGGCCTCCGTCTTCCTTTTTCTTTTCGTTTTTTTTGCTTTCCATTTTGCATCCTTCATTATAAATCACTGATTTTTATCACATCTTTGACTTAGGCTTTCGCTCACCCCTTTTTAGATCTAGGGTTTTAGGCTAAGAATATGAAAAAATAACCTTGGATTAGCAATTAGAAAGAAGAGACGGTTAGATTCATGTAAGAAAAGTGAGGATCAGGGTCGCGCTGCCGCCGTCACCGTCGTAAGGCGATTTCCTGCGCAGCCAGGTTATCTTCTCTGGTGGAGACTCCCAACAAGAGAGAAGAGAGAGTATCGTGTTAAGAGAGAGAAAGAGAAGTGATTTATGAGCCTGTGTTTCACTTAATTTGCTTTTTTTTGTTAATTATAATTTTACAATGCCTAATCTGGTGGTGACACTTGTCACCACCCCTTAATCACTATGAGGGATCCTACGCATGCATTCCCATGTTAGCAGTTCATGCACCCTCATCATCCCTCCATCTGATTCATATCATCATCAATCAACACTCCTTAGCACACCACAGGAGCACGCCCATGGTGCACCTCCTAGAGATTGCTGCACCTGATCAGCCAGGAGCATTAGGATTTTCCCTTTATTTAGGCCAACCAGATTTAGTTCTACACCCCCAGATTTGCTCCAATGCAGGGCCATTTCTAAACTTTTCCCTTGTATCTTTTTTATTTTATTTTAATTATTTGATTTTTGTTTTATATTTCAGCATATATTTAAAGTTGCAAATAGATCAATATTTGTTTTAAATAATTATTAACTTTAAAATAATTTTTGTTTGACATTATTAATTAAATTATTAATTAATTTTATCAAATGAAAAGAGTTTTAACTTAAATAATTATTTAATGGTTTGGACTTCTATTGTGTGATTTAAGTGTTTATTTCTTATTGCCACCCCCATTCATTAATTTGTACCCCCATTCCCGAAGCTTTGTAATAGCGTAGAATTTCAATTTCCGCACTTTACTGTTTTACTTATTACTGTATAGTAATTAGGCGTGTAAGGCAAGATTCAAAATCAATCGCTAGATAACCTAATTTCAAAGACAAAATAACTTGAATCAAACACACTTTTTCACACGCGCACCTCTAAGGTAACCTCGCTCGTTGCCTCGGAAATACAGTCATGTCCCTCGAATATGGGACGCTTTAGCAAATCCCCCTTTGATAAAAAAGATCGTAGTCCCTCGATGTCCCTCGATGTTGCCTCCGGTAAAACGATCTAGTCCATTACGAAAATAGCTAAAGCGTCTCACAAGTTGCCTTCTATGACTATACAAATGTCCCGCACCCGTCCCTTCACATCCAACAATGGGGCTTCTTACCAAATCAATGGTAAGATAGCAACATCCAAAGGAGGAATAAGAGAACATTTCAGATATTTCGATTAGGTAGATTCGTTCCTAGTTACTCGCTTGCTCGCGACAAAAACCTTTTTACACCGACACTTTCGTCTTAAAACATTTTCGAAAAGACAAAACATTTTGCATGCGTTCTTATAGAGACGAGAACCATTGCAAAACATCTTTTCAAAAACCACTTTCAAAAACACATTCCACAAACACATCTTTGAAATATTTTTCAAAATAAAACTTTGTACGCGTTCTTATAGAGACGAGAACCATTGCAAAGAGATTTTTCAAAATACTTTCAAAACCCACACCACAAATACAATTAAACAAAAGTAAGTGATCTAGCGAGTAACTAAGAGCCCGTGGAAAACCATGGATGAAAAGGATGCTAATACCTTCCCTTTTCATAATCTACCCCCCAAACCCGAGAAATAATCTCGAAAGGTCTTTCCTGTGCTTTTTTTACCTTTAGTTTTGGATAAAAGAAAATTCGGTGGCGACTCTTGCTATCCACACAAATGCAATCAAAACGCAAAACACCCAAGTCAGTTCTCCCACCGTATCACAGAACTGGCGACTCTGTTGGGGGAAAATTCTAAAAGTGGGGTTACCTTAGGGTAGATCACTTTTTACTTGTTCCTTTGCATGCTTTATATTTTGTTCTTTGTATTGGGCTTGCTTTGATCCTTCACCTGGATCTGGGACACCTTTTTAGGTAAATAGCAATAGATTGTGGAAACTGTACAGCGTAGATCGATATGGTTGAAACAATGGATATGTTAGTGTGACGCATTTGTGGGTACCGGTATCCCTCGTGGTGAATCGAGGAGAATACAGGGCTGCCGAGTGGCGTCATGACACACTAACTTACTTTAGAACCCTAATTGAACAAACTTGGCCATTAGGACGTAGTGAGATAATCGGTTTCGGTGTAGAGCTGAAAATTGGTTGATACTCGATACTACACTCATTAAGGCTAGACTTTTGGGATATCTCGGCCGCAAGAAGAGATTGTTTATGCTGAGACAATGCCTGAGAGAAAGGTCGGTGATATTGAGATCCTTTAGAACCCGATCACTATTACTAGGACAAGTTGAGCCAACTAAACTTCAAGAGGGTACTTACCTATAAAACCCCATGCAAGCCTAAAACATAGGGATTTGTTTGTTGTGTGTATATATTTACTAGTACATAACAACATAAACATCATAAACATCATATGTATGCTCACTAACCATTTCAAGGATTTAGAAATTTATCTTTGTTTTTGTTTTATAGGTCATGAATTATGTCCGAAGAAACACCATCTGAATCAGCTTTGTAAAGGCACACCCTCAGCTTCAAGAGTTAGCCTCAAGAGTGCCTGGGGATTCTCTTTTTACCAAGAAATACGGTCGAATCCTCAGTTTGACTACATCCAGTTTCCAAGAAGAGATGATGTGTGTACTATTCCAATTCTTTGATCTCGTACATTATTGTTTCTCTTTCCCGGACTATCAGTTGGTACCTACACTGGAAGTTTTCTCTCTACTCTTAGGGGTGCCCGTGCTTGATCAGATACCGTTCACCGGTCTAGAAGGGATTCCAAAACCTGAAGTCATCTCCGAAGCTTTGCATATGAAGAGAGCCGACATCATAGCCAATTGGGAGACAAGAAGCGGGGTTAAAGGCTTCCTAGCCAAGTTTCTATTGGAGAAGGCTCGTTCATTCTGGGAAGACATGGATTTCCAAGCTTTTGAAGATGTCCTGGCTCTTCTCATTTATGGTTTGGTTATGTTCCCCAACCCGGATCAATTCATAAATGTTAATGCCATCAAATTTTTTCTCTCTCGCAATCCCATACTTACCTAACTAGGAGACATCTTGCATTGCCTTCGTACCCGCACCATGAAGAAAAGAGGTACTCTCTTGTGTTGTATTCCCTTACTCGCTAAGTGGTTCACTTCACACCTACCTCAATCAGCATTGAAGAACGAGCAAAGACTGACATGGTCTCAAAGGATGATATCCCCCACCCATTCTGACATCCGTTGGTGTTCAAGATCCTTGGAAGATGTCTCTATTATTGTCTGCTGTGGGGAATTCCCTAACGTCCCTTTACTTGGTATTATGAGAGGTATCACCTACAATCCTTACGTAGCTCTTCGACAGTTTGGGTATGCCCGAAGAGACGGCCCTCATGAGATGCTCATTTAAGGTCTGGTGTTCGACTATGACCAAGAATACCAAGGTTACCGCCAGAGGTTTACACGAGCTTGGAGAATGGTGAACAAGGTGGACAGTAGCACTTTGGGACACAAAAACTCTATCCCTCTCGAGCCTTACCTTAGGTGGGTACGGGCTCATGCTCAGAGACTCGTGATGCCTTATCCTTCCATCCTCCCTGTTATCATAGAGCTTGTTGTTGAAGGAGATGTTCCATACACTATCCTTCATCCCGACATGCCTACCTCTCTCGAAGACTTGCAGAAAGCTTGGGTTTAATTGAAGGAAGAGCGAGACACCTTTGAAGCCCAATTTTACGCCAGTGAGAAGAAGGTTCTGGAAATCACCAAGCTGCTTCATGAAGAGCGGAATCTGAACACCTACATTGCTCCAAAGAGGATGTGTTCGGCCTTTCTGTCTTAGGAGTTTTTGTTGTATTTTGTCCCTTTCATTGTAAGCCCAAAGAGGCATGATGTATTCAAACTTGGATTTAATATAACGTGTGTTCCTTTTTGGTTTGAACAAATTTAAATCTCTAATTTCCTTGAAATCATTTGCATATTGCATCTTCATTCATCATAACATCATACAGGTTTCTTACAACAGGTCTCTTTATCCTTCTACTGTTTATTTCAGTGAGATGGATATTGAACAGACAGTGAAAGATCTTCAGGCGCAGAACGTCCAGTTTCAATAGATGCTCTTGACTCTGACAAAAGGACAAGAGGAGTTGAAGACTCTACTGGCCAAAGTAAAGAAGAAGAAAGCGAAGAAACCACCCGGTATTGTGATCATGAGAAGAAGGTTCCAAGAACAAGCCAGATGGACTTTAGACTTCGCAACATCATCGGGTGAAGGAGATAATCAAGAAGACGGGACCAAGGAAGTGAACAACAACCCAGCATCCGAAGAAGAGGAAGAACCTGACTATTCTGAGGAACAGTATCATCCTACTGATAATAAATACAAAGAGCTAGAGGATCATTTGAATGCTATGGAGGTCCAGAGGGTACCCAGATTAGGTTTTGAAGAGTTAGGACTTGTCTCATGGGTGGTCATCCCACAGAAATTCAAGGTCCCCACTTTCGCTAAATATGATGGTGTCTCTTGCCCGAAGCTGCATTTAAGGTCATACGTCAGAAAGATTCAACCCCATACGGCTGATAAGGATCTGTGGGTGCATTTTTTCCAGGAGAGCTTATCAGGGACGCAGTTGGATTGGTTCTATTAGTTGGAAGGGACAAATATTTGCAATTAGGAAGATTTGTCTGTCGCCTTTTACAAACAATACCAGTATAATGCTGACTTAGCTCCAACTCCGACGCAATTGCAAGGCATGTCTATGGGTGCATGTAAAGGTTTCAAAACCTATGCTCAAAAATGGAAGGATCTCGCAGGTAGAGTCCAGCCCCCTCTATCTGACAGAGAATTAGTGGATATGTTCCTAGGCACCTTATCAGGTTCATTCTTCAACCACCTGGTCGAAAGTTTCTCAGCTGGATTTACTGAACTAATCATGACTCGTGAGCGGGTCGAAGCCGGTATAAAAAGTGGAAAAATTTCAAAGAGATGCATCCTCGAGCATGATGAAGAAACCCTTTGTTGGAAAGAAGGAGGTCAGTGCTGCATATGACCATAGGAATCAAAACAAAACTGAACGTCGCCTGACAGTAGGGGCTGTTATGATTTCTAATCCTGTGCCAAATCAACAGCGAAATTATCAGCGCAAGCCAGAAGCGCCCATGAGAAGGTTCACCCAGATCAACATGACCATGTCCCAGGTCTTTGCCGCAACTTTTGAAGACTAATCTGGCAACTTTAAAAGAAGCTCCCAAGAACCCCAACACTGCTTCTCCTTGCTACAACCCGAATGCTCGATGTGCCTATCATTTAGAAAGCCCAGGGCATGATATAAACAATAGTTGGGCCTTGAAGAATAAGGTACAAGACCTTATCGATGCGAAAGAAATTGAGTTTGATCCCCCAGAAACGCCTAATGTAATAACGACGCCAATGCCCAAACATGGTCAGGGTGTCAACGCCATTGATGATGATCGTTTCGTCTCCTCCGTGAATGACTTAACTACTCCTCTGTTGACCATTAAACAAAATCTATTGCAAGCCAGTTTGTTCCCGGGTTGTGATAAGAATTGTCACTCATGCAAGTCTTTACCAAATGGTTGTTTGTTAATAAAGATAGGCGTTCAACGCCTGATGACTAGCAAAGAAATCTTGTTTGAAAAGATTCCTCTTACTAGAACTTATTATCAAGATGTCTCGATAATCACCATTTCCAACAATCCTTCTGGGGTCTCCACCAAAAGACCCGTCAAGATTACATCTGTTCCAAGGTCTGCACCTCTAATCATCACTATGCCAAGACCAATATCATACTCTTCGGATAAAGTCGTTCCCTGGAACTATGGGGCTGACGTTTATTACTATGGCGTCAAGCAAGATCAGTTGGCTGTCAAAGATGAAGTTGCGAGAGATATTGATCTTGACATCGGTAATATCACTGTGACCAGTAAGATAACAAGAAGTGTAAGAGTCTTTTCACCCGAGATTTCTCCAAAGACCGTTGCTACTCCTGTGATAATTCTCACTACCACTCCTACCAACACTCCCAGTGATACTCCTATTGTTACCCCTGCTACCGAGACAAGGGGCAAAGAGGTCTTGAATGAGCCTGTCCAAGCGAGAGAGAGAGTCCCGAGATCTTCCTTGAAGCTTCTAGAAAGGAGGTAGAAGAAATACTAAAGATAATCAAGAAAAGTGACTACAACATTGTAGAACAGTTGGGGAAGACCCCCTGGAAGATATCATTGTTGTCCTTACTTTTGTGTTCTGAGGCCCATGCCAAAGCCTTGGTAAAGTTTCTCAAGACCGCCCACATGCCCCAAGAGACCTCCATCGACCAATTTGAGAATTGTGTGGCCAGTCTAACTGCTGATAACGGATTGGGATTTTCCGACGCTGATTTAACTTCTAAGGGAAAGAAGCACAATGATGCCTTGCATGTTTCCATTGAATGCAGGGGCACCACACTTGCCCACATTCAGGTGGATATCGGCTCATCATTGAATGTCTTGCCCAAAAACGCTCTCGACCGACTGGACTGCGAGGGACTCATTTTAAAACCTCGCAACATCATAGTAAGGGCCTTTGATGGTTCTAAGAGGAAAGTGCACGGAGAAGTTAATATACCCATAAAAGTTGGAACTCAGACTTTTGATTCAACTTTCTATGTAATGGACATCCGCCCGTATTACTCCTGTTTATTGGGTCGACCCTGGATCCATGGTGTCGGTGCCTTCACTTCTACCTTGCACTAGATGATAAAATACCCGATCAAAGGGAAGATTGTCACAATTCACAGGGAGGAGGAGTACATGGTTAGCCACCTGAACTCTTTCAGGTAAGTTGAAATGGATGGTGAATTCATTGAGACTCCGTGTCAGAATTTTGAGGAGGTTCCACAAACAGTTGTGGTAACCAAGTCTACTCCCAAAGTTATGAAGATTACCAGACCTCCACTGAAGATGGCCTCTTTGAAAGATGTTAGAGCAGTAGTTGAAGAAGGCGGGTGTACCATCTGGGGTCAACTTCTGGATATCCCCTACAAGTCCGACAAATTTGGTTTGGGATTCACTACAGAGGCCCAAAGAGTTGTTAGACGTTCTCGCGCCAGGGGACCACCTTTGCGTATCATCAATCAGGAAGTCAATGCAGTAGAAGACAATGATGGCAGCTCTGATATGGACGAGTGTATTTTTCCAACCATCAGCGGAGGGCTCAATAACTGGGAGGCCGAAGATTTCATTGCTTTTACTTTTATTCAAGAGTAATTGTCTTTTAATGTTTTCAGGCTTGTAATATTTAAACAATTCAGACTTTTTAAAACCTTATGTCTTACCCGAGGCACAACGGTCCATTTTTGAGGGTTGTCACTTCATTCTCATATGTCATCAATGAATCATGGACGTTTTTGCATAAAAATTTTGTGCTCTCTGTCTTTCTTTCTTACATTTATTTCTTTCAAAGGTAGTTATGCTCTTACACACACTCACATATTAAAATGCAGATCTACATCCACTCAGGATCCCGTGGGTAACGGTTCTACTATGGCCCATTGTGACTTTGAAAATCCAATCTACCAAGCCGAAGACGAAGGTGAGAAAGATTGTGAGGTGCCAGGAGAATTGGCCAGGTTGTTGCAACAGGAAGAAAGGATCATTCATCCTCACGAAGAGCTGATTGAAACAGTTAACTTAGGTACTGAGGAGGACAAGAAATAAGTCAAGGTGGGTGCCAATCTGGAACCCAGTGTCAAAGAGAGTCTGATTCAGTTGCTTCACGATTATGTTGAGGTATTTTCCTGGTCGTATGAAGACATGTCGGGACTTGATACAAACATTGTGGAACATTGTTTGCCTACAAGATAAGATTGTACTCCAGTAAAGAAAAAGGTTCATCGCATGAGGCCTGATATGTTAAAAAGGTTAAAGCAGAAGTCATGAAGCAATTCAATGCTGGATTCTTGGTTGTCACCTCTTATCCCCAATGGGTTGCCAATGGCTTTCCCGTTCCCAAGAAAGATGGCAAAGTGCGAATGTGTGTGGACTACAGAGATTTGAATAGGGCAAGCCCCAAGGATGACTTCCCGCTACCCCACATTGATATTCTGGTTGACAATACGGCACAACACAAAGTGTTTTCCTTCATGGACGGTTTCTCAGGCTACAACCAAATCAAAATGGCGCCTGAGGATATGGAGAAAACAAGCTTTGTTACATAGTGGGGCATATTCTGCTATAAGGTCATGCCATTCGGTCTAAAGAATGCTGAGGCAACCTATCAGCGTGCCATGGTAGCTCTATTTCACGACATGATACATCATGAAATATAGGTCTACATGGACGATATGATAGCCAGATCTCAAACGGAAGAAGAGCATCTCGATCATTTACAGAAACTGTTTGAGAGGCTGAAGAAATACAAGCTGAGGTTGAACCCAAATAAATGCATGTTCGGGGTACGGTCTGGTATACTCCTAGGCTTTGTCGCCAGCAACAAAGGTATCGAGGTTGATCCTGCCAAAGTTAAAGCAATATAAGAGATGCCTTCTCCTCGTACCGAGAAGGAAGTCATAGGATTTTTGGGACGTTTGAATTACATTGCCAGATTCATTTCTCACCTGACAGCTACTTGTGAACCAATCTTCAAATTATTGAGGAAAGATCAAGTAGTCAAATGGAATGACGAATGCCAAATTGCTTTTGACAAAATCAAAGAATACTTACATGAGCCTCCTGGGTTGTTACCACCCGTCGAGGGAACACCATTGATCTTGTATCTGACTATTTTAGAAAATTCAATGGGGTGTGTGTTGGGGAAGCATGACGAGTCTGGCCGAAAAGAGCATGTTATTTATTACCTAAGCAAAAAGTTTACCGACTGTGAAACAAGATATTCACTGCTCGAGAAAACTTGTTGTGCTCTAGCATGGGCTGCTCGCCGGCTAAGACAGTATATACTAACCCATACTACCTTGTTGATATCTAAAATGGATCCAATAAAATACATCTTCGAGAAGTCTACTCTCTCTGGGAGAATAGCAAGATGGTAGATGATCCTGACGGAATATGACATACAATATACTACCCAGAAAGCAATAAAGGGAAGTGTACTAGCTGATCACCTTGCTCACCAAGCTGTGGAAGACTACCAATCCATGAAGTTCGAATTCCCAAATGAGGACATCATGACGGTAAACAATTGTAAAGAGACCGGACCATATGACCGACCTGAACAAGGATCCCGATGGATCTTGGTTTTTGACGGATCCTCCAACACACTCGGCAACGGCATGGGTGATGTAATCATATCACACGAAGGATGTCATACTCCCTTCACTACAAGACTCTGCTTCAATTGTACAAACAACATGGCAGAATATGAAGTGTGCATCTTTGGTCTCAGGGCTGTCATAGATTTGGGGATCAAATCTTTAAGTGTGTTTGGAGATTCAGCTTTGGTCATCAGTCAGATCAAAGGGGAATGAGACACCAAACACCCTAACCTTATCCCTTACAAAGAACATGTTTTGACATTGCAGCCATATTTTGAGAAGATTACCTTCGAGCATTTCCCGTGAGAAGAAAATCAGCTAGCAGACGCGCTAGCTACAATGTCATCTATGTTTAAACTTAATTGGGATAACGAGGCTCCTCAGATTACCATTGAGCAGATGGATGAACCAGCTTACTGTCACGAGATCGGTACTAAAGAAGTAGCGAACCAACCTTGGTTCCATGAAGTTAAGAGGTATCTCGAATCTCAGAAATATCCGGAAGGAGCTTCAGTTAATGACAAGAAATTCTTAAGAAGATTCTCGGCTAAGTTCTTCCTTAGTAATGAAATTTTATACAAATGCAATCATGACTCTGTATTAGTTTAGTGCATAGACAAAGTTGAAGCTGAAAGGGTCATGGCTTAATTGCATGAAGGCACCTTTGGCACCCATTCCAGTGGGAATACGATGGCAAAGAAAATCCTACAGGCGGGATATTATTGGTCTACCATGGAGGCAGATTGCTATCAACACTCTCGGACATTCCATAAATGTCAGATTTATGCTGATAAAGTACATGTCCCTCTGGTTCCTCTGAATGTCTTGACGGCCCCTTGGCCCTTTGCTATGTGGGGAATCAATATGATTGTGGTAATCAAGCCAACGACCTCCAATGGACACCACTTCATCTTAGTGGCCATCGACTATTTTACAAAGTGGGTTGAGGCAGCTTCCTTCGCTTCCGTTACCAAGAATGTTGTCGCCCGATTCATCAAACAGAATCTCATATGTCGGTACGGTATCCCAGAGAGAATCCTCACTGATAATGGTACGAATCTAAACAACACT
This sequence comes from Vicia faba, assembly GCA_948472305.1. Lineage (NCBI taxonomy): Eukaryota > Viridiplantae > Streptophyta > Magnoliopsida > Fabales > Fabaceae > Vicia > Vicia faba. Next base: position 943,546,253 of record OX451735.1, read on the forward strand.
ATGATCACCGCCTTGTGTGAGCAATTCAAGATCCAGCATCACAATTCTTCCCCTTACCGGCCAAAGATGAATGGCGCTGTAGAAGCTGCTAACAAAAACATTAAGAAGATCATACAGAAAATGACAGTCACATACAAAGACTAGCATGAGATACTACCATTCGCTCTTCACGGGTATCGTACCACAGCTCGTACATCAACTGGGGTAACACCCTATTCTCTGGTCTACGGCATGGAGGTTGTCTTACCTATTGAGGTCCAGATCCCCTCTCTAAGAATCATAAAGGATGCGGGGTTGAACGAAGAAGATTGGATCTAGACTCGACTTGACCAGTTGAACTTGATTGATGAGAAGAGGCTTACTGTAGTTTGCCATGGTCAAATGTATCATAAACGAATGATCAAGGCTTTCAACAAAAAGGTCAGACGCAAAGTGTATCAAGTCGGGAATCTGGTGATCAAGCGCATCATACTGCAGTAAGGTGATCCCAGGGGAAAATAGACTCCTACATACGAAGGACCATTTGTGATCAAAAACATATTCTCTGGTGGAGCAATGATCTTGACCACTATAGATGGTGACAACCTTCCACACCCTGTAAACGCAGACATAGTTAAAAGATACTACGCATGAACAAGGACCCGCTAGGTCGACTGACCTAGGAAAAAATTAGGGCATCCCGGTGAACCAAAAGGTTCGGGAAAAAATTAGGGATAAAAATACGAAAAAAATCTGGACACCCGGCAAGCTGAAAACCTGAAAGGGCGGCTTGGGCAAAAAAGGGTATCCTGATGGATCAAAAACCCGAAAGGGTGGTCCAGGAAAAAGTTAGGGAATTAAAGCACATGATTATGTCCTGTTGGATCATCTTACAGACAATCTTCAGCGTCGGTCAACCAGTTCAAATGGTTCTAATCAATCCAATCAGCTTCGCCAAGGTGACAAGTAGACAAGACACTCAGAGACACGAAGACTATGGCAGAATGGGAACCCCATGGGATTATTTCACATAGATATCTTTTCTTTGTATCAATTTTCATTTTTTACAATGACATTCTCTTACTAGAATGCTCGTCTCGTTGTACAAAAAAAAACTTATTCAAGTTAATACAAAGATATCCCTTTTGAAAGTGCAAAATTGTTTGTTTTTCTTTATTTCTGTGTTTTGTATACAAAAACGTCCAATGATTTATTTTCGAACATATTCATTTGAACGTGATTACTATTTACAAATGAACAGAAAATGGAAAGACAATTACTAATGGCTTTAAGAAATAGAATAATATCTATAAGCCATTCCATAAAATCTCCACAGGTACTTTCCCCAGCAGGAGCGGAAATAAAGACATCCTACTACAAGATCACTAACGTACCCCCAATATGCATCCTGGTTGTATCAAGCGCTCTCACATCCCTGACAGAGCAAAATCTCCATCTACCGCTCCAAAATTCCCCAACGAAGGATGCCCGACTTCTCAAAATTCCCCAACAGGATTTCATGAAGTCCACAAGCAGTACACGACGTTTTCCTTAAACCCAACAGAGTTTATTTCTCTGACAAGTGGAAGCTCATCCGCCAACATTGCAACTTCAAGATATGGAGATTTACACTCCACATTCCCAGCAATACCCAGGGATCTATTTTCCCCGGCTCCAGCAACATTGCGGTATGAACAATCTTTATGTCCAAACATTTCCATTCATACGTCATAGCATTGACAACACAAGTACATACAACACAATCTCATTTATTTTGAGAAAACATCATCATACCATGAATTGCATACGTCATATCATTACATACAATTAATTCTCCACCTTTTCAGAAAAAATCAGTCGACAGGAAATTATCATCAACAAATTTCCGGCAGACAAATATTTTCAACAAGTCAATTACAAATCAGTTCCCGAGAAAAGGCTGACTTCTGCTGGTTCAGATAAATCTCTCAACGGTTTATTCTGATTCTTCCCCAGATTCTTACTGGTTCAGATAAATCTCTCAATGATTTATTCTAATTCTTCTCCAGATTCTTACTGGTTCAGATAAATCTCTCAACAATTTATTCTGATTCTTTTCCAGATTCTTATTGGTTCAGATGAATCTCTCAACGATTTATTCTGATTCTTCTCCAGATTCTTACTGGTTCAGATAAATCTCGCAACAATTTATTTTGATTCTTCTCCAGATTCTTACTGGTTCAGATAAATCTCTCAACGATTTATTCTGATTCTTCCCCAGATTCTTACTGGTTCAGATAAATCTCTCAACGATTTATTCTGATTCTTCTCCAGATTCTTACTGGTTCAGATAAATCTCTCAACATTTTATTCTGATTCTTCTCCAGATTCTTACTGGTTCAGATGAATCTCTCAACGATTTATTCTGATTCTTCCTTAGATCCTTACTGGTTCAGATAAATCTCTCAACAATTTATTCTGATTCTTCTCCAGATTCTTACTGGTTCAGATAAATCTCAATGATTTATTCTGATTCTTCTCCAGATCCTTATTGGTTCAGATAAATCTCCCAATGATTTGTTCTGATTCTTCTCCAGACTTCTGTTGTTTCAATTTAAACCTCTCAACGGTTTATTCTGATTCTTCCCCAGATTCTTACTAGTTCAGATAAATCTCTCAATGATTTGCTCTGATTCTTCTCCGGACTTCTGTTGTTTCAATTTAAACCTCTCAACGGTTTATTTTGATTCTTTCCCACCGACAATTTTCTCTGGTTCAGATAAATTGCACCAAGATTTATTCTGATGCTTCCCAGTCAAAGTTAATCCAAGACCTCTATTGGTTCAGTTTAAATCACCCCAAGATTTATTTTGATTCTTTCCAATCAAACAACATTCAAGACTTCTGCTAGTCCCAGTTTAAATCGACCAAAGGTTTATTCTGATTTCTTTTCCGTTTGAAGTTAAGTTCAGACTTCGTCCACTTATGTCAACAATCACCTTTGGATGGCATCCATAAGCCCATCTCCAACAACTCTCTATCATTTCTCCAAATAGCATCTTTAAGCCCATTCCCTACACAATCAACCAAGCGCATCGTCAAGTGCAAATTTCGGGATACTCTAGTGTTCAATCATCTTCCACTTTCAAGCCACGAACGACAAACACGTGGATCTCATTTTTTAAGTTTAAGAAGATTGAACAGGGGCAACTATTGTGCCCCAAAATTTTCCCTCCCATTTTTCATTCAAGATACTATCCTAGGGTTTCTCGAATACCTTATTTGGCTCTGAAGTTGATCAGACAGATTCTCTTCCTAAGCCGTAAATCAGCAATTAGGGTTTTGCATTTCTCAAAGAAAATTGAGTCTTCACGGTTTCAAATGGTCTCCATAGGTCTTCATGTTTCCTCAAGGTTGTTTAAGTCAGTTTTCAAACCTCACATTGCAAATGTGCTCAATCAATGCTCCAGATAACTAAAAACGACTACGTCGACTCTAAAAACACCTTTTTGCGAAAACAAATTCAAACGATCGTAACTTCTTCATTATTCAATATATTTGAATGGTTTTTCTTGCGTATGATTCTCCTTGATTCCATCCCAAATCTATCTTCACAAATCAAGAACTGATTACGCGTAGAGGATCACCAAAAATTCGAATGCGTTGGAAGTCGCATCATGAATTTTGACCTAATTTCAAATAACAGTCGTCTGAATTATAAGAATTGTGATTTCTTCAAGTTACAAGAGTTTGAGATGATTATTTCTGTTCATGGTCATATGTGATATCTCTCACGGGTTTATCTTCAAAGAATCGAAGGAAATTGGGTTTGGAAGACTTTAAAATTATCGAATCGTTGAAAGGCATTTGTTGATTTTGAATTTTTCTTAAACACGGTTTACTGAAAGATTAACGTTTGTTCTCAGAGCATGTTTGTTTGGACAAGATGTGAAGATTAAGACTGTCATTTAAGACAATCATGATCTTGGATTCAAGTTGACCAAATGATTTACATTCTTAAACATTTATTTTGTTTAGGAATTGGATTACATGGTGCATGTTTGTTTGAAATACAGTTACAAAGTTATTTGGATTATTTGGAATTCAAGTTACCAGACTAAAGCATTTTATTTCAAATATTCTGATTGGGAATTTCAAAAAAATTCAATTAGAATACAAAAATTTGTACAAGATCCTATCATACCAAAATAGTTCAAATCTTTGTATCATTGCACTGCAAATAAAATTACAAATTTTGTTGGTTTACAAAGAATTGCAAATTTCTTGTTTGCAAAGGATTTCAAGTTCTAATACTTCATTGATCATAAGGATACTTCATGCTACATTTCAAGTTCTTCCCTAATTTCAAACACACCATCCAAGGTTGTTACAAAACTTCAATTCTTTCAATACTTTATGTTTTACAACTTATTGTTATTCAAGGTTACATTGGTACAACTATTGAATACAATACTTCCAAAATACTTCAAAGTACAAGAGGAATTGTTCTAATTACAGAGAAAAATCAAGTGAACATTTGACCTAAGAGAAACTAGTCCATGATCAAGTTGCTTGAAAATTCAAATTATATCATTTCTTTTGACTTTTCTCCAAGACCTTCATGTTTGCCACGGATTCCTTGCATTCTTTGCCTTGCCATCTCCACTTTTGCTCACATGAAACAAGAGAAAGAGAGCATGATTAGTACAAGAAAGAAACATGAACATGAACAAGGAATTTTCAAAAGAGCTATTTCATAAATTCATCACTAGGGTTTGTGTAGGAATCATAATTAGGGTGTGGTTGTCAAATCATGTTCAATCATTCCACAAAGCCTCGTTTGATTTGTTTCACATAATCAGTTTTTTTAAATGTTTAATCATAGGCCCAAAATTCTATTACAAATCACAAGAAAGATTTCCTTTCTTGGTTCACAAAAGAAAAAGAAAAAATACATATGCAAGGCAGGCCTACAAGCAAACCGAGACAACAAACAACAGCAGTAAAATACAAAAGGGCAAGTCACAACAGTTGCAAACATTAAAAAAGCAAGCAAGCAGCCCAAACAAAGCCATAGCAATTGTAAAGCAAACCAAAAAGTTGCCCAACCTGCTATACATACAACACCCAAATTGCAGCATAAATAACAGGCAACCACAGTCCACACAACAGGCAACCACAGTCCAAACAGTAGGCTAGTGCAAAAAAACATAGCAATACGGTTTCATGTCAAACAAGGAAGCATAGGTTGTTAAGGCAACAAGTAAAAGCAGTAATATAGAAAAGAGGCAAGCATGCCCAAACAATCACATGTCATCATTTCCCTAATATAAACCCTTCAGGAAAATATATAACAATAAGCAAAGACTGCTTTATTTCACAGAAATATGAAGAGGGAAAGAGACAAGTTTTAGAAAGGTATCACCTAGGCCACAAACAGTCCCAAAATTTCCAAGCCAACTGCTATCATTGGCTGCAAAGACAGCCCTGCTACATCCTGCGCCAAAACATGCACTAAAATGGGAAAGCATAACCTGCACTCTAAAGCCCAAAAGTTAGAAAACCAATTTTATTCAAAAACTCATCAAACCTTCCCTCCATTTTTCTGACTTCTCAGTCACTATAACACAGAACCAAAGGGCAAAAAACAAGGGACAAATATACAAAAAGCCAGCGAGAATAACCAACTACAGAGAGAGTCAAATTTTTCCATAAATCTCTAGTCCTAAACAAACACTTAAAAAACCAGCAAATATAACCAACAACTCAAAAAAACAAAGATTCACAGTGAACCAATAACTCAAACAAACAGCAAAAAGCCAAAATTTTGTTCATCATTTTCCCTCCTCATAATCCATTCAGACGATACAAAGCTACATATAAATCTCAGAAATTGCAAGAACCCCCACAAAATCATAGCAAGCTATCAAAAGAAGAGAGAAAGCAAGATACTTAAATAATACCAGAAAGAAAAACTTAAAAAAAGGTTGGAAACTTACGGATCTAAAAACCATAGCCTCCGTCTTCCTTTTTCTTTTTTCTTTTTTTTCTATTTTGCATCCTTCATCATAAATCACTGATTTTTGTCACATCTTTGACTTAGGGTTTCACTCACCCCTTTTTAGATCTAGGGTTATAGGCTAAGAATCTGCAAAAAAATAACCTTGGATTAGCAATTAGAAAGAAGAGACGCTTAGATTCATGTAAGAAAAGTGAGGATCAGGGTCGCGCTGCCGCCGTCACCTCCGTAAGGTGATTTTCGGTGCAGCCAGGTTGTCTTCTCCGGTGGAGACTCCCAACAAGAGAGATGAGAGAGTATCGTGTTAATAGAGAGAAAGAGAAGTGAGTTATGAGCCTGTGTTTCACTTAATTTACTTTTGTTTGTTAATTACGATTTTACAATGTCTAATCTGGTGGTGACACTTGTCACCACCCCTTAATCACTATGAAGGATCCTGCGCATGCATTCCCAAGTTAGTAGTTCGTACACCCTCATCATCCCTCCGTCTGATTCATATCATCATCAATCAACACTCCTTAGCACACCACAAGAGCACGCCCATGGTGCACCTCCTGGAGATTTCTGCACCTGATCAGCTAGGAGCATTAGGTTTTTCCCTTTATTTGGGCCAACCAGATTTATTTCTACACCCCCCAGATTTGCTCCAATGCAAGGCCATTTCTAAACTTTTCCCTTGTATCTTTTTTTAAATTTTTAATGATTTGATTTTTGTTTTATATTTCAGCATATATTTAAAGTTGCAAATAGATCATTCTTTGTTTTAAATAATTATTAACTTTAAAATAATTTTTGTTTGACATTATTAATTAAATTATTAATTAATTTCATCAAATGAAAAGAGTTCTAACTTAAATAATTATTTAATGGTTTGGACTTGTATTGTGTGATTTAAGTGTTTATTTCTTATTTTCACCCCCATTCATTAATTTGTACCCCATTCCCGAAGCTTTGTAATAGCGTAGAATTTCAATTTCTGCACTTTACTGTTTTACTTATTACTGTATAGTAATTAGGCGTGTATGACAAGATTCAAAATCAATCGCTAGATAACCTAATTTCAAAGACAAAATAACTTGAATCAAACACACTTTTTCACACGCGCACCTCTAGGGCAACCTCGCTCGTTCCCTCAGAAATACAGTCATGTCCCTCGAATATGGGATGCTTTAGCAAAGCCCCCTTTGATAAAAAAGATCGTAGTCCCTCGATGTTGCCTCCGGTAAAATGATCTAGTCCCTTACAAAAATTGCTAAAGCGTCTCACAAGTTGCCTTCTATGACTGTACAAACGTCCCGCGCCTGTCCCTTCACATCCAACGATGGGGCTTCTTACCAAATCAATGGTAAGATAGAAACATCCAAAGGAGGAAGAATAGAACATTTAAGACCTTTCGACTAGGTAGATTCGTTCCTAGTTACTCGCTTGCTCGCGACAAAAACCTTTTTACACCGACATTTTCGTCTCAAAACATTTTCGAAAAGACAAAACATTTTGCATACGTTCTTATAGAGACGAGAACCATTGCAAAACATCTTTTCAAAAACCACTTTCAAAAACACATTCCACAAACACATATTTGAACTATTTTTCGAAATAAAACTTTGTACGAGTTCTTATAGAGACGAGAACCATTGCAAAGATATTTTTCAAAATACTTTCAAAACCCACACCACAAATACATTCAAACAAAAGTAAGTGATCTAGCGAGTAACTAAGAGCCCATGGAAAACCATGTATGAAAAGGGTGCTAATACCTTCCCTTTTCATAATCTACCCCCCGAAGCCGAGAAATAATCTCGAAAGGTCTTTCCTGTGTTTTTTTTTACCTTTCCTTTTGGATAAAAGAAAAGTCGGGGGTGACTCTTGCTATCCGCACAAATGCGATCAAAATGAAAAACACCCAAGTTAATTCTCCCACCGTATCATAGAGTGCATATTTGTTCTTTGTGTTTGTTATCATCAAAACTCTAATTAAGGGTTGTAGAATCAAACTATGTTCTAACAATCTCCCCCTTTTTAATGATGACAAAAACTAGGATTTTCAATAAAAAAATATAGAACAAAAAGCTTAAGAGAGTCTCCCCCTGAGTTGATTATTCAGATAGAGATGAGTTACTTCCCTGAAGTTTCTTCTCATCAGAGCTTTTGATGCATCTCCTTCTGTCCTTATCAGAATGTGTACTTGTTCATGCTTTCAGAAAAGATAGAAGTTAAGATATTCAGAATATTTGAGACTTTGTCCCAGTATACTGTTATTGAAAATATCTTACGTTCTCCCCCTTTTTGTCAATTATCAAAAAGCAATATAATCAGAGTCAAAAAGATAATTTGAATTAAAAACAGAATGCAATGACATAGTTCAGAAACAAAGAGGATAAGATGAAGAATACAGAATATAAGTTAAATAAATCTAAGAAGGAGGGGAAAGTCGTGTGAACAACGCTTCCAGCAAGCTATTAATCTGAGTGCTTGATTCTTTCTGCTTTCCCAGAATGTCTTTGATTTCTTTTGTTGTATCTTCTTGTTTGTCCAATATACCCCTGATCTCTTTGTTTGTGTCTTCTTGCTTATCCAGCCCGGCGTGGATTAAGGCATTCTCCTTCTTCAACTCTTCCAGAGTTTGCATGACTAAAGATGAAGCCGGTGTATCTTCAGGGGTTGCATGTCGTTCAGAACACTCTGCAGCCTCTTCTGTTGCAATTTCCTTTTCTGGAGCAGTAGTCAGAGGGTGACTATCAGAATCTGGTTCATTGGCTTCTGAAGGTTGGTGCTATTTCCAGGGAGCATTTTCCAGCAGAAGAATTTCTTTCTTGTCCCAATGACTTAGAACTTGATCTTTGAAGGCTTTCAGCTGATCACTGAAGTTCTGCTGAGCCATCTCATAGCTCAATTCTTTTAGCTTTTGGGATTCAGAGTTGAACCATTTTCTGAATCTATCCCACAGAGAATCAAAAGCAGCAGGATTAGAATTCTCTTGACTTGCTTGCTTCAAAGAAGTAACGCATTCATGTATTTCTGTTTCAAAAATCAACAAGTTCTTACCAACATATGATTTAGTTAAGGTTGGTTTGGGTTTGGGAATGGAAATTTTATTTGATGTGGAAGCTAGATGGTCCAGTGCTTCTAGATCAATGACAGTTCTTAGATGATCAGCTGGACGGTTAGTTGGTGAGGGAGTAGAAGAATCAGAAATCAAGATTGGTGAGTGAGGAGTGTTTGGTGGTGTGGAATCATATGGTGAAGGTATTTATGGAATATCATGAATGGAGAGAGGTAAACTAACCATAAGAGGATATGTTATTCCAGGAATTGGGGTAGTGGTATCAGAGTCTGAAAGGGAGTCTTCTGATTGGTTTACGGTAGCATGTTGAATTTCTGGTTCAGGTGTTTCAAAATTTGGATTTTCAGATTTAGGAGAGAGAGGGTTTTCATTTTCTGGTTGGGGTGAGTTGAGGTTTTGATGTTCTGGTTGAGGAGAGTGTGGTTATGGATTTTCTGGGATTGGTGAGTGAAAGTCTTGATCAAACAGTTCAATGTCAGAGAGAACTCTTGCAAGTTCTGGTTGATTTTGTTCTGGATATGGATTGGGGGAGTGAGGTTCATTTAAGAAATTGCCAAGAGTTACAGATGGGTCAAACTCTATGTCAAAATCCTTAAATGTTTGTGGTGAAGGATTTTCTGTTGGTTGAGGGGGAATGGTTTCAGATGTTGGAATAATTATTGATTCTACAACAGAAACAAAAGATGTGTTGCCTTTCTTTTTCGCAGCCTTGGGTGTCCTCTGAGAGGATCCTTCTCCTGATGCCTTCCTCTTTCTGGATTTCTTTAGCACAACCTCTGGAGTTGGCTTGTGCAGGTCACAGATGTTAATTTTTGGAATAGTCCCATCTTCCCTGCAAGCTTCAAAGTATCTGACTACAATATCTGGAGAAGCATTTATCTCAGAGAATAGTGGAAAATCCTTTAGAGGGATTCTCCTAGAAGTGATGACTTCATGAGAAGAAATTGTTGGTTCCTTCTTAATGCTTTTAATAATCTTAATTTTCTTTAGATTCTTGGCATTCAGTGGTTTCCCAGTAGTTGCTTCCGGAGGGCTGATCTCTTGAGCCTCTGTCAGATGTTCTATCAACCTATTTTCCGTCAGAATATCTGAAATCAATCTTCCTAGAGGAATCTAATCCCTCTTAGTTCTTTCTTCTTATCTTGTCTATTTCACACTTGTTCTCAGATGGTTGAAGAGCAAATGTGGAAGATTTATTTTGGTCTTCTTTGCAATGAAGTATAACAGAAATTGATGATCAATATTGATGTAATTAGGGGAGCTTATAGGCTTCCTGTGATTGATACATCCCAGAATAATCCTAGCCCAGATTCTGTAATAATCTTTCAAGTCTCTGATCTTGCTGGATGACTGTCCAAAAGTGAAAATGACCCTAGCAATGGATTTTAGGTCAGAACACTTATCAGCCATATCAATGCATTTGACTCCGCCACCATTGTATCCAATGAGTTTCCCAATCAAATATTTTGTAATCACTATCTTCTTCCCCATAACATATGACGTGACCTGGTGGTTGGATGAAGTAGCATGAATCCAAAACTCTTTAACAAGAATGGGAAAAGTTGGACCCAACAGACGATCAAATTATATGTTCCATCCCTATGCAGTTACATCTTCATACAAATTAAACCCGTTTTCCTGTAAACTTTAAAAGTAGATGATCAATTCACAGAGAACTTCAAGGTTGTCGACTGGAGTGAGCAGTGTTATAATGGGCTCCTCATACTGTTCTGTTGACGAAGAATTAGGAGCACTGTTAAGATTCTTGAGGCTTGATGAGGATGCCATTGTTCACACAGATTCTTTGAAGAAAACTGATAGAAAGGGTTTTTGAAAAACTAGAGCAAGAGAGAATATCGAAGATGGTAAAACATGAATGAATGAAATAGTAAATTGAGTTTTATAAACACTTTTAAAAATGTAATCAGTAAGAAAGAGAAAATAAGTAATGATTATACTGAATTAATGAACCTGAAATTAGGGGATTTCGTGAGATATTGAACAATTACCAATGACAAGTGTCTCAATGCATCCAACCAGAGCCTTGGACCCTTCAGAATTTGAACACGTGTTCAGCCTCAGAAGGTAGCTTGTGAGAGGATGACAGATGTTTGATGGTGTGAATTGCACACCTCTATCCTTGAAATGAAAAGTTCAGATCTTCATAGATAGATTCTGAGGCAACTGCACTCCTAACATCTGAAGACAAGTTGATTAGATATTCACAGAAGACAATAAAATTCTTAGGGTTAGAATATGCAAATAAAACATTTTATTCTGGACACAATTTCATGTTGAGTTGTTTCAGAATGAAATTGAATCTATCTTCAGAAAGGGGTTTTGTAAACACATCAGCCCATTAATGGTTTGTGTCAATAAATTTTAAGGTGAGAATTCCTTTCTGAATATAATCCCTAATAAAATGATGTTTTATTTCTATATTCTTAGCCCTATAATGCAAAATGGGATTTCTGGATAGACAGATGGTAGAATTATTATCACAGAAAATAGGGATGTTACTCTCAAATATGTTGAAGTCTTCAAGTTGAATTTTCATCCAGAGCATTTGTGTGCTACATCCAACAGCTGCTATGTATTCAGCTTCTGCTGTTTACAACGCTATTGTAGACTGTCTCTTGCTGGTCCATGAGATCAGATTGTCTCCCATAAACTGGCAGCTTCAAGAAGTGCTTTTACGCTCTACTTTGTCTCCAGCAAAGTCAGCATCACAGTATCCTACTAAGTGGTATTCATTGGATTTTCTATAAAACAAACCCAGGTTAGTAGTACCTTTCAAATACTTGAAAATTCGCTTAACTGCTGTTAAGTGAGATTCTCTAGGATCTGATTGGAATCTAGCACATAAGCAAACACTGAATAAAATATCAGGCCTTGAAGCCATTAGATAAAGGAGAGAGCCAATCATACCTCCGTAGATCTTCTATTCTACCTTTTTACTTACTTCTTCCTTTTCCAGAATGCACGTGGGATGTATTGGAGTCTTTGAGGGCTTACATTCAGAGAGGTCAAATTTCTTCAGAAGTTCTCTGACATATTTTCTCTGGTGAATGTAAGTTCCTTCTGGAGTCTGGTTTATCTGAATGCCCAGAAAGAATTTAAGTTCCCCCATTAAGCTCATCTCAAACTCTTCCTGCATGCACTTAGAAAATTCTCTTCCCATAGAAGGTTTAGTGGATCCAAAAATAATATCATCTACGTAAATCTGACAAACTAAAATATCATTCTTAAATGTCTTACAGAACAAGGTTGTGTCCACTTTCCCTCTGGTGAATTCCTTTTCTAACAGAAAGTTACTTAGCCTTTCATACCAAGCTCTGGGAGCTTGTTTCAGACCATAGAGTGACTTCTTTAGTTTGAAAATATATTCTGGGTGTTTGGAATTTTCAAACCCAGGGGGTTGGTTCACATATATCTCTTCATCAATGTACCCATTTAAGAATGCACTTTTGACATCCATCTGATACAGAGTGGGGCCATTATTTACAGCAAAAGAGATTAAGAGTCTGATAGATTCTAACCTGGCGACTGGAGAAAAGGTTTATGTATAGTCTATCCCTTCTTGCTGACTATAACCTTGTGCCACTAGTCGTGCCTTTTTTCTGATGACTTATCCTTGCTCATTCAGTTTGTTTCTAAACACCCACTTTATTCCAATGACGTTGAATCCTTTTGGTTTGGGAACTAGATCCCATACGTCATTTCTGGTGAACTGGTTTAACTCCTCCTGTATTGCCAGAATCCAATCATTGTCCAGAAGAGCTTCATCAGTTGTTGTTGGTTCAATCAATGATACCAATCCCATGAGGGATTCTTCAGAGTTTCTTAATGTTGATCTTGTTATGATTGGATCATCCTTCTTTCCCAGAATCTTATCTTCTGGGTGAGCTATCCTGCTTATGGATAACTTTTTCTAGAGTTGATCAACAGAAGGTACTGGAACACTTGTAACATTTCCTTCTGAAGTTGTTGAAGCGTCTTTGTTGTAAACTTCTGATGAGTTGTCTTCAGCACCTGTGAATTCAACTTCTATATCTGCAAAAGATTCATTCTGCTTTGACTTTTAAGGGTCAAGCTTATCATTAAATATAACACTAATAGACTCTTCAACAATCTGTATTTCTATATTGTATACTCTGTACCCTCTTGAGCATTCAGAGTATCCTAACATAATACACTTCTGTTCTTTAGAGTCAAACTTGTTCAGATGGTCTTTAGTATTTAGAATAAAACATGTGCATCCAAAAGGATGGAAATAAGAAATGTTGGGCTTTCTGTTCTTCCACAATTCATATGGAGTCTTTTCCAGAATAGGTCTTATAGAGATTCTATTATTAATATAACATGATGCGTTAATTGCTTTTGCACAGAAGATCTTAGCAATGTTAGTCTCATTGATCATGGTTCTGGCCATTTCTTGAAATGTTCTGTTATTTCGTTCTACAACTCCATTTTGTTGGGGAGTTCTAGGACAAGAGAAGTCATGCGAAATGCCTTTTTCATTAAAAAAATGTTTCAAATTTTTTATTTTCAAATTCTCCACCATGATCACTTCTGACTTTGACAATTCTAAGATCCTTTTCATTCTGAACTTGGTTACAGAAAGCAACGAACACATAATATGACCCGTCCTTGTGTCTTAAGAACTTTACTCATGTCCATCTTCTATAGTCATCTATGATCACTAACCCATACTTCTTGCCACTAACAGACGCAGTTTTCACTGGTCCAAATAAGTCTATGTGCAGAAGTTCTAATGGCCTAGAGGTGGAAACAAGATTTTTAGCTTTAAAAGCAGGTTTTGCAAATTTGCCTTTCTGACATGCTTCACACAGACCATCTGAGATGAACTTCAGATTAGGAAGTCCTCTGAATAGATTGAGTTTGTTAATCTGAGATATTCTTCTCATACTAACATGCCCCAATCTTCTGTGCCAGACCCATTGCTCGTTGTTAACGGAACGAAGGAATTTTACATTCTGACTTTTTAGTTCAGAAAGTTTTATCTTATAAATGTTGTTTTTCCTATTTCCATTAAACAGGATAGATCCACCTTTCTAACTAACAGCTTTGCATGAATTTTGATTAAAGATTATATCATAACCGTTATCACTTAATTGACTTATGGATAACATGTTATGCATTAATCCATCAACTAAAAGCACATTATTAATAGAAGGAAGATTACCATTACCTATTGTTCCAGAGCCAATGATCTTCCCTCTTTGGTTGCCTCCAAAGCCCATGTAGCCTCCAGGTTTAAGTTCCAGGCTTTGGAACATATGCTTTCTTCTCGTCATGTGTCGAGAGCATCCAGAGTCCAGGTACAATGACTGGTGTTTTAGCCTTGCTGCTAAAGATATCTGCTACATATATAATTTTGTCCTTAGGTACCCATATCTTTTTGGGTCCTGGTTTGTTAGTTTTACCAAAATTCTGTTTGAATTTTGGTTTGGCAGAACAATCATTGCTAGTGTATTTCAAGTCATGTGTGTTCCCATATGTGAAGTGTGATATTAGTGGTGTGCGTTTTATTACTAGGTCCATGACTTTCTTAGGTGAAGATACCTTACCTTGGTATCCTATTCCTTTTCTACCATTCCTGCTAACTCCATAGATCATTGAAGCCATCTTGCTTATATCTATGTTTTTAGCCATAAACTTCTGAAAGCCGTGATCATATTCTTTTATGATTTTATCAATGCTACTAGGAGCCTCTGAGACTATTTCTTTCTGAGAGTTTTGTAAATCAGTTTCTAGTTTTGAAATCTTTTCTTTTAGCTCATAATTTTCTAATCTTAGACTCACAGTTTCTTCAGAGTCAGAGACAATATCCCTTTTTAGGTTCTTGAATTTGACTCTGATGTGCTGATATCTTTCCAGAATCTCATTCAGGCTTTCAGCTAGTTCAACTTTAGTGAAATTAACAGTAAAATTAGGAAATACCTCTTTTGCGCCTGATTCGGAGTCTGACTGAGATGCTTCGATGTCTTCTGTCACATTAGCCATAAGAGAAATGTTGGCTCTTTCATCATCTGATTCTGAGTCTGCGTCAGATGTATCTGAATCATCCCATGTTGCCATGAGACTTTTCTTCTTCTCCTTGAAGAACTTCATTTTGAGCTTCTCCTTCTGAAGCCTTGGACAATCACTTTTGTAGTGCCCATGTTCATTGCACTCATAGCAGATGATGTCTCTGTTGTTTGACTTCCTGTGACTAGATGAAGCTTCAGATCTTCTGTGTCCATAGGAGGACTCAGACTTTCTGTATCCGGAGGAGGATTCATTCTGATTCCCTGACCTTCTGGAATTCTTGTATTTTCTTTACCTCTGCTTCCACAGCTGATTTACCCTTCTAGAGATAAGAGACAGTTCATCTTATTTTAATGAGGATCCATCCGATATTTCTTCCATAGCATGCAAAACCTTAGAATCAAGTTTTTTGTTAGATTTTAATGCTAAAGGCTTACCTTGCTTTTGAGGCTCGTCATCTTCTAGCTCTATCTCATGGCTTCAGAGGGAGCTAACAAGTTCCTCCAGAGATATCTTGTTGAGATCGTTAGCCAGCTTAAGCGCAATGACCATTGGCCTCCATTGCTTTGGTAGACTTATTATGATCTTCTTTACGTGATCAGCAGTAGAATACCCTTTGTCAAGAACTCTCAGCCCAACAACAAGAATTTGGAATCTTGAGAACATAGCTTATATGGATTCACTGTCTTCCATCTTGAAGGCTTTGTATTTCTGAATGAGCGCAAGGGCCTTGGTTTCTTTAACTTGTATGTTCCCTTCATTCATCATTCTCAAAGAGTCAAACATGTTTTTGGTTGTCTCTCTATTTTAGATCTTCTCATATTCTGAGTATGAGATGGCACTGAGAAGTATTATTCTGGCTTTATGGTGGTTTCTGAAATCATGCTTTTGATGGTCAAAAATTCTTTTTCTATCTATCTTCTGACCACTTTCATCCACTAGATGTGTGTATCCATCAATTACCATGTCCCATAGATCTGCATCATGGGCCAGAAAGAAGCTCTCAATTCTTTCTTTCCAATAGTAAAAAATTTCTCCATCAAAGACTGGAGGTTTGCCGCTGATTTTGTCTTTGTCATCATGATAATCATTGATGATGTTTTGGCTTGGTCCTACCATAGTGTTTTTCTAAAGCTTGGATCTTGTACTGACACGGTTAAGTGTATAAACTCAGAACCAGGCACTCTGATGCCAATTGAAGAAGTGAAAAACACAAGAAGGGGGGGGGGGGGGGGGGGGTTGAATTGAAACTTAAAAATCAAATGCAATAGACTCAATATTTTTATCCTGGTTCGCTTGATCTCAAACTACTCCGGTCCACCCGCCAAGGTGATTTCGCCTCTCTCCAACAAGGACTTAATCCACTAATCTAATAGATTGCAACAATACTTTGACAACTCCCAAAGTCTTCTTGAGTATGACCACAACTCGGTTTATCTCAAGGAAAAGTATCTTAATCAAAGAACAATTAGCTGCATACTATATGTTTTTTGTTACAAAAACTGTATCACTACTGTGATGTATTACACAAATTGAGTATATGAAAGAATATAAGAATTTACAGCTTTTTGAGATGTATATACAGTCGTTGGTGAAAATCGTGAACGATTTATCCTTTGATTTTGTTTATATAGGCGTGGAAATCTGTCCATAATAAAACGTGATAATGGACACTCAATGCACTTTCCATACTGAGAAGATTCTTGTCTGAATGAAGACGTTTCATATGATACTGTCTTAATTGAAAAGTAACGCTTCAGAACTTGAGAATCTTGCATGCTGCTTTTACTTCAGAATATTGATGACTCATAGATATGAGGATCTGTTGGTGCATTAGACTTCTGTTCAGAATCAGAGTATCTTTTACTTTAGCGCAAATTCTGATCTTCATTCTTCAGAACATTCTGATTAGCTTAGCTTGAAAGCTTCTGTGGCTTAACTTCTGATATTGTTTCAGTCAGAACTTCTGTATAAAAAACAGCACAAATTTAGAGTGCATATTTGTTCTTTATGTTTGTTATCATCAAAACTCTAATTAAGGGTTGTAGAATCAAACTATGTTCTAACAGCCCATCCCGTTCACATCCAAAGATAGGGTTACTTACCAAATCAATGGTAAGATAACAATGTCAAAGGAAAGAGGAAATGAACATGAAAGACTTTTGAGTAGGTAGAATGTTCCTAATTGCTTGCTCATTTTCAAACCAAAACATCCTTGCTATTTTTAAAACAAACACCAACACTTTCAAAAACATCTTTCAAACTTGAAACATTTTCAAAAGATCAACGTCTTTGTATACATTCTTAAGAACGAGAATCATTACAAAGTTTGCCTAAACAATGGCCTCTTTACAAAATACTTTCAAAACAAGACAAAGCACAATTTCAAACAAAAGCAAGTAATCTAGCAAGTAACTAAGAGCCCATGGAAAATAATGGATTAAATGGTGCTAATACCTTCCCTTTTCATAATCTACCCCCCGAACTCAAGAAATAATCTCAAAGGTCTTTCCTGTGCTTTTTCACCTTTACTTTTGGATAAAAGAAAAGCCGGTGGCGACTCTTGCTAACCGCAACATTTGCGATCGAACACAAAACACCCAAGTCAGTTCTCCCACTGTACCACACATAGAAGCGGAATTAATTCTCTTCAAATGTCTTGGCTACTCCATCCATCAGAATCAAAACTTGTTTGTTAAGTACTCAACAATAACAAACATTAGAGTATTACAAATTTTCATACAAATATACTCATTTGTTATCATAAAAACTCAGAGATGATATTACAGAACCAAATATGTTCTTACAATCTCCCCCTTTTTGATGATGATAAAACTATGTATTTTGATGACACAATTTTGTTCTTATAATCAGAAAAAGTAAAAATAGAGAGGTAAGGAATACTTATCCTTTTTATGATACTCCCCCTAAGTCAATGACTTGATGAAGATCGAATATCCTGACTCTGAACCTTTTGAATAAAACTCCCCTGGTTCCAATAGATCAGATATCTAAATCTTTAGAGTCTTTACTCTTGATGCCAATGGAAAATTGAGATCTTGATACCAATCGAACAATTGAGAACTTGATTTCATAGAACTTATTCGTATTAAATCTTGACTTTAGAAGCCAATTAGAATGAAATCATATTGAAATCTTTGAAACTTTAATGTCACTAACACAGCTTCCAGATTCTCAATTTTGGAGTCTGATTCCAGATTTCAAAGTCTAAAGCCAATAGTCATATGATGCCAAAAGGTTAGACATAAGCCTTCAATAATGCTTGCAGATCTTTATATTTTAATCAGAGTTCTAATTTCCTGAAAAAGAAAAACAATTCTAACAGAAACATAATTTTAACTGGGTTAGAATGTAAGCAGCTCTTTTCAGAGAACATTTTCTAGAACTTGATTATTGAAATAAAAATTACATTTATTTAATTACTCCCCCTTTTTTTCATAATCAAAAAGGTAATTATGTGTGAAAAACATAAAAACCATAAGAAACAACAGGAAAAGATAAGAAGTTTCATTGATATTGAAAGGAGATTACAACATAATGAACATAGACAGGGAAAACTATCTAAACTTCAAACACATTGCAACTCTCATCAAATAGAGCAATGCCTCTGATGAATGGATTTCTTTGAACAATTTAAACAGTTCAGACAATACGTATCCATACGGAATGAATGATTTTTGAGAGTTCCGAGATGCTAGGATTGATAGCTTCAGATGATTGAATACTATTGCCGAAAGATGAATTGGAATACTCTTGCGAAGGTAATAAAGAAGACACATATCCATAGGAAAAACTTTATCAAGATCTTCTCCTATGGGATGAAGATTTTTCAACAGGAACTGAAACTATATTTTTGCAAGTGGTTTCAAATTATCTAAACAAAGGGGCTCATATCTGAATGAAGAGTTAGGAATATTTGGAAACATGTCAACATTCATGCAAGAGTCGGGTAAATGTGGACTCTGGATGGCTTCATCAATGGAGGAGCAGGTGATGGTAATCAGAACGTCAAAGGTATGGGAATGAATGATGTTTCCATCAGGACTAACAAAAACATGAAGCAAAAACTTCTTTAAGAGGTTAGGATAAATATGACCTCTTAGCATTGTTGCATACTCAGACCATCCTTGATTTTCCATAACCTCGTTGATGAAACCATCATCAGACGAATAGTTGGGTATTTTCTCTTTGATTACCTTGAGAAGATTTTCATCTCCTTGAAAAGTTCTAATAGCCATGGTATGCAGACACGATTAAAGAGAAGAGACAATTGAAAGTGATACAAGGATAATGACTTGATGAATGACTATAGAAAAGAAGAGATATAAATACCCAGTCAAGCAGTTCACGAAGTAAGACGATTGAAAGTCTCAAATGACGTCACAGACTGCTAAAAGAAGGAAATGAAGAGAGAAGTAGATCAAATGTTAATATGAGAGAACATGAAAGAATTTAATCATGACAGGGAATGTCCGTCATATGCGTAAGAGTATGACATGAAACGCCTTTTCCCAAGGAGTAGTTAAATAAATGTAATCATGATTAATTAATTTCAAGAAAAATAAGTGTTCGTGCATGACTTAGGTAGAGTGTGATAGACACTAAGTTTATTTAGGTAATGCGTTTGATATTCTCAGCGTCTGGAAAATCACGAAGATTTCCATCTGATTAGGGACATTTCTGACCAAAACATCTTCTGATGAGTAAGATAAAAAAATTAGAAGTCTTTTGATTAAGTCGGAATCTTATTCCTTCAGACTACAATTAAAACATGGTTGATTCTAATGACATCTTACTCTGGATATTGATCCATTTTCATATTCTTTAGAATAAACAGAAATCTATCTTCAGCTAAGGGTTTTGTAAAAATATCAGTCCATTGATGGTCTGTATCTATAAATTTTAAAGATAAAATCCCTTTCTGAACATAATCTCTAATAAAATGATGTTTGATTTCTATGTGTTTAACCCTAGAGTGTAGGATAGGATTCTTAATCAAGCAAATAGCGACAGTATTATCATAGAAGATAGGAATGTTACTCTTATATATCTAGTAATCTTCTAGCTGATTCTTCATCCATAACATCTAAGTGTTGCACAGTGCTGTTGATATGTATTTTGCTTCTGCTATTGAAAGAGTAATTCTTGATTGACTATTGCTTGACCATGAGATCAGATTCTTGCCTAGAAATTGACAGTTTCCAGAAGTACTTTTCCTTTCTAGTCGATCTCCAGCGTAATCTGCATCACAGAAACCAGAAAGAGAATACTCTGATGTTTTCTCATACATCAACCAAGGTTGGGGGTTCCTTTTAGATAACTTAGAATCCTTTTAACAACAGTTAAGTAAGATTCCTTAGGATCATATTGTAATCTAGCGCAAAGATGGACACTGAATAAAATATCAGGTCTAAATGCAGTCAGATACAGAAGAGAGCCTATCATACCTGTAAGTGTTTGCTTGTTGGCATTATTTTTTGGTAAAACCAGACTTGCGAATGTCATGACTGATGTCATAACATTCTGGGATAAAGGTAGATTATGCAGAAGGAATGTTCTATAGGAACTACTCAGTATGAGTGAATATCATGATGATTAAGCTATGATCATAAGTACTGAATTCTACCAAAATCAGTGAGCAAGATACATGATGTCATAACCAATGTTAAGACATCTTGTACTGATCAAGTTGTTGTACAGATTTATTATTCCTGAGAATTTTCAGGAATCTGGTGTGCTACTCTGAGTTGAAGAATATTGTCCAGATCAGATGCTCACATGGACATTAGATTAACCTTGCTTAACCCTAATCTGTTATGATGAAAGCCCAAGACCAAGTCTTTAGGTTAACTTTAGTTAACCCTAGCTATTTTTATGGAAGCCCTAAATGAAGAATAGTCTGCTTATATATTTCTCACGAAGCCTAATGGTGAGCAGCGCTTTTGATAGAAGATCAATAAGGCATTGTATAGTTGTAACTACTGTGAGCCAAGCAATTATCAGTTTGATAAGTGACTTGGATTAGGATTTGTTTGTAAGGGTTGTTTATCACTAAAAGCTTTGAAGCATGAGTGTTGTGTCTCTTGATTAAATCTTTGAAGCAAAATCAAGCGTTTGTATTGAAGAATGTCTTCATAATCTTATTAATCAGTAGATTAGTATCACTGCTGTGATTGAGGGGGAGTGAGTAGGAACTCAGATTTAAGTAGGACTTAGATTGAAGTTGCATTGGGTAGGTCTTAAGTGAAGGAGATAATTTGGTTGGTTTATTCCTAAATTAATACCTCTTATAGTGAATTTCCTCCCTGGTTTGGTAGCCCCCAGAGTAGGTGTTGTTACACACTGAACTGGGTTAACAATTGATTGTGTTCTTTACTGTATTTTAAATTACTGTTTGGAGTGTGTACAAGTTTGTCAGATACGGTGTCATAACATTCACTGTGACATTAAGTATCTGTTTCCAGAATTTCAATTGGCATCAGAGCAGGCACCCTGCCTGTCTTTCTGGGTGAGATCTAGGGATATTATTTTATGGCGCTATGGACAAAGAAGGAGGATTTGGGAATAGACCACCTATACTAGATGGATCAAATTATGACTACTGGAAACCTCGTATGATTGCCTTCTTGAAGTCACTGGACAAAAAGGCTTGGAGAGCTGCTGACAAAGGATGGAACCATCCCACCATAACTGGGAAAGATGGGACGACTAGTCTGAAACCTGGGGAAGAATGGAGCAAAGAAGAAGATGAGTTATCCCTGGGTAACTCTAAAGCATTAAATGCCTTGTTCAATGGAATTGATAGAAACATATTCAGACTAGTACATCAATGTGAACTGGCCAAGGATGTTTGGGACACTCTCAGAACCACCCATGAGGGTACATCCAAAGTAACAATGTCAAGACTTCAGATGCTCACTACCAAATTTGAGAATCTAAGGATGATGGAAGATGAGACCATTCATGAGTTTCACATGAACATCTTGGAAATTTCCAACACCTCAGGAGCATTGGGAGAAAAGATGTCAGAAGAAAAGCTGGTGAGAAAGATTCTCAGATCCTTGCCTAAAAGGTTTGCAATGAAAGTGACTTCTATAGAGGAAGCTCAGGATATCTGCAACTTGAAGGTTGATGAACTCATTGGGTCACTTCATACATTTGAGATGGGGATCAGTGACAATGTTGACAAGAAAAACAAGAGCATAGCCCTTGTATCCAATACTGAAGATGAAAGCAAGGAGAGTGATGAAGAGAATATTTCAGAAGCTATAGCTATGCTTGGAAGGCAGTTCAACAAACTCATCAAGAGAATGGACCCAAAGTCAAGGTCAAATGTCAAGAACATTTCCTTTGACATTAGCAGATCCTATGACTCCAGCAGAAGAACTAAGTCTGAAGAAAAGGGAAATCAAATCAGAGGAATTCAATGCCATGGATGTGAAGGATATGGGCACATTCGAGCTGAATGTCCTACCTTTCTAAAGAAACAAAAGAAAGGAATGTTTGTTACTTGGTCTGATGGTGACTCAGAAAGTAACTCTGAAGAAGAATATGCTAAACTAGTTACTGCTCTATCTGGTATTTGTAACTCTGATAATGATTCTAGTGATGAGGAAGTGACATTTGAAGAACTTGTTGACTCCTACAAGAAGCTATGTATTAGAAGTGCTGAAGTCTGTCAGCAAAATGAGAAACAGAAAAATCTCATAGTAAAGTTGGAGGCTGAGAAGAAGGCAGACACTGCTACTATAAGCTATCTCGAAGGTGAAGTTCTAATGTTGAACTCCAAACTTGATCAGATGACTAAGTCTGTCAAGATGTTAACAAATGGAACTGACAAGTTGGAAGAAATCCTTCAGGCTGGACAAAATGCAGGAAACATGTCTGGTCTAGGATTTATGGCTGCAAAGAAATCTGATGTTGACAAGAAGAAGACCAGGCCTGATAAACAAATGTCAAAGCAGATGTCACAACATAGGACTCAACATTAAGAACAGAAGAAAAAGTATCAAAGATGGAGATGTCATTATTGTGGAAGGTTTGGTCACATAAAGCCATTCTGCTTCAGATTATATGGATATCCTAATCAGACCCTATATGTCAACCCTAAGACTAACAAGGAACCATATACTCAACAGTGGAAGAAAAAGACTGCATCCCTGATAGCTAACACCTCCCTTAGAGTTTCTGCCAAGGAAGACTGGTACTTTGACAGTGGATGCTCTAAACACATGACTGGAATCAAGAATCTGCTGAATGATGTCAAACCTCATAATACTAGTTATGTCACTTTTGGAGATGGTTCTAGAGGAGAAATCAAAGGAGTTGGAAACTTGGACTGCCCTGGAGTTCCAAACCTAAATGAAGTGTTGCTGGTAAATGGTTTGACTGCTAATCTCATAAGTATCAGTCAATTATGTGATCTAGGATTCAAGGTCAACTTCACCAAGTCTGAATGTCTTGTAACTAATGAAAAACAAGAAGTTGTAATGAGAGGAGTCAGATCAAAAGACAACTGTTATTTATGGGAGTCTGAGAAAACTAACTACTCTTCTGTATGCTCTATAGCCAAAGAAGAAAAGGAAGTGAAACTGTGGCACCAAAAACTTGGTCATTTACATCTAAGAGGGATGAAAAAGATCATATCCATGGAGGCAGTCAGAGGGATTCCAAGGCTTCAGATTGATGAAGGGAGAGTCTGTGGTGAATGTCAGGTTGGAAAGCAAAC
Organism: Vicia faba; assembly: GCA_948472305.1. Classification (NCBI taxonomy): domain Eukaryota; kingdom Viridiplantae; phylum Streptophyta; class Magnoliopsida; order Fabales; family Fabaceae; genus Vicia; species Vicia faba. The sequence continues at coordinate 943,570,094 of OX451735.1, forward strand.
TAGAATGTCACATCCAAAGACAAGACATCTGACCACCTCTAAGGTGCTAGAACTTCTACATATGGATCTGATGGGTCCAATGCAGGTGGAAAGTCTTGGTGGAAAGAGATATGCCTATGTTGTTGTGGATGATTTTTCCAGATTCACCTGGATAAACTTCATTAGGGAAAAGTCTGATGTATTTGATGTATTTAAGGAATTGTGCAAAAGAATTCAAAGAGAAAAAGAAGGATGCATTGTCAGAATCAGAAGTGATCATGGTAAGGAATTTGAAAATAGTAAGTTTGATGAGTTCTGTTCCTCAGAAGGAATCAATCATGAGTTCTCTTCACCTATAACTCCTCAACAAAATGGAGTTGTGGAAAGGGAAAACAGGATTATACAGGAATCTGCCAGAGCAATGATACATGCCAAAAAGCTTCCTATTCATTTTTGGGCTGAAGCTATGAATACAACCTGTTATGTCCATAACAGGGTCACCTTGAGAAAGGGAACATCATCCACCATTTATGAACTATGGAAAGGAAGAAAGCCTATAGTTAAGTACTTCCATGTCTTTGGGAGCAAATGCTATATTCTGACAGATCGTGAACAAAGGAGAAAGATGGATCCTAAAAGTGATGAAGGAATATTCCTAGGATACTCTACCAACAACAGAGCATATAGGGTATTCAATTCCAGGACCAAAGTTATGATGGAGTCTATAAATGTCATAGTTGATGATCACCATGAGGAAACAAATGTCCCATATGATATTGAGACATTCTTTGAGACTTCAACATAAGTGTCTAAAAAGGATGATGTGCCTAATCCTACTCCATCAGAGTCTGAATCAAAGGAAGCTAACAAAGATCCTTCCATAAGAATTCAGAAAGATCATCCTAAGGAACTCATCATAGGAGATCCTAACAGTGTAGTCACTACAAGATCTAGAGAAATCATCACAAACTCTTGCTTTGTGTCTAAGATTGAACCAAAAAATGTTAAAGAGGCTTTGACTGATGAATATTGGATTGGAGCAATGCAAGATGAATTGAACCAGTTCAAGCAACATGAAGTATGAGAGTTAGTTCCTAGACCAGAAGGAACAAATATCATTGGCACAAAGTGGATCTACAAGAACAAATCAGATGCTGAAGGAGTTGTCACCGGAAATAAGGCAAGGCTTGTTGCTCAAGGATACACTCAAGTTGAAGGGGTTGATTTTGATGAGACTTTTGCTCCTGTAGCCAAACTGGAATCAATCAGACTTCTATTGGGAGTTGCTTGTCTCCTTAAGTTCAAGCTATTTTAGATGGATGTGAAGAGTGCCTTCCTAAATGGGTACTTAAATGAGGAAGTATATGTGAAAGAGCCTAAAGGATTTGTGGATCCAAACTGTCCTGATCATGTCTACAAATTGAGGAAAGCTTTATATGGTCTGAAACAAGCTCCTAGAGCTTGGTATGACAGGTTGACAAAGTTCCTCACTGACAAAGGATACAGGAAAGAAGGTTTGGATAAAACTCTTTTTGTCAAGAATGAAGGAGGAAATATAATGGTAGCTCAAATTTATGTTGATGACATAGTGTTTGGAGGAATGTCAGATAAAATGGTTAAACATTTTGCTAACCAGATGCAAGCTGAATTTGAAATGAGCCTCATGGGAGAATTGACCTACTTTCTTGGACTACAAGTCACACAGATGGAAGACTCAATTTTTCTGTCTCAAAGAAAATATGCAAAGGATATTGTCAAGAAGTTTGGGATGGAGAATCCCAGTCATAAAAGGACTCCTGCACCTACTCATTTAAAGTTGTCCAAAGACACAAGTGGGGCAAATGTGGATCAAAGCTTGTACAGAAGCATGATAGGAAGTCTGCTATACTTAACAACCAGCAGACCTGACATTGCCTTTGCAGTTGGAGTATGTGCAAGATACCAGGCTGAACCCAAAGTAAGTCACATCAACCAGTTGAAAAGAATTCTGAAGTATGTGAGTGGAACTTACAATTATGGCATGCTGTACTCTCATGGATGTGAACCAATTCTGTCTGGTTATTGTGATGTTGATTGGGCTGGTAGTGCTGATGATAGAAAGAGCACCTCTGGAGGATGCTTCTTTTTGGGAAATAATCTTGTCTCTTGGTTCAGCAAGAAACAAAACTGTGTGTCTCTATCTACTGCTGAAGCTGAATACATAGCAGCTGGTAGCAGCTGTTCTCAAATGATCTGGATGAAACAGATGCTGACTGAGTATAATGTCACACAAGATGTCATGACATTGTACTATGACAATTTGAGTACTATTAACATATCCAAGAATCCTATACAGCACAGCAGGACTAAGCATATTGACATTAGACATCACTTCATCAGAGATCTTGTGGAGGAGAAGGTGATTAAGCTGGAACATGTTGCCACTGAACTAAAACTGGCTGACATTTTTACCAAGGCACTTGATGCTAGTCAGTTTGAGAATTTAAGGGGCAAGCTGGGTATTTGCCAATATGAAGAGATGTAGCAATTAATTTTGCTTAATACAAGGGTTAAAAGAGATATTTTAATCAAGTCTATTCTGATTGGGCTAATCATTTGTTTCCCTCTTTCTTTCCAAAAGTTTAAGAAGAGGAATAGACATACTTATATCTCCCTCTTCTCATTTTGCTGCATCACTCTCCATTTCCTCAAAAGAAGATTTCACACACGCTGTCACTTTTTTTCTCAATCTCTCAAGATGTCTCAACAATCTGTGTCATCATCTTCATCAAAGGCAACTGCATCTTCCTCACCCACTGACACCGAACCTAGGGCAATCGTAAACTGCATGGATGCTGATGTTCTTGAGGTAACTCCACTTCGTGAAATGGCAGCTGATCCTACTAAGGTCAAAAAGCTGCGAACCAGACATGCAAGAAGATCACAAGCTTCTCCCTCTGGTAAATCTTCTTAACCATCACCCTTTGTTCCTCCAGAGATAGCTAATAAGGAAGGTTCTGCTTATGTGCATCAAGCTATTGCCAGACTAGTCACTAGGATTCTTAATGAGAATCACTCTGTTCCTGGTATATCTGTACCATTGAACCAAGAAACTTCTAGCCCTAATTTAGAAACTGATCTCAATGTCACTCAGAATGTTGAGACACCTGATGACAACATTGAGAAATCTCCAGAGAAACCCGATGATCACCAGACCCCTACTGACAAGGCTGTTGAACCTCCTGTCATTGATGTTGATGAAGAATTTTTTGACAATGATTTAATTGCTAATATCAACCCTAGCATAGCTAGAAGGATGATGAGTAGAAAAAGAAAAGCAGAGTGCTGCCCAAAGCCCCTCCAAAGAGAAGGCTACTGAAGTTGTTCATGAGAAAGCTAGGCCTGAGAAAAAGGCTAGAGAAGAAGCTGAGAAGGATCAAAAAGCTAGAACTGCGAAAGGGAAGGGTAAGGTAAAAGCTAGGGTATCTGTTGGTAGTCTCTCAAAACCCTTGAGACAACCTATAGTCAAGAAAAGAAAGGCTCCTGAACCCTCTGAATCTGATGAGGAATCAAACTTTGTTTTTGATGTTGAGAGCAATGTTCCATACATTCCTCTCAGGAAGAAACCCTCTTCTAACAAGCTGCCTAAGGTTCCTGAAGTTGCCATTGACAACATCTCCTTTCACCATCCATAAAATGCAAGCAGGTGGAAGTATGTGTTTCTGAAAAGGATTGCCTTAGAGAGGGAGCTGAACAGAAGTGCTATTGAGTGTAAGGAAATCATGGATCTCATCAAGGCTACTGGCCTGATGAAAACAGTGGTCAAGTTTTCCAACTGCTATGAGATTCTTGTTAAATAATTCATAGTATATATGTCTGGTGGTTGTGCTGATGGAAAGTCAGCTGATTTTAAGAGTGTTTATGTGAGAGGAAGGAAGGTAAATTTCTCCCCTACTGTGATAAACAAATACCTAGGAAGGCCTGATGATGCTCAACCTGAGCTTGAAGTTACTGACAACCAGGTTTGTCAAACCATCACTGCCAAGCAAGTCAAACACTGGCCCTTGAAAGGGAAGCTAACTGCAAGCAAGCTGAGTATGAAGTTTGCCATACTGCACAAAATTGGTGCAGCTAACTGGGTTCCCACCAACCATAAATCCACCATCTCCACTGGTTTGGGAAGATTTATCTATGCTGTTGGAACCAGAACAAACTTTGATTATGATAACTACATCTTTGATCAAACAATGAAACATGCTGAGAGTTGTGCTATTAAAGGCCCCATTGTTTTTCCCTCTCTCTTGTGTGGTATAATCATTGATCAGTATCCTGATATCCTGGTTGAAAAGGACTCTGTGTGCAAAAGAGCCCCTGCACTTGGTTTTCACTATAAGATGTTTCAGGGAACACATGTCCCTGACATTGTCATGACATCTGCTGAGACATCAAATGTTAAAGCTCATTCCAAGAAAGCTGATGTTATAGCTATTCTAAAATAAACCTGCAGAGAGCTTGATGCAAGAAAAAGGACTCTTGAAAAGCTGATTGCTAGTCTGGAACAGGAGGAGAATGAATAACAAATGAGGGAAGAGGATGTTGATGAAGAACAACATGATGCTACTGAAAATTGCGCTTCCTCAGGGGATGACAGTACTTGAAGGTCTGTGTTTGCTGAAAAGATTGATGCTGGAACTTGTTGCTGCTAAATGATACCTTCTCTCTGTTTCTATGTTTTTTGAATTTCCTTTTGGATGACTGTATAACTTAAAGTACTAGTACCTTTGGCCTCTTTATGGCTAAAAAGGGGGAGAAGAAATTGTGGTAATTTTTGGTAGAATTAGATATTGGTAGTTAGATTAGCTGTTATTTTAAAAAAAAAAAAATTTGTTGCATTCTAATCTCTGATTGTTTAGGGGTTTTAGCCAAAAAAATTCCAAAGGGGAAGTTTGTAAGTGTTTGCTTGTTGGCATTATTTTTTGGTAAAACCAGACTTGCGAATGTCATGACTGATGTCATAACATTCTGGGATAAAGGTAGATTCTGCAGAAGGAATGTTCTACAGGAACTACCTAGTATGAGTGAATATCATGATGATTAAGCTATGATCATAAGTACTGAATTCTACCAAAATCAGTGAGCAAGATACATGATGTCATAACCAATGTTTAGACATCCTGTACTGATCAAGTTGTTGTGCAGATTTATTATTCCTGAGAATTTTCAGGAATCTGGTGTGCTACTCTGAGTTGAAGAATATTGTCCAGATCAGATGCTCACGTGGACATTAGGTTAACCTTGCTTAACCCTAATCTGTTATGATGAAAGCCCAAGACCAAGTCTTTAGGTTAACTTTAGTTAACCCTAGCTATTTTTATGGAAGTCCTAAATGAAGAATAGTCTGCTTATATATTTCTCACGAAGCCTAATGGTGAGCAGCGCTTTTGATAGAAGATCAATAAGGCATTGTATAGTTGTAACTACTGTGAGTCAAGCAATTATCAGTTTGATAAGTGACTTGGATTAGGATTTGTTTGTAAGGGTTGTTTATCACTCAAAGCTTTGAAGCACGAGTGTTGTGTCTCTTGATTAAAGCTTTGAAGCAAAATCAAGCGTTTGTATTGAAGAATGTCTTCATAATCTTATTAATCAGTAGATTAGTATCACTGCTGTGATTGAGGGGGAGTCAGTAGGAACTCAGATTTAAGTAGTACTTAGATTGAAGTTGCATTGGGTAGGTCTTAAGTGAAGGAGATAATCTGGTTGGTTTATTCCTAAATTAATACCTCTTATAGTGAATTTCCTCCCTGGCTTGGTAGCCCCCAGAGTAGGTGTTGTTACACACTGAACTGGGTTAACAATTGATTGTGTTCTTTACTGTATTTTAAATTACTGTTTGGAGTGTGTACAAGTTTGTCAGATACGGTGTCATAACATTCACTGTGACATTAAGTATCTATTGCCAAAATTTCAATACCCCGATAAAGCTTCTGACAAACCTTTACACTTACCTCTTCTTTCTCCATAATACATGTAGGATGCATTAGAGTCTTTGCTACAGTGTAGTCTGTCATGTTGAATTTGTTCAGAAGTTCTTTGGTGTACTCACTTTGATATATGTAAGTAGCCTCTGGTTTTTGATCAATCTAGATTCCTAGAAAGAACTTTAGTTCTCCCATCATGCTCATTTCAAACTCATCTTGCATTAACTTAGAGAATTACTCACAGAGAGATGGATTAACAGAACCAAAAATAATATCATCAACATAAATTTGAACAATTATAATATCATTTTTGAATGTTTTGTAGAAGAGTATAGTATCAACCTTTCCTCTGGTAAACATATTTTCTAAATGAAAATTTCTCAATCTGTTATACAAAGCTCTGGGAGTTTGTTTAAAGCCATAAAGATATTTATTTAATTCAAAAACAAAGTTTGATTTCTCATATTTTTCAAAGCCAGAAGGTTGTTTGACATACACTTCTTCTGAAATATAACCATTCAGAAATGCACTCTTAACATCCATCTGATAAAGGGTGATATTATGTTTATAGAAAAGGAAACTAACAACCGAATAGCTTCTAACCCGACGACTGGTGAAAAGTTTTATTTATAGTCTATACATTCTTTTAGAATATAACCTTGTTCAACCAGTCGAGATTTATTTTTGACAACTTCACCCTTCTCATTGAGCTCGTTTCTGAACACCCATCTGGTTCAAATGACGTGGAAACCTTTAGGTTTCTGAACAAGATCCCATACATACTTCTTTGAGAATTAGTTCAATTCTTCTTCCATAGCTAAAATCCAATCCTTATCTAGAAGGGCTTCCTTAATAGATGTAGGTTTTATTAAAAAAACTAAACCCAGAAACACTTCATCAGAAGGTTTGAGAGTCGATCTTGTTCTGACTGGAGCATCTTTACTTCCAAGAATGAGATCTTCAGGATGAGAGGATGTGATTATGTTCTTCCTTGGTTGAAGTTAATTAGAAGTACTATCAACAACATTAGAAGAAGGAGCTTTTGATTCTTTATCTTCTTGATTCTTCTCCTTTGGTTCAATGAACATTATAGTCACATCTGTAAGCTTTTCACACGGCTTTGACTTTTCATGGTTAGGCTTATCGTCAAATCTAACATGGATTGATTACTCCACAATTTGTGATTCTGTTTTATACATTCTGAAGCCTTTAGAGCATTCATAGTATCTTAATAGTAGACACTTTTGTGCCTTGGAGTCAAACTTACCCAGATTCTCTTTAGTGTTTTAACATATATAAAAGTACATCCAAATGGATGAAAATAGGAAATGTTGGGTTTTCTATTCTTCCATAATTCATAAGGATTCTTACTCAAAATAGGTCTTATGGAGATTCTTTTTTTAATATAACACACTATGTTCACTGCTTCTGCATAGAAGTGCTTAGCCATCTGAGTTTCTTGAATCATGGTGCGAGTTATTTCTTGCAGTTTTCTATTTTTCCTTTCTACAACCCCATTTTTTCTGGAGTTATAGGACAAGAAAAATCATGTTTTATGCCATTTGAATCAAAAAGTTTTTCAAAATCCTTATTTTCAAATTCTCCACCACGATCACTTCGAACTCTGACTATTTTGCAATCTTTTTCATTTTGCACTTGGAAACAGAAGGAAGAAAATACAAAGCATGACTCATCCTTGTGTTTCAAGAATTTTACCCATGTCCATCTGCTATAATCATAAACAATGACAAGTCCATATTTCTTATCATTGACAGAAGCAGTTTTCACTGGTCCAAATAGGTAAATATGAAGAAGTTCTAATGGCCTAGACGTAGAAATAATCTTTTTAGATTTGAAAGAGGTTTTTGAAATTTCTCCTTTCTGACAAACTTCACAAAGGGCACCTGAAGTATATTTCAGATTAGGCAAGCCTCTGACTAATCCAAGTTTATTTAGTTGAGAAATCTTTCTCAAACTAACATGACCCAGACGTTGGTACCATACCCACTGCTCTTCTTGAACAGTTAGAAGACATTTTACATTTTTATATTTCAAATATAATAACCTTATTTTGTAAATATTGTTCTTCCTCTTGCCATTGAACATAACTGAGTCATCCTTCTGATTAACAGCTTTACAAGATGTTTGATTAAAAATGATGTCGCAACCATTGTCACTAAGTTGAATGATTGATAATAAGTTATGCATCAAACCCTAGACTAAAAGAAAATTGTTAATAGAAGGACATTTACCATTACCAATTGTTCCAGAGCCAATTATATTTCCCTTCTTATTACCTCTGAAACCAACAACACCTCCAGACTTAAGTTCCAAATCTTGGAACATATGCCTTTCTCCTGTCATGTGTCGCTAGCATCCACTGTCCAGGTACCATGACTGGTGTTTCACTGGCTCCATCAAGGAGATATTCAATGTAAAATATCTAATTCTTAGGTACCCACTTTCTGGGTCCTCTTTTGTTAGGAGTTCCAGAGGTTCTGATACCTTTGGACTTTTGTGCAACATGATAATTATATGAAATTTGTGCATGATACTTTGGTTTAAAAATTTTCTTTTGTGTTTGTGTTCATGCTACATTAGTATCAGAATCTTCTTGTTATGGACATTTCAAATGTGTGCCAGCAAGCACGGAATGTTTAGAAAGAGATTTTGGTTTGACATTCAGAGTCTCGTCAATTTTATTTGATGGTCCTGAATACCCCAAGCCTCTGCTTCCATTTCTACTAACACCATAGATCATTGAAGACATTTTGCTTCTATCTATGCTTTTAGCAAGGAAGTATTGAAAATCTCTATCATATATGATTACTTCGTCAGTAACATATGTGTTAGAGAGATTCTCTTCTTCTGATCTAGACATTTTACTTTTCAGAGCAATGTTTGATTTTTGTAAAACAAATAGTTTTTCATTTAAGTTAGAAATATTTTGATCATCTATAGTACTGTTCTCATAAGTATCTACAAAACTCTTTTTCAATATTTTGTGTTTACTTAGAAGAGATTGATACCTTCTCATTAATTCAGATAAATTAATTTCAAGTTTAGAACAAGATAAGAAAGAAAGTACCTATTTGTCATCATCAGAGTCTGACTCATAATTAACTATCAGTTTGTCTTCTGATGCTGCTTCTCCCTTGTTGGTCCTGGCCATGAATGCCATGTTTGCATGCTCTTCATCATAAACTTCATCTTCTAATTTTGAATCATCCCATGTTGCCATGAGACCCTTTTTAGCTTTGTAAGCCTTCCTAGGCTTCTTGTCTTTCTTAAGCTTTGGACAATCATTTTTTGTAATGTCCAGGCTCGTTGCATTCAAAGCAAGTGACTTCTTTTCCAGAAGCATTCTTCTGACCACAAGTGGATTCACCTCTTCCATATGTCCTTCGTTGACCTCTGAACTTACTTTGTCTGTGCTTCCAGATTTGACTTATTCGTCTGGATATCAAAGATAGTTCATCATCCTCTGAATCTTCTTCAGATTCTTATGATTCTTCCTTAGCTTGATAAGCCTTGGTTTTCCGATAAGTAGTCTTTAGAGAAACTGATTTTATCCTCTTATGAGGTTCATCTTGTTCCATCTCTATTTCATGACTTCTTAAAGAGCTAATCAGCTCCTCAAGAGAGTTCTTATTCAGACCCTTTGCTAATTTTAAAGAACTTACCATTGGTCTCCATTTGACAGTAAGACTTCTGATAATCTTTTTAACATGATTTGCAGTGGAGTAACCTTTATTCAGAACCTTAAGTCCTGCCACAAGAGTCTGAAATCTTGAAAACTTCATTTCCATAAATTCGTCGTTTTCCATCTTGAAGGCTTCATACTTTTGAATTAAGTCTAGATCTTTTTTTTTCTTTTACTTGTGCGTTGCCTTCATTTGTAATCTGGAGAGAATCAAATACATACTTTGAAGTCTCTCTATCTGTGATTTTCTCATATTCATTATATGAAATAACACTTAGAAGAATGGTTCTTGCTTTGTAGTGATTTTTACATACTTTCTTATGTGCTTTTGTCGTTGCACTTCTGGAAATCTTATGACCTTTATCATCTACTGGGTGAGTGTAGCCATCAACTACCAAGTCCCATAGATTCAAGTAATATGCCAAAAAATAACTTTCTATTCTATCCTTCCAATAGTCAAATTTCTCCCCATCAAACATAAGAGGTTTTGAATTGTAGTGATCTCTATCATTATCCCTATTATCAACCGTGGAAGTAGATGTAGCCATTGGTTTTTCACACACACTGAATCAGTACTAGACATTGTTAAGTGTTGATAAAAATTCAAACTTTTGTCTCCTCAGAACCAGAGCTCTGATGCTAATTGAAGGTGTGAAAAACACAAGAAAGGAGGGGGGTGTTTGAATTGGGTTTTTAAAACAACAACATTACTTTGAAGATATTCCCCTTTAAGTTAAAAAATCCTTTTTCCTTCACTCTTGATAATAACAATAAGTAAAAATAGGAATTAAAGAACAATGTATGTTTATACTGTTCACTTGAAAATTATCAAGCTAGTCTAGTCCACCCATCAAGGTGATTTCACCTCACTCAATCGAGGACTTAATTCACTATAACCAAATTGATTACAATTTGCACAAGTTTCCTGCAAGTGACTAACAACCTCTAAGACTCGCAAGCCCTAGACTTCTTAAGGATTCATACCTACCTGGTCCCTTAAGGAATATCAATTAATAATCAACCTGATTATTATAATGCACAAGCTACCCGCAAGTAACTAACAACTTCTAAAACTCGTAAGTCCTATACTTCTTAAGAATACAGACCCACCTGGTGCCTTAAGGAATATCAAATAATCGTTTGAATATAAGTTTTGTTTACAAGAATGTTGCTTCTAAAAAGTTGAATATGTAAACTATTTTATGAACAATGACTTAAGAATGTGAAAGTTATGAACAACATTTACGCGTGAATATTCAGTGAATTGGCAGCTTTCTCTCTTAGTCTTCAAGCCTTTATATCCAATAAAATAATATATTTGTTGAGAGGTACTCTTGGGATTTCCAGAAACATTGGCAGCTTGAACAGTAACATGGGGGACAAGATCGTGCGACGCGTCTATCCTTTCATGGTAGTGGAATGAAATGTTGATTGTACCATGTACTATTTGTACCACGTTAATGTTATCTTATTTTCTTCTGCACTTCAGAGGCTTCTATGAGCATGAGTTTAGAAGCAAGAACATAACACAAGGTCATCAGAACTTCAAGTCTTCGGGAGTCTTTTGAACTGCGTCTCTTTCAGGACGATAAAATTGTTTCTAGTTGTGAACTGTTAGGAATTTAGTGGCATGTTCTTAATTAAGGTTTTGGCTGCAGTTGGGGGCTTATAAATAAGGGCTTCTCCACTAACAAGATATAAGATGTTTCTGGTGCTGAGGACAACTCGACACTAACTGCATGAATCTCTCCTAGTATTCGGCCAATGATTCCATGTTAACCTGTCTAATACCACATATTTCTTTTCTGATCGAAATAACTCTTGGTGCAGTGAAGAATCTTTCTAAGAACACTCTTTTGATTTTATTTTATCTTGTAATAGAATTCAGCTCAAGGTAGTATAACCAATCGTTTTCAGAACCTTGTAATGAGAACGGAAAGGCTCTGAGCTTGATCTAATCCTCTATGATTCCTTTAGGCCTAAATGGTGTATAACACACAGCCCGAAATTCTTTCATATACTTATGCGAACCCTCACATGCAAGATCACTAAACCTTGGCAACAAGTGTATTAAACCAGATTTCAATTTAATAGGTGCAACAGCTTTAGGATACTCAATACACAACGCGTTATAAATCACATCAGATGCAGCAAGTTATCTTAAAGTTCTTTGTTTAGCCATGTTATTAAAATTAATCTCACAATCAGAATAAAACAAAGTATGGGAGAACACAGAATCTGATTCACTATCGCTAATGGGATGTGAACTAGTGCTAGCCTGATTTTCTCTATGGCGTGCGTGCAAGGTTATTTCAACTTCAGGATCAAAATCAAACAAATTAGATTAACCAGACCAAGTAGCCAGAACTAATTCAGCAATGCAACAACAAATGTGAAAATTCTGAAAATGTCCATATTAAGCAAAAACAATTGGAAAAAGAAAAAAAAGATTAAAGTAAAAGAAGAAAAATAATACAAAAACATGAAAATTAATCTAATCATGTCAAATAAGAATTATACAGTTTTTTTGGAATTTTCTAAAACTATGAAAACAGAAAGAAAAAATCATATAAGATAGAAAAATGATGAATTTTTGGTTTTGAGGGTGATGTACCGTTATTTTGTCTCAAAATAGTGGACTTTGATCCCTGATTTTTCTACTAAAATGGCACAGTAAATTTTTGATCCTGACATGATTTTTCAAAAAGCCGATTTTTTGACGCTAGGTCCCGAATTGGCTAAAACAACAATAATACATGTGCCAACACGTAATAACACAACATCTATAAATATAATATTGGTAAATAAAAATAAGAGTCCCTGACAACGGTGTTGATTTGATATGTTATCGCATACGGTTCAAAATGAGCTTATAAGGGTAGTATATGGAAGTGAAACTCGAGTCATATCTCACAGACTCTTGACTTAAATTAACCAACTGATTGGAACAATGGGGGGGGGGGGGGGGATGGGTTAATGTTCAAAACTTAAATCAAAGGTGATTAAGTTAAAAGCAAAATTGATAAATAAGCTAATCTACTGTATCAATTTCCAACTTATTATCGATTCTTATAATTCCAATTTCCTAAGCGAATTCGATCCTATTCAATTATAATACCCACTGAAAAGCCTAATTAATATTATATTATGTATGTTCCTAACTTCTGAATTAATCAAGCAGATTTAAGCAGTCGCGAATTAAGAAAACGTGATAACAAAAAAGTTATGCTAACACGATCTTAGTTAAGGATCATACAAACAATCTAATTTAATCAACTCTATCCTATAAGCAACAATCTAATTAAGAAAATGAAAGTTGTTAAATTAAACATACGAGTTTATCGCCAGAGTTGAAAAGAAATCGAAATTAAACTAAAATTTATAAGAACCTCAAAGTGGAATCCGAATACAATAAATTGGCTCTTTTGGGAATTAGCTCTCCATAGAATTCGTAATCCATATTTCTTATTTTGTGAATGCTCAATAACCCCGTCCTAAAACTACTAATTTTTTTAACTAAAGCAAGGGAATTCGGGCCTAATAACAATCAACCCGGAAAAAAAATATACAAAACCGGCCCAAAAACTAAGTATTTTTCTTAAGTCTGAATTGAAAACGAATTATGTGACTCTTCTGCACTCCGAATTTGCTCCCGACTTCAACACAAAACTTATACCTTATCCTTTCAGCTTTCCAATGAATATTGGAACCCATTGAACGACATGTCATAGCTCAAGTTATGACTTACACAGCAAGAAAGGGTCATATTACTATTTATTCAAAGAATAAGCACTTTTTCCTGAAATTAAGTAGAACTCAACTTAACTTTCAAAAACCTATTAAAACCAATTAAAATAATGTGAGAAGTCATATAAAAGTCTTACCACAAAGTAAAAGATAATGCATCAAAATACACTAATCAGTCATCCACCGACGACAAATTTCGTTCACAAGATGAATAAATAAATGCTACATTCCCAAGCCTTTAGAGAAACCCCCAAAATTGTAAAGTTATTATGGCACTAGAGACGCTAACGCGCACGTCGAGAAACTAGACACCGTACTAGAGTATCAGCCAGCCAAAAGAGCATTGGATTGCAAGCTTTTTATCCTCACCTTGGAGGGAGCATTAGTGACTTGTTTCAAATTCCAAGAAGATAACTCCAATAACTATGGGAGGAAATTATGTAACGAGTTCACCTCCCACTTCACAATGTGAAAATGCCAACCGAAGAGAATGTCCATCCTTAGTGATATTCATCAAAGGAAAAATGATACGTTAACATTATAAGATTCACTAAAGAAGTTGTAGAAGTTATAGAACCTAACGATAGTAAAAGAAGATGGATCTTTGAGAAATGTGTCACTCTGTATGCAAAAATGTAGCATTAAAATTTGAGACTAAGTCATCAATTTACTTAACTCATATCAGTGAAAGTCGCCACCACACTTTATTGTTTCCAAAGGGAAAATGGGAAAAGAGTGAATAAAATCTAAAATAAAATAAAGATCAAGATATGGGGGTCGGTTATGTAGAGGGAAGGTATTAGCACCCTAAGTATCTACAGTACTCCATATGATGCACTTTTTTTAAATCTAAAGAGCGTGTTATCTAAAGCTTAAACTTGCTAAAAGGGAATGAAATGAATGAATATTTACAAACAAAAGAAATGTTTTTTATTATTGCGCCCGCCGTGGTTGCGAATCTTTGTGATGGTGTGAAACACACAAGAAATAGGGGGTTTGAATTGAGTATTTAAAACAAAACTATTCTTTTAAAAATATTCCCCTTTAAGTTAAAATGATTTTTTTCTTCACTCTTCATAATAAAAATAAGTAAGAACAGGAAGTAAAGAACAATGTATGTTTATACTAGTTCACTTGAAAATTATCAAGCTAGTCTAGTCCATCCGCCAAGGTGATTTCTCCTCACTCAATCAAGGACTTAATTCATTATAACCAAACTGATTACAATTTGCACAAGCTACCTGAAAGTGACTAACAACCTCTAGACTCGCAAGCCCTAGACTTCTTAAGGATTCAGACCTACCCGGTCTCTTAAGGAATATCAACTAATAATTAACCTGATTATTACAATGCACAAGCTACCCGCAAGTGACTAACAACTTCTAAAACTCGCAAGCTCTAGACTTCTTTAGGATTCAGAACTACCCGGTCGCTTAATGAATATCAAACAATAATTTAAATACAAGTTTTGTTTACAAGAGTATTGCTTCTAAAAAGCTGAGTATGTAAACTATTTTATGAACAATGACTTAAGAACGTGAAAGCAATGAACAATGTTTGCACGTGAATATTTCGTTGATTGTCAACTTTCTTTGTTAGTCTTCAAGCCTTTATATAGCCATTAACAGAATGTATCCACTGAGGGATACTCTTGGAATTTCCAAAAACATTGGCATCTTGAACAGTAACGTGGGGGACAATATCGTGCGACGAGTCCGTCCTTTCATGGTAGTGGAATGAAACTTTGATTGTACCATGTATTACTTGTACCATGTTAACATTATCTTCTTTCCTTCTGCACTTCATAGGCTTCTGCGAGCATGAGTTTAGAAGCGAGACCATAACATCAGGTCATCAGAACTTCAATTCTTCAGAGTCTTCAGAACTGTGTCTTTAGAGTCTTCAGCACTTGGTTATGAGAACCGTTTCTTCGAACCTTGGGTCTTTAGAACTTCAAGTCTTTAGAATCTTTAGACCTTCTTTCTTTTAGAGTCTTCATCACTTAGTCTTCAGAACCCTTATCTTTAGAACTTTATAAATAGAAACACAAGCTTTCACCATCTGGAATTCAGTAGAAACTTTGTCTTCAGATCTTCTAACTTTGTTTCTTTGGAATATGTTGTCTTTAGAAGTTTGAGTCTTCAGCATCTGGACGTAAGTAGAGACTTCTTTCTTCTGATCTTTTGACTGGTTTCTTTAGACAAATATCAGAGTTTACACTTCAGAGCCTTCTGGAATGTTTTTCTATTGTTCAAAAAAACTTGTGTAGCATAAAAACATAATCAATTCTCTTCTAATGTCTTGGCCACGTCATCCATCAGAAGCAGAACTTGTTTGTTAAGTACTCAATAATAACAAACATTAGTACAACAAAGTTTTTCATACAATCATCCTCATGTGTTATCATCAAAAGTCAGATAATATTGCAGAACCAAATCTTGTTCTTACAATCTCACCCTTTTTGATGATACAAAACTATGTATTTTGATGACACAAATTTGTACATATAATCATAATCAATGAAATTTGGAAGGGTAAGAAATACTTATCCTTTTTCTGATAATCCCCCTGAGTCAAAAACTTGATGAAGATCGAATATCCTGACTCTGAACCATTTGAGTGAAAACTCTCCCTGGTTCCAATAGATCAAATATCGAGATCTTGAGAGTCTTGACTTTGGATGCCAATAGACAAATTGAGATCTTGATTTCACACAACTTCTTTATTGAATCTTTGAAACTTTAATGTGACTAAGACATCTTCCAGATTCTCAATAGATTCTCAATTTTGGAGTTTTATTCCAGGTTTCACTTCTTAAAGTCTGATTATGAATTGAAAAACATATTCAGAGTCTGAAGCCAACAAGTTCGGCATAAGCTTTAAATAGTGCTTTCAGATCTTTGTCTTTTAATCAGAGTTCTAATTTCCTAAAACAGAAAAACAATTCTAACAGAAACACAAGTTTAACTAGGTTAGAGTGTAAGCAGCTCTTTTCAGAGAATATTTTCCAGAACATGATTATTGAAATCAAAATTATATTCATTTAAATTACTCCCCTTTTTTGTCATAATCGAAAAGGTAATTATGTGTGAAAAATATAAAAACCGGAAGAAACAAAAGATAAGAAGTTTCATTGATGTGTCAAAAGAAAACTTCATCAAATTTAAACGATCGCATGATAGGTAAGTCAAAAGAAGTAGAAAAAACCAAAATCTGAAAAGAAAAGTCTTGCAGACATCAAATAAGTATAGTCCTATGGTTTTAGAAGCAAACAGGAAAAATCCTAGAGCCTAAGGTTCAGAAGTTGCACGAGAAGATGATGAAGGTTCAAATATTTTTACAGAAATCATCTTGAGCATAGTTTGAACAGATTCATTAACTTTGTCCTGAGCTTTGATGTTTTCTCTGAACATTTTCTGCTCTTACCTTATTTCATTAATGGTTGTCTTCAGATCGCAATCAGACTCAGAGTTAGATACCATCAAATCTTGTTGCGTACCCTATTCTTCAGCAGCCTTTGCAGCTTCTGCAGTCAATCTGGCTTCCTCAGCTTTTCTGGCTTCTTCAGCCTCTTTTAGTGCTCTAGCTTCTGCATCTCTTTGTTTTACAGCAATTAGTTCAATATATCTAGCTTTTTCTCTTGTTTCTTTTCTTTCCATAACCATTTTAACATCCCTAATTCTGGATGCTTCAACAAAAGAATTTATTCTTTCAACTTCAGAAGACATCCACTTATGAAATTTCTTCCAAGAACCATCCATGTCTTGAGACTCAGTACTTGTACTTGCTTCTGCTTTTAACTTAGGAATCCTTTTCTTAGCCTTGATTCTAAATATGTTAATGCATTCATCCAAGGTTTTTGGAACATATTTTTCATAGACAACTATGGCTAGGTTTTTTTTTTGGAAGGAATGACTTCATAAGTGATATGTTCAATTTGATTGAGCTGTTTAATTAGATCGAAAAGATCAGACATAGAGCATGATTCAGTTGTTGGATTTACAAAGTTTTCAAAATCATCAGAGATTATTCTCTCAGATATTTCAGGAACAGGGGGAGAAATTTGATCAGGATGGACAATGGGTGAGTCGTTAAGAGTGTTTTCTTTGTAAAAGAAGGTGAAGTGAAGATTGGTGTCAAAAGTTGATAAATGAGAAGTATGTGTAAGTAATTGAGACAAGGTTAACGGAGATGTACATCCTACAGTATAATAATAATAATAATAATAGAAAATTTAACAGAGTGTTAGAACACATAAACCTCCATTGATGGAGAAGAGAAAGCTTGATTAGCAAGAAAACTTGATGGAAAAGAAGACGCGAAAGAGAGAGAGATAAAGTTGTAACAGAAAATGAAGCTACAATGTATTGATTCAACTTAGCTTCAAAAAGAGCACAAGCCATGCATATATACACGTTACAAAACCCTTAACTAACTAACTAACTAATAACTGAAAGTTAGTTATATGAGAAAGTTTGTTATCCAAGTTAAATTATTATAAGAGAATGCATATTCTAACATCCCCCCTCAAGCTTATGAATGAAATATGTTTATCATGCCAATCTTGGATACAAAAGAATGAAACTTGGATGGTTGCAAGGGCTTTGTTAAAAAATTGGCCAGTTGCTCCTTTGATGCAATCGAAAGCAATCCCAACACACCTTGTTGGACTTTCTTCCTTACTAAGTGGAAATCTATCTCAAGGTACTTAGTTCTCTCATGAAACACGAAATTGGATGATATATGAATGACACTTTGGTTGTCACAATATAGAACTAGTGGTTTAGAGCATGAAACATGTAAATCTCTTGAGACATACATAAACCACATTAGTTCACAAGTTGTAGAGCCTAGTGCCGATACTCAGTCTCTGAAGAACTTCTGGAAATTGTTTATTGTTTCTTGGCCTTCCATGAAACAAGAGATGATCCTAGGAAGAAGCAATAACCAAAAATTTATCTCCTTGTATCTATGCAGCCAACCCAGTCTGCATCTGTATATCCTAATACTTGGCAATTGGATGATCTAGAAAAGTACAAACCATATCCAGGATTCATCTTCAAATACCTGATGATTCTACAGGTTGCTCGATAATGAACTTGTGTAGGTTTATGGAGGAAATGACTTAACTGTTCTGTAGCAAGAGTAATGTCTGGCCTGGTGTTGTTCAAATAGATCAATCTTTCAATCATTATTCTATATGCAGTAATGTCCTCTAAAGGATCACTATCATCCTGGTGTAACTTCAAAGATGGATCAAGGGGTGTTGAAGTTGGTTTTGATGCAAGGAGGCCTGAATCATTGAGAAGATCAATGCAATATTTTCTTTGTGATATAGTAATTCCATTCTTGGAATGTGCAACTTTTAATCCAAGAAAATATTTCAAAATTCCCAAGTCCTTTATTTTGAACTTCTCATCAAGCATGCCTTTGATACGATTAAATTCCATTAAGGATGTTTCTGCTAGTACGATGTCATCAACATATACTTTCAAGACTGTGATGAGGCTATCTTGTTTCAAAATGAACATTGAGTAATCAGCAGTGGACTGTGTGTAGCCAACTTTCAATAGAAGTGAGGTAAGCTTTTCATACCACTTGTGACATTACTCAAAAAAATCAAATTTAGAGAAGGTAATATTCCCTCACTAATGCACTAAAATTGCCTCACAAATTGATTTAGTTACAGAATTAATGACGTACATAAATCCGTAGCTATTATCGATGTCACAAAATTTTGTGAGGGAATACTTGTTCCTTCACAAATAGGTACAGACTAAATCCATCACAAATTCTATTATTTCATCACTAACTTTTGAATAAAAAACTTCTTTGTAACTTATATTTCCGTCACTAATTAGTGACAGAATAATAATTCTCTCTCTAATTACGGACCATCACAAATCTGAGAGAATATATCCCCTCTCAAAATTACAAAATATTATAATCACTAAATTAATGAAAAATCATGTTTCCCTGACTAAATTAGTTTTGTATTGATATTAAAAAAAATGGCTTCATATTAATATGTTTTGTACATGCCAATAAACTTATCATGTCCATATCAAAACTTACTATACCTTACCTTATAAGATTTTACAACTTAAAACATTTACCATATCAAAACTTATCATACCCTACCTTATAAGATTTCACAACTTAAAAAATTGTTTCTTTACATATAAATCTATCATCCACATATGGCAGTAAGCTTTGTATAATATAATCTTCTCTTGATAGTATGCCCTTCCATCTGTATGCATATCTAAAATTCTAAAGAGAGAACAAATTAAAATATTCGGGACTAATTAGTTACATAATATTAATATAATCAATGGAGATGGTATGTAACAAAATTTAGAAAAACATTGGAATAAAAGAAGGTAGAATATAAAACCTTTTTAAGAATGTCTTCGAGCTCATTTTTTACTTCTCGAGTTTTTCAATCTCTACTCCCATTTCCTGAAAAATAATTTGGTATGTAACTTGACACACTCATTAATTTCATTTCAAATATATTTTTTTAAATTAGGAATAAGGACTATAAAGTACTTAACTTAGTTACCACTACCAGCCATGCATCACACTAAATATATCTCAAATTAACCAGATGCATGATTGAAGATCGAAAGTTAGTAAAACCAAAGATAAATGACTTAGAAGCCATTGTGAGAGGTGATGTGTTCGATCCAAACGATTTAGGGTTAAATTAGAGCCACAACAATGGTGATATTGTTAGCGAAAATGTGTTCAACGAGGGTGAAATGGTTGACAAGAATAGGTGAAATCATTCAGAGAGTTCTTTGAGGGAGATGGAGAGGGAGCTCTGAGAGAGATCGGGATAGAACAAAGAGAGAGAGTGTGACGATATCAAGTGAGAAAGAAAGTGAACTTCATGAGTGGTCTAGGAAATTCTTAAATTATCTTTTATTTTTATATAATTTAGATTTTTTTTTCATCTCAGCTGAAAATAAAAGAGGGAAATTTAAGAATACAAGAGGAAAAGGGAAATAAATAGAGAGAATTTATTTTCATCTTTTCAAATTTTTTTAAATTTATTAATAAATTTATACAAAATATATTTTCATTTTTATATGATATAAATGTATGGATTCTTTTATATACAAAATAATAAAATAGTGGACTATAAAATTTTATCTACTATAACATACATATGAAAATTAATTTTAATAAAAAATAAATATTTATACATAAATGTTATTTACTTGAAAAAATATTTTAAATATTATTTTTAATTAAAATTTAAACTACAATATCATTAAAAAATTTAAATTTATTTAATTTTATTTTATATAAAATAATATATTAGAGAGAATATTTCTCTCACAAAACTATGTGACACATTTACAAGAGAATTTGTTACGAAAATATTGTGGAAGAGTAGAATTCGTCTCAAATTCCTTTTACTAGATTTACTTTTATCAATTTTGTGAGGGATTTTATGAAAGATTTTTTGTGCAGAAAAATTACCTCACTAATTTCTTCACTAATTTTTATTCATTTATAATTTATCATCTTTTCAGTTTTCCCTCACTAAATCCATCGCAATTAGTGAGAGATTTAATTCCCTCATAAACTTTCGTCCCTAATTTACATTTTTTTTAGCAGTGCGACTAGCCTTCCTCAAACCATACAAGCTCTTCACCAACTTGCAGACTTGATTTGGTTTGAAGCAAGAGATACCTTTTGGCACAAACATGTAAACATCCTGATTCAGTTCTCCATGCAAGAAGGCATTATTTACATCCAGTTGATCTAAGTGCCAGTGATTGATGAATGTTGTGTCCAATAGCACTCTAACTGTAGATAGCTTGGAAACTTGTGATAAAGTGTCAAAGGAATTCAATTTCTCAACATGACTGTATCCCTTTGCAACAAGTTTGACCTTATACCTTTCTATAGATCCATCTACTTTATGTTTTATCTTGCAAACCCATATATTATCTATAGGTTTGACAAGTGGTGGAAGGTCCACCATTATCCAATTACCATTGTTATCTAGTGCCTCCAATTCATCCTTCATAACCATCTGCCAATTTTCATCTTTGCATGCTTCCTCATAAGTGTTAGGCTCATAATCATGTGTGATGGATAAACTGAAAGACTTATGAGAAGGTGACAAAGACTCAAAAGAATGAAAAGAGGATATGGGGTAGAGTGTGCCTGAAGTTGATGGTGCAGCCAAGGTGTTTGATGAATTTCCCACATAGTCTTGAAGATGGGAAGGAGTAGACTTAATTCTGGTAGGTCTGGTATGTATTGTTGGAGTGTTATCAACATCAACTGTGGGAATTTCAGTGATATTGGGAGTGTCTTCACTGACAGCAGGGTCAAACTATGATTGTGATTGGGAGGAGTCCTAACAGTCATGTGAGTTGCCTTGGTCTAAGGGCAAAATGTCTATGTGAGGTTCATGAGTCACGTTATTACTGGTATGGTATTTCCAGTTGGGATTAAAAGGGAAAATGTGGTTGTGATGAACCACATGTCTAGATATGAAGACTTCAAGATTGTTCACATCAAGCAAGACAATTACTTTAACACCTTGCCTGTATCCCAAGAAAATACACTTTCTACCTCTGTGATCTAATTCGGTTCTATGAGCAGAAAGTGTTGAAGTATATGTGAGGGTACCAAATGTTTTTAGATTATGCAGGTCAGGGTCCTTGTTGAACATACATTGATATTGTGATATATTTTTCAAGACAACACTTAGGACACGATTCATGATAAAGACAACATGATTAACAATAAAAAACCAAAATGTTTTAGGTAAATTAGCTTGGAAGATAATAATTCTATCTATGTTTAGAATGTTTTGATGTTTTCCCTCAACTCTCCCATTTTGTTGAGGAGATTCAACACAACTAGTTTGGTGAAATATACCTTTAGAGTTATAGAAGTTAGGCATGTCAAATTCTGGTCTATTTTCACTTCTGATATTCTTGACATTGGTTTGATGTTGAACTTCAACCATTTTGATGAAATTAAGGACATTTTATCTAGTTTCAACCTTGGTTTTCATCAAAATAATCCAAGTATATTTGCTGAAATCATCTACAACAGTTAAAAAATATGAATGACCATTATTTCACTTGATGGCCAAGGGACCCATACATCAAAATGGACTAATTCAAAAGGATGAGATGAAACATTAACACTATTATTGAAAGATAACTTCTTGTGTTTAGCATAGTGACACATATCACATATAACTTTTCTATCAACAACAATAAAGGGAAATGTAGATTGTAAATTTTGTAATCTAGCAAAGGACAGGTGTCCTAATCTAAAATGCCATAAATCACTATCAGGTATATGATTAGAGACATTGTTTAGGCTATGACTGGCTTCATGTCTTTCTTGAAGGACTAAGTGATACAATCTTTCAACCTTCTCAGCTGAACCAATCATCTTCAGATATTGAGGATCCTGAATGAAACAATTAGAAGCATGAGAAATGACACTGTATTGTTAAGTTTGACATAGTTTAGAATTGAAATGAGATTGACAAAAAATTCAGGAATATATAGGATATCACATATGCTAAAACAGGAAGAAAATTGAACTTTGCCAAGAAACTTGGCCAAAGAAAAATTACCATTAGGTAAATTAACATTAATAGGACTTATTGAAACAAGAGTTTGAAACCAAGATCGATTGGAGCATATATGATCACTTGCTCCTGAATCTATTATCCATGAATTAAGAGTCACTATGCCAGAAATAACCTACGAAAGCGCTTTTTTTGGGCTTTAAAAGCGCTTAAAAGCGCTCTTGTAGGTGGCGCTGCTAAAGGTTTTAGCAGCGCTTTTTGTTCAGAAAAAAGCGCTCTCGTAGGCCTACCTATGAAAGCGCTTTTAAGAAAAAAGCGCTTTCATAGGTAGGCCTACGAGAGCGCTTTTTCCTGAAAAAGCGCTTTCATAGGTGTATTCAGAATGCATATAAAGTAGGCCTATAAGAGCGCTTTTTGTTCAGAAAAAAGCGCTCTCGTAGGCCTACCTATGAAAGTGCTTTTAAGAAAAAAGCGCTTTCATAGGTAGGCCTACGAGAGCGCTTTTTTCTGAACAAAAAGCGCTTTCATAGGTGTATTCAGAATGCATATAAAGTAGGCCTATAAGAGCGCTTTTTGTTCAGAAAAAAGCGCTCTCTTAGGCCTACCTATGAAAGCGCCTTTTTCTTAAAAGCGCTTTCATAGGTAGGCCTAAGAGAGCGCTTTTTTCTTAAAAGCGCTTTCATAGGTTTTCTACTGAAAAATCTAAAATTTAAAAAATTTCTAAACCTGCATTTTTTTTGCAGCAAACCTGTAATTCTTAAACCGGTATTTTACAATCTAATCTAGAAATACCAATATATATTAGTTTTAATCCAAATACCAAATGTAATTCAAATACCAAATATTATATATATATACAAATACCATTATAATCAATTCATATCCAAAATATATATACACCATTGTAATTCAATATTAACATGTTTTTAAACGTAACAAAATACACCCTAAGAAATCAGCTATATAACACTAAGTAAATCAATCCTAATCTACATATATATCCAAGGTCCTGATCCTGCAATATGAACATAATAACACGGTCAGTGTTGTATACACAAAATAATATATTTATAATTAACCAATTTTCACACAACAATGTAATCGTACCTTATTATATGATTCTTAGCTCAATAAAATATTGGCACAACTCCTCTTTGAGTTCTTCCAATTGACGTGGCGAGTAATATGGACAATTGTATTGATCAAAATACTACATTACAAAACAAAATATATGCATGATTTAGTTTAATGTAATAAATTATATGCAAAATCCGATAAGTAATAAAACAAAGTATAAATCCATACCGTGATTGGAATCTCGATTTCATTCATTTGAATGATTTCTTTGATAAACATCAAAACGAAGTATCCGCAATCTATGCCGTTTTGTTGTTGAGGGCACTACATAGAAAAATAAATAAGATTATACACATCTATTGATTTATCAAGTAGCATAAATATTATAAGCAAAATTGTTGAAATTTATATACCTGTACTTTGATCCAATTAATGTTGTTTGATCTAGACCGTGGTACTCGTGCTCCCCTTTCACATCGGAATACTTGTATTGAACTGATGACAAAATTAAAATATTTATTTAGAACAATGACATTGAAATAATTAAATATATAAACACAAACGAATATTTAGAATAATGTCACTTACGTATCAATCACTAGCTTCATTTCCGGATAATTTGTCCAATCACCGTCAACTGAATTCAGGTAATAGACCACTTCTTTTATGGGATTGATTGCAAGCAACAACCAGTGACATCTATAAATTAAAGCAACAATTTAGAAGCGAATTTTAATGTAAAAAATACAAATATTAAAAGGAGCTTAGAATGAAAATCTAACCCTGTATTATAAGGCAAAAGATACAAGCTCTCTGTACTGGCAGTTGTCCTGAATCTTTCGACCAAGTGTTCTCTTACTGAATCAGGTTCCCTAGAAATTGTTGCTCCGCTAACACGGGAGAAAGACACGAAACGGAATCTATTTGACAATTGATTCCCGCGCATCAATTTGTCAAATAACATCCTTAAATAAAAACATAATTAATATTAGACTATTTCAATTAAATGTTTAAAAAAAATGTTCAACCAATTAAATAATATATTGATCGGGTTACCGGATGTACGAGTGCATCACACTGATGCCTAACTCTCGATGATGAAAGATTTGTTCCATGTCCTCTAATCCAATGGTTTCGGTACATGGAAAACCAAAGACAATTTCATCCACATCGATTTGACGAATTCCATCATTCATCAAATCTGATGTGCCAACTAGTGTCTCCAGACACTGTCGATACCTAGGCACAAATTTACAGACAGGAACCTTCTTCTTAGGTGGAACCCTACTACCTTTCTGGCTCACCTGCTGTGACTGATCTTGAGAAGGTACCTTAAAAATCATATAGAATTATGTAAGATACAAAGTTATGCAGTTTTTTATTCCGATCATAAATGAAACACTATAAAAGTACCTGTCTTTGCGATGCAATACACTCGCCGCGCTACAAAATCCCTTTATCCTTAGATGCGGGTTTTGCAGGAGTCTAAAATTACCATGTATAAAATTCAGGTCAGAACTGTCAGTTGAATACTTAAAGATTCATAATGGTTTTCAACATACCTGATCATCTATGCAGATGAGGTCTGATGGCCATGCCACAAAAGATCCTACTGCATCTCGCAGCAATGTAGTTTCCGCAACAATGTCAGGTACCGGTAGCAATGCATTCATATCTAAAACAACATCAACTGATACCTTCATGTGGCCATCCGGGAGCGGTCTATGGTGAATTAAATCTCCCGAGGTGTTGTGCACTTTTCCCTTGCCAACTACCCGATAAGTCGGAGAAGCTAGATACAGCTGACAACATGAAATGCCATAAACCAATAATAACCGTTAGACTTCCTTTAATGTTGACAATAATAACCGTTATAATTATACTTTCTCTAAATATAATGGATTATCATCTTAATTACCTCGAGAAAATTTTGTTGACGGTTGATACTAGCCTTGTCACTAGTTTCTTTCAACTGTGAACTGCTCCTTTCAGCCATATACCTCTCTTTGTCCCTCTGCAGTTCACGGACTTGTGCTTGTAAATCCTGCAATGTTTGCATCACTTCCGCATTGCTAGGATTTCTTTTTCTTGGATTGTTATAAAGAGAGGTAGGAGTCACACCATGGCCTTTACCCCTCACTCGTCCCGGATACTCAGCAACACATAGTGCTTGACTGAGTACGCTCCTGATATTCGAGTCATCACCCGAGGATACCGATTGCGATATAGTCTCCTATAATTCATTTAAATATCGAAAATTAAAGACACAACGTTAATTATATATTAATTAAAGACATAATGGTATACTTACACACTCATCATAAATATGTTGCAGATCGGGGTTAACAACTTTATCTCTGCCAACACGAGCTTCCTTCCACAGCACATGTGCAGGTAGTGATGTTTCGTCACTCTGCGTCTCCTCCAACTACGCATTGTTACAAATAATAAAATCATCAATACACATTGTTACAAATTAATAATACACATTGAGATAATTAATAAGATCATAGAATTGAGATTTACTTACAATTTTTTCTTGTAAGCGTGCATATCCCAAACGACCTTTTTTATATGGATATGCGGGTTTTGACGCTCTATCCCGATTTACAGCACTCACTTTCTTGAAATTATCGTCTTTTCTTTGGCCCACAAAAGCAACCCATTCTTCGGGTGTAATGAAGCTCTCATATTTTTTTGGTCGTTCAGGTTCCTCTTCAACAAAATTTCCTTCATCGTCTTTAAGAAACTTATTTGTCAAAAAATTTCTCCACCCTCTATGTCTTTTTCCGGCCAAGCCCATTATATACTTTTTGCGGGCATCTTCAATGTTAAAAGACCTCTACAAAAAAACATACACATAGAGGGTGTTAGTATATGTAATTTAAAAACAATAATTTCGTCAAAATAAAGCAAATAACAACAACCATATATGATACCTTTATCTCGGTCCAAATTCTTTCTTTAGCATCCAACTCTCCTTTTTTCCAGCTAGTAGTGGTGATCGGAATGTGCATACGAACAAGCGTACCGATGTAGCTTGTCAGCTTTGCAGAATTAGGCCCAATTAGTTGGTCATCATTATTCCAATCTACATTATACGTAATACCTCTATCTCTATCACGGATGATTCCCCGCATGATAGTTATGCCTCGTGTGATGTCCTTATCTGAAGTGTCTTGTGAAACACTATCTTGTGGAACATCTCCTTGAGGAACATTTTCTGGATTATCTTGTGGAACATCCCATTGTGGAACATCGTGATACATTTTCTGTCAAAACGCAAAGTATACACGGAATGAATTAAATAGAATGTTATTCAATATTTCGGACAATGGATTAAATAGAATGAAAAGATGGATACTATTAAATTTATGATTAAATAGTTTCGAACTGATAAAGAATGAAAAAGAAATATACCTACATCAAAACATAAATAAAACAATCCTAAATATTTCAAAAAACTAAGATGTCAGATAACAAATTTTCAGTCAAAACGCAAAGTATACACGGAATGAATCCGTATCAAGAAAATGCAACATACGAAAGACAATTTTAGACAAATTCATCACAATATATACCAGTAATTTGAGGAAGAAAGTTACCTCTCAGTTGTTTCGAACTCTAAGAAACGCGGAGAATGAGCGTCGTACGTTGAACTAGGCCGGGAAACGCTGCAAATTCATAGAATGTTATTCAATATTTCGGACAATGGATTAAATAGAATGAAAAGATGGATACTATTAAATTTATGATTAAATAGTTACGAACTGATAAAGAATGAAAAAGAAATATACCAGTAATTTGAGGAAGAAAGTTACCTCTCAGATGTTTCGAACTCTAAGAAACGCGGAGAATGAGCGTCGTACGTCGAAACATAAATAAAATTCCATAAAGCAAAGATGTCAGATAACAAATATTTCATAAAATTCCATAAAGCAAAAAAATGAAATGACGTATATTTAAATTTTACTGGATGATATAGGCTATATATATTATACTATAATGAAAAAAATGAAATGATATAGGCTATATATATTATACTATAATGAAAAAAATGAAATGATATAGGCAATATATATTATACTATAATGAAAAAAATGAAATGATATAGGCTATATATATTATCCATTAATTGCGTATGCGCTATAAGAAAACGCAACCAAACTTGGACCATATGCTAAACATCTCAACCTTTATGTCACTGAGGCGGGATCTGAACGATACTTTGAATAAATATGTTCCTTAAACCATGGTATGAAACTTCGATTGTGCTCTCGTACAATCCAATTCTCATTTCTATTTGAATTTAAACCTCGAAGAACACCCTTGTGTATATCGACATACGGCTCAACCTCAATCTCATTGTGCAAAACATACAAATGCACTTGATCCCGTTCGACCCTTGATACTGTCACAACTTTATTTCCAATTAGCTTCTTACCTTCTTTTTTTTCAATAACATGAGATTTGGGGAGTCCAATTGACTGAACATTTGACAGATATTCAGTACAAAACTCAACCGCTTCTTCAACAATGTATCTTTCGGCAATACAACCCTCTGGTCGACTCCGATTTTTCACATACCCTTTTAATATTTTCATATAACGTTCAGCAGGGTACATCCATCTCATATAAGCTGGTCCGCACAATTGTGTCTCTTTCACAAGATGAACGACAAGATGAACCATTATGTCAAAAAACGAGGGAGGAAAATACATTTCAAGCTCACACAAAGTAACAACTATTTCTTTTTGCAATGTTGGCAAGATCTCAGGATCGATCACCTTACTGCAAATTGACTTGAAGAAAAAACACAATTTAGTTATTGCGCTTCTTACCTTTTCTGGCAGAATAGAACGTATACCTATCGGTAGAAAATGTTCCATTATAACATGGCAATCATGCGTCTTTAAACTCTTTAACTTGAGGTCTTTCATAGACACAAGTCTTCTAATATCTGATGAGTAGCCTTCTGGAACTTTAACTTCACTCAGAAACTTACACAATATTTTTTTCTCCTTTCTAGATAGAGTGTAAACAGCAGGTGGTAGGTATGTCCGTCTTCCTTTCTTCACGGGTCCCAGTTCAGTTCTTATTCCCATGTTTACCAAGTCCTCCCTTGATTTAAGGCCATCCTTAGACTTCCCTTTTATATTGAGTAACGTACCAATAACACTGTCAAATACATTTTTTTCAATATGCATCACATCAAGAAAATGTCTTACGTACAAAGATTTCCAATATGGCAATTCAAAAAAAATCGACCTCTTCTTCCACCCACCTGTGACAACTTTATGTGCAAAAGGCTTTCCAAACTGAATATTCACATCTTTCACCTTTTCAAAAATTTGTTCACCTGTCAAACCAGGCGGAGCTCTACGTTGTTCGGTATCTCCGTTGAACGCTTTTCTCCATCCACGATACTGATGTTTAGAAGTTAAGAATCTACGATGACCGAGAAAGACATTCTTCTGACAAAGTTTCAATCGCATGGTATCGGTTCCGTCCTCACAAACAGGACACGCTTTTTCACCTTTAATGCTATACCCGGATAGATTGCCGTATGCTGGAAAATCGTTAATTGTTCCAAACAACATCGCCCTCAAGTTGAAACTTTCTTTCCTATAACCATCATAAACCTCCACACCGTTCTCCCACAAAATCTTCAAATCTTCGATTAATGGTTCCAAGTATACGTCTATGTCATTTCCTGGTTGTTTAGGCCCAGAAATTAACATAGACAGCATCATGTACTTACGCTTCATACATAGCCATGGAGGTAGGTTATAAATCATAAGAATCACAGGCCATGTGCTATGCGAGATACTTTGAATACCGTGTGGGTTCATTCCATCAGTAGACAATGCCAAGCGAAGGTTTCTTGCTTCTTTTCCAAATTCAGGATAATCATTATCAATTTTCATCCACTGTGGAGAATCTGCCGGATGTCGAAATTTTCCATCAATAATTCTTTCATCTGAATGCCAAGTCAATTGTCTTGAATCGGTTTCACTACGATACATCCTTCTAAATCTCGGGATTATAGGAAAATACCATAAGACTTTTGCCGGAGACAACTTTTTCTTATATCGAGGGGCACCGCATTTAGGACACTCATTTAACGATGCATACTCGTTTCGAAACAAAACGCAATCTTTTGGACACGCATGTATCTTATCATAGCTCATGCCAATGGAGTACAACATCTTTTTGGCCTCATACGTTCGATTGGGAAGAACATTATCCTCTGGTAGCATATCTTTCATAAGGGCTAATAACTCTGTGAAAATTTTATCCGACCATCCATTGCCGGCTTTTAAGTTGTACAACTTTAACACCGCAGACAATCTTGTGAATTTTTTACAACCATTATACAACGGTTTCTCTGCATCGCTTACCAACCTCTCGAACATTTTGGGACAATCGTTAAGATCTTCTTCAAGCGCTTCTGCAATTTCTTCGACTCGATCATAATCGTATGTATCTGTGCAATCATCATTTGAAACATAGGTCCTTGCATACCCCGATTCAACATTCCCGTTACTTATCTCACCATGCATATTCCAACATGTATAACTCCTATCAATTCCATACCGAATTAAATGCGATGCCAACTGAACTGCGTCAACCCGGTTCCCATAACAACAATACAAACAGGGACATGTCATACGACTGGGGTCTTTGGCGTGCGCAACAGCAAACTTAACAAACTCGAAAACACCATTCTCGTAGTCTTTCGACAATCGATTGGAATACATCCATGTCTTATCCATATCAACTAATTAGTGCACAAAAAAGTAGTATACTGCGTTTCTGTCAAAACGCAAAGTATACACGGAATGAATCCGTATCAAGAAAATGCAACATACGAAAGACAATTTAAGACAAATTCATCACAATATATACCAGTAATTTGAGGAAGAAAGTTACCTCTCAGATGTTTCGAACTCTAAGAAACGCGGAGAATGAGCGTCGTACGTCGAACTAGGCCGGGAAACGCTGCAATTTCATAGAATGTTATTCAATATTTCGGATCGATTGTCGAAAGATATATACTATTTTAACACTGTTACAAAATGAGAGGTATCATCCTTCTTCTTTGGATGATACGCAACATCAGTTTCCTTTTCCACACAACCCCATCTTTGAAGTTGGTAGTTCTTCTCATACACCCACGTAAGTATCTTTTGATAATTAATATTGTTATTTAAGATAACCTCATTGAAATTTTAATATTTAATATCTCCACATGCATGTCATTCTTTATCACATGTAAAGAAGTTTTAAAATACCAAGCTCATCAAAGCAGAAGAATGTGCCTATTGAGATGTTGCATGTCCAAAACAGGTATATCTTTTAAGTTTCATAGAAAAGAATTATTTAAGAAACACGTACATGAATTTGTTGGTTTATATTTAAACATTTATTATATTATCATTACAGAGGTCCACAAATTCCTAACCACCCAAACAAAATTACTCAAGTTAGCAGTGTTGTACCAAAGAAACCATTTAGCCATACCATCAAAAGAAAACAGAAAGCATGGACACAACATTCCCAAACTCAAACACAGTAAGATTGTTATAACTCATTTAACCTGTAATATATTATTTGTTAATATAACTATTGTTGTGTATTATACTACTACTTATTATGTTGCAGGAAAAAAAGTAGATATATGTTCTTCATTTTATTGATATTGTGAAGTCAATGAACATGTTTACAAATTCATGCAATGCCTTCATATTAACAGTTGTTTGCTTTTAACCCTTATAAAAGAAGTGGAACCATTGCCAAGTCATGTCGTGGTAGGCCTGAAAAACAATTGGGGGTACCAAATCTGGCTATGAATTTGAACAGGTTTATTCCTAATGAATCTGTCAATATCTCAAAGTCCACGTATAACTTAACAACTGTAACAAACAGCCAATCTAGGTACTTCTTCCTAGAATGTTATAAACTAATGTATTATGTTAACAATACTTAATATCTTATCATGTATGCATGTTTATAAAATATTCTGTTTTTGCAAAAATAGTAGCAGAAATAAGAGCAAAACTTATGTGCCTGATCAACAAATCCCCCACAAAGAGAGTCAACCTATTTCCCCTGTGGCTACACCAATTTCACATACCACACAGATTCCCATTCATAGATAAGAGAATGCATGTCCTATTTTTACACCTACAGTCAATTTTGATTTTAACAGTGACTCAGACTGATAGAGACTATGACCCTTTTACAAGTAAGTCTATTGCCATCTACAACATTATACACGACAATTCATTCCACAAGCTTTCAATTCAACACTCAATACTATTGACATTTCTTTATTTTTCATTCATATCATATTTATACGAAGAGGATTACGACACCGATATAAAGGATAACGAAGAACC
The DNA here is from genome assembly GCA_948472305.1 of Vicia faba. NCBI lineage: Eukaryota > Viridiplantae > Streptophyta > Magnoliopsida > Fabales > Fabaceae > Vicia > Vicia faba. Next base: position 943,602,539 of record OX451735.1, read on the forward strand.
TTTCACAATTCATGACAATGGCAACAGAGCCTCTGAAGGTATATAGATTTTACACCATTTACCACTATATTAAAATTCTGGCAGTTACACCAACGGAATGACGGAATGAAGAAGGAAAATGCTAAGCTTGAACCATTCCTACACTATATTGATTCAGAATCTTACCAAGGTGGAGAAGACAGAATGACCGGCGGCAGCGACGACTGAAGAGGAAGGAACGAACGGCGGCGGCGGCGACGACTGAAGAGGAAGGAACGAACGGCGGCGACGACGACTGAAGAGGAAGGAACGAACGGCGGCGACGGCAGAAATGAGGAAGCTTAAGACGAACGAAGAAATGAAGAAGATCTGAACGAAAGAAATGAAGAAGACTAAAGAACAGATTTAGGGATTTTTAATTTTATTATAAAAACAACCTACGAAAGCGCTTTTAAAAGCGCTTTCGTATGCCCCCCATATGAGAGCGCTTCTGAGGTAAAAAGCGCTTTCGTATGCCCCCCATATAAGAGCGCTTTAGAAAGCGCTTTCGTAGGTCCCCCTTTCAAAGCGCTTTTCAAAAGCGCTTTTATAGGGCCACCTATAAGAGCGCTTTTCAAAAGCACTTTCGTAGGTTAGATATTTCAAATACCTATGAAAGCGCTTTCTGAAAAGCGCTTTCGTAGGGAACCCTATAAAAGCGCTTTTTTTAAGCGAATTTTTTTAAAGGCTACGAAATCGCTTTCTCTTAAAAGCGCTTTCGTAGATGCGCTGCCAAAAACTGTTTTTTTCGTAGTGAGTGGAAATTTGTAAATGAAAGAGTGAGAATTACCTTAAACATCTAAAAATTTATGACATGTAAATGAAGATGGGAACACTTGGTTGGAAGATCCAGTAGATGAGCCTTATGGATGGTGGATTGCTAAAGAAGATTCACTAGTATATCAAACAACTCTTGAGTAATATGAGCAGATCTATGTTGCTAATTTTGCTGTTGAGTTTAGGCACCTTCTTCACTATGATCCTCATTTGCATGGACATTAGTTATTGTTGATCCTTTACCAAAATGTGGTGGAAAACCAAGTTTCCTGTAAGATACCTTAACTGTGTGGCCAGTTCTTCCACAGTGAGTACAAACTTTTGACTTAGAAGTGGTGGATTAAGAACCAAAAGTTCCAGGCTTAGAACCATTCTTATTGAAACCTACGACATTAATGAATGCTTGGGAATCATCTGATGGAGTAAAATTGCCCTGGCATTCATGTTGTAAAACCATGGATAAAATCTTGTTCGGGGTAGGTAAAGGCTCCATAAGCAAAATCTGAGACTTAACCACTGAAAAATTCTCATTCACACCAGTGAGGAGTCGAATGACATATAACAAATTGTGATGACTTTGAGCATTTTACATTTCAGCATATGAACACTTAACTCTACACATACATTGTGGCATAGGCATGTAAATTTACAATTTTTCCCAAAGAATCATTAATTCATAATAGAAATCAGTGAAAGATTATTCTTGTTTCAAGGAATAGATTTCTTGATGAAGTTCATAAATGTGTACCAAGTCACCTTGAGAAAATATTTCTTTCAAGTTGTTCCATACATCAATTGCATTCTCCATGTAGATGATAGAATGATCTATTGATTCTGAAACAGAATTGATGATCCATTAAATGATCAATATGTTGCATTGATTCCATGCACGCATGGAGGGATCAAAAGGATCTTCAGGTATAGGAATCGATCCATCTATGAATTCAAGCTTCATTTTTTAGCACCAAGTGCATGTCGCATGGAACGAGCCCAAGTATGGTAGTTGACGCCGGTGAAAGGTGGTGCAACCTTGACAATAGCAGGTCCATAACTAGGGTGAACAAAGTATGGACTGGTTGGATTGAGTTAAGGTTCAATTGGAGGATTAACACGTGGTGGTTCCAATGATGAAGATTAAAGAAATAAACTTGAGATGGATCTCAAGAAGAAGAAAGAAACAAAGCAGAAAGTAAAGTGATGATAAGTTGGATCGTGATGGAGAATGATACAATGTTAGAACACATAAACCTCCATTGATGGATAAGAGAAAGCTTGATTAGCAAGAAAACTTGAGGGAAAATAAGAAGTGAAAGAGAGAGATAGAGATGTAACAAAAAATGAAGCTACAATGTATTGATTCAGCTTGGCTTCAAAAAGATCATAAGCCATGCATATATACACGTTACAAAACCCTTAACTAACTAACTAATAACCCAAAGTTAGTTATATGAGAAAGTTTGTTATCCAAGCTAAACTATTACAAGAGAATGTATATTCTAACAGTAAGAAGGTCTTTCATCATTCAATCTCTTTCTTCCATTCTCTTCATCATCGCTCTTGATTTTCACTATAGTTTCATCTTCATCACGAGATCATCTTTATCAAACATTTAATGACAATATTTTGTTAGAAAGTATTTTAAACTATTTAGGCATTATAAGGGGGACTTGAAGGGAGTAATTAAAAGAGAAGTACATATATAATAATAGTAGAAATTAATTACAAATCTTATCTACATCATACAATTTATTATGAAAAAAATTGAAAAAGTAGAAAAAAAATGGACATGTTTCAATTCGAGAACCAGAAACAGAAGCCCTACTATCAAAGTGTAGTGGTAAAAAGTTGAAATTGAGCCATTGATTGACTTAACTCACAAAGTGAAAGTCGCCATTGCACTTTATTGTTTCCAAAGAGGAAACAGGAAAAGAGTGAATAAAACCTAAGATAAATAGAGATCTAGATACGAAGGCCGGTTATGCAAAGGGAAGGTATTAGCACCCTAAATATTCGTTGTACTTAACGGTATCCACTATGTTTGTTCTAATAAAAAGGTGTATTATCTAAAGCTTAAAGTTGATAAAGGGAATACATGGATGCAAAGTATATACAAAAAGAAAAGTTTTTATTAATGCGTCTTCCGTGGTTGCGAATTTTTGTGCCTACGTACTCTCTTTGTGCAATGAGAGATCAGGGCACTCGTAGTTCACCTAAAAGGTGTTTTGGTTTGTTGTGTGTTTTTTTATGGATAACTGATTAGATGGTCCCTCAGAAGGTGGGGGTATACAATCACTTCTTCTTTTTGAAAAGGTTAAAATAAAAAATACTAAAGACAAAAAAGTTTGCATTTGTTAAGTGTTTTGTTAGGAGAGTACATCAAATGATCCCTCGGAAGGTGGGGGGATTTGAATACTTTTTCTTTAGTTATGAAATAGTTAAAGTAATGTTAGATGTTTTTTTGGGATTTTTTATTAATAAAAAGATTTTAGTTTTAAATATGCAAAAAGGGGAAGAAAAACAAGTCTAAAGGAAACTTAATGCCCTAATGTCATCATACAACGTGGACCTAAAGTGAGGATAGAGGGGAAGTATCTAAATAAGTTGACATGAAACCAAAGAACTATGAGTGAAGATTGAGGGAAGTTGCCTATTATTGTCATTCTTGGATAAGAGACTAAGGTTTAACTGATTCACCTTAAACATGATAAGATCAAAATCCTAAGGGAACATGATAATCACACAAGAAAGAAAAGGCAAGACTTTAAATATGTTTCATGTCATCAATCAAGCAACACGTGTGTGACAATGTAAGCATTCATAAAAAATATAGGACTTTGTAGCGATCGGTTTTTAAATCAAGAGTCGCCATTATTAGTTTCTATCCTAAGGAAGTGCATCTAATAAGAAACCCTAATTCGCAGACAGATATTCTAGGTTACGGACTCAATTAGATGAAAGGAAGGTGTTAGGCACCTTTCATCCACCTTGTTCACAAGGATATTAAGCTCTAGGTTTAGGGTAAATAGGGTTTTAAGTTTTAATTATCAAGACTTGCCATGATTTTAGATCGCGTGCCTACGTATCCTCTTATGAGGAATCAGAGTCCCAATTCATAGTTCGTATGGGTTGGGGTCTTTTAGGGTATTTACAAACATATTTTGAATCACTTCGCACTCGGTCGGGAGTAGTGATTGCGGAAATTTTGACTGAGTACGCAGTAAGCCAAAATTAGTTCAAAACCCTTTTGCAAAAAGAAACTGTTAATTAGCTTAATTTGTTCGCGAAAATGGTTTGATGTTTGTTTGTGTTTTTTACCGTATTAGTTGCAAAACGCCTTGGTTAATGCATGATTAAAACTTAATGCAATATCAAAAATATATTCATGAGTCTTAAATAAAACAATTTATAGGTGATGATAAAAACAAAATATAAAATAAAATAAAGTATTAAATAAATAATATAAAAATACTATATCAATAATTATTATAACAATAAATAAATAATATAAAAGAGAATATAAGAAAAAAAAAGAAAAATAGAAAAATAATATGATTTTCTAAAGGTGGGTGCAGTTTTAGTTCAATAGTAAAAGCAGGGGTGTGTGAAAAGTTGACTGGCTAAGCCCAAAACAAGTCTGGACAGGGGGGGTGTATATCGTTTGGCAACTTAGTAAAGTATGAGAGAGGAGGTGCAGAAATCATTGGGCTTAAGCCCACTACGCTCTTGGGAAGGGTTGGGCTGATTGTGTGCAAGCGAGGTGTATGGCAGTTACGATGGAGACTTGGCCTATGGCTGTCTGATGGTAATCTAATGGATGAAAACAAAGGTGCATGCTTAACTATTATAGGTGTGTGCGTATGGGATACCAACAAACATACAACCCTGTTTTAATTTCTTTCTTTTATTTTTTGTTCTTGTTTCCATAGTCCCGTCTCTCTCTCTCTCTTCTTCCCAAACCCTTTTCTCCTTCTTCTATTATCTCTCCCCCAAACCCTACTCTTTAACCTATCAGCAGCACAAAAAAACTCCCTCACCACCCTTTTACAAACCCCTCAAGCCAAATTAACAGAAATTATCCAAAAAGGAAAAATAAATCGTTACCTTCTTCGTGGCGTTCTACAAGCTTTGTCACGGATGTACTCCAGAATCACAAGCTTACAGTGAGATGGTGATAGAAGTGGACAGTGAAATGGTCAGCGGCGGCGGCGCTCGGAGGTGATTAGGGTTTCTAATCTGGAAACTCTAATCCCTTTCTCTTCTAGATCTTCAGTGCGAATTTTAGTCTTCGTCTCTCAGCTTCTCACTTTTCTTTTTTCTCTGTAAAAACCCTCGACCCTCTCTACTGTTCTTCTTCTTTTGTACTTATAGGTTCATTTAGATCTAGGGTTTAGCATTTTAGTCGTTACAGATTGATTAGTATAGAGCTTATTAGATAAATTAGGTATTTTACCAATCAATGTAATTGATTCCCTCTTTCTGAGATTTGATTTGTTATGAACTTAGATTACAACCAGTTTTCTGTATTAAGTGATTTTTCAGTAACATTTGATTCTGTTTTGTGATTACTGTAATTGAAGATTTCCGAATTTGTAAATGATTTGATTATGTTATTTATTTTTGTAACAACAAGCTTGTATTGAAGATTTGGTGAAGATTGAGCCTATCAATTATCCGGATTTAGCTTGTACGGACATCTTCTGAGTCCTGCTGTGATTTGCTAACTTGCTAAATATCTTATGAATATTTGAGATTCTGATTTTGCTTGAGACTATTTCCAAATTTGCTTGTATGATTTATTTCCAAATTTGTTATGTAATATATTATGTTTTCAGATTTTGTGAGATTTAATTTGGAATTTTGTTGTAATCTGATTTGTAATGGAGATTTCTGTAATATTAATTCCAGATTTGTATTAATGTTTTGCCATATATTGATTCTATCATTTGGGATTTGTAATAAAAAATTTGATTATGTAATTTCCTGGATTGGCTTTAATTGATATATGCAGATTTGATTCCCTCCAACCTAAATTTGTACAGTATGCATTTCTAGTATTTGGGCCAGCATAAATTAATTGTAGTAAAACTTCTTTTCTCAATTGGGCCTGATTATCTTCAAAAAAGGTCCAAAAATCATGTTTGTTTACAACAAACACTCCCTTTCCTTGGACCGGGCCTAACTAGCTTCTTAAATATTTAGTCCAATTTTTTTTTCTTCACAACTCTATATGCACCATAAAAAATTTTATTAAATAATAAATGAATTAATAAAACATAATCATAACACCAAAGACAGTAAGGATCAGCTATCACTTTATCCACAAATGTCAAACGGGTCGGCTTTAGAAGCCTCTTAATGGGATTATTACAATAACTAATCAAATAATTATCACGGTTTTAACCTCTCGAACTAAAACAGTAACCAGAACATCAAATAGGTTTGACTAAACTCTATGGGCCTAGACTTTATAACTATACCCCCTCCTTGCTATGTGATTACCCAAAATGGTCCAAACTCTAATGGACTTGAAGTTTTCACCCCCTTCTTTTTATTAACAATAACAACACTTAATGAACTCTTATGTAACAATTATTAATTAACAGTAACTTAAACTTAAGTAGACCTTATAATTTTATTATTTTGAATTGCATGGGCCACATGCCAACATGCATCGCGAACGGATTTATGAGTCTTTCTGATTTAGAAAGCCCTTATTAAAATACACCCCCTAATTTTGGGTGAAAATGGACCATTAGATACTGTTGTACCATCTTTAATTGAATACTTCTTCAATTTTAATCTCGAAAAATAAAATTATCGAGGTAGGACAAATTAAGGGTATAACAGCTGCCCCTATTCAATTACCTTTTAATCGAATAGAATTAGAAAACTCGAGCCTTGCGCATTTTGATTGAAAGTTTATTGAATACTTGAAATATCCCAAAATTTGTCCGACAAGCATAAGGTTACACTAATGTAGTATACCCTTATAAGTCTCAAGGGAGTAGGAAAAGTTGATGATATATCGCTTACCCGGGTTTCACAATGAGGTAGATAGCACAATTCTATATGTCTTGGCTTATTCACCCATTTGGAGGGTGAGTATAGCAATGATTGATGATGCATGGCTGCTTGAAGACTGAAGCCATGGATTATGTTTACGAATCGCTGCATGACGTCTGAGGTGATGAGTTTGAGCATGAATACATGCGGCTTAGAGGAAATGTATTTGTGTTTGTGATTATATTGTGGCTTAGAGGCAATATGTTGCTGGAGAGGTACATTGCGGCTTAGAGGCAATGTGTTGATTTTTTGCAAATACATTGCGTCTTAGAGGCAATGTGCTGGTCTGGATAATATATTGCGGCTTAAAGGCAATGTTGATCTGGAAAGTTACATTGCGGCTTAGAGGAAATGTGCTGGTTGGATAATATATTGTGAATTAGAAGCAATATACGGAGTTCTGACAATGCGTTGCGGCTTAGGGGCAATGCAATGGGTTTTTGAGCATGCGTCGCGACTTAGAGGTATCATAATGGATCTTTGAGAATACGTTGCAGCTTAGAGGCAACATAATGGATCTTTGAGAATATGTTGTGGCTTAGAGGCAACATGCTGAGTTGGGATTTCATTGCGGCTTAGAGGCAATGGGTTTGAGTTGGGCGATAGCTTACGGCTTAGGGGAAATATACCGATCTGGAGAGATACACTGCGGCTTAGAGGCAATGTAGTGGGACTTGTAAGGGCCTCACTACTGCGGGAAGACCTAGGTGATAGGCTGAAAGCGTCACGACATCAAGACTGAGATGACGGGTTGAATCATAGGGAAAGTATTGCATTGGTCGATCCTTAGATAATTGAATTATGGATGAAGTCGTTTGTCCGTTTGCTATGTGATACATGTGTATGCATGCGTATTGAATGTTGTATGTATGCGAAATGTATGGTGTTTTGACATCGATATGGAACCCTGGATGTATGCAAGGATGTTGCATGTATGTTTTAGATATGCAAAACATACGTGTGAAATGTGTGTAAGATGCACGTATGCCTCGAAATGTTATGCAGGCTATTTCCGGCATTCTCTCCTTTTAACCATTAGTTTAGAGTTACCAATTCCTGGAGTTGTATGTTGTGTCGTCGTAGCATTGTTGAACTTAAATGCGGTGGACAGAATTTAGCCAAAGTTGAGCATTGATTTTGTATTGTGGGCGTAGATGTAGGTGATGGCCTATGCGTAACTTTGTATGTAGGCGTAGACATAGACGTGGACATATGCAGAATTGGCAGGAATATTTACGTGCGTTGACGCGTGCGAACATCGACCTCGTGTTACAAGTTATTCATAGGGGATGACATGGATGCAACTGTCACGTAGGGACACGTAGATATATGCATAGACTTTGTATTATCGAATGTAATCATTAGTGCAGACATGTGTATGGACGTAGGTGTAGATATGCGTAGATACAAGTGTAGATAGATTTTCATTTTGCAATACGTAAGAGTATCTATGTGTGTGGACGTACACATGGATCTTCCTTCGTTATTTCTATAACCCAAGTATTTTTTATATTTGTCAGATGCTCTTATTCTATTAATTTTCCAAAATTATTCCAAGACAATATTCATGAGTAATAATCGCAGTATTCTGTAAGCAAGTCTGAGAAAGTAAGAACATGATTTGACAGATATAATGAAAACAAATATTTTATTGATATGTCCCAGAGCGGGTGAGAATACAAGGTGGAATTCCTAGAAAGAGGTAATTACAGAAAGTCTTAAAACAGTAAATGGCAATGAAAATGATAATTGCTATTGACGTTCCCCCATATTCTTTAATGTTCTTATCCCCTTGGCTTCTGAGTTGTATGATTCCAATCTATCCTTCCCTTCTTGGTTTGTAGTCGTAACTCCCAGATCGCAGTCTTTTTGTCCTTTATTTCTTTATATGAAATCCCTAACTTTTGCCTGGATTGCCCTTTCGGGTTTTCAATCCACCGGGATAAAAAAAAATTGTGTGCCTATAATCTTTGCCTGGATCGCCCTTTAGGGTTTTCGATCCACCGGGACACTCCTTTTTTTTTCTTAAGTCGTACCTTTTAGAGGTTCGATCTTAGCAAGCTTTTTATACATAGTATTTTTTGACTATGTCTGCGTTGGTTGGATGCGGTAGTTCTTCCCCATCCATTGTTGTGAGGATGAGATCACCTCTAGAGAATGCTATTTTGACTATGAATGGACCTTCGTAGTTAGGTGTCCATTTACCACGTGAATCGAGGCGGGGTAGTAAAATATTTTTGAGCACAAGATCCCCTTATTTGAATATTCGAGGGCGTATCTTCTTATCGAAGGCCCTCTTAATTCTCTTCTAATGTAATTGACTATGACATAAAGCCGTTAATCGTTTTTCTTCAATGAGAATGAGCTGACCGAGTCGACCATGTACCCATTATGCCTCTTCCAGTTTTGTTTCCCTCAGGACTCGGAGTGATGGTATCTCAATTTCCACTGGGAGTACTGCCTCCATGTCGTACACAAGTGAGAAAGGAGTTGCGCCTGTTAACGTGCGTATAGAAGTGCGATAGCCGTGCAGAGCGAAGGAAAGTAATTCATGCCAATCTTTGTATGTCTTCATAATTTTCTGGATGATTTTCTTAATATTTTTGTTGGCTGCTTCAAAGGCCCCATTCATATTCGGCCTGTATGGTGAAGAATTGTGATTCTTGATTTTGAAGTCGTCGCGTAATTCCTTCATCATCTTGCTGTTTAAATTAGACTCGTTGTCTGTAATTATCCGGCTTGGGACACCATATCTGCATATGATATTCTGTTTGATAAAGCGTGCAACCGCTTGGCTTGTTACGCTGGTGTAGGATGCTGCCTCTACCCACTTGGTAAAGTAGTCGATGGCTACTAATATAAAGCATTGTCCGTTTGATGCTTTCGGCTCAATCATACCAATCATATCGATTCCCCACATCGAAAATGGCCAAGGGGAGCTCATGACGTTTAGGGGAGTCTGTGGTACATTTATCCTGTTGGGGTAGATCTGACACTTATGGCATGTCTTAGTGTGGTGGTAGCAATCAACTTCCGTTGTTAACCAGTAATACTCTGCTCGCAGAATTTTTCTAGCCATGGCGTGCCCGTTTGTATGAGTCCCGAAGGTGCCTTCGTGGATTTCTCTCATGAGTGTATCTGCTTCTTACTTTTCCACACATCTGAGTAATACCATATCGTAATTTATTTTGTATACCACTCTATTACTTAGAAAGAACTTGGAAGCTAACCTATGCAAGGTTCTCTTGTCAATGATAGAAGCATTTTCCGGGTATTCTTGCCTTTCTAAGTACTTCTTGATGTCATAAAACCAAGGTTTAGTGTCGGGTCCTTCCTCAATAACGAGGCAATGTGCAGGCTCTTAGAAATGTCTAATTGTAATACGCGGTTCGTGATTCAGCCATGTCACTTTGAACATAGCTGATAGGGTTGCCAGGGCGTCTTCCATTTGATTTTCTTCTCGTGGGATATGATTGAAAATGATTTCTATAAATTCCGCCGCTAACTTTAAAACATGATCCCGATATGGAATCAGTTTAGGGTGTTTAGTATCCCATTCGCCATTAACTTGGTATATGTCCAACGCAGAATCCACGAACACTTCCAGGTGCTTTATTCTTAAATCGATGGCAGCTTCTAGCCCTAGTATACAGGCTTCGCATTCGACGATGTTGTTTGTGAAGTCAAAACATAACCTGGCCACGTAGGGGTGGTGGTGATTCTTGGGAGATGTTAACACTGCCCCTACACCGCGACCTAGTGCATTTGAAGCCCCATCGAACGTGAGTGTCCAACATGCCCCTGGCTCGGGCCCTTCCCCTGGTCCTTGTATTTCGTAGTCAGCTATAAATATGACATCTTCTTCGGGAAAGTCAAACTTTATGGGATGATATTCTGATAAAGGTTGGTGAGCTAGATGATCAGCTAGTACACTACCTTTGATGGCTTTCTGTGTGACATATTGGATGTCATATTCTGATAGTAACATCTGCCATCGTGCGATTCTTCCGGTGAGGGATGGCTTTTCAAACACGTATTTTAGAGGATCCATTCTTGCTATCAACCATGTAGTATGGGTTAACATATATTGCCTCAACCTCTTGGTAGCCCAAGCCAATGCGCAACAAGTCTTCTCCAGGAGTGAGTATCTGGTCTCGCAATCAGTGAATTTCTTACTGAGGTAATAGATTACGTGCTCCTTTCTACCAGTTTCATCATGTTGTCCCAAAACACAACCCATTGACCCTTCGAGCACTATCAAGTACATGATGAGTGGCCTTCCGGGGACTGGTGGTATTAAGATTGGTAGCTCTTGCAGATACTGTTTTATTGCTTCGAAGGTAGTTTGACAATCGTCATTCCATACTATCGTCTGATCTTTCCGTAACAACTTGAATATTGGTTCACACATAGCTGTTAGATGCGATATGAACCTTGAGATGTAGTTCAATCGCCCTAAGAAGCTACATACTTCTTTTTCTATCCTTGGAGCGGGAATTTTTTGTATGGATTTCACCTTGTCTGGATCCACCTCGATGCCTCGTTGGCTTACGATAAAACTTAACAATTTGCCTGATCTGACGCCGAAGGTGCATTTATTCGGGTTCAACCTTAGTCTGAACTTACGTAGCCGCTCAAATAACTTTTGCAGATGTGTGATATGTTCCTCCTTCGTATGGGATTTGGAAATCATATATTCGACGTATACTTCATCTTCCTTGTGGATCATATCATGGAATAACTTGACTATTTCCCTCTGATAAGTTGCCCCTGCGTTCTTGAGACCGAATGGCATTAATTTGTAACAAAAATTTCCCCAAGGTGTCATGAAGGTAGTATTTTCCATGTCTTCAGGCGCCATTTTGATTTGGTTATAGCCCGATAAATCGTCCATAAATGAGAATACCGAGGCTTGAGCTGTATTGTCCACTAAGATATCTATGTGAGGCAACGGGAAACCGTCTTTGGGGCTTGCCTTTTTTAGGTCTCGGTAATCTACGCACATGCGTACTTTTCCATCCTTCTTGGGTACTAGTACAATGTTAGCTATCTAAGGTGGATAGTCTACCACTGCTAGGAACCATGCGTCAAACTGTTTGAGAACCTCTTCCCTGATTTTCCTGGACATATCTGGACGGGTTCTTCTGAGCTTTTGCCTGACTGGAGAACAACCTTCCTTGAGAGGTAATCTATGCACCACGATGTCTGTATGCAACCCTGGCATGTCCCTGTAGGACCAAGCGAATATATCCACATACTCGTGCAACAACTTGATTAACATATCTTTAACGCTCTGCTCCAACATTGCCCCTAGCTTAATTTCTTTTGGATCTCCTTCCGTGCCCAGGTTAATGGTCTCAATAGGCTCTTGATACGGTTCTATGCTATTAGCCTTTCTCTCTATTTCCCTCGCCATTTCCTCGGAGAGTTCAAGATCTTCATCATCTTTCTCTTCGGCTTGGTGGATAGGAACATCAAAATCATATGAGGTCATAGCAATAGTGTTATCAGAAATTTTGGGCATAGATTTGCACATTTATCATGTTTTGGTGCATATTTTAGCGATTGGAATTTGAAAAATGTGTATGCAAAGAAAGTATTGACATTTTTATATTTAAGAGATAAATGCAAAAGAAAGACAAGGATCTTAACTGAAAACAGAATATAACTTTATTAATTATAAATATTGTCTGAAATAAGAAACAAAGAAATCCCTTACAAGCAACCCCTATGCCTCGGGTTCGACATAGGTTCTTTCAAAACAAGAAAAATTACTTAGAAAATAAAGATATCTCGGGAATCTTCACAGTAGTCCATCCTTTAAGATCTTCTCCTTGGGCGCCCTCCCTGATGAAGTCAGTTGCCCTTTTAGCATTGGTCTTGCTTGATATCATTGCCACGTGTCCGCCATGTTCTATTCCTTTACTGAAGAATGTCTCCCGGATCGGAGGAAAACATGCTTTTCCTCTTGGAGTAGCCTTTGACGATTCGTAACCCAAACCAAAACGATTCTTTTTCTCAAGAATTTTTGGGAGTTTTCCCCAGCGTTTTGAGGTATCACCCCCCACAGTCATTTGCAGATTTCTCCATGATGTCACTTTAGTCTTGTTACACTTCTCAACCGGTAATGTTACCATCGAAGCAATTTCCAAAGCCTAGAATAGGGTAGCTATGAAATCTTCGTCAACACTGATATATCTGTACGATTCAATATGGATTACAAAAATGTCTTCCTCGCCGTCAATTATGATCAACTTCTCTTCTACTAGGAACTTTAACTTTTGGTGTAGGGTTGAGGTTACTGCCCTTGCCGCATGGATCCAAGGTCTCCCCAGTAGACAAGTGTATGATGGTTCGATGTCCATGACCTGAAAAGTGATATTGAAGATATGCGACCCAATCTTGACTGGAAGGTCCACCTCCCCTAGTACCGAGCTTTGAGAACCGTCAAATTCCTTTACTATTGTAGAACTTGGTCTCATTGTCACGTCGTCTATTATTAACTTCACAAGACTTGACTTTGGAAACACATTAAGAGTGGAACTAGTGTCAGTGAGAACCCTGGACAGATGGGTAGTTCCTATCTGCATAGTAATGTGGAGTGCCTTATTATGGGCCCGGCCCTGTGGTGATAGTTCATTGTTTTTGAAACCCAGGTAGGATCCGGATGTGAGATTGGCTACGACATTATCAAATTGATTTACTGAAATTTCTTTTGCGACATAAGCTGAACTTAACACCTTCATCAAAGAATCTCAGTGTGCTTCAGAGTTGATTAGTAATGAGAGTATGGATATTTTTGCCGGAGTCTAATGGAGCTAATCCACCACTTTATAGTCACTCTTTTTTATTATTTTTAGAAACTCCTCTGCCTCTTGATCAATAAAGTCTTTGTTCGAAGATTATGTTTCCTGATTTGTATCTACCACTGTTTTCCCTTTGTCCTTCATTGGAATTGAATATGTATTTTTTGTTGGTTCAACTCCATAGATTCTCCCACTTCGAGTCATACCTCATGTTCCTACTATGTTTGAAATTGCAGGTCCTTGACTTGCGGATGGCCCACTCTCCTGTTTCACTCCATTGATGTATACAACTGAGTCATAACTCCAAGGTACCGCTTTATCATTCTCGTAAGGGATAGGTGACGGTCCCTGTGATACGGTGGGAGAACTGACTATGGTTTTGCGTTTGTTTTCGCAAATGTTTCGGTTGAGCAAGAGTCGCCACCGACTTTTTATTTTATCCTAAGGAAAGGTTTAAAAAGCACAGCAAAAACCTTTGAGATTGTTCTTGGGTTCGGGGAGTAGATTATAGAAAGGGAAGGTATTAGCACCCTTTCTATCCATGGTTATCCATGGGCTCTTAGTTACTTGCTTAGATCACTTGCCTTTTGTTTTCAATTGTTTGAAATGGTGCTTGTGTGTGGGTTTGAAAATGTTTTGAAAAGAAGCCAATGTGGTGGCAACCTTTGTAATGATCCATGTGGGGATGTATACAAAGATGTATGTCTTTTGAAAAGGTTTTCATTTGTTTTTGAAAACTTGTTTTGAAAGTTTTGTGAGGTGTGTTTTAGAAAATAGGCAAGTGTTTTGTTTTTGCAAGTTTGATTCAAGTAACTAAGAGTTTATCTACTCCTAAATTTCTCAAAGACTATTGCTATGTTTTAACCCTTTTCATAAGTTTGTTCCACCATTGTATTTGGTGGACAATCTCATGTTAGGATGTGAAAGGGACGGGCGCGGGTCATCGTTTGGACCATAGTTGCAATAGTGTTAAATGTCTTTGGGCATTTTCTTTAAGGGACTTGATCATTTTGTTTTGGCAATATTTTGAAAATGTTATCGAGGGACTATGATCATTTGATTTGTTTGTTTTGCCCAAAGATACCTAACGTGCAATATGGCCCATTTATTTGAAGACAACAAAGTGGAATACCCTAGGGGGTGCAAGTGTGATTTGTGTGTCCATTTTCATGCTTGTTTGTCTTGAGATTAGGTCATAACTATTTTGTTCATTTTATTCGCATATAAACCCTAATTCTAGCATTATATATTTAGAAAGCGATAAAGTGTGAAATTTAAACTCCTACGCTATTACAACACAATAATATAGGGAGGGGGGTACAATGTTTCAAATGGGGATTTTGACAAGGAATTTAAAAACCTAAAACTATTACATCAAGATTTGAATTATTTACAATTTAATTAATGTACAATAGTTAAAAATGGAATAAAATATGCAAGAATGCAAAAAGGAGGTTTTTTATATGTATGAAAAAAAGATTATTTATGTAAAAATAAAAAGAAAATAAAAAGATATTATTCTTGGAGTATTTTTAAATTTAGGGAAAAACCATAATTTTCATTAAATGAAATGTATTATTATTGATATATACAATATTTTATCATTTATACACAAAAATAAAATAAGAAAAGAAATATATTTGTAAAAAAAATGATTTTTTAGTGTTTAATATTAATAAAATAAAATATGTATATTTTTAGTATTTTATTCTAAGTATATTAATAAATATATATATTTATGTATTAAGTTCTAAATATGTATTATATATATAAATAATAATAATTTTTAATATAAAAAAAAGGTATTTTTTTATGTAAAATATTTTCAGAGGGTATAATAAAATAAAAATGAAAATAAAAGTATTTCTACCTATTTCTCAATATTTTAATGAAATGTATATATTTATTTATCTAAGTATTAATCAAAAGAAAATCATATAAATACCTAATAAATTAAAAAATGGTGAGAAAAAATATTTTTATATTTTTTATGTCATGAGAAAAAATAAACAAAGTCAATCAAAAAAGAAAAAGGTCAAAAAGTCAATGAAATAAGCAAATGGGCCTTGGGGGTGTGAAAGCAAAAGAGTGGTGCAAATAAGAAAAGTATTCCAGGCCCAGCCCAGAACCAGTCATCTTCAACCTCTGAACAACATCACTCACGCGTTTTCTATCTCTTGATTCCTGGACTTTCAAGCAAAACTCATAACATGAAAAGTGTAGAGCATGAGAAGACGAATTCAACCATGTAAAGAACTTGACTTAACTCTCTAAGATGAGGGAGAATTTCTTCTCCCCCAATTTCTGACCTAACTTTTATGCCATGTTCAGACTCAAAATTCTTGCAGCACACATAACATAAATGAAATCTAACTATATGGGCATGTTCAGGGCTATGATTGTGACATATTTTCTTCACAAACCTAAAGCTAACAATGCCTAATAAGAGAGATAGAACTTCATGAAGATACCTGTTCAGTTGGAATCGTGCTTTGCAATGGAGGAGTTTTCAGAGCAAGATGATGATTTGTATAGCTTCCTTGAAGTGTAAGGATGCTATTCCAAGTTCTACTTTGTCTTGAAACTCCCTGAATCGTGCTAGAGAACTTCAACTGCAAAACAAAAAAAACAAAAATGGTGAAGTGGCTTAGAGGTGTTACAGATCGTGCTTTTGCTTTTGGTTAGCTTGCATAGATGGTATGGAAGGTGTGTGAACTGGTTTGGGCAAGAGAGCTCAAGAGAAATGAGAGATAGCACTCAAACTGCAGGGCCTGCCCTGTTTTTGCAGTTTGAGAGTGATTCTGAGATGGAGGGTGTTCTGAAGGCTAAGGGCTCGTGTATTAGCTTGGTTGTGTTGTGTGAAATTTGTTTGATAACTTTGTCCAAGTGTTCTTGAGCTGATATGGAAGTTGGTATGTGTTATGGCACTTTTCTTCACTCTTAAGCAAACAAAGGCAACTTGTGTTTCTAGGTCAGTAGAGGACCCCTAATCCTGCTGCAAAGCTTCTATTGATCAGAGTAATTTGTTCATAATCTTGTGCCAATCAGATTTGCAATGTACTTGTTGGATTTTCAATTTGACATAAAGTGTGACTTTTCAAAAATGGCTATTTTGCTTTATCTAAAAATGGATTAAACCTTCATACAATGCTTTAGCTCAAAGAACATGGTCTTGGCACAAAGAATATGCATTAAATTATTGAGTGTAACTTGGTTTAAGGACCTGTAATCTAGCCTAAAGCAATGCTGAGTTCAAATTGCAAGGTTATGGACATGTAACTTGGTCATGAACAAAGTGAGTTTTTGCCATATTGTGAAATTCGATTCTCCCTAACCATGAGGTTGTTTGAGAAGTTCTTGGACATTTTGGAAAGCTTGGAATGTGTACTACAATCCATCTTTGAAATGCAATTTGAAATTCCAAGTGGAAGTGTATGGAAAATGGCCTTGAAGTGGGGTAGAAAACCTTGTCAAAATAGGTCAAAAATTCACTAAGTTAAGAATGGTTTAGTGCCCTTATTCAAAAATTTGTAACTTGAGATACAAGCTTCAAATGATAAAACTTTGTGAATCAAAGTTGTAGATTATGCAACAAGCTACAACTTTCATGTTTTGACTTTTGTTTGAATCCAAATGAATCATAGTGAAAAAGTGGGGCAAAGTTGGGGAAAAATTAGGGTTTTCCATAACTTAGAAAAATTCTAAGTTATGAAAAATTCCATTTTAAACCCTAATTTGCATTTCTTGGTTTCTTGGTGAACAAGTTTCATGATTTGGCATGTTTTGATGAAAAATGGATCTTGAATCTTGATTTTGACCAAAAAAGTCAAAGTTTGACTTTTCAGTGTACAGTCAAAATTGATCAATTGACTGGGAAATTCAACTGTCAATCTTGTGTACTTGGGATCTTTTGAGTTTGTTTGAGCATGTCAAGACAATTCCATGGGATCCTTGAGTCCATATGTGATCTTGGTTTGCCATTGGCTAGGTCAAACAGTCAAAAATTGCCTTTGTGCAGTCAAAACCCTAAAAATGACCATTTTGCCCTTTTGGTGATCTGATCAAATTTCTTATGGAATTGTGATCCAAACTTGATCAAATGGTCCAT
Organism: Vicia faba; assembly: GCA_948472305.1. Taxonomy (NCBI): domain Eukaryota; kingdom Viridiplantae; phylum Streptophyta; class Magnoliopsida; order Fabales; family Fabaceae; genus Vicia; species Vicia faba. Next base: position 943,620,311 of record OX451735.1, read on the forward strand.
ATGAGTTCATAATGTTGATGTGGGTCAATTTTCATGAGATTTAACTGTCAATTGGCCACAGTTGACTTTTTCCCTAATACAGCTGATTTCTAGGTCATCTGTCCAATTGACTGGGCAAAACTTGGAATCAAGACTTGAAACTTGGTATGGATAAACTTGGGAGTCTAATATGAAGCATGAAAGTCATTTTAGGCATTTTAGGTCAAAATATATTTGTGCAAACACAAAACCTAATTTGGGTCAACAGTGCAAAGAGAAGTCTTGAGCAGAGGAAACCCTAACTGGATCTTGATCTTCAAAGGTCTGGTGATGAGAAAATGTTGAGGAAATGGGAGGGCAAATTTTGGGGTACAACAGTTGCCCATGTTCAATCTTCTTGAACCTGAAGAGTTAGATTGGCAAGTTTGCCTTTCGCGACTTGAAGGTAAAAGAAGATTGGACACTAAAGTGCCCAGAAAATTTGCACTCGCATGTTGGAGTCTCAACAATGTGATGTCGGGAATGGGCTTACAGATGCCATTTGGTGAGATGGTGGATAGGGAGATGGGCTTATAGATGCCATCTGAAAGTGTTGATCGCATAAGAGATTCCTTAGCGAGAACTTGTGTATTTAAGAAAGACAGATGTTTTCCTGGCTTGTTACAGGTGTTTGATCTTCAATCTCTTTACGCAGACATGCCCTGGCTAGATACAGGTGTCGAGTCTACAAACGGTTGCTCACAGATGTGCCCTGGCTAGATACAGGAATCGAATCCGGAAATAGTCGTCAATAGATATGCCCTGGCTGGATACAGGAATCGAATCTTCGAACTCTTCAGACGTGCCCTGGCTAGATACAGGAATCGAGTCTGGAAATGTGGTCAACAGATATACCCTAGCTGGATACAGGAATCGAATCTTCGAACTCTTCAGACGTGCCCTGGCTAGATACAGGAATCGAGTCTGGAAATGTTGTAGTTGATAGATGTTCCCTGGCTGGATACAGGAATCGAATCTTCGAACTCTTCAGACATGCCCTGGCTAAATACAGGAATCGAGTCTGGAAAATGATCACTCTCAGATGTCCCCTGGCTAGATACAGGTATCGAATCTGGAATTGTGACAGTTGAAGGTAGTTATCTTTGGGATTGTCTTTTTCCCTGAAAAGGCAAAACATAAGTTGTATGCAATGTCATGATGTATGATATGCATGATGTTATGATGTTCAACATGATATAGTGTTGTATGCATTTTATCACGTATGTAAGCAAGATGTATGAAAATGTGAAATGTTTATGAATGTAATTTCGTCTTAGGAAAATAAATCCTTGACGACCGCCCGGTAAGTTGCTCCGTGGAAGAGATACTTTGCTGAATTTTTTGATGAGAGGCCTGCTGAGGACTTTGATGATGGATTTCGCTGGAGATAATGACGATAAACTCCGCTGGGGATAATGATGATAAACTCTGCTTGGGGAATACCAAAGACAAACTCCTGCCGGGGACTGAAAGAACCTTGCCGAGGGCGATCTTCCATGGCAATTAGCTGAGGATAACCCAGTTATAAGCCCTTGTGAGGAATAACTCTGAATAAAGCTCGGGAGAGACGTCCGTATTCTGCAGGGAACAAGCTTCCAGAATCTACCGGGGATAAGCTTTTAGACCTGCCGGGGAAAGTTGGTGACTTCACTGGGGAAAGTATTGCTGAATCTCTCCTTACTCTGCGGGGAGCTGAGATCGTTTGGTCACATTCTTCAGTCGAATCTACCTTGGTACCTTGGCGGACAAAGCAACCAGATTGCATCAGACAATTTCACATTTCCCCTGTTTTTGATGTCACCTGTAATGAATCTTCCGTTTTATGTGCAAATATTTATGAATCAGCAATTTAATGTCAAATGCATATATCAAAAATGAACATTGGACGTTCTTCGCAAGACAAAACAGGAAAAGGAAAAAACAATGGCAATTTGTATGGACAAGTGAATTTGTATTGATTTGAATTTTGCATGTGAATAGGCGTTTTTTGTACAAGAGGCTGACATCCTAGTAAGAGAATGCCGCCGAATTAATCACAGATTTGACAATTTTGAAAACAAAACAGCTATGTGAACAATCCTACTGGGTTCCAACTCTGCTATCGCCTTTATGTCTTCAAGCGTCTCATCGCTTTGCTGCCGAGTTGAAGATGAAGCTGATTGGTCGATGCCGAAGTCTGAGCCAGATAGTTGATGCCGAATTCCGGATGCGAAGTGATCCAATGAGACCTAGTGTTACGCTTCATCCCTAACTTTTGCCTGGACCGCCCTTTCGGGTTTTCAGTCCACCGGGATACCCATTTTTGCCCAAGCCGCCTTTTCAGGTTTTCGACTTGCCGAGTGTACAGATTTTTTCATTTCATCCCTTATTTTTGCCCGAACCCTTTTGGTTCGCCGGGAAGCCCTAATTTTTGCCTAGGTATGTCAACCTAGCGGGTCTTTTATTTATGCGTAGTATTTTTTTACTATGTCTGCATTGGCGGGGTGAGGAAGATCGTCACCGTCCATGGTGGTTAGGATCATGGCTCCTCCTGAGAACACATGTTTAACCACAAATGGCCCTTCGTAAGTAGGGGTCCATTTGCCCCGGGGATCACTTTGAGGAAGGATGATGCGTTTGATTACCAGGTCCCCAACTTGATACTCTTGCGGTCTGACTTTCTTGTTAAATGCCCTGATCATCCGTTTTTGATACGTCTGACCATGACAGATAGCGGTGAGTCTCTTCTCGTCAATCAGGTTTAATTGATCAAGTCGAGTCTGGATCCAGTCATCTTCATTCAAGTCCGCATCCTTCATTATTCGAAGAGAGGGTATCTGGACTTCAATTGGCAAGACTGCCTCCATGCCATAGACCAAAGAGAAGGGAGTTGCCCCGGTTGACGTCCTTGCTGAGGTACGGTACCCATGAAGAGCGAACGGTAACATCTCGTGCCAATCTTTAAAAGTCACTGTCATCTTCTGCACAATTTTCTTGATATTCTTATTGGCTGCCTCTACAGCCCCATTCATCTTCGGCCGGTAGGGAGAAGAATTGTGGTGCTGTATCTTGAATTGTTCACAGAGTTCAGTGATCATCTTGTTGTTGAGATTGGTGCCATTGTCCCTAATGATTCTTTCCGGGACGCCGTACCGACAGATCAGATTATGCCGGATAAAACGTGCCACGACGCTCTTGGTTACCGTGGCGTAGGAAGCTGCCTCAACCCACTTCGTGAAATAATCGATCGCCACCAAGATGAAGCGATGCCCATTGGATGTCGTCGGTCGGATCTCACCGATCATATCAATCCCCCACATTGCAAAAGGCCAAGGTGCCGTCAGGACGTTCAGAGGAACTGGAGGAATATGCACCTTGTCAGCATAGATTTGGCATTTATGACAAGTTCGAGAGTGTTGGTAACAATCAGCTTCCATTGTGGACCAGAAATATCCTGCCCGAAGAATTTTCTTAGCCATGGTGTGCCCACTGGAATGCGTTCTGAATGTACCTTCATGCAGTTCCAACATGATCTTCTCTGCTTCGGCCTTATCCACACAACGTAGTAGAGTTGAATCATGATTCCGCTTGTAGAGAATGCCGTTGCTGAGGAAGAATTTCGCCGCAAACCTTCTCATGAACTTCTTGTCATTGACAGATGCGCCTTCAGGGTATTCCTGAGCCTCCAGATACTTCTTCACCTCATGATACCAGGGTTTTTCAGTCACCTTTTCAACCTCGAGATCGCAGCAGTATGCTGGTTCATCCAACTTCCAGATAATGATCCGGGGAGCCTCATTGTCCCATTTAACTTTGAACATTGAAGACATCGTAGCTAGTGCGTCCGCTAGCTGATTCTCCTCTCTTGGGAAGTGCTCAAAAGTTATTTCTTCAAAGTGGGGAAGCAAGGTTGACACATACTCCTTGTAAGGAATAAGATTTGGGTGTTTCGTATCCCACTCGCCCTTGATCTGATTGATCACGAGAGCGGAGTCTCCGAAGACACTCAGAAACCTGATCCTTAAGTCGATTGCAGCTTGTAAACCCATGATACATGCCTCATATTCTGCCATGTTGTTGGTGCAGTTGAAACACAATCGGGCGGTGAGTGGAGTATGAGTTCCTTTGGGAGATATGATTACAGCGCCGACGCTGTTACCCAAAGCATTGGAGGCTCCATCAAAATGCATAGACCATCGGGATCCTTCCTCAGGTCCTTCATCCGGTGCAGGTACTTCACAGTCAGTTACCACCATGATGTCTTCGTCCGGAAAATCAAAGTTCAATGATTGGTAATCGTCCACAGGTTGGTGTGCCAAATGATCTGCCAATACACTTCCCTTAATAGCTTTCTGAGTTGTATACTGGATGTCATATTCTGTCAAGATCATTTGCCATCTCGTTATTCTTCCAGACAGAGCAGGCTTTTCAAATATGTACTTGATGGGATCCATCTTTGAAATTAACAGAGTAGTGTGAGTCAGCATATACTGTCTCAGCCGGCGAGCAGCCCATACTAGAGCGTAGCAAGTTTTCTCAAGCGGTGAGTAACGAGACTCACAGTCGGTAAACTTTTTGCTCAAGTAATAAATAGCGTGCTCTTTTCGGCCAGACTCGTCATGCTTCCCCAGCACACACCCCATTGAATTTTCAAGTACTGTCAAGTATAATATTAGAGGTCTTCCTTCCACTGGTGGCATGAGAATGGGCGGCTCTTGGAGATATTCTTTTATCCTTTCAAAGGCGGCCTGACATTCATCGTTCCAGCGTACTACTTGATCTTTCTTCAGTAATTTGAAGATTGGCTCACAAGTAGCAGTCAGATGTGAGATGAATCGGGCAATGTAATTCAGTCGTCCCAGGAAGCCTCTAACTTCTTTCTCTGTCTTAGGGACTGGCATCTCTTGAATGGCTTTAACCTTGGCAGGGTCCACTTGAATACCCTTATCACTTACAATGAAACCTAGCAATTTTCCGGATCTTACCCCAAAGGTGCATTTATTGGGATTCAATCTCAGCTTGTATAACTTGAGTCGGTCAAACAGCTTCCTTAGATGGTCAAGATGCTCCTCCTCAGTTTGAGACCTTGCTATCATGTCATCAACATATACCTCAATCTCATGATGGATCATATCATGAAATAAAGCAACCATGGCACGTTGATAGGTTTCCCCAGCATTTTTCAAACCGAATGGCATGACCTTATAGCAGAAGGTGCCCCACTGAGTCACAAAGGTAGTCTTTTCCATATCTTCCGGAGCCATCTTGATCTGATTATACCCTGAGAAACCATCCATGAAGGAGAACACCTTGTGTTGAGCAGTATTGTCAACGAGAACATCGATGTGAGGTAAGGGGAAGTCATCCTTGGGGCTGGCCCTGTTCAAATCCCTGTAGTCGACACACATTCTGACTTTACCGTCCTTCTTCGGTACTGGCACCACATTAGCAACCCATTAAGGGTAAGAAGTTACCGCAAGAAACCCGGCATCAAATTGCTTCATAACCTCAGCCTTGATCTTTTTAGACATCTCTGGGCGCATACGGCGGACCTTTTGCTTTACCGGAGGGCAGTCTTCTTTGGTCGGCAGGTGATGAACTACAATGTCGGCATCCAGACCAGGCATGTCTTCATAGGACCAAGCAAATATCTCCATATAATCCTGTAGCATCTGGATCAATCGTTGCTTCACGCTGAGCTCTAGATTGGCACCAATCTTGACCTCTTTCCTATCTGTCTCAGTACCAAGGTTAATTGTTTCCACCGGCTCTTCATGTGGTTGAATAACCCTCTCTTCCTGGAGTAGCAGTCTTGCGAGTTCACCAGGCACTTCGCAATCATCTTCACCTTCGTCTTCGGCCAAGTTGATCGGATTCTCGAAGTCATAACTGGCGGTAGCAGAGCTGTTACCAGTGAGATCCAGGGTGGATTGAAACCTGTATAAGTGAGTGTGTGTAAATATAGCTGTTTTGCAATATATAACACAGAAAGAAAAAAAAAAGAGCACAAGATTTGAAATGCAACAAACTTCCAATGTTTTGATTGATGATATATGGAAATGTCATACAAAAATCCCTCACAAATGGAGCTACGATGCCCCGGGTAGGACACCGAGCCAATAAAAGTTTTAACACATTGTTTGTTACAAATTGGAAATCAAAAGAAATTAATTACTGCGTGACAAATGTGGTAGGTGTAAAATCCTTTGCCGTCCAGTTGCTTGGTCCGTTGCTGGTAGTCGGGTAGATCCAACTGTCAAACTCTGCTTCCTCCACATCCTCCTCGATAGCATTCACCCTTGGGTTGGAGATAAACACCGGAGCCTTTCCGATCCTTTCCTTGCGCACAGCCCTCTGAGCCTCTGCAGTAAAGCCCAACCCAAACTTGTCATTCTTTTGAGTGAAGTCAGGAAGCTGACCCCAGTTTGCACAATTGCCTTTCTCGATTACAGTCCGGGCATCCTTCAAGGATGCCATCTTCAACGGAAAGTCTTCTTCAACTACTGCCTCAGTCGATGCCAACACGGAAGGTACTTCCTCAAAATGCTGAAAGGGGGTTTCAATAAACTCCCCGTCCATCTCGATATATCGGAATGAATTCAAGTGACTCACCATGTATTCCTCCTCACCCTACACAGTAATAATCTTCCCTTTGACAGGGTATTTGAGCTTTTGGTGTAAAGTAGAAGTTACTGCCCCAGCTTTGTGAATCCAGGGTCGACCCAACAAGCAGGAGTAAGATGGACGAATATCCATTACATAGAATGTTGAGCCGAAAACTTGGGAACCCACACGAATAGGGATGTCTACCTCACCGTGTACCATCCTCTTAGAACCGTCGAAGGCTCTAACAATGATGTTACTAGGTTTCAGCTCCAAACCCTCACAATCCAGACGATCCAATGCCTTCTTGGCTAAAACATTCAGGGAAGAGCCGGTATCCACCAACACGTGTGCGAGAGTAGTGCCCCTGCACTCTATAGAGACGTGCAGGGCATCATTGTGATTTTTCCCTTTGGCGGTAAGGTCAGCATCCGAGAACCCTAAGCCATTGTCGGCTGTCAAATTAGCCACACAGTCGGTGAATTGATCCGCGGAGGTCTCTTGCGGCACATGGGCCGTTTTCAGAAATGAAATCAGGGCTTTTGCATGGGCCTCTGAGCATAGCAGTAGTGATAGCATAGAGATTTTGGAGGGAGTATGCCCCAACTGTTCAACAACATTAAAGTCACTCTTTTTGATAATTTTAAGAATTTCCTCCATTTCTTGTTGGGAGGCTTCCACAGCAGTCTTCTTTGGTGCCTCCGTCCTGGCAGGCAAATCGGTAGCAACTTCTTTGCCCCGAGTATCAGAAGACTCGGCGGCAGTAGTAGACACAGGAACTTGAACTGGAACATGCACACTTGCGGGTGTGATGGTGAGAGGTTTTCGGATAACTGGCGGTGCAATGTCAGGCGAGAAGAGCCTGCCACTGCGGGTAATCTTGGCGGGACCAGTGATATTACTGATATTGGTATTGGTGTTAAACTCCTGCTTCACCCCGAGCACATATACGTCGGCTCCATAATGCCATGGGACCGCTTTATCAGACTCATATGGGAGAGGCCCTGGGACAGTAATAGTGATGGGTGCAACAGACATAATCTGGACTGGTTTCTTCATAGGAGCTTTGGCAGGATTGTAGATTGTGACAACAGATATTTCTTCAATGGAAACAGACGGAACAACAGTTTTCTTGAATAGAATTTCCTTGCTATCCATCAGGCTTTGGATGCCTGACTTCAGCAGTGGACAACCAGTAGGGATTACATTACACAGGAGGCAACCCTTACTACAACCCGGAAATACACCGGCTAGTAGTAAGTTCCTCTTAACAGTCAAAAGAGGGGTAACAACTTCATTCACCGAAACAGCATACAACTCTTCCTCAATGGCATTTACCCTATGCTAGGGCATAAGAGCAGTTACAACATTCGGCCTCTCAGGCGCTTCAAACTGGATTTCCTTCGCGTCGATAAGATCTTGCACTTTGTTTCTCAAGGCCCAGCAATCATCAGTAGTGTGCCCGGGACTATCAGAATGATAAGCACACCGGGCATTTGGGTTATACTTAGGAGACGCAGTATTCACGACTTTAGGAGCTTCTTTGGTGGTAACCAAATTGGTTGATAACAGTTGGGGTAAAATTTGAGATAAGGTCATACTTAGCCGAGTATACTGCCTCTTGGGCCTTTCACCTCTTTGTTGATTGTACTGCTGAGGAGCAGCAACAGGTTTTGAAATGACCAGAGCATTGACGGCTTGGCGACTTTCTGGCTTGACTTGTCTTCTAGGACCATAGACGGCACTTGCTTCTTTCTTGAAAGGCCTCTTCTCAGTACTTGCAGCAACACCCTTCTGAATCTTTCCTGACTTGATGCCAGCTTCTATTCTTTCGCCCGTTAAGATCAAATCGGTAAACCCCGCGGAAGAGTTACCAATCAGATGATTGAAAAATGGCCCAGATAGGGTCCCTAGAAACATATCAACAAGCTCACGATCGGTTAAAGGAGGCTGCACCCTGCCAGCCAAATCCCTCCATTTTTGTGCGTATTCTTTGAATCCCTCACTTGTTCCTAGTGACATACCCTGAAGTTGGGTACGAGTAGGAGCAAGATCAGAATTATATTGGTATTGTTTGTAAAAAGCGGTGGCCAAATCTTCCCAATTCCGGACACTGGTTCCTTCTAGCTGATAAAACCATTCCAACTGAGCTCCCGGAAGGCTGTCTTGAAAGAAGTGAACCCAGAGGTTTTTATCTGCCGTATAGGGTTGAATTTTTCTCACGTAGGACCTAAGATGCATTTTGGGACAGGACAGCCCATCATACCTCACAAACACTGGCACTTTGAATTTTGGTGGAATCACAATCCCGGCAACCAAACCCAAGTCTTCAAAATCCAAACCCGGTACCCTTTGTAGTTCCATGGCGGCCAATCTGTCTTCTAACCCTTTGTATTTATCATCAGCTGGAGGGTATTGTTGATCAATATAATCCTCATCCTCTTCAACCTCTTCTTCTTCCGCATCAGATTCGGAAGGTACCGCCGGTCCACCTCCTTTACTGGTTCCTTCATCAGAAGTAGGAGGAAATTCAAGCACTCTTCGAGCTTCTCCGTCGAATCTTCTCCCCAAAGTAGCCACCCCGAGCCTCTTCTTCTTCTTCTTTACTGGGTCCTTATTCCCCAGCAAGGTCTTGAGATCCTCCTGACCTTTAGCCAAGGTTGTCAGGAGTTGCTGGAACTGTGCATTCTGAGCTTGTAGGTCCTTGACTGTTTGCTCGAGATCCATTCTACTGTAATAAACAGCAGACAGATAAGGAAACCTGGAGTGAGACCTGCTTATGCACATGATGAATGGTATGCTTATGTATGCAATGCATTCAAGGATTTAGGACATTCAAAATTGTTTTAGACAAAGAAGAACGCACGTCATATTAATAAGAAGAAATTTATCAGTACATAAATGCCCCATGGGCCAAATATTACAAAATAAACCTCTTAAGGCAAAAAGACATTGCGCATCCTCTTTGGTGCGATGTAGGTGTTGAGGGCTTCTTGCTCGTGGAGTCGGTGGGTAATCTCTAGAACCTTCTTTTCACTGGCGTAGTAGCTAGCTTCGAAAGTGTTCCGTTCCTCCTTGAGCTGAATCCAACTTTTCTGCATTTCCTCCCACGATGTAGGCATGTCTGGATGTAGGATGGTGTAGGGAACTTCTCCTTCATTGACGGGCTCTTTAATCACTGGGAGTACATGAGGATAAGGCATCATTATACTTTGGGCTCGGACTCGTACCCACTTGAGATAAGGCTCAAGAGGGATGGAGTTCTTGTGTCCCATAGTCTTGCTATCAACCTTGTTGAGTTTTCCCCAAGCTCTGATGAATCTTTGGCGAAGTCCTTGCGCATCATTGTCGAAGTCAAAAACTAGGCTAGGAATCAACATATCATGAGGGCCATCCCTCCGTGCATATCCAAATTGCCTCAAAGCTAGGCAAGGGTTGTAGGTGATACCCCCTCTAATTCCAAGTAAAGGAACATTAGGAAATTCTCCGTAACGATCGACAATGATGACATTTTCTCTGGACCGAGAACACCAATGCACATCAGAATGAGTAAGAGTCATCAATCGTTGGGACCACCTTGTACCTTGGTCATTTTTCAAGACAGATTGTGGAAGGTGCGAAATAAAACACCTTGCGAGGATAGGAGTACAGCACATGAGAACACCCCTCTTTCTCATTGTTCGTGTGTAAAATGAGTGAAGAATGTCCCCAAGCAATGTCGGTATTGGATTTCTGGACAAGAAGATTTTGACAGCGTTGACATCTACCAATTGGTCAGGATTTGGGAACAGGACCAACCCATAGATAAGGAGTGCCACAATCTCTTCAAAGGCTTGCAGGTCCAATGAGTTCCAGCATTCTTGTGCCTTCTCAAACAAGAACTTTGCTAAGAATCCTTTAACGCCGCTTCTGGTTTCCCAATGCCCCTTGATGTCGGATGTTTGTAGATGTAATGCTCGAGCAACATCTTTCGGCTTTGGTTTCTTTTTCGTACCGTTGAAGGGTAGTTGATTAAGGATAGGAATTCTCAGGAGTTGAGAAAACTCCTCCAAAGTGGGTACCAATTGATAATCAGGGAAAGTGAAACAGTGGTGAAGAGGGTCAAAGAACTGGAATAGCACTTTCATCATGTCTTCTTCAATGTTGGTGTTGACTAGGCTGAGCAGTCTACCATGTCTTTCACTGAAGGATGAATTTTCCGGAATTCTTGAGGTGAGCTCCTTGAGTTGAGGAGAGATTCTCACAAGGTTGACTTGAATGGTATTTCTGCGAGGAATTTCCATGTCCTACAAAACAAGAACAAAGATGAAGATCCAAAACCCTTGAAATGGTTAGAGAATGCATATGATGCTTCATGATGTTTATGATGTATGCACCAAACATATGTACAAGCAAATCACATCAAACCCTAGTTTCAGGCTTGCATGGGGTTTCATAGGTAAGTACCCTCTTGAGTGTAGTTGGCTTAAAAACCTGTCCTATAAATAGTAACCGGGTTCTAAAGAGCTCAATATCACTGGATTGTTTTCATTGTTCATTGTTTTGGTTTAGCCACTTAACTAGCGACCAAAATATTCCAAGAAAACAACCCTCAATGAGTGTAGTATCGAGTATCTACCAACTTCGGACTGCACCAAAGCCGGTCATCTCACTACCCCTAATAAAAGGCCAAGATGGTCAAGTAAGGTTCTAGGTCATTAGTGCTTAGTGACATCACTCAGCGGCCCCGTACTCTCCTTGATTGAACTCAAGGGTTACCGGTACTCACAAATATGTCGCACTAATATAGCTATTGCTTCAACCGTGTCGGTATACCCCGCACAGTTTCCACAACGTATTGCTATCTATGAATGTTTCCCAAAATTCGGGTGTAGGATTGCAAACCCAAACAATAGAGCCAAGATATAAAGCAAACAATTCAAACAATTAGTCATGCAAGAGGGTGATCTAAGCCCTAAGGTTACTCCACTTTTAAAATTATCCCCAGCAGAGTCGCCAGTTCTGTGATACGGTGGGAGAACTGACTATGGTTTTGCGTTTGTTTTCGCAAATGTTTCGGTTGAGCAAGAGTCGCCACCGACTTTTTATTTTATCCTAAGGAAAGGTTCAAAAAGCACAGCAAAAACCTTTGAGATTGTTCTTGGGTTCGGGGAGTAGATTATAGAAAGGGAAGGTATTAGCACCCTTTCTATCCATGGTTATCCATGGGCTCTTAGTTACTTGCTTAGATCACTTGCCTTTTGTTTTCAATTGTTTGAAATGGTGCTTGTGTGTGTGGGTTTGAAAATGTTTTGAAAAGAAGCCAATGTGGTGGCAACCTTTGTAATGATCCATGTGTGGATGTATACAAAGATGTATGTCTTTTGAAAAGGTTTTCATTTGTTTTTGAAAACTTGTTTTGAAAGTGTTGTGAGGTGTGTTTTAGAAAATAGGCAAGTGTTTTGTTTTTGCAAGTTTGATTCAAGTAACTAAGAGTTTATCTACTCCTAAATTTCTCAAAGACTATTGCTATGTTTTAACCCTTTTCATAAGTTTGTTCCACCATTGTATTTGGTGGACAATCTCATGTTAGGATGTGAAAGGGAAGGGCGCGGGTCATCGTTTGGACCATAGTTGCAATAGTGTTAAATGTCTTTGGGCATTTTCTTTAAGGGACTTGATCATTTTGTTTTGGCAATATTTTGAAAATGTTATCGAGGGACTATGATCATTTGATTTGTTTGTTTTGCCCAAAGAGACCTAACGTGCAATATGGCCCATTTATTTGAAGGCAACAAAGTGGAATACCCTAGGGGGTGCAAGTGTGATTTGTGTGTCCATTTTCATACTTGTTTGTCTTGAGATTAGGTCATAACTATTTTGTTCATTTTATTCGCATATAAACCCTAATTCTAGCATTATATATTTAGAAAGCGATAAAGTGCGAAATTTAAACTCCTACGCTATTACAACACAATAATATAGGGAGGGGGTACAATGTTTCAAATGGGGATTTTGACAAGGAATTTAAAAACCTAAAACTATTACATCAAGATTTGAATTATTTACAATTTAATTAATGTACAATAGTTAAAAATGGAATAAAATATGCAAGAATGCAAAAAGGAGGTTTTTTATATGTATGAAAAAAAGATTATTTATGTAAAAATAAAAAGAAAATAAAAAGATATTATTCTTGGAGTATTTTTAAATTTAGGGCAAAACCCTAATTTTCATTAAATGAAATGTATTATTATTGATATATACAATATTTTATCATTTATACACAAAAATAAAATAAGAAAAGAAATGTATTTGTAAAAAAATGATTTTTTAGTGTTTAATATTAATAAAATAAAATATGTATATTTTTAGTATTTTATTCTAAGTATATTAATAAATATATATATTTATGTATTAAGTTCTAAATATGTATTATATATATAAATAATAATAATTTTTAATATAAAAAAAAGGTATTTTTTTATGTAAAATATTTTCAGAGGGTATAATAAAATAAAAATGAAAATAAAAGTATTTCTACCTATTTCTCAATATTTTAATGAAATGTATATATTTATTTATCTAAGTATTAATCAAAAGAAAATCATATAAATACCTAATAAATTAAAAAATGGTGAGAAAAAATATTTTTATATTTTTTATGTCATGAGAAAAAATAAACAAAGTCAATCAAAAAAGAAAAAGGTCAAAAAGTCAAAGAAATAAGCAAATGGGCCTTGGGGGTGTGAAAGCAAAAGAGTGGTGCAAATAAGAAAAGTATTCCAGGCCCAGCCCAGAACCAGTCATCTTCAACCTCTGAACAACATCACTCACGCGTTTTCTATCTCTTGATTCCTGGACTTTCAAGCAAAACTCATAACATGAAAAGTGTAGAGCATGAGAAGACGAATTCAACCATGTAAAGAACTTGACTTAACTCTCTAAGATGAGGGAGAATTTCTTCTCCCCCAATTTCTGACCTAACTTTTATGCCATGTTCAGACTCAAAATTCTTGCAGCACACATAACATAAATGAAATCTAACTATATGGGCATGTTCAGGGCTATGATTGTGACATATTTTCTTCACAAACCTAAAGCTAACAATGCCTAATAAGAGAGATAGAACTTCATGAAGATACCTGTTCAGTTGGAATCGTGCTTTGCAATGGAGGAGTTTTCAGAGCAAGATGATGATTTGTATAGCTTCCTTGAAGTGTACGGATGCTATTCCAAGTTCTACTTTGTCTTGAAACTCCCTGAATCGTGCTAGAGAACTTCAACTGCAAAACAAAAAAAACAAAAATGGTGAAGTGGCTTAGAGGTGTTACAGATCGTGCTTTTGCTTTTGGTTAGCTTGCATAGATGGTATGGAAGGTGTGTGAACTGGTTTGGGCAAGAGAGCTCAAGAGAAATGAGAGATAGCACTCAAACTGCAGGGCCTGCCCTGTTTTTGCAGTTTGAGAGTGATTCTGAGATGGAGGGTGTTCTGAAGGCTAAGGGCTCGTGTATTAGCCTGGTTGTGTTGTGTGAAATGTGTTTGATAACTTTGTCCAAGTGTTCTTGAGCTGATATGGAAGTTGGTATGTGTTATGGCACTTTTCTTCACTCTTAAGCAAACAAAGGCAACTTGTGTTTCTAGGTCAGTAGAGGACCCCTAATCCTGCTGCAAAACTTCTCTTGATCAGAGTAATTTATTCATAATCTTGTGCCAATCAGATTTGCAATGTACTTGTTGGATTTTCAATTTGACATAAAGTGTGACTTTTCAAAAATGGCTATTTTGCTTTATCTAAAAATGGATTAAACCTTCATACAATGCTTTAGCTCAAAGAACATGGTCTTGGCACAAAGAATATGCATTAAATTATTGAGTGTAACTTGGTTTAAGGACCTGTAATCTGGCCTAAAGCAATGCTGAGTTCAAATTGCAAGGTTATGGACATGTAACTTGGTCATGAACAAAGTGAGTTTTTGCCATATTGTGAAATTCGATTCTCCCTAACCATGAGGTTGTTTGAGAAGTTCTTGGACATTTTGGAAAGCTTGGAATGTATACTACAATCCATCTTTGAAATGCAATTTGAAATTCCAAGTGGAAGTGTATGAAAAATGGCCTTGAAGTGGGGTAGAAAACCTTGTCAAAATAGGTCAAAAATTCACTAAGTTAAGAATGGTTTAGTGCCCTTATTCAAAAATTTGTAACTTGAGATACAAGCTTCAAATGAGAAAACTTTGTGAATCAAAGTTGTAGATTATGCAACAAGCTACAACTTTCATGTTTTGACTTTTGTTTGAATCCAAATGAATCATAGTGAAAAAGTGGGGCAAAGTTGGGAAAGAATTAGGGTTTTCCATAACTTAGAAAAATTCTAAGTTATGAAAAATTCCATTTTAAACCCTAATTTGCATTTCTTGGTTTCTCGGTGAACAAGTTTCATGATTTGGCATGTTTTGATGAAAAATGGATCTTGACTCTTGATTTTGACCAAAAAAGTCAAAGTTTGACTTTTCAGTGTACAGTCAAAATTGATCAATTGACTGGGAAATTCAACTGTCAATCTTGTGTACTTGGGATCTTTTGAGTTTGTTTGAGCATGTCAAGACAATTCCATGGGATCCTTGAGTCCATATGTGATCTTGGTTTTCCATTGGCTAGGTCAAACAGTCAAAAATTGCCTTTGTGCAGTCAAAACCCTAAAAATGACCATTTTGCCCTTTTGGTGATCTAATCAAATTTCTTATGGAATTGTGATCCAAACTTGATCAAATGGTCCATATGAGTTCATAATGTTGATGTGGGTCAATTTTCATGAGATTTAACTGTCAATTGGCCACAGTTGACTTTTTCCCTAATACAGCTGATTTCTAGGTCATCTGTCCAATTGACTGGGCAAAACTTGGAATCAAGACTTGAAACTTGGTATGGATAAACTTGGGAGTCTAATATGAAGCATGAAAGTCATTTTAGGCATTTTAGGTCAAAATATCTTTGTGCAAACACAAAACCTAATTTGGGTCAACAGTGCAAAGAGAAGTCTTGAGCAGAGGAAACCCTAACTGGATCTTGATCTTCAAAGGTCTGGTGATGAGAAAATGTTGAGGAAATGGGAGGGAAAATTTTGGGGTACAACAGTCCCTTAATTACCATCGTAGCTTTTGGAGTAGTGGGTATTAAGAGGGTCTTCTTAGGTACCCTTTTAGTGACCTCTGCTGATTCTCCCCAATGAATGACTAGAGTCTTCTTGGCAATGCTTGGAGCTTGGCAAGGGATTACCAGTGGCTTTTTTTCTCCGATTGTGGCTACATATTTTTCTTTAGGGTATAGTACAAATTGGACTATCCCCTGATCCACCAAACCTTCCAAAGTTATTTCAAAATCTTTATTGTGCTCTAACAGGAACCCACATTCGAATAGATATTCCTTCAACAAATTGATAGGAGTTTTTGCCTTTATGGTTTACCCAAAGTCGGTGACCACCTCGATTGCATTTATTGTTGGTCCACCATGCGGAGGCATGGGGTTTAAATTGATATTAGGCTTGTTGAAGGTGATGTCTTGAGACTCTAGAAAATCCTGAACCCTGTGCTTGAAGGCCCAATATTGGTCTATAGTGTACCCGGGAGAATTTGCATGATACTCACACCTAGCGTCGGCATTGTATCATTGCGGTAGTGGCACGACTGGAGGAGATAAAGGCATGATTTCCACCAGGGATGCCTTAACCAAGTGTTGTAATAATTGGCTTGGTGGCATGGGCAGTGGATCAAAATTTCTAGGTGGCCTTTTAAACCTGTCTTGCCTTTGTCTTTACAGGATCACCAATGGTTGTGATGCTCTTTGTTGTAAGGACACAGGATTGACTTCTCCCTCCTTCCTTTTTGGTAATTTCGAAGCCGGTCTCTTTAAATTGTAAGGGGTGCTTGATGACCCCCCTAATATCTTCCCACTCTTTAAACCAATTTCAATTCTTTCGCCAATAATTGCTAAGTCTGAAAATCCTGATGTGACACTTCCCACCATTTTATCATAATAAAGCCCTTGTTGGGTTCCCATGAACATATCTACGAGTTCCTTTTCCAACAGTGGGGGTTGCACACGCGATGCCATTTCCCTTCACCTTTGCGCGTACTATTTGAAGGACTCTTCTTCCTTTTGGGACAGGTTTTGGAGTTGCAGGCATGTAGGCGCCATGTCCAAGTTATACTTGTAATGCTTCAAGAAAGCATTAGCGAAATCCACCCAAGTTCAGATATGTGTTTGTTCCAACTGCATGTACCAGTCCAAAGATGCCCCACTTAGACTGTCTTGGAAATAGTGAATCATCAGTTTCTGATCATGGGCGTGGGCATGCATCTTTCTACAGTACATAAGAAGGTGATTCCTCGGATAAGTGAGCCCTTTATACTTGCTAAAGTCGGGTACTTTGAATTTTGGTGGTATCATCATATCATGGACTAAACCCATTTCCAGAGCGTCTACTTCAAAAGCGTCAAATCCCTCCACAACCTTAAGTCTTTCTTCCAAGGCTTTATACTGATTCATTACCAGTGGGTTGTCCGCAGCTTGAGCACCCGTTGCTTTCAAAGGTGCCTGGGGAGCATCCTCTGGGTCATGATCTTCGTATTGCAAGTCTAGGTAATTATATGCATTATTAGTTAGAATTTGTAGGGTGTGTGATGCCCCTACTTTTGACGGTGGTGGGATGAATCCTTCAGTATCAACCTCTTGCTGGGCCATGGCAGACTTTTGGGGTCCTGCTTCCGGCTCTTTCCTCAATTGGTGACCGCTCAATGCACCAACAGTTTGGGCTACCTCTTCAAAGGCTACCTTGGAGATTTGATCATGCTTGTCGATAATGTTCTTTAAAGCTAGAAGAACCTGGCTCAAATCTCCTTTCATTGAGCTTACGTCACCCTTCATCTGATCAAGATCCTCTTTTAACACAGCTTGAGTCTCCTCGATCTATTCCATTGTTTTTTGTTGATGGGCCCTTGTTTGATATGGGGGCCAAGGAGGTGGAGGTCTTCTTTTACCAATGGCTTAACTGGAGAGATTTTTTAAAACAAATGAGTTTTTTTCTTTAAAATGACATGCAAGTGTTTTATAAAGATGGAGGTTCATGATTATGAAATGATTCCTATTTCAACTGTCTTATTCATCAGGGTATATACTTGTACCCAGTTATTATTTTATTTGGTGACCAGCTTAAAAATAAATACGCCTTTGAGATAGTAAAACAAAATGCCTTTATTAAGAGTAACATAATCCAGATATTGAAAAATATTACAAATTGAAATCAAAACTGGTTTGCGTAAACATAATTAAGAAAGATCTAAATTTCCTAAGTGCTCATGCAGATGTATGCTCTGAAGCCATCAACCATTGCCCGACAGAGCTGTAGAAAGTCTTCGACGTCCTTCGGAAGAGGAACCAACATATTCTCTGCATCCTTTAAACTTCTAAGGATGTCCTCGATGAGATTATTGGCTAAGAAGACTAGCTTTTCATGTTTTTCTTTGTAGTGCCTGTATTCCTGGTAAAGATGTGGGATTATTTTGTGGTTATACCTCCCCTCTTGGGCGATCTTAGTGTACTGCTCTTCCCAATACATCTTTTCACCCCTCATTTTTGTGTAAAGTCTCTGTTGGATGAGAAAAACCTTTTGAAGCCCCTGCAGCGCTAAACATACATGTTCATATTCTCGAGTCCTCTGAGTCAAAAGTTTCTCTGCTTCTATCCTCTCAAGGCATGCTTTGACCTATGATTCGTGGTTGTCTTGGAGTTCAGTGGCGAGGTATTTTATTTGCTCCTCTTGATCTAAGGAAACTTGTGCCAGACTTTGAATTTGGGCTCTCAAACTTTCCTCTAGCACCTCTTTGTCATGTGTCACCTTTTCATACCACCTAGTTAACCTTCAGATTTCAACAACGACTTCTTCTAACCTTTGGTTGTGGGAATCTAGGTTAAATGTCGCACTTAAAAACCCTTCAGTTGTACGCTTTCGTTTGAGACTTTCTTTCTCCAGGTCCTTTTGACTTTTATCAATTTTCTCGTCCTTTTCCTCAAGTATAAGCTGCATCTGTTTCTTTTCTTTGGTCAGATTGAGGAGGTCGACTTCTAGTGCTTCTTTTTCTCTTTGAGCTTGCTTTAAGGCACTTTTCAGATTGTCAACTTCTTCCAAAGATATAGGTGTTATCTCTGGGACCTCTGACTTGTACTCTGGATCTTTCTCGAATGGCAGCTTGATAATCCGCACCCTATCTTGAACCCATTTGGTGTAGGGTTCTCTTGCTATGGCATTCTTTCTTTCAGCCTTCCTTTTGTTAACCTTATTCCAGGCCCGAATAACCTTGTTGAGAAACCCTTGGTCTACTATACCCATATTGTGGATGATAAATGATCGGAGTTGTTCCTCCAAAGGTTTGTCTTCCAAAGGATACCCTAGTTGCCGTAGGGCTAGAGTATGGTTGTAGTTAATACAGCCTCGTGGTCCAATCATAGGGACGTTAGGAAAATCCCCACAGCTAATAGTGATGTCACCAATATCTAATTTTTTTGTATACCATAATATTGAGTTTTCAGTGAGAGACCTTAATTTCTGTGGCCACTCACACCTGGTCAGTTCTGGGATCATATAGTCTTCCTTGTAGAGGTGAGTCATAAACCAAGTATATAGAAACGAGATACAACAATTCAGCGTACCTCTTAATTATGACTTACGATAAGTTTACCCTCCCAAAAGGTGTCTTTCTTAAGGGTGTCATGAATAACACCAGAGGGAAAAGGCACAAGGGCCTCCCGTAGGTGGAGCCTCTTTAAGGACTATAACTTTCGTCTCAAAGTCGTGAAAGGTCTCGTCATGAGATTTTGGGTTAAGGTCGTTACAAAGAGTCATGGGTGACCTTCCAAAGTCTTACTCGTCAAGAGGATATCTCTTGACAATTATTCCTTTTTCGAAAGTTCACCGACTCTAGGCAAAGTCGTCACATAAACTCACAGGGATGATATACCCCCTAAGCTAATAGACGAACCTTCTTTTTAAGGTTTATTGGAAATTTTTTTTTTTTAGATAAAAACCCGCCACATAGCAAATATATAATAATAAATAAATAAAATAGACAAAAAAATATAAAACGCAATAAATAAATTAATGCAAATAAATAAACAAAAATGAAAACCCCAAAAGAGACCTAAAACCTAGGGTTTAAGGAGAGTCCCCAATAGAGTCGCCAGCTGTAGCGACTGGTTTTTAAATCAAGAATCGCCACTATTAGTTTCTATCCTAAAGAAGGGCATCTAATAGGAAACCCTAATTCGCAGACAGAGATTCTAGGTTACGCACTCAATTAGACGAAAGGAAGGTGTTAGGCACCTTTCATCCACCTTGTTCACAAGGATATTAAGCTCTAGGTTTAGGGTAAATAGGGTTTTAAGTTTTAACTAGCAAGACTCGCCACAATTTTAGATCGCGTGCCTACGTATCCTCTTATGAAGAATCAGAGTCCCAATTCGTAGTTCGTATGGGTTGGTGTCTTTTAGGGGGTTTACAAACATATTTTTAATCACTTCGCACTTGGTCGGGAGTAGTGATTGTGGAAATTTTGAATGAGTACGCAGTAAGCCAAAATTAGTTCGAAACCCTTTTGCAAAAAGAAACTGTTAATTAGCTTAATTTGTTTGCAAAAATAGTTTGATGTTTGTTTGTGTTTTTTACCGTATTAGTTGCAAAACGCCTTGGTTAATGCATGATTAAAACTTAATTCAATATCAAAAATATATTCATGAGCCTTAAATAAAACAATTTATAGGTGATGATAAATAATAATAATAATAATATAAAATAAAATAAAGCATTAAATAAATAATATAAAAATACTATATCAATAATTATTATAACAATAAATAAATAATATAAAAGAGAATATAATAAAAACAAAAGAAAATTAGTAAAATAATATGATTTTCTAAAGGGGGGAGCAGTTTTAGTTCAATAGTAAAAGAAGGGGGGGGTGAAAAGTTGACTGGCTAAGCCCAAAGCAAGTCTGGACAGGGGGTGTATATCGTTTGGAAACTTAGTAAAGTAGGAGAGAGGAGGTGCAGAAATCATTGGGCTTAAGCCCACTACGCACTTGGGAAGGGTTGGGCTGATTGTGTGCAAGCGAGGTGTATGGCAGTTACGGTGGAGACTTGGCATATGGCCGTCTGATGGTAATCTGATGGATGAAAACAAAGGTGCATACTTAACTATTATAGGTGCGTGCGTATGGGATACCATTAGACATACAACCCCATTTTAATTTCTTTCTTTTATTTTTTGTTCTTGTTTCCATAGTCTCGTCTCTCTCTCTCTCTCTCTCTCTCTCTCTCTCTCTCTCTCTCTCTCTTCTTCCCAAACCCTTTTCTCCTTCTTCTATTATCTCGCCCCCAAACCCTACTCTTTAACCTATCGGCGGCGCAGAAAAACTCCCTCACCACCCTTTTACAAACCCCTCAAGCCAAATGAACAGAAATGATCCAAAAAGGAAAAATAACTCGTTACCTTCTTTGCGGCGTTCTACAAGCTTTTTCACGGATGTACTCCAAAATCGCAAGCTTACAGTGAGATGGTGATGGCAGTGGACAATGAAATGGTCAGCGACGACGGTGCTCGAAAGTGATTATGGTTTCCAATCATGAAACTCTAATCCCTTTCTCTTCTAGATCTTCAGTGCGGAGGTTTGTACCAATTTTAGTCTTCGTCTCTCAGCTTCTCACTTTGCTATTTTTCTCTGTAAAAACCCTCGACCCCTCTACTGTTCTTCTTCTATACTTATAGGTTCATTTAGATCTAGGGTTTAGAATTTTAGTCATTACATATTGATTAGTATAGAGCTTATTAGATCAATTAGGGATTTTACCAATCAACGTAATTGATTCTCTCTTTCTGAGATTTGATTTGTTATGAACTTAGATTACAACCAGTTTTTTGTGTTAAGCAATTTTGCAGTAACATTTGATTATGTTGTGTTATTACTGTAATTGAAGATTTCCGAATTTGTAAATGATTTGATTCTGTTATTTATTGTTGTAACAACAAGCTTGTATTGAAGATTTGGTGAAGATTAAGCCTGTAAATTATCCTGATTTAGCTTGTACGGACATCTTCTGAGTCCTGCTGTGATTTTCTAACTTGCAGGATATCTTCTGAATATTTCAGATTCTGATTTGGCTTGAGACTGTTTCCAAATTTGCTTGTATGATTTATTTCCAGATTTGTTATGTAATATATTATGTTTTTAGAGTTTGTGAGATTTAATTTGGAATTTTGCTATAATCTGATTTATAATGGAGATTTCTGTAATATTGATTCAAGATTTGTATTAATGTTTTGCCATATATTGATTATGTCATTTGGGATTTGTAATAAAAAATTTGATTATGTAATTTCCTGGATTGGCTTTAATTGATATATGCAGATTTGATTCCCTCCAACCTAAACTTCTACAGTACACGTTTCTAGTATTTGGGCCAACATAAATTAATTGCAGCAAAACTTATTTTCTCAATTGGGCTTGATTATCTTCAAAAAAGATTCAAAAATCATCTTTGTTTACAACAAACACTCCCTTTCCTTGGACCGGGCCTAATTGGCTTCTTAAATATTTAGTCCAAAATTTTTTTTATCACCACTCTATATGCACCATTAAACATTTTATTAAATAATAAATAAATTAATAAAACAAAATCATAATTCCAAAGACAGTAAGATCAGCTATCATTTTATCCACAAATGTCAAACGGGTCGGCTTTAGAAGCCGCTTAATGGGCTTATTACAATAACTAATCAAAGAATCATCATGGTTTTAACCTCTCGAACTAAAACAGTAACAGAACATCAAATAGGTTTAGCTAAACTCTATGGGCATAGAGTTTATAACTATACCCCCTCCTTTCTTTGTGATTACCCAAAATGGTCCAAACTCTAATGGACTTGATGTTTTCACCCCCTTCTTTTTATTAACAATAACAACACTTAATGAACCCTTATGTAGCAATTATTAATTAATAGTAACTTAAACTTAAGTAGACCTTATAATTTTATTATTTTGAATTTCATGGGCCACAGGCCAACATGCGTCACAAACGAATTTATATGTCTTTCTGATTTAGAAAGCCCTTATTAAAATACACCCCCTAATCTTGGGTAAAAATGGGCCATCAGATACTGCTCTACCATCTTTAATTGAATACTTCTTCAATTTTAATCTCGAAAAATAAAATTATCGAGGTAGGACAAATTTGGGGTATAACAGACTTCCTAAAGGTCAAGCATAAAAGGGTTTTCCACTAAAATCCCAAAAAATAGGCAAGTGAAAACAAGCAATGTTCAAGCACCCATGCATTCAAGATGACAAACAAACATTAAAGCATAACATACAAAGGTGGATTGAAGAATACAAGATGTAAAGCTAAATGGGGAAGCAACAATATCAAATAGAACTTAAGAAAGTAATATTTTAAGATTAGGAGAGAAATGCGAAGTATCAACCAAAGATAGGTCAAGGAAGTCAAGCAATCAAGCAAACAAGTTCAAGGAGACTTAGGAAACTAATGATCAAGCAATGAAAGCACAAACATGGTATCATGGAATATATTACTTGTGTAAGAAGTTAAATCAATATTAGGTTCAAGAATAACAATAGAAGTTATCAAAACTTCATACACAAATCCAAATCAAGTAACTTGACAAACAAACAACAACATCATCCAAGATGGGAATTGCTTGTCCTAAATCAAACAAAATAAACAAAAATCGGGAAATGGGACACTTATATGTCACGGGGAAGTTGCAAAGTCCCTCATAAAGCCTAAATATTAAACTATAAACTTCAAGAGATGCCATCAAGATATCATACTCAAAGTACATGGCAAACTAGCAAAGCAAGAAATCAACATCATCCAAGTTAAGAATCATTTGTCCATTCAAGGTAAGTGAGTAAGAAATGAAAGAAGCTAAGGCATGAGTCAAGATGAATGAAGTGCCTTGCATAAGAAAAAAACTCACGATGAAGTCAAGAATGATTAAGAGAAGTGACCTAAAACTTCATACATAAAAGTTGGTTCAAGAAACTTGTCAAACAAGCAAAGATGTAGTCCATAAGAGGAAACAAGCATTGTAAACAAAGAAATTAAGAAAGTAGGAAAATATTTAAGTAATTAGGTGTTATTATCAGTATAAAACATTAAGTTACATCAAATAAATATGTCTCGAGAGCATCGAAATAAATCATCAAGCAAGATGTTCAAAAGCTTAAGTAAGAAGGAAGATGTAGCTTCTAAAGTGTCACCATGTCGATTAGCAAATGAATGCTTAACCAAAAGTATAATAGAAACATGAAAAATTGAGATGAGAAAAGAAGATAAGATAAAAATACAAGCATAAAAAGTTGGATCCCAAACTCCTAAAATCTTCACCAATTAGTAATCATAAGCTAGCTCAAAGAAGAAGTGAATCTAGCTCCTAGTTTGTCATCATGAGGGGTTAACAATTGAATTTTAATAAAAGAATCATAGGAGAAATAAAAGAAAATATTATAAGTCATGAGGTTAGAATAAACCTCAAATGGTTCACATAAAATTGGACCTATGATTATCAAAATAGAATTGTACAATTGCATTCCAAATCAAAGTCTCAAAGATGGGCAAATGGTTACAAGGATTGAACAAGTAAAGAAACAATGTTATCACATTTGAATGGTTCATAAAAGTGCACTCAAGACTATTAAAATGTTTTAATAAGAGGGGAACTAAAAGGGAACTTGATTCTCTAAGGTTGCACAAAGTGCATGCCTTGTATCTCAAGCAACTAAAACAAACTAGGCAAGATAACATGTTCAAGATGAAAGTAAAGAGAAGTAGGCCTCATGAGGTCAAGTGATTATCAAATCCTCAAGGGATTATAATAAAACTTTTCATGCTTAAATCATTGATAAATACTCAAAGCACCTCAATAATTGGCTCAAGTTATCAGTCAAAACAAGGATTAGGGTTCCACAAGATGGGTACACATTAGGCACAAGAAGAATCAATCAAACAATGACTTCAAAAGGGTAGAGAATTCAAACCTAATTGATATAATATTTAAGAATACATGTACCCATAATGTGACCAAATATTGGCATCAAAACATGTTCATAAACACCCAAGTGAAAACCCTAATTGTCAAGGCAAGCATCAATGGACACATTTCCAAACTAAATCAAGAAAAAATAGAAGAGTGAAGTTAAAATGCAAAAAAAATCATTTATATGATCTTCAAACATCACAAGTCAGAAACGAGTCTTTGCATAACTTTATCATTGAAGGAAGATGGAAAATAAAATCGAGGATTGTAAACTAGCACCAAAATACATCCATTGAAGCATGTTTGGCAAATAATTTTGGAACAGAAGTAAATAAATCAAGAAAAATTGAAGTAAAATCATCCAAATCGGATCAAGACAATCAAGAACATAAAAATATGTTTTTGGCATTTTTAGGTTAGTAGAAAGTTGAAAATAAAATCAAAAGTAAGAAAATGACCAAAATAAATACTCTGCATAAACAAATTTCTAAAATAAAGAAAATTAAATGATAAATTTGGCTAAAAATCATTATAATTAACTCAACACATTAAGGATAATTAAAAATATTTTTTTGTATTTTTTTGGATTAAGGAAATGTCAAAAAATAAAATCATAACAAAACCTAAATAATTTTTTTTGGAAGAATAACATTAAATTTATTCACCAAAAACCAAAATGCACCAGCTGATTGCTAGGATCCAGGCCACCACAACACAAAGACTAAGTATACTTCCTCACATGTATACTAAGTTTGTTATACAATGAACAATGAATCTTAATGCTATTAATAATTATATCTATAGTTGTCTTCTCGAACTCTTTATGAGAGAATATAAAATCATTCCCCCCCCCCCCCCCCCCCCCCTCCAAAACCTAAATAATTATTTTCAATTAAATGATACATTTACCATTAAATAAACTAGTACAAAAATCCCAAAAAGAAAATAAAAATCAGAAATAGAAAATAGTCTCAATGAGAAATCACCACATATTTTTTCATAATTTTTTATGTTTAAAAATATCAAAATAAAATGGATAAATATGATGAAATAAATAAGAAAATAAAGGAATTAAAAGAAGGAAAAAAATATAAATCAAGGTGTAACCATTCAACTGGTCAGCACTGAAGCCCACACGCGAATCAGGAGATGACACATATCCTTCTTCTACCTTTGTTCAACAACAACAAAAACAAACCTTAACCTGTGTTAATTTCATCACCTTCCCATCAAATATCTCCCTCATTTATTGATGAAATTAAAAAATATAAGAACCAAAAATGTAGTACGAAGAACAAGGAACAACAGCAAGCTATTATTTTCCAGAAACAAGAAAGAAATCACAGAGAAAATCAATCAACAATGTCAAGATTTCAACATGTTTCAAAAAATTTCAAACAAGAACTACACAAATTTTTTGAGCCTAGCTCTAGCTGCCACTATGAAAGGGCTTAAAATGTGATGCATTGATGCTTCTATCTTGTTTTTAAACCATAGATTGAGAGAGATATGAAGAGAGGAAGCTTACCAAGTGGGGAATGTACACTGACTTTTATGCTTGCTTAGAGATAAAGAAGAGGATATGAAGATTCTTCTGAGGTCTTGAAGATGATAAAAATGAGAAGAGAATAGCTAGAGATGTAGAGGAGAAGTTTCTTTGAATTGATGAAGCAATGAAGATGGAAACTTGAGATCTGTTTTCTCTCTCTTCCTTGGGTGTAGCTAGGGTTTTGGAGAGAGAGAGAGAGAGAGAGAGAGAGGAAGGTATATATAGTGTGTATGTCAAAGAATAGGTGCTAACATGAGCATGAGAGAGATATCATGATAAGGACCAAAATGATCATTTTATGAGTGTGTGCATAGGAAGGGAATTGTTGCATTTTGGAAAGCTTATAAGGTCAGAAAATGATCGCTAAAAGGTGGGACCAAATGGTGAAGTGGAGAGAAAGATATTGGGAAATGGCCATTTTTGGAATTTTTGTGAAAATTGGTACATGAAAAGTGCATGGCTTGATTTGGTGAAATTTTGTGTGTGTGTGTGTGTGTGTATGTGTGTGTGGGAGGGGGGGGGGGGGGTATTTGCATTTCTATTAGCTGGAATATTTGTTTAGGCAAGTTAAAAATGATCCATAATGCTTTAATTCTCAAAATGACCAAGTTGGTGACTTGGAATTGCATAAAAAGTGACATGACTTCATAAATCCATAACTTACTCAATTTTGATTCAGCTGGTGTAAACTTTGACTTTTCTGGAAAGAAGAGAAGATTTCCTACAACTTTCATGTTGGAATAATTTTGAATTAAAGCTTGTAAGTCCATCAAAATTGTCCATGAAAATTGCAAAAAGTGAGGTAAAAATGACTTAGTGAAAATTT
Source organism: Vicia faba (assembly GCA_948472305.1). NCBI lineage: Eukaryota > Viridiplantae > Streptophyta > Magnoliopsida > Fabales > Fabaceae > Vicia > Vicia faba. The sequence goes on from OX451735.1 coordinate 943,647,375, forward strand.
CACTAAGTGTTGGACTTTTGGCATGTTGAAACACCCAACTTCTCTCTACCATAACTTGGTGAGTTTTTATCTAAACAAGGAAAACTTGAACCCTATAGAAAGTGGAAAGAAAGGTATATAAACTTCATGTTGAGGTTGTTTTAATTTGAAGCTTGAATCAATATGGAAATGACCATGAAGATAGCTGAAAATGCATACAAACTTGCCATATTTGGAAACTTTAAAAAACCCTAATTTTGCCAAATTAGGTAAATTTCCCTAATTCTTGATTTTTCGATGAATCTTTTGACATTTATTGATCAAATTCCACAAATGGGTAAATTTCGATATGTTGAAACAATGTTGACCTCAAAAAGTCAGTAGTTGACTTTTTTTACTGCACAATTGACTTTTCCCCAATTCAACTGATTCACAATCATCTGAGCAATTGAACCTCTTCTGATTAAAACTGATGATCATTCTTCCATACAAATATACTTAGGGACATGTAGAAGACCATGGAAACAGGTTTTCTCAAAGAATAATAATTAAATTGATTTTATCACAAACCCTAATTCATGCTGAAAAAGATAACAAGTGATGTTTAATGCTCAAAACCCTAATTCCTCTAGGGCACTTGGAGAATCTCTTGAATAAAGATGACTTGTATAATATGATGATGATGATGATGCTTCAAATTTCTTTCCCGTGAATTTTTCATACACTCATACAATCAAAACCCTAACTTAGGGACCAAAAGATAGGAGAATGTGATTTCACTTCAATTTCTTTCAAACTTCAATCATGTGATGCAGTGGTGGATATGTTGAGATGTCTTGAAATGATATGAAATGATGCGATATATTAGGGGGGAAAATCAAGGTATAACACAAAGGAACCAGAAATGATTAAAGGTATACGATATTTGTTTTAAGCGGTGGCTTTGATCTTCTTTATGGCGGCATAGGATGGACCTGTATGGTTAGCACTCTAACGCCAATTCAGTTTAATGTTCAAGAAGAGTAAAGTGAAATTGGGGATCAGAGAGTATGTACATGAAACCCTCTTATAATAGTATTTATACCTTGAGCTCAATAAAGTAGATGATATGAGTGAGCCTTATCTTATCGAGCCTTTTGCCGACCCAGAGCCGTTTTTATCAAGACTCGTCGACCACTCTAGATGCCATAGAGTCTTTTAGTAGTCGTAGTTGACCTTCAGGAATGATTCTCCATGAGTAGGAGGGCGTGCATTACTTTGGTTTTTCCAAAGAGTGATGGGGAACATGAGCATTAAATGCAGCCCTATCATTAAAATATTTTGTTGTTTTTCTCTTGACATGTGACCTAAAAAGGTATAGAGTGGTGTGATGTTGTACCCCAAAATTTACCCTATTCATTTATACTTTTATTTGGCTTATATTGCATCATCATATGCATACATATAATTGGTTATATGGTTACGGGATCAAGGCATTTCAGGTAAGCCTCGGTAAATTACAAGTCACATTTATTTTGTCAATGGACGCTCTCATAATATTCCCTATACTAAGGATCGGTTTTCCGTTTCACAATGATTCGGGTATTTGAAAATTTATAAGTCTAATATGGTTCATCATATTCATGTGTTCTTTCACCAAGATACCCATGGTGATATGTCCTTGAATTCAGGTTCATATTGAAAGCCAATTCTTTTAAGGAGGTCTCTGAATGTGCGAGTTTTCTCGAAGAAATACAGTGAAAAAGTATGCTGAAGGTGCAGTTTTTAGATACTAAAAAATTCATAACTCAAAGACCGGTCATCTCTTTGAGCCTGTTCTGGTGGCCCAAATTTCGTCTTGGTGTCATCTACATTTTTGTATCTCAAGACAGGAAGCCAATTCTACTCCCAAAGTTTCCGAACATATGGATTTATCAAGTATGTTCGCACATGAAAATTATGATAGGTGTTCGCCTGTTTCATATTCAAAAAATCATAACTCGGTCGATTTTTACTGTATCGAGCTGATTCTGGTGGCATTGGTTCACAAATCGAGTTGGCTAAATATTAGTTTCAATTTTTCAATTCAACCGATATCCTTAAAGTCTTTGTTTTTGGTCCAAACCACGCGCAACGCATTGAAAATCATGAACCGAGAAATATTTTCATCTGAGACGAAACTTCAAAAAATCATAACTAAATCACCGTTTATCTGATTGAGCCCGTTCTTCAGGAAACACGTCACAAATTATATTATCTTCATTTTCCATTTGACGGACCAATCGAGATTCTGTACGAAAGATGACACAACATTTTATGGTCGTGTCGGGCTTACGCTTTCAAGTTAAGGCCCAATCTGATTGCACATCCAAGGCCCAATTTGCTCACAACATATAATCTCAAACATGTGTTGACACTGATTCCACATTTTGAAAAAGTTACCTTTGAGCATTTTCCACGAGAGGAAAATCAACTAGCAGACGCGCTAGCAACTATGTCATCCATGTTCAAGGTCAGGTGGGATAATGAAGCTCCTCAGATCACTATTGAGAGAATGGATGGACCATCATACTATCATGAGATTGATACTGAAGAAGAAGTGGAAAAACCATGGTTCCATGAAGTCAAAAGATATCTCGAAGCCCAAGAGTATCATGAGGGAGCTTCAGTCAATGATAAGAAGTTCCTAAGAAGGTTCTCTGCCAAGTTCTTCCTCAGTAACGGGATCCTCTGCAAGTGCAACCACGATTCTACCTTACTTCGGTGTGTAGACAAGAGTGAGGCAGAGATGATTATGGCAGATTTACACGAAGGTACCTTTGGCACTAATTCCAGTGGGCATACAATGGCTAAAAAGATCCTATAGGAAGGATACTACTGGTCCACTATGGAAGCAAACTGTTATCAACATTCGCGGACTTGTCATAAATTCCAGATCTATGTTGATAAAGTACATGTGCCTCTGGTTCCTTTAAACGTCTTGACTGCTCCCTGACCATTCGCAATGTGGGGGATCGACATGATTGGATATATTATACCTATAACCTCTAATGGGAATCGCTTCATCCTGGTTTCCATTGATTATTTTACAAAGTGGGTCGAGGCAGCTTCATTTGCTTCTGTCACCAAGAACATTGTGGCTCGATTCATCAGACATAACCTCATCTGTCAGTACAATATTCCAAAAAGAATCATTACGGATAATGGTACCAATCTCAATAACACTATGATCATCGAGCTTTGCACGCAATTTAAGATCCAGCATCGTAACTCTTATCCTTACCGACGAAGATGAATAGCGTTGTAGAAGCTACTAATAAAAACATCAAGAAAATCATACAGAAGATGACGGTGACATATAAAGACTGGCACGAGATGTTACCATTTTCTCTTCATGGTTATCGTACCACAATGCATACATCAACAAGGGTAACTCCTTTATCTTTGGTATACGGGATAGAAGTTGTCCTGCCCATTAAAGTCCAGATCCCTTCCTTGAGAATCATGAAGGATGCAGGGTTGAGCGAAGACGAATGGGATCAGACTCGACTCGACCAATTAAACATGTGTTGTACCCCAAAACTTGCACTCTCATATTTTCCCAAGATCTTTCTCTTATATGGTGATCACAAGCATTTGATTAAAGGAAAGATAAATTTTTTTGAAGATAAAGAAGGAGTCTTTGATTGTCATTTTGACAAAATCCTTCGATTGGCATGTTAAAAGTCCTTTCGATTGGTTTTTGGACAGGCTTCGATTGAGCGCCTAACCTCCTCTAAGTTTTCCTTGAATTTACAAGCTTCGATTGAAGCCTTGGTCTTTTTCTTGTTTGTTGCACACCAGCTTCGACTGGGCATGTTTTCCCTTTAAGAAAACCTCCTTAGATCCAAAGAGGAAGGGCTTCTTGTCAGTGCTCCTTCGATTGCACCATCGTCTTTGCATGCTGGCTTGACTCACAAATGCAATGGCTACCTGCATATAAGATGGATCCCTGCTTAGATTGGGCATTTTTTCCCTTGGAGCAAGCTTATTTCCTGTTTCTACTAGGTAAACTATCCCTCTGGGTGTGCCTTCAGCGCACAAAAGCATGAACTTCTCCAAATTGGACTTCGATTAACAAAGCTCCCACTGGGAAAAAGACCCCTCAGCGTGTCACCAACACACGTATCCCTCTTCAGTTTGTCTTTAGCACAAGGCCGAGACTCCTTCAAATTTGCCTTCGACCCACAAGGAACTGGCCACCATTGTTCCAGCTTCTCCTAGGCAAAGAACTTCTTTTGATTCTCCAGACAAAAAAGTTGCCTTCTTCCCATAAGGCACTGACTTCCTTTGTGCCAGCTTTGCCTAGGAAGTGGCCCCAGTTTAAACAATTGTACACACTTCAACACGCGTGATAGCCATTCGAAGGACACACTTTGGTGGCCTATTCAAAGAGGGCACGAAGCTTACATAGAAAGTCCATTCAAAATATCCATGTGAAGGACACACCAAAGGTCCATTTGAAAGGAACACCAAAAGGACCATCTAAAGACCCATTTGAAGGAAGTAATACTAGAGCCAGTCGACGGGTACACAAGAGGTGCATTTGAAGAAGCATGCAGAAAGGCCCAGTCGAAGGCTACACAAGAAGTCTAGTCGAAAGAGGCAACTTGAGGATAGTCGAAGAGCAACACTAGAGGGCATTCGAAGGAGCCAAAATGTCCACATACACTCAAATTTTAAAAAAGGACAAGATCCCTTATTTTTGGCCAATGTTACAAAACTTCATTGATGGCCTTGAAAATGTTTGTTTATGGCAGTTTAAACTTTTGTCTTATTGTCCCCTCCCTCCTACTCTAAATAAGCAGCGTGCTTGCAAGCTAAATAGACAGTTACACACACATTGGAGATAGGCTGCCCCCATAAACCCACAAAATTTATCAAAAATCTCATAAGTGATCCAAATCAAAGAAACCCTTAAACAAAGGTACCCACGTCCAGAATTCAAATTGAAGCAATCATTAAACAAGGGTACCCCACACCCATCTATAGGATCAAGCGCTTACTAGTACGCTAAAAGAAATTGCTTGTGGCCAAGGTGCAACTTTATTTCCATATAGTACGAGCATTTTCAGGGGCTACACCTAGTTTACTAAGCGCCCATCGGTGGGATGTTAAGCCCTTCGAATACCTAAGGTTGACACTGGTTATTTTAATCCAACAATCTCCCCCCCCCCCACCCCCACAATGTCAGCCGGAGGGATTCGAACCCATGACCATGCTCTGATACCACTTGTAGCATCAAGCGCTCACCACTGCGCTAAAAGCAATTACTTGTAGCCAAGGTGCAACTTTATTTCCATATAGTACGAGCATTTTCAGGGGCTGCACCTAGTTTACTAAGCCCCCATGGGTGGGATGTTAAGCCCTTCGAATCCCTAAGGTTGAAACTGGATATTTTAATCAAACACCATCATCACATATTCATCCATCAACCATTGGTAAGAATTGGTAAAAAGATCAATCTCTACATTTGCATGACACATCAACATTTGTTAATTTCATTAGATTTGTTCTTTAAGAATAAATATTTGGGTTCGATCCCAGGTCTTCCTTTGTTTTGCTGCTAACACTCGCTGCAGATGTAGCCTGAACAGACCCAACGCGTACATAATGGAAAGACCTGGGTTGGGCACCCATGTCATGCTTTTTGTTTCTCCAACATGTTTGCAGATGTAGTTCCCTCAAAAGTGATCCATCAGGAAATTCCAGCAGTGCCCTCTGGATCAAAAGCCACGTCCTGTCAATAGGTCAAAGGGCAATCGAAAGACAGCTTTCCCTTCATAGAATCGAAAGACCCCATCTCCATGCAATCGAAGGACGCTTCTTGTTCTTTTTTTATTTTTTTGTTTTCCTTTCTTTATTGACCCTCTTTTATTTAAATTATCTTTAAATCAAAATAAAATATATTAGGCTAGTTATTTTTCTAATTAAATTAACTTTGTAAATAAATTAATTAATTATTCAGACCTTTTTCCTTAAATTAAAATTAAATAGACTTAGGTTGTATTTTCTTAAGATAAATAAAAACAAAACAAAAATATTTTTTCTTAGGATATTTTTAGATGTTATTTTCAATTTCACGCGCGTTTATTTATTTTCGCATTTTTATTATTAATGTATCTTCTCACTGAATGTAATAGATTAAAACTATGATATTTATTGGTTTATCCCCCTCATTTTTAGACATGTAAATATCCCCCCCCCCAAAGCATTGTAATAGCGTAAGTTAAAATTCCTGCACTTTAATATTCTGCAATATATATTAACTGCTAGTAATTAGGCGTGTATGATAAGACTAATAATCAAACGCTAGCAAACTTAACTAAAAGACAAAAATAACTGAATTGAATCAATTTCACATATACACCCCTATGGTACCCCACTTTTGTTTCCTTTAGAAATAAAACAGTCATGAGGAAGAAACGCTTTAGCAAAGACCCATAAATCAAAAAGATCATAGTCCCTCGATGACCCAACAGTTGCCTTCTCGGTAAATGATCTAGTCCCTAAACAAAATTGTTAAAGCGTCTCCACAAGTTTCCTTCGTGGCTGCAACGTCCCTTTCGAATGTCCCTCATACATCTAACGATAGGAGGACCTACTCACTAATAGTGGGATAACGCTGTCTAAAGGATAGGAGGAAAATAATGAACCTTTTCGAGTATAAAAGTAGATAGTTGTTAGAAGTTTTCTCAAAAACATTTTGCACTTACACGAATACTACTTTTCAAAAGCAAATTCAAAAAATTTTGTTTGTTAACACTCTTGAGGACTGATACAAGAGTTAAACACAAAGCAAATTGCCGCACTAAGGTATTTCAAAACATTTCTCAAACACACAAAGCACAGAGGTATTTTAAAATGAGCAAACCTCTAAGAGCACGTAGAAAACTATCGATGGAAAGGGTGCTAACACCTTCCCTTTCCATAATCTACCTCCCTTACTCAGAAAACTCTCAAAAAAGGTCTTTTCTATTATTTTCACCCTTTCCTTAATTTGGATAAAAGAAAAGTCGGTGGCGACTCTTGTTTACCGCAACATTTGTGAAAACAAATGTAAAACCAGTATTAAACAGACGGTTCTGCCACCCTATCACAGAGCTGAAGACTCTGCTAGGGATATGTAAAAAAAAGTGGGGTTACCTTAGAGTTAATTCATTATTTAATTACATTTGTATGCTTTGTTTGCTTTACCTTTTGGGATTGTTTGGGTTGTTTCTGTAGATACTACACCCGGATCTGAGACACTTTTTAGGTAAGTAGAAATAGATCATGGAAATTGTGCGGGGTATACTGACACGATCAAAGCGATAGCTATATTGATGTGACACTTTGGTTGGTACCAGTGGCCCTTGAGTAGTCAAGGAGAATACGAGGCCACTGCATGGTGTCATAAAGCATCAACTGACCTTAGAACCTTTAATTGAACAACTTGGCCATTAGGAAATAGTGAGATAGTCGTCTTTGGTGTAGACCGAATTCGGTTGATACTCGATACTACACTCATTGAGATTTGACTCCCGAGTTTTGTTTGGTGGCAAGTCAGTTGTCTATCAGAATGAAACTTGTGGGAAAGATCAGTGATATTGAGATCCCTTAGAACCCGGTTACTATTGATAGGATAGGTTGAGCCAACTAAACTTCAAGAGGGTACTTACCTGAAAACCCATACAAGCCTTAAACCTAAGGTATTTGTGTGGTTTTCTTGTGCTTCCTATACTTGTGTTTTCTTAGCATGATCATGATATCATAACATCATAACATGGCATATCATACTATACTTGTCAATAATTTTTAGGATTTATCTTTGCGTTGTTTTGTAGGACATGGCATCCACTCGCAGGAATACTATCCAAGTCAACCTCATAAGGGTACCTCCTCAACTCAAGGAATTGGCATCCATGGTTCTTGAGAGTTCTCCATTCACTGAAAGACATGGTCGACTTCTCAATCTGGTCACCTCAAGCTCTAATGAAGTAATATTGAAGGTGCTCTTTCAGTTCTTCGACCCTTTACACCACTGCTTCACCTTTCCTAATTACCAATTAGTTCCTACCATGGAGGAGTTTTCCCAATTATTAGGGGTGCCCATTCTTGACCAGTTATCCTTAAATGGTATGGAAAGAGACCCAAAACCTGAAGAGATTGCTCATGCTCTGTCTTTACAACGGTCCGATGTAGTGGAAAATTGGGAAACAAGAAGAGGCGTCAAAGGGTTTCTATCTAAGTTTCTATTTGATAAGGCTCGTCATTTTTGGGATACCCTGGATTTACAAGCTTTTGAAGAAGTGTTGGCCCTTCTCATCTATGGGGTGGTATTATTCCCTAATCCAGACCAACTCATAAATGTGAATGCGGTCAAGGTTTTTCTGTCTCATAATCCGGTGCCCACTTTACTTGGAGACATCCTACACTCTCTGCATACCCGCACTGTAAAGAGAAGAGGGACCCTACTGTGTTGCACTCCACTGTTGGCCAAGTGGTTTATTTCACACCTACCTAGGTCAGTGTGGAAGAAAGAGCAGGGCTTGAGATGGTCTAATAGGTTGATGTCCCTCACGCATTCCGACATTCATTGGTGTCCTCGATCCTTGGGGAATGTTACCATCATTGACCGTTGTGGAGAATTCCCTAATGTCCCTCTCCTAGGAATTAGGGGAGGAATAACTTATAATCCTTGTTTGGCGCTGCGACAGTTTGGCTATGCTAGGAGGGATAGTCCTCATGGTACACTTGTCCAAGGAATCGTATTCGACTATGAGAATGATGTTCAGGGTTATCGCCAGAGGTTCATAAAAGCTTGAGGCATGGTGAACAAAGTTGATAGCAAAACATTGAGGCATAAGAACTCCATTCATTTGGAGCGTTATTTTAAGTGGGTACGAGCCCGTGCTCAAAGTCTCAGGATGCCTTATGAGGCCATTCTAGCCATCATCATGGAGCTCGTTGATAAGGGAGTCACTCCTTACATTGTTCTTCATCCTGACATGCCGACTAATTTCGAGGAGTTACAAAAATCCTGGATCCAACTCAAAGAGGAACGGGATACCTTTGAAACCCAATTCTACGCCAGCGAGGAGAAGGTTTTAGAGATCACCAGGCTACTTCACGAAGAAAGGAGTATAAATGCCTACATTGCACCAAAGAGGATGCGCCCATGGGAAGCTTGAGCCCCTTTTTGCTTTGAGAGTTCATTCTTGTTTTGTTACTTCCTCTATAAGCCCAAAAGGCATCATTGTAACAGTTTAAACTGCTTAATGCAATTAACGTTTGTTTTCCTTTGGCTAAGAAAACTTAAGTCTTAGAAATCCTTGAGAACATTGCATACATATATCATACATATCATTGCATAAACAGGTTTCAGGAAAGGTTTATTACCTTCATTATTGTTTATTTCAGCAATGGCTCTTGAACAAACAGTTAAAGAGCTTCAGGCACAAAATGCCCAATTCCAAGAAATGTTCCTGAATCTGGCCAAGGGACAAGAAGACTTGAAAGCTCTAATTCTCAAATACAAGAAGAAGAAAAAAAGGCCAGTGGGTGTTCTGAATCTAGGAAGAAGGTTCAAAGGACCGGTGAAGCACGTTTTAGAGCTCGCAACTCCATCAAGAGAAAGAGACATTCAGGATGGAGAGCCAAGAGAAGAAGACCACAACACGAGGGAGTCTGAAGAGGATGAGCCTAACTATTATGAGGAGCAATATCCTCCTACTGGTGATAAATACAAATAGCTGGAGGATCGGATTAATGGCATGGAGATCCAAAGGGTGCCTGGGTTGGACTTTGAAGAGCTAGGATTGGTCTCAGGGGTGGTCATCCCGCGGAAGTTCAAGGTCCCTACATTTTCTAAATATGATGGTGTCTCTTATCCTAAGCTACCTGTAAGTTCGTATGTCAGGAAAATTCAACCCCACACTACTGACAGGGATTTGTGGGTACACTTCTTCCAGGAAAGTTTGGTAGGAACTCAACTGGAATGGTTCTATCAATTAGAAGAAACTAATGCGCGTAATTGGGAGGATATGGCTGCTTCTTTCTATAAGCAATACCAATATAATGCTGACCTCTCCCTGACTCTTACATAGTTGCAAAGCATGTCTATGGGTTCCGGCGAGGGTTTTAAGGACTATGCCCAAAAATGGAGAGACCTTACGGGAAGAGTCCAGCCTCTATTGTCTGATAGGGAGCTGATGGACATGTTCTTGAGCACATTATCCGGGCCATTCTTTAACCACATGATCGGGAGTTCTTATACTGGGTTTACTGAGCTGATCTTGACAGGAGAAAGAGTAGAAGCTGGTATTAAAAGTTGTAAGATACATAGGGATGCATCCTCCAGCACTGCAAAGAAACCATTCACAAGGAAGAAGAAGGTTAGTGCTACTTATGGTCAAAGAAATCTTAACATAACTGAGCGTCATCCGACGGTAGGGGCTGTTATGATTTCCAATTCTGCATCAAACCGGCAACAGAATAATCAGTCCAGAACAAATAAGCTAAGGAGACAGTTTACCTGGATCAACATGACCCTATCTCAGGTTTTACCACACCTGCTGAAGTCCAATTTGGTTACCCTGAAGGAGGCTCCCAAGAATCCCAACACTACATCTTCTCACTACAATGAAAATGCTCAGTTTTCTTACCATTCTGAAAGCTAAGGCCATGATACAAATGACTGTTGAGCTTTGAAGATCAAGGTGTAGGGTTTGATTGAAGCAAAGGAGATTGAATTTGATGCTCCTGAGACCCGTAATGTTATAACTGCACCTATGCCCAAGCACGGGAATGGTGTCAATGATATTGATGATGACATGTTTGTTGCTTCCATGGATGAACTAGCTACTCCCCTCCTGACTATTAAGAAGAATCTCTTACAGGACGATTCATTTCCGGGTTGTGGTGAAGGTTGCCACTTATGTTTGTCCTTACCTAATGGTTGCCATTTATTGAAGAAAGGCGTTCAGTGCCTGATGGAAGATAAAAAAATCCTGTTTGAGAAGACTCCAATTACAAGTACTCTGTGTGAAGATGTTTCTATCATTACCATTTCCGCCAATCCTCCCAAGCTCTCCTCCAAAAGACCTGTCAGGATTACATCTATTCTAAAAGTTGCTCCATTGATAATTACTTTCCCTGGACCTATACCATATTCCTCGGATAAAGCTGTTCCCCGGAACTATGGGGCTGACGTCTATTACCATGGCGCCAAGCAAGATTTGCTGATTGTGAAAGATGAAGAGGCCGAAGACTCTGATCTCGAAATTAGTAATATTGTCGGGACTAGTAAGATAACAAGAAACAGAAGGGTTTTCTCTCCCGAGATCTCTCCTCCTAAGACTATTGCTACTCCCGTGATCATCCCTGCGACCGCTCCTGTTAATACTCCCAGTACTACTCTTGTGTTTGTTCCTACTGATTTTCCTGTCAATATTCTCATTGTTACTCCTGTTGTTACCCCTGCTACTGAGTCGTCCGAGACTCGGGGAAAAGAGATATTGGTTGATCCTATCCAGACAAAGGTTCACCCAGAAGTCATCCCAGAATCCTCTAAACAAGATATGGAGGAAATCTAAAAGATAATCAAGAAGAGTGGCTACAACGTGGTTGAACAACTGGGGCAGACCCCTTCCAAGATCTCAATGTTGGCCCTGTTACTATGCTCTGAAGCCCATGCCAAGGCTTTAGTGAAATTCCTCAAGACCTCTCACGTGCCTCAAGAAACCTCCGCTGATCAATTTGAAGACTGTGTGGCCAGTTTGACTGCTGACAATGGGTTAGGTTTCTCTTATGTTGATCTGACTCCCAGAGGAAGGAAACATAATGATGCCCTACACGTCTCTATCGAATGCAGGGGCACTACTTTGGCCCATGTTCTAGTGGATACAGGTTTATCACTGAATGTTCTGCCCAAGAAGGCCCTTGAGAGGTTAGATTGTGAAGGATTGACCTTGAAGCCTAGTAACATCATGGTGAGAGCCTTCGACAGTTCTAAAAGAATGGTGCATGGAGAGGTGGACATCCATATCAAAGTGGGCACTCAGACTTTTAATTCCACTTTCTATGTGATGGACATCCGTCCATCTTACTCCTATTTATTGGGTCGACCCTGGATCTATGGGGCTGGTGTTGTGACTTCCACCTTACATCAGATGCTGAAGTACCCAATCAATGGGAAAATTTCACAGTGCAAGGGGAGGAGGAGTACATGGTGAGCCACCTAAACTCTTTCAGGTACAATGAAATAGACGGCGAGTTCATTGAGACCCTTTGTCAGAACTTTGAGGAGGTTCCACAGACCATTGCTGCAACCAAAACCTCTTCCAATATTCCAAAGACTACTAGGCTTCCGCTGAAGATGGTTTCTCTGAAAGATGCCAGAGCGGTTGTTGAAGAAGGTGGGTGTATAATTTGGGGCCAACTTCTGGATATTACCTATATATCTGACAAATTTGGTTTGGGTTTTACATCAGGAGCTCAAAGGGATGTTCGTCGCGCTCATGCCGGAGGGCCTCCCTTACACATCAGCAATCATGGAGTTAATGCTTTGGATGACACTGACAGTGACTGACATGGACCAATGGATCTTCCCAACTATCAGTGGAGGACTCACCAATTGGAAGGCTAAAGACTTTGTGCCGATTACTTTTATTCATGAATAATTTTCCTTTTTTTTTGTTTTTGGATAGGTAATAAATGAATAATACAAACTCTAAAACCTTGTGTCTTACCCGAGGCACAATGGTTATTTTGTGAGGGTTATCATGTTTCATTATCATATGTCATTAATAAAACATTGGACGTTTTTACATACAAATTTTACACTCTCAGCCTTTCTTTTCTACTTTTTTTACTTTATTAAAACAGTTATGCTCTTACACACACTCACATATCAAAATGCAGATCCACATCCACTCTAGTTCCCATTGATAATGGTTCTTCTATTGCTCATTATGACTTTGAAAATTCGATCAACCAAGCCGAGGAGAAGGTGAGGAAGATTGTGAGGTACTGGGAGAGCTTTCCAAGCTGTTATAACAAGAAGGAAGGGAAATACAACCTCACGAGGAACCAGTTGAGACAGTGAACTTGGGTATCAAAGAGGACAGAAAAGAAGTCAAGTTAGGTGCTAACTTGGAGCCCAATGTCAAATAGAAATTAATACAAATGCTACATGACTATGTCGAGGTTTTTTCCTGGTCATACGAAGACACGCCGGGACTTGACACCAATATTGTGGTTCATCGCCTGCCTACCCTCCAGTGAAACAGAAAGTTCGTCGTATGCGGCCGGATATGTAAGAAAAGATCAATGCTGAAGTTATGAAACAATTCAATGTCAGTTTCTTAGCTGTCATGTCTTATCCACAATGGGTCTCCAATGTTGTTGTAGTGCCTAAGAAGGACATAAAGGTATATATGTGTGTGGATTACAGAGACCTGAACAGGGCAATCCCCAAGGATGACTTTCCGCTTCTCCATATTGATGTTCTGGTTGACAAAACCGTACAACATAAGGTATTCTCCTTCATGGATGGTTTCTCCGGGTATAATCAGATCAATATGGCACCTGAGGAAATAGAGAAAATGACCTTGGTCACACAGTGGGACACTTTCTGTTACAAGGTTATGCCATTTGGACTAAAGAACGCTGGGGCAACCTATCAACGTGCCATGGTAGCTTTGTTTCATGATATGATCCATCACGAGATAGAGGTCTACGTTGATGATATAATAGCCAGGTCTCATACTGAAGAGGAGCACCTTGATCACCTACATAAGCTATTTGATAGGCTGAAGAAATACAAACTGAGGCTAAACCCGAATAAATGCACTTTCGAGGTAAGATCCGGTAAGCTCTTAGGTTTCGTAGTCAGTGGCAAAGGCATTGAAGTGGATCCTGCAAAAGTCAAAGCTATACAAGAAATGCCAACTCCTCCCACTGAGAAGGAAGTTAGAGGATTCTTGGGACGCTTAAACTATATAGCCAGATTCATTTCACATCTGACCACTACTTGTGATCCAATCTTCAAATTACTGAAGAAAGATCAAGCAGTGAAATGGAATGACGATTTCCAGAACGCCTTTGACAAAATCAAGGAATATCTCCAAGAGCCTCCAATTCTGATGCATCCAGTTGAAGGAAGACCTCTGATCATGTACTTAACGGTTTAGAGAACTCAATGGGGGTGTGTGCTGAGGCAGTATGACGAGTCTGGTCGAAAAGAGAAAGCAATATAATACCCTTAACAAAAAGTTTACCGACTGTGAAACAAGATATTCACTGCTCGAGAAAACTTGTTGCGCTTTGGCATGGGCTTCTCGCTGACTAAGATAGTATATGCTGACCCACACCACCTTGTTGATATCTAAGATGGATCCTATCAAGTACATCATTAAGAAGCCCACTCTCTCCGGAAGAATAGAAAGATGGCAAATGATCATGACCGAATTCGACATTCAATGCACAAACCAGAAAGCAATTAAGGGAAGTATATTAGCTGATCATTTGGCTCATCAAGTTGTGGATGACTACCAATCCATGAATTTTGAGTTACCGAACAAGAACATCATGCTAGTAATTGATTATGAAAAACCTGGACTAGATGAAGGACCTGAAAAAGGATCTATATGGACTATGGTTTTTGACGCAGCTTCCAACGCTCTTAGCAATGGCATCGATGTTGTGATCATATCTCCTGAAGTCTGTCATACTCCTTTCATGGCTAGGCTATGTTTCAACTGTACCAATAATGTGGCTGAGTATGAAGCATGTATCATGGGTCTCAAAGATGCAGTCGATTTAAGGATCAGGTTCTTAAGTGTGTTTGGAGACTCGACTTCGATAATCAGCCATATCAAAGGAGAATGGGACACAAAGCATCCTAATCTCATCCCGTACAAAGAGAATGTGTTGACACTAATCCCATACTTTAAAGAAATTACCTTTGAGCATTTTCCACGAGAGGAAAATCAACTAGCGGACGCGCTAGCTACGATGTCATCCATGTTCAAGGTCAGGTGGGATAATGTGGCTCCTCGAATCACCATTGAAAGGATGGATGAACCGGCATACTATCAAGATATTGGTACTGAAGAAGTAATGGACAAGCCTTGGTTCTGTGAAGTCAAAAGATATCTCGAAGCCCAAGAATATCCTGAAGGAGCTTCGGTCAAAGATAAGAAGTACCTAAGAAGGTTCTCTGTTAAGTTCTTTCTCAGTAACGGGATCCTCTACAAGCACAATCATGGCTCTACCTTGCTTCGGTGTGTAGACAAGAGTGAGGTAGAAAAGATTATGGTTGATTTGCATGAAGGTATCTTTGTCACTCATTCCAGTGGACATACCGTGGCTAAAAAGATCCTACGGGAAGAATATTACTGGTCCACTATAGAAGCAGACTATCATCAGCATTCACAGACTTGTCACAAGTTCCAGATCTATGCTGATAAGGTGCATGTACCTCCGGCTCCTCTGAATGTCTTGACTGCTCCTTGGCCTTTCGTAATGTGGGTCATCGACATGATTGTAGAGATCATACCAACAGCTTCTAATGGGCACCGCTTCATCCTGGTTGCCATTGATTACTTCACGAAGTGGGTCGAGGCAACTTCATTTGCTTCTGTTACCAGGAACGTTGTGGCCCGATTCATCAGACATACATTATCTATTGGTACGGTATTCCAGAAATAATCATTAGAGATAATGGTACCAATCTCAAAAACACTATGATCACCGAGCTTTGAATGCAATTCAAGATTTAGCATTATAACTCTTCTCCTTATCGGTCGAAGATGAATGGCGTTGTTGAAGCTGCTAACAAAAAATCAAGAGAATCATACAAAAGATGACGGTGACATATAAAGATTGGCATGAGATGTTACCATTTGATCTTCATGGTTACCGCACCATAATGCACACATCAACAGGGGCAACTCCTTTCTCTTTGGCATATAGTATGGAAGTTGTTCTACCCATTAAGGTCTAAATCCCTTCCTTGAGAATCATGAAGGATGCAGGGCTGAATGAAGACGAATGGGTCCAGACTCGACTTGACCAGTTAAACCGGATTGACGAGAAAAGGCTCGCGGCTGTCTCTCACGGTCAGATGTACTAAAAACCCATGATCAAAGGTTTTAACAAGAAGTTTAAAAATCAGGTAAATCGGGCTGGTGATCTAGTAATCAAGCGCGTTATACTGCCACAAGGTGATCCCAGGGGCAAATGGACTCCCACTTATGAAGGTCAATTTGTAATCAAGAACATATTTTCTGGTGGAGCCATGATCTTAACCACTATGGACAGTGACAAACTTCCACACCCGGTAAACAAGGACATAGTTAAAAGGTACTACGCATAAACAAAGACCCGCTAGGTCGACTAGCCTCGGCAAAAATTAGGGCATCCCGGCGAACCAAAAGGGTTTGGGCAAAATTAGGGATATACGTGGAAAAAAATCTGTACGCCCGGCAAGTCGAAAACCTGAAAAGGCGGCTTGGGAAAAAAGGGTATCCTGGTGGACTGAAAACCCGAAAGGGCGGTCAGGGAAAAAGTTAGGGATTTAAAGCATACAACTAAGTCTCGTTGGATCACCTTATAACCAGTCTTTAATATCAATATCAAGCTCAAAGCAGTACTAATCAATCTAATCAACTTCGGACAAGCAGCGAAAGTGATAAGATGCTCAAGGACATAAAGGCAATAGCAGAATGGGAACCCAATAGGATTATTTCACATAGTTGTCTTTCTTTGTATATTATTTTTGTATAATTTCCATTCTTACGACTACATTCTCTTACTAGGATGTCTGTCTCCTTGTACAAAAACCTTATTTCAAATTAATACAAAACTACTTTGAAAGTTGCAAATTTCTGTTTTTATTTTTCTGTTTTGTGTGCGAAAATGTCCAGTGATTATTCTTGAACATATGCATTTGAATATAATTACTTCTTACAAATATACACCTAAAAACAGAAAGGCAATTGCTAATGACTTTAAGAAACGGGACAATATCTAAGGGCCATCCACAAAATCCCCACATATGTTTTCCCCAGCAGATACCTTCCCCAGCAGGAACAGAGGCAGAAATGTCCTACGACATGGTCTATGCCAAATTCTCAGTATGCAACCTAAAAATGATAGGCTCTCATATCCCCGGCCAATAAACAATCTCCAAACTACCGCTTTAACATTTGAGGGAAATTCCCCAGTAAAGTCGCCAAGCTTCTCGAGATTCCCCAACAGGATTTCAACAAAATCCCCGAGCAATTTATGGATTTCACCTTTCGCAACAGAGATTTGTAAAACTCAAGTAGTTTATAAAACCTTATCCCCAGTAGAGTTTATTTGTCTAGCTACGGAAGTTCATCCCCCATCGGAGTTTATTTCTCCAAATTGGTGAAACATTCCAACAGAACTCTTCCCCTTGGCAAAGTCATTCTCAAACAGAAGTCGGAGATCCTCGACAGAGAGAGGGAATTTCCAACAAAACTATCTCCATTTATTATCCCCAACAGAAATTGAAGAATCACTTTCTCCACTCACCAACAGCAGTCCGGGACTCAGCTTCCCAGCAGCAGTCAGGGATTTATTTTCCCAGACAAAGATACTGCGCAACAACATTACATGTTCATACATCATGGCATGTGCATACAAATACATATATCATTATCTCATTTATTTTGGGAGCATCATGCAATTCATACATCATGACATCGCATGAAACTGATTTTACCTTTTCAGGTTGAAATAATAGACAAACAAATACGATCAACTTTTACAATAGGTCAAAGATTAATGCCTGAAACCAGACGGGGAAACTATCTGCATGAACAAGTGGTATGAACTCCCAAAACAAGACGGGTTTACCAAAAGATGCAGCAGGCTACAGATTAATGCCCGAAATCAGACAGGGAAACTATCTATGTGACCAGCAAAACAACTTCCAGATTAATGCATGAAACTAGCAGGAAAACTATTTGTGGACGACCGACTGTGTATTAATACTTGTAACAAGCTAGGAGAACTATCTACATGAAGAGATTGAAGATTAATACCTGTAACAAGCCAGGAAAACTATCTTTCTTTCTTAAGACAGAGATTAATACCTGTAATAAGCCAGGAGAAGTATCTATATGAATTAATTGAAGATTAATACCTGTAACAAGCCAGGAGAACTATCTACATGAAGAGATTGAAGATTAATACTTGAAACCAGCCGGGAAAACTATCTTTATTTCTCTTAGGTCAAAGATTAATACCGGAAACTAGACATGACAACTATCTCAACAACAGACAATTTTCAAATTCTAGATTAATACCTGTAACAATCCAGGACAACTATCCGTGGATGATCGATTGTAGATTAATACCTGTAACAAGCCAGGAAAGCTATCTACATGAGCAGATTGAAGATTAACACCTGAAACAAGACGGGAAAACTATCTTTCTTTCTCTTAGGTCAGAGATTAATACCTGAAGCCAGACAGGACAACTAGCTCAAAGGACCAACGAAATCAAATTCCAGATTAATACCTGAAACCAGACAGGACAACTATCTGCGAACAGTTGATTGTAGATCAACACCTGAAACCGGACAGGAAAGCTAGCTACATAACCAGACAAAGCAATCTTACACGGGTTCCTTCTCATGCAGTCTAACACAGGCTCATCTTGAAACAACCCTACATAGGCTCTTTCTAATACATCTCCAGGTAACGGTTAATTCCATTATCCCCATCAAATCACTGGAAACCTGGACTTCAACCAGAATACAGCAAATTGTCATCTCTCAAGAGATAAGTCTTCAGCAGAGCCTTGGATAACTAAAGTTCCTAGACTATATTCCCCACAAAGTTTTCCTCAAACAGGAGAACAACAGAAACCCACATTCCCCAACAGACTCCTCCTCAGACAGCAAGAACTGGAACCTCAAAGGGACCATGTGTTAATCAACATCTATTTTGGATGGTATCTTTAAGCCCATCTCTGACGACTCTCTATCATCTCCTTCAAATGGCATCTGTAAGCCCATTCCCTACATCATCAATCATCAGTATTATTTCATGCGAGTGCAAATTTCTAGGCACTCTAGTGTTCAATCATCTTCCACCTTCAAATCACGAAAGACAGACAAGCCAATATAAATCCTTAGGTTTAAGAAGATTGAATAGGGGCAACTGTTGTACCCCAAAATTTTCCCTCTCATATTTTCCCAAGATCTTTCTCTTATATGGTGATCACAAGAATTTGATTAAAGGAAAGATAAATTTTTTTGAAGATAAACAAGGATTCTTCGACTTCCATTTTGATAAAATCCTTCGATTGGCATGTTAAAATGCCTTTCGATTAGTTTTTGGAAAGGCTTCGATTGAGCTCCTAACCTCCTCCAAGTTTGCCTTAAATTTCCAAGATTCGATTGAAGCCTTGATCTTTTTCTTTTTTGCTGCACACCAGCTTCGATTGGGCATGTTTCCCCTTTAAGACAACCTCCTTCGATCCAAAGAGGAGGGCTTCTTGTCAGTTCTCCTTCGATTTCACCATTGTCTTTGCATGCTGGCTTGACTCACAAATGCAATGGCTACCTGCATCAAAGATGGATCCCTGCTTCGATTGGGCATTTGTTTTCCATGGAGCAAGCTTATTTCCTGCTTCTACTAGGAAAATTATCCCTCTTGTCGTGCCTTCAGCGCACAAAAGAAACAACTTCTCCAAACTGGCCTTGGATTCACAAAGCTCCCACTGGGCAAAAGACCCCTAAGCGTGTCACCAGTGCACATATCCCTCTTCAGTTTCTCTTCAGCACAAGGCCAAGACTCATTCAAATTTTCCTTCGACCCACAAGGCACTGGCCACCTTTGTGCCAGCTTCGCCTAGGAAAAGAACTTCTTTTGATTCGCCAAATAAAAAAAGTTGCCTTCGACCCACAAGGCACTGGCTGCCTTTGTGCCAGCTTCGCCTAGGAAATAGCCCCAGTTTAAATAATTGTACACACTTCAACACGCGTGATAGCCATTCGAAGGACACACTTTGGCGGCCCGTTCGAAGAGGGTACAAAGCAAACATAGAAAATCCATTCAAAATAGACACGCGAAGGACACACCAAAGGTCCATTCAAAAGGAACACCAAAATGATCATCTAAAGACCCATTCGAAGGAAGTAATACTAGAGCCAGTCGAAGGGTATACAAGAGGTACATTTGAAGAAGCATGCAGAAAGGCCCAGTCGAAGGCTACACAAGAAGTCCAGTCGAAAGAGGCAACTTGAGGCCAGTCGAAGAGCAACACTAGAGGGCATTCGAAGGAGCCAAAATGTCCACATACATTCAAATTTTAAGAAAGGACAAGATCCCATGTTTTTGGCCAACGTTACAAAACTTCATTCATGGCCTTGAAAACGTTTGTTTATGGAAGTTTAAACCTTTGTCTTCTTGTCTTCTCCCTCCTACTCTATATAAGCAGCGTACTTGCAAGCCAAATAGACAGTTACACATACATTGGAGATACGCTTCCCCCATAAACCCATCAAAGTTGTCAAAAATCTCATAAGTGATCCAAATCAAAGCAACCCTTAATGTTGCACCCCAAAATTTACCCTCTTGATTTAGGCTTATGTTTCATCATTTGCATTGCATTCATACATTGTGATGGGATCAAAGTACTTTGGTTATCAAGTCTTCCTCAAGCTTTGAAGGTTGATTGCATTGACAAGTTGCTCAAGTTGAAACATTATCATCTAAACCTCTGGATCTTTCAAGCTCAAAATTTATTGTATATCTCAAGATGTTTTATCCATCTCTTTGGATCATCAGAGGATTGAAGTTTGTGATTGATTATAAGGGGAATCACTCTTTTGGTTCACCAGTAAAAATTAGGGTTTTGTTTGATCAAGGCTATTGATGCATGTTAAAGTCTTGATTTGGAAAGCTACAACATCTCATTGGTATTTGAAAAGTCTTTGTACAAGAAATTGGTCAAGATATCCAGAGGATTTGAAATTTTGGAGATAATTCGTCAGTCTACTAAGGTGTTGACCAAAACTAAGGTTAGGGATTTCATCAAGTTTTCTTGAGAATTTTGAAGTGGAACTTTGTACATGGCCTCTATATATTTGGAAGATCATATGTTTGAAGTCTTGATCATCAATTTTGAAGGGAAGTGGATCAATTGATTCAAAAGGGAAAAATGGTCATTTTGGTCAAAATCAGGAGTTGACCAAGTTGGACTTTTGGTCAACCATCAAATTAAGCATCCTCTTTTCATATTCCATACCCAAATTCATCTTTGAATCATGATAAATGGTGAATTTGAGTGTAACTTGTTCAAGAAGTAACTTAAAAAATTAAAAATATTCTAAGTGTCAAGATGACTTCTCTTGGGCAAGTCACGCGCGTAATTTCATCAAACACTTGGCATGCCATTTTGTGGAATTAATTTCTTGTGACTTAAGCCTCAATTTGAAAAATTAAAAAGAGGATTTTGTTGCCTTCCATGAGAGCTTCCCATTGAGCCTTGAATCATTCAATTTGGCCAAAGTTTGAGTGAGTTGCAACACCTCAAAGTTGGTACCTCAAGGCTGACTTCATGCACACCATGCAAGCCAGACGCACGCGCGGACCAGGCAGGCCAAATCACATTTTTGCCTCAAGTTTTCAACACCATTTCTCCATCAAGTCAGCATCAATTTGAAAAATTCAAGGCCCTATGATGTTCTATATTATGAGAGCTCTTGAAAGGCCTCTCAAGCATCCAAAACACACGAAGGAATTTCAAGTGGCCTAAGCATAAAGTCAGCTAGCCAGATTATTGGAAAACCATGTCCATGTTGCAGATTTTTGCATAAAGCCGGTTTTGATTGATGTCAAGTAGCATTCAGCATGTGTTTAGCACGGAGTTTACACTCTTTGTTTTCCAAAACAAGCCAAGCCAAGTCAAACCATGTTTATGACCCCCCCCCCCCCCCCCCCCCCTTATTCATGCTTGGCCAAAAGGGCAAGTCGCTCCTCTCTCATTTTTTCCCCTCACGTGATCAACATAGCCAGCTCACCAAATGCACATGTTTTGCTCAAAATTCCACTAACATGACATCACCAAAATGACTTCTAGGCTGGGCATAACAGAAGCAAAACGCATCACCATGATCACTCTCTTCATTTTTCTGTTTTTTTGCAGTTCTGCTTCTAACGGTCTTGAGTTCTTCAAAGACCTTTTTACCCTCAGCAGTCACTCTATATAAGGCATATGTCACTCTCTTTCAAGGCACGAATTCATTCTCTCAAAAGATCAGAAGCTGATATCTCTCTCTCTCTCAAAAAAAATTCTGCTTCGAAACTTCTTTATTCTCCATTCCAGAGCTTGATTCATGACCATTTTCACTTCATTAGAGCATTAGAAGCAAGGGACGAGGGTTTTCACTTTGTTTCAGAGGACATAGTTGAGTTTATTTCTCAACTCGAAAGGTATTTTCAGATCTTGATTCTTTATAATTGTGCTTGTTTCATGTGATTTAAAGCTTGTGATCATGTTCATAGTTGGCCAGATCTTACATCTGATGTATAAACTTGTTTGATTTTGAAGCATATGCGATTTGGTGAACTTCTTGTTTTTCATGATTTAATTATTTTCTCAATTTTCTTGCTCTGATTTCTACTTCTATGATCGATCATTTTGAATTTTGTAAAAAGCATGATGTAGTTGATAATTTGAACTTTGATTTGTGATTTGAATCACTTATTTTGGTGGAGAAATGAAGTAGAAATCTTGAGTAGAACATAGGAGCTCGAAACTGAAAAACACGCGTTACGGCTTGTCTTGAGGAAGAAGATGATGGCGTGGCTAGATCTGATTGGTCCATGTGATTTTTAATGCAATTTTTTCATATTTTTGTTTTTAATTGATTTCTTCTGATTTTATTTTCTGACTAAAACATTTTCAAAAATATTGAAAAAATTACCATAGGCCAATAATAATTTCTAGTATTTTTCATTTTTTTTTGGAATTTTTTAAAATGTTTTGATTGGTTTAAAAATTCATAAGTTTAAATAATTGTTTATTCAATGATTATTTTTGTTTTAATAGTTCTTTTGATCTAAAAATTCCAAAAAAAATGTTTTGAACTCTTAAAATTATTTAGAATTTGATTATGAATATTTTTTTTTCATTTTTTCCATTTTAGATTAGAAATTTAATTTGAGAAGTTTATTTGAAATATTTGTTTCATGATTTTTATTTTAATACTTCCTTTAATTCAAAAATCCTCAAAAAAATCATATAAATTTTTTTTTAATCATAGAGTCTGAATATAATTTTATGTTGACCTTTTTGTGACTTTTGGCTAGGGTTTTCATTTTTGCCTTTAAATAATAGTTTAATTGTTAATTGTTTGTTTGATTTTTATTTTAATATTTCCTTTAATTCAAAAAATCAGGGATGTGTGTTTTCAAATCTAATATTTGAATATAATTTTGGTTGGTTATTTTTCTGATTTTTTATTAGAATTTTATTTTGAGATGTGATTATTTGTTTAATTGATTAATGGTTTTAATTTGATTTTTATTTTTGGTTTTTCTTTAATTCAAAAAAATGTGAAAAAATATGTATTCTGACATTTAGGGTTTCCTTGTGGTTTGCATGATCTTGGTTTGAATTGTTTGAATTTTGATCTTACCTTATTAATATTTTAGATTAAAATTCAAACAATTAGGGTTTTGTAGCTTACATTGCAAGTTTCATTTTCAAAACCTTTAGGCCCTTGATTTTCAATGGAATTTAGGTCTTGTTTATGGTTCATGAATGTATTTAGGATCTGAAAACCATTTTTCTTGAATTATTTGACTTGGTTTGATATTTTTTCCACAAATTATTTTGAAAACATGTCTAGTTTTGATAGTTTGGCCAACTAATTTTGAACTTTGGTCCTCATTTGATCCCCTCCTCAACCATTCATGAACTTAAGACTTGCTTTCTGATTTCTACACACTTCAAAGATGCTAAGAAATTTTATGTTTGAATTATTGAAATCCTTTTCTATTTTTGATGCATTTTTGAAGTGAAGGTACCCAGTTAATGTTGCATATCTTGTTGCAATTTGCTTGATGGCCAATGAACTTGAGTGAGGCCTATGATTGGGCACCTAATTATCATGTTGGTTATGTTTATTCATGTAAACTCAAGTCATTTCACTTAATGCCCTATGTTTGAATGATTGAACCTTTTGATGCATTGTGTGGGATTCCTCTTCTATTATGCTTGTGAGTTGTGATGAATTAATTATGCATGATTGAATTGTTGTTGGTACTGACCTTCATGGTCTTTGATTATATTATTCTCAAGCTCCCATGATCCTTTATTGATATTCAATTGTTAACCCAACATGGTGATAGAAAGGAGCAACATTCCTCTAACTTTTGACCAAATTGTCCATATGCCTGTTTCTTTTTGTCTATCATATATAAATGTTTTGATAATTGCTATCATGTTTCCTCACTTCATTATGGTGTCATCATCCATCCCTTATGTGAGTCATCATTCAATTTATGGGAATACTAACTTGGCTGTTGAATGTGCGAGGTACTTTGAGAAAAGTTTTCCATTTTTGACTTGAGTCTATTGTGTTTCACTTTATTTGTGGAACATAGTCTATTATATTGGCACTACTCTTGTGCTTGGCATACTTGATAGTCTATGCAGGATATATACATGGTGATTATGAATGCTATACATTACCCATGGGATCTGTTCATATCTAAAAATCTCAATGCTCACATCCTGATGGCATAATTTATGACTTGATTTGTCTGCTGATGCCAGCTTGCTTGAAGTTCTCTGAGTTTCTTTTATTCTTGCTCAGTTGCTACGGATAGTTATCCGTTTGGTATTGCACTATTTCCGTTCTTCTATTTTCATTTTGTATAGTTCTATGTTGCATGATGGGACCTTTATTGCTGATATATGTCAGGAGGCCCTCTGTTTTTGTTTGACACGTGTGTTGTGTTTATTTCTTTAACTTTTGATCGATGAATCACTCAATTTAGAAATTGAGATCTCGACTTCGCTCTCAGTGCATGTTCCCTATAGGATGTTTATTGTATCCTTCTTTAATTGTTGATCGATGAGTCACTCAATTTAGAAATTGAGATCACGACTTCTCTCTCAGTGCATGTTCCCTATAGGATGTTTATTTTTTGTTTCTTTAACTGTTGATTGATGAGTCACTCAATTTAGAAATTGAGATCACGACTTCGCTCTCATTGCCTATTCCCTATAGGATAGTTTTGTTAAGCTTCCTTTGACATGTTAATTAAGCTAGGAATCCATGTATGCTAGCATAGGGTAGGATTTTCCTTTATCCTCAACCTTAGGGTCAATCACTGTATGATAACACTAGGGATAGTGCTAGGCTAGTTCCCCTTAGTCATTTTTTCCTTCCTTTTCATTTTGCATCTTAAAACAAAAATTGTCTTCTTGGAAAATCCTAAAAGACCTCTAATAAACTCAAACCCTTCTTCAAGGTAAAAGATACAAACCAATCCTATTTGTTTGGGCGCCTCTTAGCTTTATTTTTAAACCTGGTTTACCGATGTTTCGCCATCGCACATTTGTTTGAAGCCGATGTTTCGCCATCGCACATGTTTGTTATCCTACTTTGATTCTTAATATCATTGTTAGGTGTGATTCTTTGTCATCCGGTTTTTTGATGTTTTGTCATCTTTGCCATGATACCTAGCTATCTTTTTAACGATGTTTCGCCATCGCACATTTGTTTGAAGCCGATGTTTCGCCATCGCACATGTTTGTTATCCTACTTTGATTCTCAATATCATTGTCAGGTGTGATGTTTTGTCATCTGATTTATTGATGTTTCACCATCTTTTCCATGACACCTTGTTATCTTCTAGCCGATGTTTCGCCATCGCACATTTGTTTGAAGCCGATGTTTCGCCATCGCATATGTTTGTTATCCTACTTTGACTCTCAATGTCATTGTTAGGTGTGATGTTTTATCATTTGATGTTTCACCATCTTTGACATGTTACTATGTTACTATTTAGTCGATGTTTTACCATCTCATTTGTTTATCGTTTATTTGATGTTTTGCCATCTTGACTGTTTTTGTTGTCTTAACTAAAAAACACAAACCAACCAAAATATATGACCCGGACTACGGTTGCTCTGATTCCTTAAAAGGGATACGTAGGCAAAGGGGTAGGGCCCAATCGAGCATAACTTTTATTTTCCCTACATTGTTTTCTTTTGTTTCTTTCGCATGCATTTCCTTTTTTTTGCTTTAAGCCATAGACATAGGATTTGACCACACCCATTAGATTAGACAACAAGAGTGGATACTGTAGAGTACTACGGGTGTGTGGGGTGCTAATACCTTCCCCTCGCGTAACAAACTCCCTTACCCGATCTCTCGGTCGAAGGGCCGTGATTTATCCCTTTTCAGGTTTTCCCAATGTTTACCTTTCCCTTTCGGCGGGATAAAAGACGTTCGGTGGCGACTTCATTGATGTTTCATTACATCCAGATGACAGGTTCGGCCGGGTGGTTTCAGCTGGCGACTTCACTAGGGACAGATTGACCTCCTGCTAGTCCATCCCGAAGTCGATCCTAGCACTTGTTTGTTTTCTTTTTGGGTGTTTATTTTACCGCTTTGCATATTTATCTGTTTGCATTGCATCCTATGTGCGCTTTACTTTCTGCATACTAGATTTGGGTGGACTGTTTGGATTCTGGATTTCTTGGTGGGTGGATTGTTCCATGAAGTAAAAGGCCTCGTACCCAAGCTATGAGTGAATTCTATAAGAACTAGGAATAGAGTGGCCATGGCATCTATGAGGAGGATGCTTTATAGACCTGACCATGAGACCCATGACTTTAGAGGTAGTTCGGATAGGTGTCATCGTATGATGATACCTACAGTCGAACTCATGTACTCTGATTTGGCTTTTAACCTTACCTTGACCTAGACTACACTCGTGAGAGGGGCATGAAAACTTTTCTTATAGGTACATGTACTGTTGGTGACTTTGTGTTGTGAAGGTGACTCAGGTTCCCATGATAGTTTTGAAGCTTTGGGATTTTCTTTTGATCTTGAGTGGTGCTGTTCTGTAATGGTCCATCCATTATCCAGTGTGAAACTATGATCCTCTCATGTTGCATCATAGCATATTTATTTCTAAAAAATGATGTATAAAAAATAACTAGCATGCGCATGTCATCTTCCAGGGGCACTCGAGAGACTTCTTTCCATCAGAAATGGCAGGCCTGCCGTCAGATGAGTTTGATTCAGTTTGTGTTAAAGAGCCCACCAGGAATACATTCGCTTATCAGATTCCTACTATTGATGCGTCCGAATTGAAGAGGTTGAGTTCTTATTTGAAGGGTGATGTTCTGAATAATTTCAACAAAAATTATGGCAATTTGTTACTAATCATTAACACTCCAGTTGACCCAATGGCTTTGATCACCCTCTTCTAGTTTTATGACAAGGAATTACGGTGTTTTACTTTTCAAGATTATCAACTGGTTCCCACACTAGAAGAGTATGCGTACCTACTTAATATCAAGTTGTCCGATGAAGTTCCTTTTGTCCAAGTGCCTGAGAAGTCGAAGTTCGAAGTTATTGCTGAAAATCTTCATTTGAGTTGGAAAGAGGTGAAAGACAATTGGAAATCAAGTGAGGATACTACATGGTTTTATTTGGATTTCTTATTGAAGAAAGCTGAAGACTAGACAAAGAAAGGGAATTCGAATGACTTCAGCTCTCTGTTTGCTCTCATGATATACGGGATCGTCCTCTTCCCTCGCAAGAGAAATTTTATGGATTTGACGGCTATTTGTGCTTTTAGAAATAAGAACCCGGTACCGACACTCTTGGCAGATACTCTTTACACCATTCATTTCAAGCATGGAAAATGAGGTAATGTAAGTTTATGTCATTCGATGTTGTATCAATGGTTTAAGCTGCACCTACCGGTAAGTGGCCCTTTTGTGGATACCAGGCATTCTCTCTGATGGTCATCAAGACTTGTCAACCTTACTTCATTTGATATCCGGTGGAATTATGACATGGGGGAAGTACGAAGTATTATCACTAGCTGCAGAGATTTCCCTAATGTTCCCCTCATAGGTACTAAGGGGTGTATCAACTATAATTATGTGCTTGCTTATCGTCAATTGGGATATGCAATGGATGGACCGCCGAAGGTTGAGGAGGTGTCTGAATCAGTGTATTTTGTTAGAGGAAGTGATCATGTGATGTTGAAAAGAGTGACAAGTGTTTGGAAGGGAATTCACAAAAAGGATAAAACTACTTTGGGCAAGAAGGTTCCTATTGCTAGGGTTCCTTACTTGGAATGGATTAGAGCCAAGGTTAAGATTTTACGGTTACCATTTGCAAGGTCGGCTCCTATATGTGAGCAACCTCCTACTGTTCTAAGTAACACGGTTCCTATCGAGGTGTTCACCCAGGTTCATGTTGAGAACATTTAACTTCGTGCAAAAGACCGTGAGGCAGGGATGAAACGTTATTAGGTAGATCAAGAAAGGGCCGACTTAGCTCGCAAACTCAAAGAAGTTTAAGGGGAAAATTCTGACGCAACCAGTTTTAGGAAGAGATCTCATGCTGAAATGGAAGAAGATTTGAGTAAGACCCAACAAGAGTTCCAGAAGCTTCAGGCATCTGAGAGTAGCTACAGGAAGAAGATTCAAAACTTGGAGAAACAGCTCAAAGACAAAGATGTTCAACTTAAGAAGGAAGTAGCCGAGAAGCGTGTCGCAGAGGATCGGTTTCAAGAAAGTAAAGTAGTCACGTCACAACTTTTGAAAGAGAAAGCCAGGCTTGAAGAGTATTGTCAACACCTTGAAGCGTGTCTTATTCCGGAGATTTAGTTTTGTTACTTACCTTTGGTATATTTGGTCACCCCCAGGATTGTTGGAAGGGACCATTGTTTGTTTTTATTATTCAGTTTTTTCGTTAAGTTTACTTTGAAACACGTATCTTGTTGTTTATCATTACACTCTTAAAATGTTCGAAGTCACTTGAACATTGTTTCTTTTGTTTGTAAATAATTTAAGTGTTTTTCTTATTGTTTTTTCCCTTTGATTGTATGCTTGATTATCGGTTGCGTGTCGTGACTGATGAATAAAAGGACTCTTGAATACTGGGAAATGACAAACATATCATGCACATCATGCATTTCATAACATTACAGTTTATCTCAAGACTGTATTCTTATTATTCTGATTTTCTTATTCAGAATTCAAGACGGCTACTCATCGGTATTCCACCAGAAAAATTTTTCCAAGACAGGTGGAACAAGTTCAAGCTGAACTCGCTGAAATGAGGGCCCAGATGGCTACTCAGATGACCCAGTTCATGGAGGTCATCACCAATGTGAATCACCAACAGGAGGAACTGGCTGCCATTGTCAACAACCAGCGCCGCTATCCAGGGGATGGTGGAAATCAAGGGCTCTATCAGGACATTTCTGTAGGATTAGGGGATGTGCAAGATCAGCTTGTTGGAAATTTTCACGGGATGCCCAGAAACCCTTTTGTGTGCAACGTAGGACATTTTCCCCTGTCTCCTAGACCTCGTCTTATGAGGAACAGAAGAGATAATCAGGGTGGTGTAAGGGGATATCGGGAGTAGGATTATGACTTTGATCAGGATGAAGATCAGTTTTCTGTTCGGCGTTCAGAGCCGGAAGTTCAGGTTAAAGATAGAAAGTATCGGTTGTTGGAAGAACGTTTGAAGGCTGTGGAAGGGCAAGGAGCCCTTGGTATAGATGCTAATGATCTCGGGTTGGTGTATGGGGTGAAAGTTCCTCCAAAGTTCAAGCCTACTGTTTTTGAAAAGTACAACGGAACGTCTTGTCCTGTTACTCATGCAACTGCTTATTTCCGAAAGATGTTGGTGCATACTGAGGATCAGGGGCTTTTGATTCACTTTTTCCAGGATAGCCTATCTGGGGCATCCCTGGAGTGGTACATGAAGTTGGAGAAAACTCATATTCGTTGCTAGAATGATCTTGCTCGGGTTTTTGTCAAACATTATCAGTACAATATGGATATGGCGCCTAATCGCACTCAGTTACAGAATTTGTCACAGGGACCAAGAGAATCTTTCAAGGAATATGCTCAGAAGTGGCGTGAGTTAGCTGCGAGGGTTCAACCTCCACTCATGGAGAGAGAACTCATTGATATGTTTATGAGTACCCTACAAGGGCCATTCTATGAGCACATGATAGGAAGTACTTCGGCAGGATTTGTAGACTTGGTTATGGCTGGTGAAAGAATTGAAGTAGGTTTGAAATTCGGGAAAATTCAGATTGGAGGTTCTAGTGGCTCATCAGGGGGCAATAAGAAACCATTCAACACTTACCCTAAGAAAATGGAAGGCGATGCGAGTGCGGTTTACTCTCATAGAGGAAGAAGAGAGGATCGTCAGCACCAACAAATCAATGTTGTTTCTATTGCTGTTAATGCCCCTCCGCAACAGAGACCGAATACAGTGCCTTAACAACAGAGACAGTAAGATGCTCCCTGTCAGTATAATAATCAACAGCAGAGGCAGCCGAGAAAATTCGATCCCTTGCCAGTATCTCTTACTGAAGCACTCCACCATTTGCTCGATTTGAAGTTAATCGGTTTGAGAAATATGCCACCACCACCCGCAAGACTTCCCCCTAACTATGATGCTAACACAAGATGTGAATTCCATTCAAGCAGAGTTTTCCATTCTACTGACAATTGCTTTTCGTTGAAGTGCAAAATACAATACTTGTTGGATGCTAAGGCAATTGAGTTTACTCTAGTGACTGGTCCGCATGTTACTCAGAACCCGATGCCTAGGCATGGAGGGGGTGTTGTTAATATGATTGATGATAATGGTGAAATGTTGAATTTAATCTGGAATGTGGAACAAGTAACTACTCCGTTGTGGTATGTTAAGAGGTATTTGCTTGACAATTCTATTTTTTCGGGTTGTACTTCAGAGTGTGCCAAGTGTAGAAAGCAACCGAAGGGCTGTGACGATTTAAAAGTCGGTATCCAGTTGATGATAAAGGAGGGTTCCCTGCAGTTCGATAAAAAACCGAGCTACTGTAAGGTCACCAAAGAAGATGTTGTTGTGGTATCTATTCCTTACACCCTTGTGCACATTCCTACCCCATATAGGGCGCCGCCTTTGAAAGTTACGGTACCTGGTCCCATGTCGTATACCAGTGAGAAGGCCATCCCATAGCATTACGGTGCTGATGTTTATTACCATGGGGTGAAGCAGGAAGTAAGTACTCGTTTGTCTGAGGAAGAAGGTGCTAAAGATAATGAAGGGGAAGTTCATAATTTTTTTGGTGTGGGTCGAATGACTAGAAGCGGGAGAGTATTTGGTCCTTCCAATATGCAAGATGCGGCAGATGCTTTTGCAAGAGAAAAAGGAAAACAACAGGAGATGATTGGTAATCCAAGGGTTACACCGGCCAATGTGACTCAACCAATTCCGATACCAGATGCTTCTTCAGTTCCCGATGAGGTTGAAGAGTTACTGTGAATTATCAGAAAGAGTGATTATAGCATAATTGATCATCTGAGCCACACTCCTTCTAAGATGTCTATCTTGTCTCTGTTGATTTATTCAGAACCTTACAGAAATGATTTAATGAAGTTGTTAAAGAATGCATCCGTGCCACATGAGATAACAGTCAATCAGTTTGAGAATGTTTGTGCTAACATATCTGCCGGGAACGGTCTGGGCTTCACAAATTTTGATCTTCCTCCAGAGGGGAGAGACCATAACAAAGCGTTGCATATTTCAATGGAATGCAGGGGCACTACTTTATCCCAGGTTTTGGTGGATACAGGATCGTCTTTGAATGTATTGCCCAAGTCAACATTGATGAAAATTGATTATTCTGGACTAGAGCTGCGCCCTAGTGATTTGGTGGTGAAGGCGTTTGATGGGTCTCGAAGGTCAGTATTTAGGGAGGTGGAGTTACCAATCAAGGTTGGTCCTCAAACCTTCACGGCTACTTTTTTTGTGATGGATATACAGCCAGTGTATTATTGTTTGTTGGGGCGGCCGTGGATCCATAAAGCAAGGGCAGTCACTTCTACTCTTCATCAGAAACTCAAGTATCCTACGGAGGGAAAGGTGGTAACTGTGTGCGGCGAGGAAGAGTATATCATAAGTCATTTGACATCATTCCTCTATGTTGAAGTTGAAGGCGAGATAATGAGACTCCATTTCAAGCATTTGAGACAGTTCATGCTATCAATTTTCCTCCTCCAGAGCAAAAAAGGAAACCTGAAACTGTTATGTCTTCTCTCAAGGATGCGAGAGCTGTGGTGGAAAATGGTAACCCTAAAGGTTGGGGTCAGGTGCTGGACGTTACCCCAAAATTTAACAAATTTGGTCTTGGTTTTAGCCCAGGTCAGCAAAGTGCAACTCCCAGAGCATCTAGTTTATCTACTCCTATGAAGTTTTCCCGTCCTTGTGCTACTCAAGAAAGACACGTCAATGTAGTTGGAGACGATAGGGTTGATGGCTACAATATCAAAGATTGGATTCGTCCAAGTATTCTATGCCAGACACTCAACAATTGGACTTCTGTGGATGTTATCCAAGTTTCAAGCGCTGAGGAGTAATTTTCTTGTTTTCTTTTATTATGATATCATAATTCCTACGCTCTTCCCAAGGCATGGTGAATCATTTGTGTAGGGCCACCATGTTTATGTTCAAAAAGTTTATCATGAAATAAAGGAAGTTTTTGCATTCAAAATTCTGCTCCATTTTTTTAAATGGCAATGTTTCTCTTTTCACACACTGTCACTAAAAACGCCAAAATGTCATTCATGTAGATGCACTTCCACCACTGAATATATTGATAACGACTCTACTATGGCTCATTATGACTTTGATACTCCTATTCATCAAGATGAAGAAGAAGCATATGAGGATTGTGATCTTCCTGAGGAATTAGCAAGATTGTTAAACCAAGAGGAGAAGGTTATCCAGCCAAATCAGGATTCGATTGAGGTGGTGAATATTGGCACAGAAGAGGTAAGAAGAGAAGTCAAGATAGGGGCAGATCTCGAAGAAAGTGTAAAGGTCAGATTGATTGAGCTACTCCGTGAGTATTCTGATATCTTCACTTGGTCTTATGAGGATATGCCTGGGCTGGATACAGACATAGTGGTGCATCGACTACCTCTCAAAGAAGGTTGTTCTCCTGTCAAACAAAAGCTCCGAAGAACTCATCCTGAGATGTCCAAGAAGATCAAGGAGGAGGTCCAGAAGCAGTTGGACGCGAATTTATTAAAGGTCATCAATTATCCGCCATGGATTGCAAATATTGTGCCTGTGCCCAAGAAGGATGGTAAGGTCAGGATGTGTGTGGACTATAGGGATTTGAACAGGGCCAACCCTAAAGATGATTTCCCTCTTCCGCATATTAATGTGTTGGTTGATAATACTGCTCATTCCAAAGTATTTCGTTCATGGATGGTTTTTCGGGTCACAATCAAATTAAGATGGATCCGGAGGATATGGAGAAGACAACATTTATCACGCCTTGGGGAAATTTCTGTTATAAAGTGATGTCGATCGGTTTGAAAAATGTCGGGGCAACATATCAGCGCGCCATGGTCACTCTCTTTCATGATTTGATTCACAAAGAGATTGAGGTATATGTGGACGATATGATTGCTAAGTCTGACACGGAAGAGGAACATCTTGTTCATCTGGAAAAATTATTCGAAAGACTGAGGCAGTTCTTGCTAAGGTTGAATCCAAATAAGTGCACCTTTGGGG
The DNA here is from genome assembly GCA_948472305.1 of Vicia faba. Lineage (NCBI taxonomy): Eukaryota > Viridiplantae > Streptophyta > Magnoliopsida > Fabales > Fabaceae > Vicia > Vicia faba. Next base: position 943,681,186 of record OX451735.1, read on the forward strand.
TGAGATCTGGCAAGCTGTTGGGTTTTATTGTAAGTGAAAAAGGTATCGAGGTGGACCCAGCCAAGGTAAAAGCAATACAGGAAATGCCTGAACCAAGGACAGAAAAGGAAGTACGTGGTTTCTTGGGAAGGTTAAACTACATTTCTAGATTTATTTCTCATCTCACAGCCACCTGTGAACCTTTGTTCAAGTTGTTGAAGAAAAGTCAGACAGTGAAATGGAATGAGGATTGTCAGAAGGCCTTTGACAAAATAAAGGAGTATTTGCAGGAACCTCCGATACTCATGCCTCCAGTGGAAGGAAGGCCACTAATCATGTATCTAACTGTGTTGGAGAGCTCGATGGGTTGTGTCCTCAGTTAACACGATGAGACAGGGAAGAAAGAGCAGGCTATTTACTACCTGAGTAAGAAGTTTACGGAATGCGAGTCGAGGTACTCATTGCTGGAAAAGACTTGTTGTGCGCTTGCCTGGGCCGCCAAACGTTTGAGGCAGTACATGTTAACTCACACTACCTACTTGATATCCAAAATGGATCCAATCAAGTATATTTTCGAGAAGCCAGCTCTTATAGGCAGGGTAGCCCGTTGGCAGATGATACTCACCGAATATGATATCCAATACACTACTCAAAAAGCAATTAAGGGTAGTGTACTGGCCGACCATCTTGCTTATCATCCCATGAATGATTATGAACCGATGAAGTTTGATTTTCTAGATGAGGAAATTGTGTATATTTGGAATTTTAATATGCCAGACCCAAACGAAGGACCCGAGCCGGGATCATGTTGGACGCTTGTTTTTTATGGTGCCGCCAATGCCATGGGAAACAGCGTCGGAGCTATTATCACTTCCCCCGAGGGATACCACATTCCTTTCACGGCTCGTATTTGTTTCGATTGCACTAATATCATGGTCAAATATGAGGCTTGCATTTATGGCATTGAAGCGACGATCGACCTGTGCATCAAATTTTTGAAAGTTTACGGGGATTCCAATCTTGTTATCAGCCAGATTAATGGAGATTGGGAGACTCTCCATCATAACCTAATTCCCTATCGTGATCATGTTATGAAGCTGACTCTGTACTTCAAAGAGATCACATTTGAGCACATTCCCAGAGAAGAAAACAATCTAGGCGATGCACTGGCAACTTTGTCCTCCATGTTCAAGGTTAAGTGGGCTAATGAGGCACCTTCCATTACCATCAGAAGTTTGAGTGAGCCAGCTTTCTATTTTGAGGCCAATCTGGAATCAGATGGTAATCCTTGGTTTTATGATGTTAAACGATATCTTGAAACACAAGAGTACCCTGAAGAGGCATCCATCACAGATAAGAAGTTCTTGAGAAGATTTTCAGCCAAGTTTTTTCTCAGTGGTGGCGTGTTGTATAGAAGGCATCATGACGGTTTACTACTCAGATGTGTTGACAAGAAAGAAGCAGCTAGAATCATTGAAGAGATACATGAAGGTGATTTCGGGACCCATTCCAACGGGCACACCATGTCTAAAAAGATATTGCGAGCAGGTTATTATTGGTCCACCATGGAGACTGACTGTTACAATCATGCACGGGTTTTCCATAAATGTCAAGTCTATGCTGAAAAGGTGCATGTGCCGCCGGTACCTTTGAATGTCTTGACTTCCCCTTGGCCATTTGCAATGTGGGGAATTGATATGATTGGAAAAATTGAACCGACTGCATCCAACGGGCATCGTTTCATTCTAGTTACCATCGATTATTTTACAAAATGGGTCGAAGCTGCATCCTATGCCAATGTCACCAAGCAGGTGGTAACTCGGTTCATTAAGCACAATATTATTTGTCGCTACGGAGTGCCTGAAAAGATCATTACCGATAATGGGTCTAATTTGAACTACAAAATGATGAAGGAGCTTTGTGAGTCCTTCAAAATCAAGCATCATAACTCTTCCCCATACCGACCAAAGATGAACGGCACTGTCGAAGCGGCCAATAAGAATATCAAGAAGATTATGGAGAAGATGGTGGTAACCTATAAAGATTGGCATGAGATACTGCCTTTCGCTTTGCATGGTTATTGCACCACTGTGCATGCTTCGACTCGGGAAACCCCATTCTCATTGGTTTACGGCATGGAAGAGGTTTTTCCAGTAGAAGTTGAAATTCCTTCTCTTAGGATCATGAGGGATGTTGAGCTGGATGAAAGTGAATGGGTACAGAATCGGCTGGATCAGTTGAAACTTATTGATGAGAAGAGGTTGACGGCTGTATGTCATGGTCAGGTATATCAGCAAAGGATGAGGAAAGATTTTGATAAGAGGGTACGGCCTCAGTATTACAAGCCAGGTGACCTTGTTCTAAAAAGGATAATTCTTCCCTAGGGAGATCCCAGGGGCAAGTGGGTTCCGACTTATGAAGGTCCTTTCGTGGTCAGAAAAGTTTTCTCTGGAGGAGCGATGATGCTCACAACTATGGATGGAGAGTACTTCCCTCTCCCTGTGAATGCTGACGTAGTTAAAAAATACATTGCATAAAAAAATAATAAAAAAACCCGCTAAACTGAAAACCCGAAAGGGCAGTTTAGGCAAAAAAGAGGGTGTCCTGGTGAATCGAAAACCCGAAAGGGCGATTTAGGAAAAAGTTAGGGACTTAAAGCAAACGACTACGCTCAGCATGAGACCATTTATTTCTTTCCTTCGTTCCATCACCTGGCATAAGCTTGAAGCTAATCCAAGAATGATTTGACTGAAAGCAGGAAGATGAGAGCGTAAGAGTCATAAGAGTCATAGCATAGTCGGGACTTGATAGATATTCACATTCACATTGCTATTTGTAAACACTTGTTTGCTTTGATTTTGTAAATTACTTGCTTCCAAATGTAAATGCCTTTTTCACAGGATGATTTCTCAAAATCAATAGAATATCTTCTTTCAAGTATACGTATACGTATACGTTTCTTTTCTCCCTTTTTACCATCTTGTTTGCAAAAACGTCCAATATTTTGATAAGCGTGTGCATATAAACTTCGTGGGTCTTACACGGAAATGGTAATCTAAGTCATGGTTAGTTGATCGCTTGAAATGCGGATAACAAACACAATTACTACTGTGCAAGGGGCATGTTTGCTTCTCTGATTGATAGGATTCTCATTCACTTCACTGGTGGATGCCTTGCCATTTTGTTTCACAGCTCCGTGCTGTTGGTGAAGGTCATGGGTCAGGGTAATATCAAGATTACGGCAGGTCGGCGAGATCGGCAAACCTAGTTAGAGATATTTCTTCCCCATAATGGCTTTTATTACGTTTCTTTGCCGCACTTTCATGTGTTATCTTGATTGATTGTTTTAGCATTGTCTACATATAGGATTTTGTTTATAGACGAATGTCAGTCGTGATGCGTTGAATATTTTTGCCTTGAAAAAATTGTTTCATTTTACTTAATCCATCCAGTATCACTCTTTAATCGATTTTTCGGGCATTTTGATACCAACTGTGCCAATTCTTTTGCTTAGACAAGAGTTTGGAGGAAATAGTTTAGCTAAAAAACGATGACTGTAGTGGTATGCTTTTGAGTAGAATCCCGTTGACGATGTACAAGCATTGTTTCAATCCCCGAACACCAGAGATATAACGGAGTTAGACCCTCGTTAACCCCTCTGAGCCTTCGAAGTAGGAGTTTCTTTTCCGTTCAAAAAAAACCTTGTTTTTTTAACCAGGGGCAGGGTAGATGTTCAGTTAGTTTGACAAAGCATTCAAATTTCAGAAGGAATGTCCCATCGGAGGATCACCACATTTCATCTTTCGCATCATGAGATCGGGAAAAATGTCTAAACCACTATGTTTATTTCCTCATAAAGTCCTGAGGTCGAGATCGAATCGATATAATAATGGCTATCCCTCGCCGACCAAGGAATGAGGCATTTGTTTTCTTCAAAAAAAAAAAGAAAAAAAAGAAAAAATTTCAAAGACCTAAAGTCATATTGACTTGTTCGAAGTGGAAAGTATGAATAAGAAAGAAACAAAAAGCCCCTCTAAGTCGAAACTTGAAAACAAGTCGCTTAGGCAAAAGTTAGGGCGTCCCGCTGGACTCCCAAAAAAATTGAAATTCAAAAGATTTTGTCCAGGCAAAAGTTAGGGAAAAGAGAGCCTAAAAGGCCGAAAAAAATTATCCAATAAAATTTCATCAAAAGAAGAGGAACAATAATATCAAAAACAAAAGCAACACAAGTTAAGTGACAATCATGTTGAAGAATTTGTCGTGATCACTCAACCATTATAAATCCTTTTGAAAGATGAATGCTTGTGATAAGTCAACTGAACTTAGGACAGGAGAATATCACGAAGGGGGTGGGCACCAAATAACTTGAGCCTTGAAAAAAAAATTTCTAAAAAAAACCCTCAAACCAAGCCACGTTACAACCTTTAAAAGTCCTAACTAAAACAAGGGCTTAACTCGAAAGCATACTACAACAGGATAGCGTTTCCTAAACTCCCAAACATGTGTTGCATATTCATGTTGGTATCTTACCACCCGCATCTTAACTCGTTTTCTTAAAAAAAAGAGGGGAAGAAAAGTTTTGAAATTTTTTGCACTCTAGCCAGTGGTTCATTCACGACAGAGATGCGACACTTTGTTAAGTTTTTCAAACTTTAAGGCTTAAATAATCATCACATCAGGTCTATCATTCCCAAAATAAACATCTTTCTGCATGCAGAACAATTGTTCGACATAAAAAAAAGAGTTTACACATGGAACACCTGTAAAGAGCTTAATGATTGTCAGGAAAGGAATGTGTGGTTTTCTTCTACTATGACAGAGCCCATGTATGAATAGGACTTTACCTATCCCCAGTGAAGTTTCGTTTCCGCAGCGAAGTTTTGTTGCCCCATGAATCTTCTTTTAAAGGCTTCATTCTGAGACTTCAAGCTTGGATATGTCGCAAATCACCAACAGAGTTGCCAACAGAGATCCCTCGCCATAACCTCTCATTTCCCAGCCAATCTGTTGATTGGGGCATCCTTATGTTAAGATCTTTCCTTATCCCCAGTAAGGTCGATGTTGTGCGACTATCTGCATGATCTGTCCAATGGTTGCATTCCAAGAAATCTCTCTCCAACAAAAAATCTTCAACAGAGTTCTGTATCCCCGGTGAAGTCCCGTCTCCTCGGCAGAGTTTTGTTCCCCAAGTAAAGGTTTCCACCCCTCACGTCGGGTTTGTTGTCTTGGTGTCATCCTCAACGCGGCCGTGCATTGTCTTTTCCAGAGATTACAGTCTTGCCCTGATCATCTCCCTCAATGTCTAATCTTCGGATGGCGTCCCTTTCCAGAAGCTACAGTGTCGATCTGATCTTCTCTAGGAGTTTGCAATTTATTTTTTTAGCCCCTGTCAATGTTTGTGGCCCGTTTCTACTGGTTGCTCGATTGTTATTTCCTGCGAAGCTTCATCTCTTAAAGGTTCCCTCTATAGTGGTTCCCCATATTTTCTCCTCTCCTTTGGATGTTGCAATTTATTTTTGCAAGTCATGTCAGATTCCGACTTCTTGGTTGTTGGCTTCTCAATTGGCCATTCCCTAATGAAACTTTTAAACATGCATCATTACATTGCATCTACCAAAACGCGTAGCATTTCATTATATGGAACATTGTGCTATATAAAAAGAATTCAAACATGCATCGGAACATAAGCCATTTTTGTTTCTGTTGTCCCCAGTAAATTTGCTAATACTTTGGATTAAATCCCCAGCGAGGTCTTCGTCCTCATTATCTCAGTTTCCTCCCCACACCCATATCCTTTTGACGTTAATCATTCATTTGTTTGAGTGTCTACTCTTGATTGTAGTTCAGTTTCGCCCTGGCGCGGTCTTCTCGGGTTTAGTCTTCACTACCCTCTCCGGTTCATTCCAATGTTTATTGATGCACCTTTCGAATACTAGTTTTGTCCTGATATTCGTTTTCAGCAGGTCTTTAGGTGTACGCCCTAATCTCCTTACTTTGGGTTAATCTCAGAGTTTCGTCTCCTCACCTTGCGCGTGAAATCCAGTTTTGTCCTGGTGCTCATCTAGTTTAGTTTCTCCTAACTAGTTATTGAGTCGAGTTTCATCTCGTTTTTGCTTTAATACCTTGGACCCTTTGACGGTGTTCAATTACCGAGTGCAGTATTCGTACTGCATCCCTGGTACGAAATCTGTCTCTTTTGTTCCTTGGATTCTTCTATCAGTTCTCGTCACTGTTTATCCATTGATCTGAGACCAGCAGGTGCTCTGAGAAACATGCGCTCTCATCACTCTCGCTTTGGGTCGAGTTTCGCCTCGTCGCCTGTGCATGAAATCCGGTTTTGTCCTGGTACACATCTAGTTTAGTTTCACCTAACTAGCTATTGAGTCGAGTTTCATATCGTTTTTGCTTGCATACCTTGGACCCTTTGACGGTGTTCATTTACCGAGTGCAATGTTCATACTGCGTCCCTGGTGTAAAATTTGTCTCTTTTGTTCCTTGGATTCTTCTATCAGTTTTCATCACTATTTATCCATTGATCTGAGACCAGCAGGTGCTCTGAGAAACATGCACTCTCATCACTTTGCTATGGGTCGAGTTTCGCCTTATTACCCGTGCGTGAAATCAAGTTTTGTCCTGGTACTCATCTAGTTTAGTTTCGTCTCACTTTTGTTCCTTTTTTCTAGGATTCTTTCAGTTCCTTCATACTGTCTATCTTAGTTGAGATTAGCAAGTGCTCCTAGAATCACGCGCTCTAGCCACTTTGCTTTGGGTCGAGCTCAGAATGTCGTCTCCTCACCCGCGTACGTTTTCTTTTCCAAAGCTTAGTTTTGCTTATACTCTTTGATTTGAGTTTTATGTCACTCTTTTTTGAAGCCCAGTTTTGCCCTGGCACATTTATCCGGAAGTTTAGTTGCGTCTACTCTTCTTTGTTTTGTTCTGTTTCAACCTGCGTTACAGTTTCATTCTGACGCATGTCTTTGGGGATTTTTCTGCTTCTTGTTCTCTCTTCTTCAAGAGTGTAAATTTTCGGGTTCTTTTGTATTCAATCATCTTCAACTCTGAACGCTCGAAAGTTATCACTTTTTCTCACTTATCATGTTGAAGATATTTGAATAGGGGCAGCTGTTTCACCCCAAAATTTACCCTCTTGATTTAGGCTTATGTTTCATCATGAATATCATATTGCATTGCATTCATACATTGTGATGGGATCAAAGTACTTTGGTTATCAAGTCTTCCTCAAGCTTTGAAGGTTGATTGCATTGACAAGTTTCTCAAGTTGAAACTTATCATCTAAACCTCTGGATCTCTCAAGCTCAAAAGTTATTTCATATCTCAAGATGTTTTATCCATCTCTTTGGATCATCAGAGGATTGCAGTTTATGATTGATTATAAGGGGAATCACTCTTTTGGTTCACCAGTCAAAATTAGGGTTTTGTTTGATCAAGGCTATTGATGCATGTTCAAGTCTTGATTTGGAAAGCTACAACATCTCATTGGTATTTTAAAAGTCTTTGTACAAGAAATTGGTCAAGATATGCAGAGGATTTGAAATTTTGGAGATAATTCATCAGTCTCCTAAGGTGTTGACCAAAACTAGGGTTTGGGATTTCATCAAGTTTTCTTGAGAATTTTGAAGTGGAACTTTGTACATGGCCTCTATATATTTGGAAGATCATATGTTTGAAGTCTTGATCATCAATTTTGAAGGGAAGTGGGTCAATTGATTCAAAGGGGCAAAATAGTCATTTTGGTCAAAACCAGTCAAAATCAGGAGTTGACCAAGTTGGACTTTTGGTAAACCATCAAATTAAGCATCCTCTTTTCATATTCCATACCCAAATTCATCTTTGAATCATGAGAAATGGTGAATTTGAGTGTAACTTGTTCAAGAAGTAACTTAAAAAATTAAAAATATTCTAAGTGTCAAGATGACTTCTCTCGGGCAAGTCACGCGCGTAATTTCATCAAACACTTGGCATGCTATTTTGTGGAATCAATTTCTTGTGACTTAAGCCTCAATTTGAAAAATTAAAAAGAGGATTTTGTTTCCTTCCATGAGAGCTTCCCATTGAGCCTTGAATCATTCAATTTGGCAAAAATTTGAGCGAGTTGCAACACCTCAAAGTTGGTACCTCAAGGCTGACTTCATGCACACCATGCAAGCCAGACGCGCGCGCGGACCAGGCAGGCCAAATCACATTTTTGCCTCAAGTTTTCAACATCATTTCTCCATCAAGTCAGCATCAATTTGAAAAATTCAAGGCCCTATGATGTTCTATATTATGAGAGCTCTTGAAAGGCCTCTCAAGCATCAAAAACGCACAAAGGAATTTCAAGTGGCCTAATCATAAAGTCAGCTAGCCATATTATTGGAAAACCATGTCCATGTTGTAGATTTTTGCACAAAGCCAGTTTTGATTAATGTCAGGTAGCATTCAACATGTGTTTAGCATGAAGTTTACACTTTTTGTTTGCCAAAACAAGCCAAACCAAGTCACACCATGTTCATAACCCCCCCTTATTCATGCTTGGTCAAAAGGGCAAGTCCCTCCTCTCTCATTTTCCCCCTCACGTGATCAACATAGCCAACTCACCAAATGCACATTCTTTGCTCAAAATTCCACTCAACATGACATCACCAAAACGACTTCTAGGCTGGGCATAACAGAAGCAAAACGCATCACCATTATCACTCTCTTCATTTTTCTGTTTTTTTTTGCAATTCTGCTTATAACGGTCATGAGTTATTCAAAGACCTTTTTACCCTCAGTAGTCACTCTATATAAGGCATATGTCACTCTCTTTCAAGGGACTGATTCATTCTCTCAAAAGATCAGAAGCTGTTATCTCTCTCTCTAAAAAAACAATTCTGCTTCGAAGCTTCTTTATTCTCCATTCCAGAGCTCGATTCATGACCATTTTCACTTTATTGGAGCATTAGAAGCAAGGGACAAGGGTTTTCACTTTGTTTCAGAGGCCATAGTTGAGTTTATTTCTCAACTCAAAAGGTATTTTCAGATCTTGATTCTTCATAATTGTGCTTGTTTCATGTGATTTAAAGCTTGTGATCATGTTCATAGCTGGCCAGATCTTACATCTGATATATAAACTTGTTTGATTTTGAAGCATATGCGATTTGATGAACTTCTGTTTTTTCATGATTTAATGATTTTCTCAATTTTCTTGCTCTGATTTCTACTTCTATGATCGATCATTTTGAATTTTGTAAAAAGCATGATGTAGTTGATAGTTTGAACTTTGATTTGTGATTTGAATCACTTATTTTGGTGGAGAAATGAAGTAGAAATATTGAGTAGAACATAGGAGCTTGAAACTGAAAAACACGTGGGCTTGTCTTGAGGAAGAAGATGATGGTGTGGCTGGATCTGATTGGTCCATGTGATTTTTAATGCAATTTTTCATATTTTTGCTTTTGTTTGATTTCTTTTGATTTTATTTTCAGACTAAAACATTTTCCAAAATCATGAAAAAATTACCATAGGCCAATAATCATTTCTAGTATTTGTCATTTTTTTTGGAATTTTTTAAAATGTTTTGATTGGTTTAAAAATTCATAAGTTTAAATAATTGTTTATTCAATGATTATTTTTGTTTTAATAGTTATTTTTATCTAAAAATTCCACAAAAAATGTTTTGAACTCTTAAAATTATTTAGAATTTTGGTTTGTTTTTTCATTTTTTCCATTTTTGATTAGAAATTTAATTTGAGAAGTTTATTTCAAATATTCGTTTCATGATTTTTATTTTAATATTTCCTTTAATTAACAAATCCTCAAAAAAATCATATAAGTTTGTTTTTAATGATAGAGTCTGAATATAATTTTATTTTGACCTTTTTGTGATTTTGGCTAGGGTTTGCATTTTTGCCTTTAAATAATAGTTTAATTGTTAATTGTTTGTTTGATTTTTATTTTAATATTTCCTTTAATTCAAAAAATCCACAAAAAATCAGGGATGTGTGTTTTTAATTCTAAGGTTTGAATATAATTTTTGTTGGTTATTTTTCTGATTTTTGATTAGAATTTTATTTTGAGATGTGATTATTTGTTTAATTGACTAATTGTTTAAATTTGATTTTTATTTTTGGTTTTTCTTTAATTCAAAAAAATGTGAAAAAATATGTATTCTGATATTTAGGGTTTCCTTGTGGTTTGCATGATCTTGGTTTGAATTGTTTGAATTTTGATCTTACCTAATTAATATTTAAGATTAAAATTCAAACAATTAGGGTTTTGTAGCTTACATTGCAAGTTTCATTTTCAAAACCTTTATGCCCTGGATTTTCAATGGAATTTAGGTCTTGTTTATGGTTCATGAATGTATTGATGATCTGAAAGCCATTTTTCTTGAATTATTTGACTTGGTTTGATATTTTTTCCACAAATTATTTTGTAAACTTGTCTAGTTTTGATAGTTTGGCCAACTAGTTTTGAACTTTGGGCCTCATTTGATCCCCTCCTCAACCTTTCATGAACTTAAGACTTGCTTTCTGATTTATACACACTTCAAAGATGCTAAGAATTTTTTGGTTTGAATTATTGAAATCCTTTTCTATTTTTGATGTATTTTTGAAGTGAAGGTACCCAATTAATGTTGCATATCTTGTTGCAATTTGCTTGATGGCCAATGAACTTGAGTGAGGCCTATGATTGGGCACATAATGATCATGTTGGTTATGTTTATCCATGTAAACTCAAGTCATTTCACTTAATGCCCTATGTTTGAATGATTGAACCTTTTGATGCATTGTGTGGGATTCCTCTTCTATTATGCTTGTGAGTTGTGATGAATTAATTGTGCATGATTGAATTGTGGTTGCTACTGACCTTCATGGTATTTGATTGTATTCTTCTCAAGCTCCCATGATCCTTTATTGATATTCAATTGTTAACTCAACATGGTGATAGAAAGGAGCAACATTCCTCTAACTTTTGATCAAATTGTGCATATGCCTGTTTCTTTTTGTCTATCATATCTAAATGTTTTGATAATTGCTATCATGTTTCCTCATTTCATTATGGTGTCATCATCCATTCCTTATGTGAGTCATCATTCAATTTATTGGAATACTAACTTGGCTGTTGAATGTGCGAGGAACTTTGAGAAAAGTTTTCCATTTTTGACTTGAGGCTATTATGTTTCACTTTATTTGTGGAACACAGTCTATTATATTGGCACTACTCTTGTGTTTGGCATACTTGATAGTCTATTCAGGATATATACATGTGATTATGAATGTTATACATTACCCATGGGATCTGTTCATATCTGAAAATCTCAATGCTTACATCCTGATGACGTAATTTCTGACCTGATTTGTCTGCTGATGCCAGCTTGCTTGAAGTTCTCCGAGTTTCTTTTATTCTTGCTCAGTTGCCACGGATAGTTATCCGTTTGGTATTGCACTCTTTCCTTTCTTCTATTTTCATTTTGTATAATTATATGTTGCATGATGGGACCTCCGTTGCTGATATATGTCAGGAGGCCCTCTGTTTTTGTTTGACACATGTGTTGTGTTTGTTTCTTTAATTTTTGATCGATGAGTCACTCAATTTAGAAATTGAGATCACAACTTCGCTCTCAGTGCATGTTCCCTATAGGATGTTTATTGTATCCTTCTTTAGTTGTTGATCGATGAGTCACTCAATTTAGAAATTGAGATCATGACTTCGCGCTCAGTGCATGTTCCCTATAGGATGTTTATTGTTTGTTTCTTTAACTATTGGTCGATGAGTCACTCAATTTAGAAATTGAGATCACGACTTCGCTCTCATTGCTTGTTCCCTATAGGATAGTTTTATTAAGCTTCCTTTGACATGTTAATTAAGGTAGGAATCCATGTATGCTAGCATAGGGTAGGATTTTCCTTTATCCTCAACCTTAGGGTCAATCACTGTATGATAACACTAGGGATAGTGCTAGGCTAGTTCCCCTTAGTCGTTTTTTCCTTCCTTTGCATTTTACATCTTAAAACAAAAATTGTTTTCTTGTAAAATCCTAAAACACCTCTAATAAACTCAAACCCTTCTTCAAGGTAAAAGATACAAACCAATCCTATTTGTTTGGGTGCCTCTTGGCTTTGTTTTTAAACCTGGTTTACCGATGTTTTTCCATCGCACATTTGTTTAAAGCCGATGTTTCGCCATCACACATGTTTGTTATCCTACTTTAATTCTCAATATCATTGTCAGGTGTGATGCTTTGTCGTCCGGTTTATTAATGTTTTGTCATCTTTGCCATGATACCTAGCTATCTTTTTAACGATGTTTCGCTATCGCACATTTGTTTGAAGCCGATGTTTCGCCATCGCACATGTTTGTTATCCTACTTTGATTCTCAATATCATTGTCAGGTGTGATGTTTTGTCATCCGATTTATTGATGTTTCGCCATCTTTGCCATGATACCTTGTTATCTTCTAGCTGATGTTTCGCCATCGCACATTTGTTTAAAGCCGATGTTTCGCCATCGCACATGTTTGTTATCCTACTTTGACTCTCAATGTCATTGTTAGGTGTGATGTTTTATCATTTGATGTTTCGCCATCTTTGACATGTTAATATGTTACTATTCAGTCGATGTTTTACCATCTCATTTGTTTGTCGTTTTATTTGATGCTTTGCCATCTTGACTTTTTTTGTCTTAATTAAAAAACACAAACCAACCAAAATATATGAGCCGAACTACGGCTGCTCTGATTCCTTAAAAGGGATACGTAGGCAAAGGGGTAGGGCCCAATCGAGCATAACTTTTATTTTCCCTACATTGTTTTCTTTTGTTTCTTTCGCATGCATTCCCTTTTTTTTGCTTTAAGCCATATACATAGGGTTTGACCACACCCATTAGATTAGTCAACAAGAGTGGATACCATAGAGTACTACGAGCGTGTGGGGTGCTAATACCTTCCCCTCGCGTAACAAACTCCCTTACCCGATCTCTCGGTCGAAGGACCGTGATTTCTCCCTTTTCAGATTTTCTCAATGTTTACCTTTCCCTTTCGGCGGGATAAAAGACGTTCGGTGGCGACTTCATTGATGTTTCATTACATCCAGATGATAGGTTTGGCCGGGTCATTTCAGCTGGCAACTTTACTGGGGACAGATTGACCTCCTGCTGGTCCATCCCGGAGTCGATCCTAGCTCTTGTTTGTTTTCTTTTTGGGTTTTTATTTTACCGCTTTGCATAGGAACTAGGAATATAGTGGCCATGGCATCTATGAGGCGGATGCTTTGTAGACTTGACCATGAGACCCATGACTTCAGAGGTAGTTCGGATAGGTGTCATCGTATGATGATACCGACAGTCGAACTCTTGTACTCTGATTTGGCTTTTAACCTTACCTTGACCTAGACTACACCCGTGAGAGGGGCGGGAAAACTTTTCTTACAGGTACATGCATTGTTGGTGACTTTGTGTTGTGAAGGTGACTCAGGTTCCCATGATAGTTTTGAAGCTTTGGGATTTTCTTTTGATCTTGAGTAGTGTTGTTCTGTAATGGTCCAGCCATTATCCAGTGTGAAACTTTGATCCTGTCATGTTGCATCATAGCATATTTATTTCTAAAAAATTATGTATAAAAAATAACTAGCATGCGCATGTCATCTTCTAGGGGCATTCGAGAGTCTTCTTTCCATCAGAAATGGCTGGCCTCCCGTCAGATGAGTTTGATTCAGTTTGTGTTAAAGAGCCCACCAGGCATACATTCGCTTATCAGATTCCTACTATTGATGTGTCCAAATTGAAGATGTTGAGTTCTTATTTGAAGGGTGATGTTCTGAATAATTTCAAAAAAAATTATGGCAATTTGTTACTAATCCTTAACACTCCAGTTGACCCAATGGCTTTGATCACCCTCTTCTAGTTCTATGACAAGGAATTATGGTGTTTAATTTTTCAATATTATCAACTGGTTCCCACACAAAAAGAGCACGCGTACCTACTTAATATCAAGTTGTCCGATGAAGTTCCTTTTGTCCAAGTGCCGGAGAAGCTGAAGTTCGAAGTTATTACTAAAACTCTTCATTTGAGTTAGAAAGAGGTGAAAGACAATTGGAAATCAAGTGAGGATACTACAGGGTTTTATTTGGATTTCTTAGTAAAGAAAGTTGAAGACTGGACAAAGAAACGGAATTGGAATGACTTCAGCTCTCTATTTTCTCTCATGATATATGGGATCGTCCTCTTCCCTCGCAAGAGAAATTTTATGGATTTGACGGCTACTTGTGTTTTTAGAAATAAGAACCCGGTACCGACACTCTTGGCAGATGCTCTTTACACCATTCATTTTAGGCATGGAAAAGGGGGTAATGTAAGTTTATGTAATTTGATGTTGTATCAATGGTTTAAGCTGCACCTACCGGTAAGTGGCCCTTTCGTGGATACCAGGCATTCTCTCTGATGGTCATCAAGACTTGTCAATCTTACTTCATTTGATATCCGGTGGAATTATGACATGGGGGAAGTACGAAGTATTATCACTAGCTGTGGAGATTTCCCTAATGTTCCCCTCATAGGAACTAAGGGGTGTATCAACTATAATCCTATGCTTGCTTATCGTCAATTGGGATATGCAATGGATGGACCGCCAAAGGTTGAGGAGGTGTCTGAATCAGTGTATTTTGTTAGAGGAAGTGATCTTGTAATGTTGAAAAGAGTGACGAGTTCTTGGAAGGGAATTCACAAAAAGGATAGAACTAATTTGGGCAAGAAGGTTCCTATTGCTAGGGTTCCTTACTTGGAATGGATTAGAGCCAAGGTTAAGATTTTACGGTTACCATTTGCAAGGTCGGCTCCTATATGTGAGCAACCTCCTACTATTCTGAGTAACACGGTTCCTACCGAGGTGTTCACCCAGGTTCATGTTGAGAACATTCAACTTCGTGCAAAAGACCGTGAGGCAGGGATGAAACTTTATTAGGTAGATCAAGAAAGGGCCGACTTAGCTTGCAAAGTCAAATAAGTTCAAGGGAAAAATTCTGACGCAACCAGTTTTAGGAAGAGATCTCATGCTGAAATGGAAGAAGAGTTGAGTAAGACCCAACAAGAGTGCCAGAAGCTTCAGGCATCTGAGAGTAGCTACAAGAAGAAGATTCAAAACTTGGAGAAACAGCTCAAAGACAAAGATGCTCAACTTAAGAAGGAAGTAGCTGAGAAGCGTGTCGCAGAGGATCGGTTTCAAGAATGTAAAGTAGTCGCGTCACAACTTGTGAAAGAGAAAGCCAGGCTTGAAGAGTATTGTCAACACCTTGAAGCGTGTCTTATTCCGGAGATTTAGTTTTGTTACTTACCTTTGGTGTATTTGGTCACCCCCAGGATTGTTGGAAGGGACCATTGTTTGTTTTTATTATTCAGTTTTTTTCGTTAAGTTTACTTTGAAACACGTATCTTGTTGTTTATCATTACACTCTTAAAATGTTTGAAGTCACTTGAACATCGTTTCTTTTGTTTGTAAATAATTGAAGTGTTTGTATTATTGTTTTTTTCCTTTGATTGTATGCTTGATTATCGGTTGCGCACCGTGACTGATGAATAAAAGGACTCTTGAATACCGGGAAATGACAAACATATCATGCACCTCATGCATTTCATAACATTATAGTTTATCTCAAGACGGTATTCTTATTCTTCTGCTTTTCTTATTCAGAATTCAAAAAAGGTCTTTTCTGTTCTTTTTACCCTTTCCTTAATTTGGATAAAAGAAAAGTCGGTGGCGACTCTTGCTTACCGCAACATTTATGAACACAAATGCAAAACATTATTAAACAGTCGGTTCTGCCACCGTATCATAACCTGATTGACGAAAAGAGGCTCGCAGCTCTCTGTCACAGTCAGATGTACCAAAAACGTATGATCAAAGCTTTTAACAAGAAGGTCATACGTCAAGTATATCAGGCTGGTGGTCTGGTAATCAAGCACATCATACTGCCACAAGGTGATCCCAGGGGCAAATGGACTCCCACATACGAAGGGCCATTTGTGATCAAGAACATATTTTCTGGTGGAGCCATGACTTTAACCATTATCAACGGGGACGACCTTCCACATCCGGTAAACACGAACATAGTTAAAAGATACTACCCATGAAAAAGACCTGCTAGGTTGACTGGCCTAGGAAAAAATAAGGGCATCCCGGTGAACCAAAAGGGTTCGGGAAAAAATCAGGGATATACATATGAAAAAAATATGTACACCCGGAAAGTCGAAAACCTGAAAAGGCGGCTTGGGCAAAAAAGGGTATCCCGGTGGACTAAAAACCCGAAAGGGCTGTCCAGGAAAAAGTTAGGGATTTAAAGCGTATACCTATGTATCGTCGGATCACCTTACAGACAACCTTTAGTATCAGTGGTCAAGCTCAAGTGGTACTAACCAATCCAGTAAGCTTCGGACAAGCAGCAAAGAGATGAGACACTCGAAGACATAAAGGCAATAGCAGAATGAGAACCTAATGGGATTATTTCACATAATTGTTTTTCTTTGTACACTATTTTGTATTAGTTCATTCTTACGACGACATTCTCTTACTAGGATGTCCGTATCCTTGTACAAAAATGCCTATTATAGGCACAAATTCTTCAAATTAATACGAAGTTATTCCTTTGAAAATGAAAAACTATTTGTTTTTATTTTTCTGTTTTGTTTGCGAAAACGTCCAGTGATTATTTTTGAACATATGCATTTGAATGTGATTACTGTTTATAAATATACGCATAAAAAACAGAAAGACAATTACTAATGGCTTTAAGAAACGAGACAATGTCTAAAGGCCATCTGCAAACCCTCGCAGATACCTTCTCTAGCAGGTACAGAGGCAGAGACGTCCTACTACAAGGTCACTGCCATATTCTCTGCATGCAGCCTAATGGTGTCAGGTGTTCTCATATCCTCGGCAGAACAAGAATCTCTAAATAATGCTCCGACATCTAGAGAAAACTCCCCAGTGAAGTCGCCAAGCTTCTCAAGATTCCCCAATGGGGTTCCAACAAAATACCCAAGCAGTTCACGCAGTTTTCCTTCCCCGATAGAGTTTATTTTTCTAACAACGGAATATCATCTCACAGCATTTCAACTTCAACAAAATCTGAAGACTTATATTCTTCCCCTAGCTACAATCAGGGATTTATTTTCCCTAATTCAATAACACTGCAATAGAACAGATGACACGTTCATACATTGCATTCATACATCATTTTACAAACATCATAGCAAATGCAGCACAGATGCATATATCACGATCTCATTTATTTTGAGAGCATCATGCAATTCATACATCATGACATCGCATGAAACTGGTTTTACCTTTTTAGGTCAAACACTATCAACTTATACAGCAGGTCAAAGATTAATGCCCGAAACGAGACAGGGAACCATGTATGTGAACAACATTTTCAAGTTCCAGATTAATACCTGTAACAAGCCAGGACAACTATCTGTGGATGCCCGATTGTAGGTTAATACCTATAACAAGACAGGAAAACTATCTACATAAGCAGATTGAAGACCCGAAACAAGACGGGAAAACTATCTTTCTTCCTAAGGTCAGAGATTAATACCTGAAACTAGCCAGGACAACTATCTCAACGACCGACATTTTCAAGTTCCAGATTAATACTTGTAACAAGCTAGGACAACTATTTATGGATGACCGATTGTAGGTTAATACCTGTAACAAGCCAGGAAAACTATCTACATGAGCAGATTGAAGATTAAAACCCGAAACAAGATGGGAAAACTATCTTTCTTTCTCTTAGGTCAGAGATTAATACCTGAAACCAGACAGGACAACTATCTCAACGACCAATAAAAGCAAGTTCCAGATTAATACCTGAAACCAGACAGGAAAACTATTTATGAACAGCTAATTATAGATTAACACCTGAAACCAGATAATAAAACTATCTACATGACCAGACGAAGAAATCTTACACGGTTTTCTTCTCATGATCTCCTAATGAAGTCTAACACGGACTCATCCTGAAGAAATCTTACACGGGTTTCTTTTCATGATCTCCAGATGCAGTCTAACACGGACTCATCCTGAAGAAATCTTACACGGGTTTCTTCTCATGATCTCCAGATGCAGTCTAACACAGACTCATCTCGAAGCAATCTTACACGGGTTTCTTCTCATAATCTCCAGATCCAGTCTAACACGGACTCATCTTGAAGCAATCTTACACGGGTTCCTTCTCATGATCTCCAGATGCAGTCTAACACAGACTCATCCTAAAGCAATTTTACACCAAATCCTTCTCAACTTTCCAGATGCAGTCTAACATTGACTCATCTTGAAGTAGCCCCACACAGGCTCCTTCTCATATATCTCCAGATGCCGGCTAACACAGACTCATCCTAAAACAGTCTTACACAGGCTCTTTTTATTACATTTGCAGATAACGGTTAATTCCATTATCCCTAGAAAGTTGTTGTGACGCCTGGATTTCAACCAGAAAGCAGCAAACTCTCATCTCTCCAGTCCAGAGATAACTCCTCAGTAGAACCATGGACAACTAAAGTTCCTAGACTCTATTCCCCACAGAGTTTTCCTCAAGCAGGAGAACAACAGAAATCAATCTTCCCCAGTGGACTCCTCCTCAGACAGCAGGAACAGGAATCCCCATAAAGAGACCTCTTATGAAGTCAGTATCTACTTTGGATGGCATCTGTAAGCCCATCTCTGACGACTCTCTATCATCTTATCTAAATGGCATTTGTAAGCCCATTCCAGATATTATCAACCAACAGTGTTACTTCAGGCGAGTGCAAATTTCTAGGCACTCTAGTGTTCAATCATCTTCCACCTTCAGATCACGAAAGGCATACAAGCCAATCTAAATCTTCAGTTTAAGAAGATTGAACAGGGGCAGCTGTTGTACCCCAAAATTTTCCCTCCCATTTTTTCCAAGACATGCTCATTGAGGTCTTCAATTGCTCAAGGATGACCAAGAATTGACAAGACAAATTCTCCTCCTAAGCAATGAACCTCTAATTAGGGTTTCACTTTTCACCTAGATGTGTGAGCTCCAAAGGTTTCAAATGTTCTCCATTGTCCTAATATTTTTTAAAGATTGTCCATGACAAATTTCAACTATACTAGGTTAAAAGTCAATTGTGGCCTATATACAGTCAAACTTCAAGGTTCTTGGTCAATATCGACATTTTGAATTGATATCCATCATTTGATCAAGGTTTGATCATGATTCCTCAAGAAATGCTCCTAATCTATCAAAAGTCAAGAATTGCTAAATTAGGGTTTCTATAGGAAAAGTCAATTGAAATTTGACCAAGCATAACTTTCACATACTCCATCCATTTTTCCCCAACCAAAGCTCATTTGGAAGAGAATACAATTCCCTACAACTTTTCTTTTTGCCTAAAGTCCAAGAAATGCACCATTTGAAAGATACAAGCTCATACATTACAGGTCATTTTTAAAAATTCAACAAAAGACACTTTTTTCAAAGACGTTTTACATCAAGATAAAATCTTGAAATGTAAAATTTATCAAAGAGGAATTGAAATAGACATCCTGGGCTTTCCAAAAAGCCCAATATCATCATCATGAGATAAAAATTGAGCAAGTTATGGGTTGCTCAAGTTAGGAAAATTTGAGAAAATTCAAAGATGGTGCATTGAGCAAATTTGAACTTTTGGGTCAATGGCCTAACTTCTTGGACTTCAAACATTCTCATGACCTTATAGGGGAACTCTAATCTCATTTTTGCATGGCCTTAAATTTTTTATCTATTTTGTTCATATTTATTTTGATTTATTTCAAATAAATATAAAATAAATTGTACAAAATGTTTAGGGATGGGCCTTGGCCTTTTGGCTGGTGTTTTGACTTGTCTTGAAGCCCATATATTTGTATAAAACCAATGCACAAATGTCCAGGTTCATGCAACCTACAAAAATGGCAAGAATATAACATAAATGGATAATTTTCAAATTCTTGATTTTGTTTTAAAGGCCATGTTAAGGACTTGATTATTGCCATGTTTACCAAGCTTCACATTCCTCTATATAAAGCAAACACAATGCAAGCCTAAGGGACGCATATCACTGTATGAAAGAAGCCATACAAAATTGAAAAAAATACATCAAAGTTGTAAAATTCAAACAACAAATTCCAGTCATACTCAGTCTATTCTAGGCGTTCCATAATCACCCTAAGGTTCCCAAGAGTTTATTCTAACGCTCGATCAAGTCAAATCGTGCCCAGGATCTCTCCCCTGAGCATCACCAGTTTGGTATAATTCCTTGAACTCAAAACTTTCTATTATGCAATATAAATGATTTCCATGTGCATATTCATGTTTATACTGATGATTATATGTGTTTAGAGCCATCACATGGTTAATTTAACGCAGGGACGAAGCTTTTCCATTGTTAGGGAAAAGCTTCGGCCAAGCTTCGTATCTCAAAATACAAGGCTCTACAGGACAAACAAGACATTCCATCGAGTTCGAAAGGATTTAATTAGTCCAATAGGGTTATTTCCATGCTTGTTTTCTTGAGATTTCGCAGGTTTGGGGTTTTGGCCAACCGAAAGGGATGATCGGAGCCACCACCTTAGGTGGCTTGATTGGTGTTGACTAAGGCGTGGCAGAAAGGGATGTGATGATTGGCCCATTCAAATATTTGGACCCCACTAGAGCGCGTGTGCTTGCCAAATCATCATTTTAACTTGTTTTGCATTATATACATTTCTTTGTGCTTATACTAACAGATGTAAAGTCGTCTCAATGGTTGGGTCTGTGAGTGTTAAAGCGTTGTGTGTGAGAGGTCATGGGTTCGACCCCTACCTCTTTCATTTTTATTTTTTCCTAACTCCGTTTGCAGATCCAGTGCTCATAGGCTAAAGACGTTTACCATGCACCATCATCCCATCAGCACTTGATATAGATCCAGCGATTCCAAAGTGCAGACCATCATGTGCCTCCCAAGGCTGCCCTCACTAGATCACAAAGCAGACATGGGCTCTTCTTCAATTGGATCCAACAAATTTCAAATTCCACCCCCTCATTTCATTTTACTACCCAAGCCCATTTGTTTTTTTTTTTTCATCTTCTATTTTCTTTTTTAATTTGTTTTAATCAGTAAAAAATAATTAAAATCATAAAAAATATAGTTTTAGGTTTGTTTATTTGAATTAATTTAATAAATTAATTATTAATTATTTTAACCTCCTTTCTTAATTAAAATTAATTAGAACTTAGGATTTTAATTCATTTTCTTTTCATAATAAAAATACAAAAAAACATTAGAATTAATTCCCTTTAATTAGTTTTATTTTTTAATTATTTCTATTTTTTCTTTAAGTCTAGATTTAGGTTAATTTTTTATTTAATCATTTTCTCAAATAAAATAAACAAATTTTTTTCATACCTTAGGATTTTTTAGACGTACTTACAATTCGCGTGCGTTATTACTTTTCTCATTTTGTTTTCATATTTTTATAACTTCCTACTGGATGTAATAGAATTAAACTAGAACTTTATTTTACTGTTTTCTTTATTTTCGCTAAAGTTTTGGACATGTAAATAATTCCCCCTCCCCGAAGCAATGTAATAGTGTATGATTTAATTTCCGCACTTTATGTTTCCTGTACAGATATTAACTGTTAGATGTATGTCAATTAGGATTGTATGGCAAGAATAAAAAGAAAACGCTAGCAAACTAAAATGCAAAGACAAAAAATAACTGAATACAACACACTTGCACATATACACTTGCCTTCAAAAATAAAACAGTCATGTCCCTCGAAAGTAGGGGCACTTTAGCAAAGAGCCTCGAATCAAAAGATCATAGTCGCTCGATGAACCTACGCATTTGAAAATCCTGAACCGAGAAAAATTTTCATCTGAGACGAAACTTCAAAAAATCATAACTAAATCACCATTTATCCGATTGAGCCCATCTTTGGACACGATGTTTTCTTCGACATTGGTTACATTTTAGTTTCACATTTCAACTTCGAAAGTTGCATTGAGGGACCTGAGAATTTGACCTTGAGGTGTCGGGCTCTGATGAACTGAAAATTTGAACATTTGCTTGTGTTTATTGGAGGCTCATTCATTCAAAAATAGGCACACTATATATTCTTATTCCCTCCAATTTTCAAAGGACTCTCATAATTGACCAATTCTCAAAAACACTCAAAAACTTTCTCTCATCTTGCTCAAGAATCAAAGAGCAACTTTCTTTCATTTTCATCAAGAACACCAACAACTTTTCCAACAACCTTTTCAAGATCCAAAAGTCAAAGAAGCTCAATTCTTCTTCGATCTCGAATCCAATTATTGCGATCTCTATACCTAAGCTTCCTCTTCAATTCTACAGTAATATTTTCTTGATTTAAGCACTTTTCAAAAAAGTAATTCTTAAATAAGCACTTTTGTGGATCAATGAATTGAACTTTGATCTAATTTGAAGTGTGGAAGTGATTTCGATTATGAAAATATGAATTGATCTTGAATTATGATGTGAAAATCTGGAATTGGATGATTAAATAAGTGCTTATTCAATTCATTGATTTTCATGAAAGCACTTATTTGAGAAAACACAATGTTGAAGTTGTTTCAAGCTTAATTGATTAATTTTTATTGATTATGTATGGTATAAGTTAGATCTCTAATTGTGCAAATATCATGAGTTGAATTTTGGACATTATGTGTTTGACAAAATGCTTTAGCCATTGTGCCTTGATCTTACCGCGTGATTTAATTGATTTTTGGTTGCGTACAAATTTCCTTGTGCTATGGTTATAGCATAATTGATGTGAATTTGGTTTTTGATCCGATGAAAATTGCGTCGAAACTCATGAAATCGGATCATGAATTCACATGTCGATCGTTCTAAGATCGAGGAATTTTTCATATAATTTTTGTTGTTTTGGTTTCCTCTTCGTGCTGTGGATATTTTATGATTTTCAAGCTTTCCAACGATTCGAACCATGTGCGAAACGGACACTCGAGTTAAAAGTTATGTTGCTTCAAAGTTTCAATTTAACAAGACTGTAGTTAAGTCGACGCATAGCCTTTTTGAGTCGACACAAACAGTTTTGGTCACCTGCAGGAAGTGTTATGCCGACCCAACGTTCGATGCAAACAAAGAAAATACAGGGCATGAGTCGATGCATGTCCTTTTTGAGTCGATGCAAACATTCTGGTCACTTGTGGGAAGTATTGTGTCGGCCCAGCGATCGACGCAAACTGAGGAAAATTTCAGGCATGGGTCGACTCGTGTCCTGTTTTGGTCGACGCATCTTTTCCAAATTGATGTTTTTTTGCTTCTTTGGCTTTGCTTTGGCTATTGTATGCTCCAAATTTCTTCCTACTCTTTTATAATTTAATTTTCCTTGTTATTTTTAACATTTGTGTTGATTGTGCAAGGTACATTTAGATGGTTTCCGATCATGTAATTATTACTTGATTATTTGATCGGAAAACTTATTTGGACTTTCGATTTGGGGTCTGATTTTTGTGTTCGATACACATGCCTTTGTTTTGTGCCCCGTATCTTATATAGATAAATTTTGTGCAGGTGCTCGGGAATACAGATGTGTTGATACACATTTCGTTCTAGGCTTGCCTAATTGCATTTTGTGCAGGCACTTTGTGATACGAATGTGTCCGCTACACATTCTGATCTTGCTTATTGATGTCTCAAAGCATATTCTCACTGGATTTCTTTGTTGATGCTAGCATGCTTGAAGTTTTCCGGGTTTCTTATTTTTGCTTGCTTGATACGGATTGTTATTCGTTTGGTATTTCTCTTATACCTTTTTACCGCATTCGTTATCAAATTCTTTATTGCTTTCTAGAGATCATGATAAGTAGGAAGTAGGAAATAAAGAGTGTGCGCTCGAAGTATCTGTTTAAATACCTATAGCAGACACAACTTTCTGTATGCTAATTGTGATTGTTTAAAATCCTACCTTTGAAGTAGGTATTCCGTACATGTGTTTATATTTGTGCCCGCATTATATTACAGATAATAAGTCCTTAAAATCAGGCAAGCGGGGAGGTTCACAATCGACCCCCGCACATTCTAGTCCATGTCATCCTTAGCTCATGTTGTACGTCATACTTAAGAGTTATGCAGATCATGGTTATCGAGTCGTCAAGTGGAAAAGATCTGTAATAAATCCCCCACATTTTATCTTGAGCTCGCGTTGGTCAACGTTGATGCTTCGTGCTATTTTCTTCTATCATCTCACCGCTTGTTTGCCTCGGTTGATATGACCCCTTGGCCAAAGCATCCATACCTGATTTTATACCTACCTTGATCGTCCATATCATGGTTAGGCATTTGACTTGATTTAGCATGTGCTACTCATGACATGTTGTTTGTGCTCTCTTGAGCTTGTTGGCTTGCTTGCTTTATTTCGTCTTTGTGTACATGTTTTGAGATGATATACCCTCGGCATGTTACCTTAGGAGCTGTCGTCTCAACTATAGATGACGATTCGAGATAGACATAGTTTTAAGTGATAGACCCTTGCTATGATCCTTTAGGACTTCTTGATTAATCAATAGATGATGATTTGAGATAGACATTAGGATTGTTATCCATGCATGTCAACATAGGTTAGAGCCTCCCCTTCAAAACTCAACTTTATGGTCAATCATTTGTGTGATAACATTAGGGATAGATTTAGGATAGTCTCCCTTAGATGTTTTCTTTTCTTTTGCATCCTTTGCATAATAAAACAAAAAACTTTCTTTTTTTTTTCTTTGAAAATCATAAAACACTTAAAACTTTCAAGTCCTTTCTCAAGGTAAAAAAGACAAACCAACACCTTTCTATTTGCCAATCGACATTTCTTTTCTAATAACATGTTAGTTCCCTTCCACTATAGGTTGTAAGTCTCCACAGGTCGAGCCATGGTGGATTGATTCGAACCTAACATTTTCAATTAAAAAACACAAAACAAACTGAAACATGTGAGCCGAACTACGGCTGCTCTGATTCCTTAAAAGGGATACATAGGTATGATACGGTAGGAGAACTGACTTGAGGGTTTTGCGTTTTATCGCAAATGTTGCGGTTAAGAAAGAGTCGCCACCGACTTTTCTTTTATCCAAAAGGAAAGGTGAAAAAGCACAGGAAAGACCTTTGAGATGTTTTCTTGAGTTCGGGGGGTAGATTATGAAAAGGGAAGTTATTAGCACCCTTTTCATCCATGGTTTTCCATGGGCTCTTAGTTACTTGCTTAGATCACTTGCTTTTGTTGTTTGAAAATGTGTTTGGTGTGGTTTTGAAAGTATTTTGTAAAAGAGGCCATTCGTTTAGGAGAATTTTGTAATGATTCTCGTTCGTAAGAATGTATACAAAGTGTTGATCTTTTGAAAATGTTTTCAAGTTTGAAAGGTGTTTTTGAAAGTGTATAGCAAGGATGCTTGTTTTGAAATGGAGCAAGTAATTAGGAGCAATCTACCTACTCAAATGTCTTTCTTGTGCATTTTCTATTCCTTTGACATTGTTGTCTTACCATTGATTTGGTAAGCAACCCTATCTTTGGATGTAAACGGGACGGGTGTGGGTCGTCGTATAGCCATGATTAGCAATGTTGCAAAGTATCTTAGTATTTTCGAGGGACTAAGATCATTTTGGTAAGGCAACTTTGAATAGCGTCATTGAAGGACTATGATCTTTTGATTTTGTTTGTTTTACCAAGATACTTTGTATGCGTAACATAGCTATTTTTGTATAAGGCAACCAAGTGGAGAAACCCTAAGGTTGTTTGTGTGCAAGTGTGTTTGATTGCATGCCTGATTTTATCTTGAATTAGGATTTTCTATTTCATCGATTTTATCTTGCCATACATATCTTAATCGCTAGCATTTACATTTGAAAGCGATAAAAAAGCGGAAATGTAAAGTCCTATGCTATTACAATATTTAAAGGGTGGGGGTACAAATTTTTGAATGGGGAATTCAACGAGAAAAATAAAGAAAAATAAGAAGGGGAAGAAATAAAAAAGAAGGAAGGAGGGGGTCAGCGTGCTGCTGAAAGGAAGTCAGAAGTTCTAACCCTGGCCTGTTGTAGGATATCAAGCTGTTAGTGAAAATGTATAGGTCAGAACTTCTGACCCTGGTGCGCTACAAAACAGAAACCTGTTAGTGAAAATGTATGAGGTCAGAAGTTCTGACCATGCTGGGCACACAGTAATTTTCAGAAGTTCTGATATTACTGAAGACAAAATAGGCCTCCGAAGTTCTGACAACAAAGTCAGAACTTGGTCTCCCCCTGTGCTAGTCAGAACATCTACAATTTGGTTATTTTTCCACAAAACAGAAGGCATGCCTAGGACAGTTTCAGAAATGTTAGAACAAAGTTTGAATCTACTACCCTAAGTTTAAGTTTTGATGATAACAAAATGCAAAGATATATTAATTGTATGATTCATGTAAGAACTATTTGCTACCTAAAAATTACACTCTGTTTTACAGAAACTCTGATAGGTATCAGCAAGAGAACATCCTCATCAGCATCAAAAAATTGGATATCAATATCAGCATCAGAAGATGTTATATCAGATACCAGAATCAGAAGATCAACTTGCACTTATGCTGAAGCTTGATGAACAGATCTGCGCTCAAACACTCTGAACTCTGATAAAAACAACAACAGTTCATCAGCACCTAAGCAGCGTCAGAATGAGCCAAAGCCAGAACACGCTTAAGTGGCAACGGTACTGTGCATTCAAGATGAGTTATTACCAACGGCATCATTCCAGACAAGATATGCTTATTAAGGAAAGAATGTTATTGGCATTGAAACAGAATTATTGCTCCAACGTACACTATTTCCAATGCTATATAAACAAGTCAATGAAGATTAAATTGGCTAATGCTCTACACCAATCTACACGCCTAAAACCTATTCATCATCTTCCTCACTCTCAGTTTGCTAAAAGCTCCTAAATTCTTTACTCAATTATTTTAGCAATCTAGTTTCCATAAGCTTAAGTTGTGTAGTATCACAGTTGTGATAAACAGTTTTGTAGAAAACATTCACACACCTAGATTTCAATTATTTGTAAGAAAGTGATTCCTTGAGAAACCGGTCTGTGGTTTGCATCAAGAAGGCTTTAGCAGTTGTTAAAGCAGATTGTAATATTCAGTTGAATATAGTGGATTAAGACCTCGTTGGAGAGAGGTGAAATCACCTTGACGGGTGGACTGGAGTAGTTTGAGATCAAACGAACCAGGATAAAAATATCGTGTTGATTGCAATTGATTTCCAGTTTTTACAATTCAACCCCCCTTCTTGTGTTTTTCACTTCTTCAATTGGTATCAGAGCGCCTGGTTCTGAGCTAAAACACTTAACCGTGTCAGTACAAGATCTAGCGTCAGAAAAACACAATGGCGGGAACTTATCAACACACCAACAATGACAACAATGAAGACAGAGACAGATTCAGCGGCAAACCTCCAGTCTTTGATGGAGAAAATTTTGATTACTGGAAAGACATAATTGAAAGCTTCTTTCTGGCACATGATGCTGATCTGTGGGACATGGTGACAGATGGATACACGCACCCTGTGAATGCAAGCGGTCAAAAGATTGATAGGAAAGCAATGTCTGACCAACAAAAGCGTGACTTCAAAAATCACCACAAGGCCAGAACCATCCTTCTCAGCGCCATCTCTTATGCTGAATATGAAAAGATCTCTAACAGAGACACAACAAAGAACATGTTTGACTCACTCAGAATGACGCATGAGGGCAACGTTCAGGTCAAAGAAACTAAAGCTCTTGCGCTCATTCAGAAGTATGAGGCATTCAAAATGGAAGAAAGTGAATCCATTGAAACAATGTTCTCAAGATTCCAAATTCTGGTGGCTGGTCTCAAGGTTCTGGACAAAGGATACTCTACTGCTGATCACGTCAAGAAGATCATCAGAAGCTTACCAAAGCAGTGGAGGCCAATGGTTACAGCTCTGAAGCTAGTAAAAGATCTCAACAAAATTTCTCTGGAGGAACTTATCAGCTCCCTCAGAAGTCATGAGATAGAGCTAGAAGCTGATGAACCTCAGAAGCAAGGTAAGCCTTTAGCATTAAAATCTAACAAAAAATCTAAGTCTAAAGTTTTGCAGGCAGTTGAAGAAACATCTGATGGATCCTCATCAGAAGAAGACGAACTTTCTCTTCTCTCCAGAAGAGTGAACCAATTGTGGAAGTAGAGGCAAAGGAAGTTCAGGAATCCCAGAAGATCTGATCAGAACGAGTCTTCTTCCAGATACAGAAGGACAGATTCTTCCTCTGGATACAGAAGATCTGAAGGCTCCTCAGGAAGCAGAAAGACAAACACCAAGGACATCATCTGCTATGTGTGCAATGAGCAGGGACACTACAAGAATGACTGCCCAAAGCTTCAGAGGGAAAAGCCCAAAAAGAAGTTTGGAAGAGAAAAGAAGAAAAGTCTCATGGCTACATGGGATGACTCTGACTCGTCTGAAGCTGACTCAGAATCAGATGATGAGAGAGCAAACATAGCTCTCATGGCCAACATTTCAGAAGATAGTGAAGCTTTTGAATCAGACTCAGAATCAGATACTGAAGAGGTATTTCCTGACTTTGCAATTAATTTTACTAAGGCTGAACTTGCTGAAAGCCTTAATGAAATTCTGGAAAGGTACCAGCAAATTAGAGTTAAATTCAAAAACCTGAAAAGGAATCTTGAATCTGACTCTGATAAGACTGAGAGTCTTAAATTGGAAAATTCTGAGATGAGAAATAAAATTTCAAAATTATAAAATACTTTACAAAACTCTTAGAAGGAACCAATTTCTGAAACTCCCAGCAGCGCTGATGAGATCATCAAGGAGTATGATCACAGTTTCCAGAAGTTCCTTGCTAAAAGCATAGATAGAAGCAAAATGGCTTCAATGATCTATGGAGTTAGCAGAAACGGCAGGAAGGGAATAGGATACCAAGGTAAGGTTCCTACACCAAAGAATGTCATGGATTTAACCATTAAACACACTCCTCTGAACTCACATTTTGTGTATGGTCACACACATGATATTAAATACACTAGCAGTAAGTATTCTGTGAAACCAAAATTCAACCAGAGTTTTGGTAAATCTAACAAATCAGGACCCAAGAAAATCTGGGTACCTAAGGATAAAATAATACATGTTGCAGATATCTTTAGCAGCAAATCAGAAACACCAGTCATGGTACCTGGACTCTGGCTGCTCGCGACACATGATGGGAAGAAGGCATATGTTCCAAAGCCTGGAACTTAAGCCTGGAGGCCACGTTGGCTTTGGAGGCAATCAGAGGGGAAAGATCATTGGCTCTGGAACTGTAGGTAATGGAAATCTTCCCTCTATAAATAATGTTCTGCTAGTAGATGGATTAATGCATAATCTGTTATCCATAAGTCAATTAAGTGATAACGGTTATGATATAATCTTTAATCAAAAATCATGTAAAGTTGTTAGTCAAAAAGATGGGACTATCCTATTTAATGGAAAGAGGAAAAACAACATCTATAAAATCAAACTTTCTGAACTGAAAAGTCAGAATGTAAAGTGTCTTTTGTCTGTTAACAACGAGCAGTGGATCTGGCACAGAAGATTAGGGCATGTTAGTATGAGAAGAATATCTCAGATTAACAAACTCAATCTGGTCAGAGGACTTCCTAATTTGAAGTTCAATTCAGATGCTCTGTGTGAAGCATGTCAGAAAGGCAAGTTTGCAAAACCTTCTTTCAAATCTAAAAATGTTGTTTCTACCTCTAAGCCATTAGAACTTCTGCACATTGACTTATTTGGACCAGTTAAAACTGCTTCAGTCAGTAGCAAGAAGTATGGGTTAGTAATCGTAGATGACTATAGCAGATGGACATGGGTAAAGTTCTTAAGACACAAGGATGAGTCACACTCTATGTTTGTTACCTTCTGTAACCAAGTTCAGAATGAAAAGGATCTTAGAATCATTAAAGTCAGAAGTGATCATGGTGGAGAGTTTGAAAACAAAAATTTTGAGTCATTCTTTAATGACAAAGGCATTTTGCGTGATTTCTCTTGTCCTAGAACTCCCCAACAAAATGGAGTTGTAGAACGAAAGAACAGAACATTGCAAGAAAGGGCCAGAACCATGATCAATGAGACAAACATTGTTAAGATCTTCTGGGCAGAGGCAATAAATACAGCGTGCTACATTCAGAATAAAATCTCAATAAGACCTATTCTGGAAAAGACTCCATATGAATTGTGGAAGAACAGAAAGCCCAACATTTCATATTTTCATCCATTTGGATGTACTTGTTTTATGTTAAATACAAAAAATTATTTGAACAAGTTTGACTCTAAAGCACAGAAGTGTATTATGTTAGGATACTCTGAACGCTCAAGAGGGTACAGAGTATACAATATAGAAACACAGATTGTGGAAGAATCAATCAGTGTTCGTTTTGATGATAAGCTTGACTCTGAAAAGTCAAAGCAGAATGAAGTTTTTGCAGGTATGGAAATTGAATTTACAGGTTCTGAAGACAAGTCATCAGAAGCTCTCAACACAGACACTCCTTCAACATCTGAAAGGAGCACTGCTAGCAATCCTACCACAGCTGCTGATCAACCTCAGAAGAGACTACCCAGAAGCAACGTGGATCACCCAGAAGAAACTATCCTAGGAAGAAAGGAAGATCGAATCAGAACAAGAGCAAGCTTCAGAAACTCTGAAGAAACCCTCATGGGACTTGTGTCTTTGATTGAACCTTCTTCTATTGATGAAGCACTTCTGGACAACGACTGGATTCTAGCAATGCAAG
Source organism: Vicia faba (assembly GCA_948472305.1). Taxonomy (NCBI): domain Eukaryota; kingdom Viridiplantae; phylum Streptophyta; class Magnoliopsida; order Fabales; family Fabaceae; genus Vicia; species Vicia faba. Next base: position 943,711,980 of record OX451735.1, read on the forward strand.
AAGAGCTGAATCAATTCACTAGAAATGACGTATGGGATCTTGTTCCCAGACCAAAAGGATTCAACGTCATTGGAACAAGATGGGTGTTCAGAAACAAGCTTAATGAACAAGGTGAAGTCATCAGAAACAAAGCACGACTGGTAGCACAAGGTTATAGTCAGCAAGAGGGAATAGACTATACAGAAACCTTTGCTCCAGTCGCCAGAAAATTTGCTAAGTGTATGCAGGCAGAATTTGAGATGAGCCTCATGGGAGAACTGAAATTCTTTCTAGGAATTCATATCAATCAAACTCCAGAGGGAACTTACATTCATCAGAGCAAATATGTCAGAGATCTTCTGAAGAAATTTGACCTCTCAGAATGTAAGCCATCAAAGATTCCAATGCATCCCACGTGCATTCTGGAAAGAGAAGAGGTAAGCAAAAAGGTAGAACAGAAGGTCTACAAAGGTATGATTGGTTCTCTCCTTTATCTGACAGCTTCAAGGCCTGATATCTTATTCAGCGTATGTATTTGTGCTAGATTCCAATCAGATCCTAGAGAATCTCACTTAACAGCTGTTAAGCAAATTTTCAAGTATCTGAAAGGTACTACTAATCTGGGTTTATTTTATAGAAAATCTAGTGATTACAGATTTGTAGGATACTGCGATGCTGACTTTGCTGGAGACAGAGTAGAGCGTAAAAGCACTTCTAGAAGCTGCCAGTTTCTGGGAGAAAATCTGATCTCGTGGTCCAGCAAAAGGCAATCCACAATTGCGCTATCAACAGCAGAAGCTGAGTACATAGCAGCAGCAGGATGTAGCACACAAATGCTCTGGATGAAAAGTCAGCTTGAAGACTTCCAGATTTTTTAGAGTAACATCCCTATACTCTGTGACAATACTTCTGCTATTTGCTTAAGTAAGAATCCTATTTTACATTCTAGGGCTAAGCATATAGAAATAAAACATCACTTCATTAGGGACTATATTCAGAAAGGAATTTTGAACTTAAAATTTATTGATACAGACCATCAATGGGCTGATATCTTCACTAAACCCCTTTCTGAAGATAGGTTCAATTTCATTCTGAAACATCTCATCATGAAAACCTGCCCAGAGTGAAAATGCTTTAATTCTATATATTATCCTTCAGAATGTGTTTTCTGTTTACTGTGAACTTCTGATCAATCTCTTTTCAGAAAGATAAACATGCAGATTGTATCAGATGCTATTCTTAAAGATCTGAGCGTTTCAGCTCAAGGATAGACGTGCTGCTCACTAAATCAAACAAGTGTCATCCAATCATCAGCAAATCTCTGAAGCAGAATACGTGCACGCTTCTGAGAAGGCTAAAAGCTGATTGGGTGCATTGAGACACATGTCTGGTAACCGTTTCAAGTATCTTTCTCAAATCCCCCAAAATCAGCAAGCATTAAATGAAAGTAATCATGTTTTAAAACGTAATCATGAATTATTTCTCTTTCTTAAAACCGTTTACACTTTCAAAAATTATTTTGAAATCTATTTAAGCACATTAACATCTCACATTAATCTTTTACCGTTTCTTACAATCTTACAAAAAAATTTCTGCATTTTCCTTGTGTGTTCATCTCTCTCAAAAGAAACCCACTTTTCATTTTTCTCAGAAAAACCCTAAGTGTGAACATGGCAACCTCCAGCAATGTTTCTGCAGGATCTCAGAAGGAGGCTTCTTCTGAACAATACCAAGTTCCCTTCAGAACACTCCTTACACCAGTGAAGAATTTGGAAGTGATGTCTGAACTAATTGTTGACTTCTCCAGTCTGAAAGAAAATGGATTTGACTTGACAGAAGAAGTTAGGGCACAGGGATGGGAGAGATATTTTGATAGGTTGGTTGGACCAACGTTCCTAATGTTGGTCAAGGAGTTCTGGATTCATGCGTACTCATCAACGCATCAAGTCACCTCCTACATAATGGGAAAGAAGATTGTGATCACTGAGGATCACATAGCAAGATTGATTGGATACAGTGGTGGTGGTATCCGCTGTATCGACATGGCTGAAAGATGCTCTGACGTTGCTGTCATTGCAAGGCAGATTTTCACCCATGGGGTTCCCAGCAGCAAGATTAGAGACTTAAAGGATCAGGAAAGAATATGGGCGAAGATCATTCTGGGGTGCTTTAATCACAGGAAGCCAACAAGCTCTCTTGATTATATAAACATAGATCAGCAGTTTCTGATCTATTTTATTAATCAGAAGGTAAAGATCAACTTGGCTCATCTTCTGTTTAATCACCTCAGGACCAGCGTCAAAGAGACAAGGGAAGAAGAAAGGACAAAGAGGGATTGGATACCCTTTGGCAGGTTAATATCAGATATATGACTGAGAATAGGCTGATAGAACACCTCACAGAAGCTCAAGAATTAAGTTCTATTGAACCTACTGTTGGCAAGCCTCTGAACGCCAAGAATCTGAAGAAAATGAAACTGATAGAAAATATCAGAAAGGAGCCCAGCGTTACTCCTCTTGCTGACATCACCAGCAGAAGAGTCCCTCTGGACGAATTTCCACTATTTTCTGAGATTGAATCAAAACCAGTTGTGGTTCTCAGATACTTGGACGCTTGCAAGGCTGATGGTACAGATCCCAAACTGAATATCAAAGATCTGCACCAACAACAACCAGAAGTTACTATGATGAAGACGAAGAAAAGAAAGGCCACTTCAGAAGGACCATCCCAGCAGACCCCTAAGAAAAGAGGTAATTTATCTGCTGCTTCTGTTTTAAATTCTCCTGCTATTCAAACATCAATCCCAACCCCAACTTCACATAAACTTCCAATCCCCATACCAACTATTGATGAAACTGAACCAGAAGATGACCCTTCTGAGTCACTGACTCTCAGGAGACCCCGCACCAAATCCCAAACTCCAAAACCCACAACATCAACTGCATCAGAACTTGACAAAGTTCTGTCTGAAATTAATCAACGTGTTTCTGATCACCTCTTAACAAACCCAAACACTCAACCAGAGATTGCCCACTCTCCTCAACCAGAACATACTCTCTCACCCATACCAGAAGAACCACAAATTCCTGAACAACCAGAAATTCCACCTCCTTCTCCACAACCAGCAATTCCTCCTCCCTCTCCTCAACCAGAAATTCACCCTCCATCACCTCAACCATCACCTCCACAACCTGAGTTTCATCACTCTGAAACTCCATCACCTGAACCTCATTCTCCTCAATCCTCTGAGCCATAACCCTTGGCAATTCAGCTGCCATGTGGAACAACTGTAACCATGGCCCAGCTTCCAACCTCACCAGAAACTACCCCTCCAAATACTCCAAACAGTCCAATTATTATTTCTGATTCTCCCACTCCATCTCCCAAACAAACTACAGAAGACCACAGCAGGACCTTCATCGATTTAACAATCCTTGACCGTCTTGCTGATCTCAAACACAAAATAGCCATTCCCAAACCAAAACAGCCAGATGTTGGCTCTGGCATTGTGAATTTTGAAACAGGTTTGCAGCAATGGATTGCTTCTCTAAAGCAAGTTTGTCCTGGAATGATTGATCCTACTGCCTCAGACCAACTCTGGACACGTTTCAGAATATGGGTACGCGCTGAAGCCCTCAAATTGCAAGACACCAATTATGAGCAGGCACAACAGAACTTCAGCAAGCTGCTGAAGGAAGTTGAAAGTCAGCTGCCACAGGACGAAGTGCTCTTTCTGGATAGTGAGCCATGGTCTGAGAAGCGTCCAGCTTCAAAAGTTCAGCAAGCAGAAGATCAGACTATTCAAGCTGAAGAGGTCAGTCAAGCTGAAGATGTTGTAGAAAGCTCTCAGAAGCTTCCTGCTTCTGATGTTTCTCAAGCTGCCTTGGACAGGCAGACTCTGGAAGAGCTGAAGCTTAATGATATTCGTCTGCAGCAAAGATAGGATGAAAATGATCAGAAGATGAAGGAAAGGATGGATGTGCAAGACAGCAAGATAGATATAGTAGTCAGCATGGTGCACAAGCAGAATGAAACTGCTGATCAGATTAAGGCAATGCTGGAGACTCTGTTCACACGCTTCCCACCCCAACCTTAGTTTTTCATTCATGATATTTTCAATGTTTTCTTTGCATATCATCTGTACTGTTAGTCTGGCTCTGAATTTTAATATAACAAGTTTTTCTGCTCTGATCGTTTTAGCACATCACTTACACTTTTTGATTGCTGACAAAAAGGGGGAGAACAAGAATGATATTTTTTCTATAACGGATTACTGAGACAAAAAGTCTCAAACATTCTAACACTCTGATATACTTGAATGTTTTATGTTTTTGCATAAGTCCACAGGTACAAGAAGTTAATCACCTCTGATACACTGAAGCTCTGATATTGCTCTGATATTCTGATGTTCAAAGAAAGTCAATAAAGATATGATCCTGAAGAACTCTTGGAATTAAAAAGGGAAGTAATAAATTTAGGGGGAGTATCTCCGATCTAAACTCTGATATCTCTTTATCCCTTATCTTTGATAACTTCCTAATTAAATCTGATACAACTTATTATTTAGTTATCTCTGATACTTTTCACGTTTTTTTTTTCAATTAAAAAATATCTAGTTTTTGTCATCATCAAAAAGGGGGAGATTGTTAGAACAAAGTTTGAATCTACTACCCTAAGTTTAAGTTTTGATGATAACAAAATGCAAAGATATATTAATTGTATGATTCATGTAAGAACTATTTGCTACCTAAAAATTACACTCTGTTTTACAGAAACTCTGATAGGTATCAGCAAGAGAACATCCTCATCAGCATCAGAAAATTGGATATCAACATCAGCATCAGAAGATGTTATATCAGATACCAGAATCAGAAGATCAACTTACGCTTATGCTGAAGCTTGATGAACAGATCTGCGCTCAAACACTCTGAACTCTGATAAAAACAACAACAGTTCATCAGCACCTAAGCAGCGTCAGAATGAGCCAAAGCCAGAACACGCTTAAGTGGCAACGATATTGTGCATTCAAGATGAGTTATTACCAACGGCATCATTCCAGATAAGATATGCTTATTAAGGAAAGAATGTTATTGGCATTGAAACAGAATTATTGCTCCAACGTACACTATTTCCAATGCTATATAAACAAGTCAATGAAGATTGAATTGGCTAATGCTCTACACCAATCTACACGCCTAAAAGCTATTCATCATCTTCCTCACTCTCAGTTTGCTAAAAGCTCCTAAATTCCTTACTCAATTATTTTAGCAATCTAGTTTCCATAAGCTTAAGTTGTGTAGTATCACAGTTGTGATAAACAGTTTTGTAGAAAACATTCACACACCTAGATTTTAATTCTTTGTAAAAAAGTGATTCCTTGAGAAACCGGTCTGTGGTTTGCATCAAGAAGGCTTTAGCAGTTGTTAAAGCAGATTGTAATATTCAGTTGAATATAGTGGATTAAGACCTCGTTGGAGAGAGGCGAAATCACCTTGACGGGTGGACTGGAGTAGTTTGAGATCAAACGAACTAGGATAAAAATATCGTGTTGATTGCAATTGATTTCCAGTTTTTACAATTCAACCCCCCTTCTTGTGTTTTTCACTTCTTCAAGGAAGTGTCATAGCATTTCATAAGTAAGAACCAAAAGTCAGAGGCAAGTTATGTACTGATTTAGTCTCTACTTAGGCATACAAATGTGTGAAAATCTCAGAACATGCACAACATCAGAAGCATGATATCTACATTGTGTTTTGAGCATGCAAATCTGATGATGCTTAAGCAGTGTGGTGAGGGTCAGCAAGTGCTTACCTTGCAGCTAGAAAATGTGGACTGGAGTTAGCCTTAACTCTGATGATGTTCTGGACAGGTTCTTTGAATGGATGGATGGAGTATATATATATATATATATATATATATATATATATATATATATATATATATATATATATATATATATATATATATATATTAGTTAGAAAACTGTATGGGTATTTCTTAGTCAAGAACTATTTTGAGGGCAAATGGAGTTTGAAAGCAGGGGATTCAAAGCTAATGGTTGGTATGCTGTGTTTACAGTTCTTGAAACTCTGGGAATTTTGGGAAGAGATTCAAGGTGTTTTCTTGCTAAAATTTTCTGTTTCTTTCCAGCAATTTTTCTGAACTTTTTTTGACCGCCCTTTTTAGTGGACAATGGTGCTCTATTTATAGGCAAAGCTTTGTGGGTTTTTTAAACGTTAAGTGCCGCCAATACCATGCAATAGATGTTGACTTACTCTTGAAGAAAGTTCATAAAAAGTTGTGATGATTGACAGCTTTTAGCCTAGGCTGGGTTAGTAAGCGAGGATTAAGGAAAAGTGACACCCATGAGCGAAAAGTAGTGCATGAACCCATACCTAAATCTGCACAAGAGCATTGTTATGCTGCACGTGGAGAGACCCTCTGGACAAGTGCTCAAAAGTGGTTGTGAGCATTAATGAGCATTAAATGGTGATGAGATTGGTCAAGACTAAGAAATCTTGTAATGTGAGATTTTCATCATTACTTAAATCTGAGCCAGCAGTTCCTACTTCAGCGTAAGCCTAGAACAACACACCTAAGTTCTGATCTTAGTATCCTGCTGCCTCGGTAAATTCTGAGGGTTCTCCAGACTTTTCAACATATTCTTTTGATTTTCCTCCAAAAACTCTGGACTTAGAGATTCTGCTTCAGTGTGAGACTCAATCTTCTGACCCCCTTACCTTCTGTTTCCAGCATGTTCTGAAGGAGCTTTCAGGCTTCATTGCTTTCTTTGCATTCCTTTAGCAAACTCTGACTAAACTTGCGTAACTGCTGAAAAAGCCATGTTCTGATTGAAGATTATGTACTGAACTTCATTTATAACTTCTTAATGAGTGATATGTGCTGAGCCAAGTTTGCAACTTCTGACTGCTCCTGCCTGGAGGTTGGTTCAGAAGTTCTGAAGTGTCATTTTTCTTAAATACTTTAGAAAAATTCTAAGTATTTAGAATTTAACTTTTCCAAGGTACAATTTTGACTTTTGAGTTTCTTGATGAAACAAATTTCATATTCCAACACGTCTTGATAAAATATGATTTTTATGTTTTGATCTTGATCCAAAAACCAAAGTTTGACTTTTTAGCTTGCAATTGACCATTTTGCCCTTGTAAATGGCTTGCTTGGAAAGAAATGATAATTCAAGGCTTGGATTTGTACAAGGGAAAGCTTGAGAATTCTGGGTGATTTTCTGAAGAATGAGAGGGCAAATTTTGGGGTACAACAGTTGCCCCTATTCAATCTTCTTTAACCTGAGGAGTTAGATTAGCGAGATTTGCTATTCGTGACTCGAAGGTGGAAGATGATTGAACATTAGAGTGCCCAGAAATTTGCACTTGGCGGTGATAGGAGAAACGGGCTTAAAGATGCCATTTGGAGAGGTAATAAAATCTTGTTGGAGATGGGCTTGTAGATGCCATCCAAGAATGCTTGTTGAGATGTAGTTTGTGAGTCGAACTTCAGAATGGCATCCGTGTCTGGAGCGTACCAGAAGGCGTCTTCGAATGAGTATCAGAATAGATTCTGTGTCTGGAGCGTATCTGAACTGTATCATGAGTGTTGAAATCTGAATGAGTATCAGAATAGCTTTCGTGTCTGGAGCATATCTGAACTGTATCAGGAGTGTAGAAATCTGAATGAGTATCAGAATGGCTTCGGTGTCTGGAGAGTATCCGCATTGTATCAGGTAGTGTCTTTGAATGGGTATCAGAATGGCTTCCGGGTCTGGAGCATATCTGAACTGTATCAAAAGCTGAATATGAATATGAATGAGTACCAGAATGGCTTCCGGGTCTGCAGCGTATCTGAACTGTATCAAAAGTTGAATCTGAATAAGTATCAGAATGGCTTCCGGGTCTGGAGCGTATCTGAACTGTATCAGGAGTTGAAATCTGAGTGAGTATCAGAATGGCTTTCGGGTCTGGAGCGTATCTGAACTGTATCAAAAGTTGAATCTGAATGAGTATCAGAATGGTTTCTGGGTCTAGAGCGTATCTGAACTGTATCAGGAGTTTAAATCTGAATGAGTATCAGAATGGTTTCCGGGTCTGGAGCGTATCTGAACTGTATCATGAGTGTTGAAATCTGAACGAGTATCAGAATGGCTTCCGTGTCTGGAGCGTATCTGAACTGTATCAGGAGTGTAGAAATCTGAATGAGTATCAGAATGGCTTCCGTGTCTGGAGAGTATCCGCATTGTATCAGGTAGTGTCTTTGAATGGGTATCAGAATAGCTTCCGGGTCTGGAGCATATCTGAACTGTATCAAAAGCTGAATATGAATATGAATGAGTACCAGAATGGCTTCCGGGTCTGCAGCGTATCTGAACTGTATCAAAAGTTGAATCTGAATGAGTATCAGAATGGCTTCCGGGTCTGGAGCGTATCTGAACTGTATCAGAAGTTGAAATCTGAATGAGTATCAGAATGGCTTCCGGGTCTGGAGCGTATCTGAACTGTATCAAAAGTTGAATCTGAATGAGTATCAGAATGGTTTCTGGGTCTGGAGCGTATCTGAACTGTATCAGGAGTTGAAATCTGAATGAGTATCAGAATGGTTTCTGGGTCTGGAGCGTATCTGAATTGTATCAGGAGTCGAAATTTGAATGAGTATCAGAATGGCTTCCGGGTCTAGAGCGTATCTAAACTGTATCAGGAGTTGAAATCTGAATGAGTATCAGAATGGCTTCTGGGTCTTGAGAGTATCCGCACTGTATCAAAAGTTGAATCTGAATGAGTATCAGAATGGCTTCTGGGTCTGGAGAGTATCCGCACTGTATCAAAAGTTGAATATGAATGAGTATCAGAATGGATTCCGGGTCTGGAGCATATCTGAACTGTATTAGGAGTTGAAATCTGAATGAGTATCAAAATGGATTCTGTGTCTGGAGCGTATCTGAATTGTATCTGAAGAATAGGCATTTGAATGAGTAACATAATGACATTCGTTTCTGGAGTGTATCCGTACTGAGTACGAATGAGTATCAGAATGGCTTCCGTGTCTGGAGCGTATCTGAACTGTATCAAAAGTTGAAATCTGAATGAGTATCAGAATGGCTTCCGGGTCTGGAGCGTATCTGAACTGTATCAGGACTACGTATTGTTAATGGAAGTTGTTAATCTTATCCTGAAAAGGGTAAAATGTTAGTTGAAACACCAAGTTATGTTGCATGAAATATATGATGCAATGTATTGGCCTTATTGATGTTTATTATATATGGACGCAATGTATGTGTATGTGAGCTGATTTGCTGTATTGTTATCTGCTCAGGGAACATAAATCCATGACTGTTGTTTGAGGATATGTAAGTCTTCAGGTCTTGAAGTTGAAGTGTTGATGAATTTCTGTTGAGGAATAAACTCTTGTTGTAAGGGAAATTCCATCTATTGCTCGTAAGATCTGCTTGAGGAAACCTGAGAGTCTTGACGACTTCTTCTGGGGATAACCAATGGGAGTCTTTGCTCTGTTGGGGAGTATTGAAAACTTTGTGGGAAAAGAGTTTTGTTCCTGTTTGGGAAAAAGTTCAGGAGTTTCGGTCGTCTGTCGCTTTACCATGGAGTTGTCCTTGGTTGGGGAGAATCAGAAGTCAGCTGTTATCCGGTTGGATTTCAGGCTTCAAAATAACTTGCTGGGGAATTTGGAGAAACTGGATGGTTTCCACCGGGGATTAATAGTTTGAAGTTTTAGTTCCGTTGGCGATTTAAATGATGTACTGTGGGGATTGCTTATGGAATATCCTAAAGACGTTTTCCTATCCTTTCAACCTATCTGTAATTATCTTTCTTGTTCTATTTATTTGTAAACAGTAATTATGTTCAAATGCATATGTTCATTAATGAATCATTGGACGTTTTTTTCAAATAAAACACAAGTGTAAAGAAAAAGACAAATAGTTTTCTATACTTTCAAAGAGATATCTTTGTATTTAACTTTGAATAAGTATTTTGCACAAAGGAGACAGACATCCTAGTAAGATAATGGTGCCATAAAAGCAAGAAAAATTTATACAAAGAAAGATAGTTATGTCTGATAATTCCATGGGGTTCCCGTTCTGCTATAGCCCTCGTATCTCTGAATATCTTGTCTATTTGTTGCTTCGTCCGAAGATGATTGAATTGATCAGAAACTCCGAATTTTGTTAGGGGAAGTCAGGTGTTCTCTGTAAAGTGATCCGACGGGACATAGTCATACGCTTTAATTCCCTACCTTTTTCCTGGTCCGCCCTTTCGGGTTTTCAGTCCATCGGGAAACCCTTTTTTGCATAAGTCTCCCTTTCGGGTTTTCAACTTGCCGGGTGTACAAATTTTTTATATTTTATCCCTAACTTTTGCCCAAACCTTTTTGCTTCACCGGGATGTCCCTTTTTTTTGCCTAGGTGTGTCAACCTAGCGGGTCTCTTATGTGTAGTATCTTTTGACTATGTCCGTGTTCGCAGGGTGTGGTAGGTCGTCGCCATCCATGGTGGTTAAGATTATTGCCCCACCGGAGAATATGTTCTTGATTACAAATTGCCCTTCATAGGTAGGACTCCATTTTCCCCTGGGGTCACTTTGTGGCAAGATGGTGCGCTTGATTACTAGATCTCCAACTTGATATACTTGGCATCTGACTTTCTTGTTGAAAGCCTTGATCATCCGTTTTTGATACATCTGACCATGGCAAACAGCAGTAAGTCTCTTTTTATCAATTAAGTTTAGCTGATCAAGTCGAGTCTGGATCCAATCGTCCTCATTCAAACCTGCATCCTTCATAATTCTCAAAGAGGGGATCTGAACCTCAATAGGCAACACAGCCTCCATGCCGTAAACCAAAGAATAGGGTGTTGCCCTAGTTGATGTGTGAGTCGTGGTACGATACCCGTGGAGAGAAAATGGTAGCATCTCATTCCAGTCCTTGTAGGTGACTGTCATCTTCTGTATGATCTTTTTGATGTTTCTATTTGCAGCCTCGACGGTACCATTCATCTTTGGCCGATAGGGGGGACGAATTGTGATGCTGAATCTTGAACTGCTCGCACAAGGCGGTGATCATGGTATTGTTAAGATTTTTACCATTGTCAGTGATGATCCTTTCTGGGATACCGTACCGGTAAATGATATTTTGCTTGATGAAGCGTGCAACGACATTCTTAGTAACTGATGCGAAGGAAGCTACTTCGACCCACTTTGTAAAATAGTCAATGGCCACTAGAATGAAGCAGTTTCCATTGGAGGTTGTAGGATTGATCTCTCCAATCATGTCGATTCCCCACATAGCAAAGGGCCAAGGAGCCGTCAAGACATTCAGAGGAACCGGAGGTACGTGCACCTTGTCAGCATAAATTTGACACTTATGACAGGTCCGAGAGTGTTGATAGCAGTCTGCTTCCATGGTAGACCAATAATAGCCTTCCCGTAGGATTTTCTTCGCCATCGTATGCCCACTGGAGTGAGTGCCAAAAGTACCTTCATGTAATTCAGCCATGATCTTTTCAGACTCAATCTTATCCACACACCGGAGCAGAATGGGGTCATGGTTGCGTTCGTACAGGATGCCATTACTCAGGAAGAACTTAGCAGAGAATCTCCTTAGGAACTTTTTATCATTGATTGAAGCTCCTTCTGGATATTCTTGAGCCTCGAGATACCTCTTGACTTCATGAAACTAAGGTTGGTCCACTACTTCTTCAGTATTAATCTCGTGACAGTGTGTTGGTTCATCCATTCGTTCAATGGTGATCTGGGGAGCCTCGTTATCCCAATTAAGTTTAAACATAGATGACATTGTGGCTAGATCATCTGCCAGCTGATTTTCTTCTCGCGGGAAATGTTCGAAGGTAATCTGCTCAAAATGTGGTAGCAATGTCAAAACATGTTCTTTGTAAGGGATAAGGTTTGGGTGCTTAGTGTCCCACTCTCCTTTGATCTGACTGGTGACCAAAGCTGAATCTCCAAACACATCTAAAGATTTGATTCCCAAGTCTATGGCAGCCTTGAGACCGAAGATGCATGCTTCGTACTCCGCCATATTATTCGTACAATTGAAGCAAAGTCTGGCAGTAAAGGGAGTATGACACCCTTCCGGAGATATGAGTACAGCGCCGATACCATTACCAAGTGCATTGGATTCCCCATAAAAGAACAGGATCCATTGGGATCCTTGTTCAGGTCCGTCATATGGCCTGATTTCTTCACAGTTGTCTAATGTCATGATGTCTTCATCTGGGAATTCAAACTTCATGGACTGATAATCTTCTACAGCTTGGTGAGGCAGATGATCAGCTAGTACACTTCCCTTTATTGCTTTCTGGGTGGTGTATTGTATGTCATATTCTGTTAGGATCATCTGCCATCTATCTATCGTCCCAGACAGAGCAGGCTTTTCGAAGATGTACTTTATTAGATCCATCTTAGATATCAACAAAGTAGTATGAGTCAACATATACTGTCTCAGCCGGCAAGCATACCATGCCAGAGTGCAGCAAGTTTTCTCGAGCAGTGAATATCTGGTTTCACAATCGGTAAACTTTTTGCTCAGGTAGTAAATAGAATGCTCTTTTCGGCCAGACTCGTCATGCTTCCCTAATACACACCCCATTGAGTTCTCTAAAACGGTTAGATACATGATCAGTGGTATTCCCTCGACTGGTGGCATAAAAATATGAGGCTCTTGTAAGTACTCTTTGATTTTGTCAAAAGCAATCTGAAATTCATCATTCCATCTGACTACTTGATCTTTCTTCAATAGTTTGAAGATTGGCTCACAAGTAGTTGTCAGGTGAGAAATGAATCTGGCAATATAGTTCAGGCGTCCCAAGAATCCTCTGACCTCCTTCTCAGTACGAGGAGCAGGCATTTCTGGTATCGCTTTAACCTTGGCAGGATCAGCCTCGATGCCTTTGTTGCTGACAACGAAACCTAAGAGTTTACCGGACCGGACTCCAAATGTGCACTTGTTTGGATTCAACCTTAGTTTGTACTCCTTCAACCTCTCAAACAACTTCTGTAAATGATCAAGGTGCTCCTCCTCAGTTTGTGATCGGGCTATCATGTCATCTATATAGACCTCTATCTCATGATGTATCATATCATGAAATAAGGCTACCATGGCGCGTTGATAGGTTGCCCCAGCATTCTTCAGTCCGAATGGCATCACTTTGTAGCAAAATGTGCCCCGCTGTGTGACAAATGTAGTTTTCTCCATGCCCTCAGGTGCCATTTTGATTTGGTTATAACCTGAGAATCCGTCCATGAAGGAAAATACTTTGTGTTGGGTTGTATTGTCGACCAGGATATCGATGTGGGGAAGTGGAAAATCATCTTTAGGGCTGGCCCTATTTAAATCTCTATAATCCATGCACATTCATACTTTGCCGTCCTTTTTAGGCACAGGAACAATATTGGCAACCCATTAAGGACAAGAAGTGACAGCCAAGAATCCAGCATTGAATTGTTTCACGACTTCCGCTTTGATCTTCTCTGACATGTCAGGTCTCATGCGGCGGACTTTTTGTTTCACTGGTGGGCAGTATTCTCTTGTGGGTAGACGATGTACCACAATGTCTGTATCAAGTCCTGGCATGTCTTTGTATGACCAGGCAAAGATCTCAACATAATCATGCAATAGCTGAATTAAACGCTCCTTGACACTTGACTCTAAATTGGCACCCACTTTGATTTCCTTTTTATCTTCCTCGGTTCCCAAGTTAATTGTATCCATCGATTCCTCATGAGGCTGAATAGTTCTTTCCTCTTGATGTAGTAGTCTGGACAATTCCCCTGGTACTTCACAATCTTACTTACCTTCGTCTTCGGCTTGGTAGATTAGATTCTCAGAGTCACTAAAGGCCATAGCAATATCGTTACCCATGGGATCCAGAATGGAGGGGTACCTACATTTGTGAGTGTGGGTGTGTGTAAGGGTATAGCCATCTTTAAATAATAAAATGTAAAAGAAAGACAATGAGCACAAAAGGTTTGTATGTGAAAAAACGTCCATGATTCATTAAATGTCATATGAAAATGAAATAAAAACCCTTACAAATGGACCGTTGTGCCTCGGGTAAGACACAAGGTTTTTAATGTGCGAATTGTTTGTGAATATTCCAAGTCCAACAGAAATGTAAAAGATAAATTACTGAGAGATGAAAGTTATTGGGACAAAGTCTCTGGCTTCCCAACTGCGAAGTCCTGCGTTGACAGTAGGAAATATCCAATCCTCCAAGCGGCCATCCTGTTTACCATCTTCCATTGTGTTGACCTCTCGGTTACTAATCTTCAAAGGTGGACCTCCAGCATGGGCACGGTGCACGGCCTTCTGAGCATTTGAAGTAAACCCTAAGCCAAACTTGTCAGATTTATACGGAATGTAAGCTGTCCCCAGATGGTGCATCCACCCTCTTCTACTACTTCCTTGGCGTCCTTTAGAGATGACATCCGAAGCAGAGGTCTTGTGATCTTGGGGATTTGGGACACCGCCTTGGTTACTGCTACCTCTTGAGAGACATCTTCAAAATGTTGAAAAGGAGTTTCAATGAACTCGCCATCCAACTCCACATACCGGAAAGAATTTAGATGGCTAATCATGTACTCTTCCTCTCCGTGGACGGTGATAATCTTTCCATGGACCGAGTATTTCAGCATCTGGTGTAGTGTAGAGGTGATAGCACCGGCATTATGGATCCAGGGCCGTCCTAGAAGACAGGAGTAAGAGGGGCGGATGTCCATTACATAGAAAGTGGAGTTGAAAGTTTGAGTTCCCACCTTTATGGGGATGTCCGCCTCCCCGTAGAACATCCTCTTTGAGCCATCAAATGCTCTCACAACTATGTTACTGGGTTTCAATGTCATTCCTTCGCAATCCAATCTGTCGAGAGCTTTCTTCGACAAAAGATTCAAAGATGAGCCAGTGTCCACCAAGACATGGGCCAGAGTTGTCCACAATGAGCTTTCTCCCTCTTGGTGTCAAATCAGGATCAGAGAAGCCTAGGCCGTTATTAGCTATTAAACTGGCCACACGATCTTGGAATTGGTCAGCAGACGTCTCTTGTGGCACATGGGCTATCTTCAGAAACTTCACCAGAGCTTTCACATGTGCCTCAGAACACAGCAGTAATGCTAGCATGGAGATCTTGGAGGAAGTTTTCCCCAACTGTTCAACCACGTCAAAGTCACTCTTCTTTATTATTCTCAGGATCTCCTCCATTTCCTTCTTGGAGGTTTCGGGGATAATCAGCGGTTGAGCCTTCATCCGGACAGACTCTTCTTGAATATTTTTTCCTTGAATTTCAGCAGTAGAAGTGTTGGTAGGGATAACAGCAGGGGTAGTGTCGTCTTTTCCAGTAGGAGCACTTGCAGATATGATTATTCGTATGAAGGTAACCTTCGGAACAGCCACAGGTCCAAAAACTGCCTTTGGAGGGGCAATCTCTGGAGAGAAGATTCTACCGCTACGGGTAATCTTGCTGGTTCCAGCAATATTGCTAATGTCGGAATCTTCTTCTTCGGAGCTCACTTCTTCAGGTGGTCAACCCAACTTGTTTAATACCATGGTAGTAGATGTCTCCACCGTAATTCCACGGTACTGATTTGTCTGATTCATACGGGACTGGCCCGGGCATTGTGATCATGAGAGGATTAGTTTTTGGAACCGATGTAATCCTAACGGGTCTTTTGGGGACCCTGGAAGGATTGGCGGAGATGGTTATGATTGAAACGTCTTCAACAGGAACAGGTGAAACAGGAGCATTTTCAAATAGAATCTCTTGGTTCTCTATCAAGCGTTAAATGCATGTCTTCAACAGAGGGCAAACAGTTGGTGAGGATAAGCAAAGATGGTAGTCTTCATTACAACCTAGGAATATACCAGCTTTCAACAAGTTTATCTTAATGATTGGGAGCGGAGTCAAGAGTTCATTCACTGTGGTAACAAATAAATCTTCTTCGATAGCATTGGTGTTGTGACCATGTATAGGCATAGGAGCGGAAATGACATTTGGTTTCTCGGGCACCTCAAACTCAATCTATTTTGCATCTATAAGGTCTTGAATTTTGTTTTTCAAAGCCTAACAGTTGTTAGTGTCGTGACCCAGACTTTCGGAATGATATGCGCATCTGGAATTCGATTGATAATGAGGGGACGCCGTGTTGGGATTCTTTGGAGCTTCCTTTAAAGTTGCCAGATTAGACTTCAGAAGATGTGGTAAAACCTGGGCTAGAGTCATATTAATTCTGGTGAATTGCTGGACTGGCCTTTCCACCCTCGGTTGATTACTCCTTGGTTGATCAGATGTAAGCTTTGGGATCATAACGGCTCATACCATTGGTTGGCGTTCAGCTCTCTTTTGGTTCCTTTATAGATAAACAGCAGATATCTCCTTCTTCCCCGTGAAGGGTTTTTTCACAGCTGTAGAGGAAGACGAATCCTTCTGAATCTTTCCATTTTTTATGCCAGCTTCTACCCTTTCTCTGGTTAGTATTAACTCAGTAAACCCACCAGATGAACTCCCAATCAAATGGTTGAAGAAAGGGCCTTATAGAGTGCCTAAGAACATATCCACCAACTCCCTTTCAGACAGAGGGGGTTGCACTCTCCCAGCTAGATCTCTCCATTTCTGCGCGTAATCCTTGAAACCCTCATTCGAAGCCATAGTCATACTCTGAAGTTGAGTACGGGTAGGCGCCAAATTTGCATTATACTGGTATTGTTTATAGAAAGCTGCGGCAAGATCTTTCCAGTTATGGATGTCGGCTCTTTCTAGTTGGTAAAACCAATTGAGTTGTGTTCCGGATAAACTATCTTGGAAAAATGGACCCATAAGTCTTTAACGGCAGAGTGCGGCTGAATCTTTCTCACGTATGATCGGAGGTGCATTTTAGGACATGACACCCCATCATATTTTGCAAACAACAGCACTTTGAACCTTGGTGGGATCATAATTCCCGACACTAGCCCCAATTATTCAAAGTCTAGACCTGGTACCCTTTGTATTTCCATAGCGCTCAAACGCTCTTCAAGATGTCTGTACTTATCATCAGCCGGAGGGTACTGTTCCTCAGAGTAGTCTTCCTCTTCCTCCTCCTCTTCAGATTCTGACGGAACTGCTGTTTCTTTTTCTTTCCATTCTCTTTCATCAGATGTTGTTGCGAAATCAAGGGTTCTTCTAGTCTGTCCTTGAAACCTTCTCCCCATGATTACAACACCATTTGTTTTCTTCCCTTTCTTCTTTTTCTCTTTTGCCAACAGAGTATTTAGCTCCTCTTGTCCTTTGGCCAGGATTATGAGTAACTGTTGAAACTGCATGTTTTGAGCTTGAAGATCTTTGACTGTCTGTTCGAGATCCATCTTACTGAAATAAACAGTACAGAGATGAGGAAACTCGTTACAAAAGACCTGTTTATGTCATGATGAATGATATGTATACATGCAATGTTTTCAAGGATTTAAAAAAATTCAAATTCATTTTAAACAAAAAGAAACACACGTTATATTAATAAAATAGAGTTTGAGTACATCAATGCCCCTTGGGACATAATAATACAACACTGTAAGATAAAAAAGTAGTGTGCATCCTCTTTGGTGCAATGTAGGCATTTAGAGTCTGCTCCTCATGAAGTAGCCTAGTGAGTTCCAAAACCTTCTTCTCGCTTGCGTAGAATTGGGCTTCAAAAGTATCTCGCTCTCCTTTGAGCTGTATCTAACCCCTTTGTAGATCTTCAAGAGATGTGGGCATGTCAGGATGTAGGATAGTGTATGGAACTGCTCCTTCCTTAACAGGCTCAATAATCACCGGGAGAATGGAAGGATAAGGCATCATAAGATTTTGAGCGCGGGTTCGTACCCACTTGAGGTAAGGCTCAAGAGGGATGGAATTTTTGTGTCCCAAAGTCTTGCTATCCACCTTGTTTAGTATCCTCCAAGCTCGGACGAATCTCTGGCGAAGACTTTGATCGTTGTTGTCATAGTCGAATACCAAGCCTTGAATCAGCATCTCATGTGGGCCATCCCTTCAGGCATAACCAAACTGTCTTAGAGCTAAACATGGGTTATAGGTGATGCCTCCCCTAATTCCAAGTAGAGGAACATTAGGGAATTCCCCACAACGGTCAACAATGATAACATTCTCTTTGGATCGAGAGCACCAATGAATATCTGAATGTTTGAGCGTCATTAACCTTTGTGACCACCTTAATCCTTGCTCATTCCTTAAGACTGATTGGGGAAGATGAGAAATAAACCATCTTGCCAGGAGAGGAGTGCAACACATAAGGACACCTCTCTTCCTCATTGTATGAGTGTGAAAAGAGTGTAGGATATCCCCTAGCAATGTAGGCACCGGATTGCATGACATGAATATTTTGAAGGCACTCACATCTATGAGTTGGTCAGGATTGGGGAACAAGACCATCCCATAGATAATAAGAGCCACAATTTCCTCAAATGCTTGCAAGTCTAAGGAATTCCAACAGATTTGGGCCTTCTCAAACAGAAACTTTGCTAAAAAGCCTTTGACTCCACTTCTAGTTTCCTAATGAGTTGTGACATCAGATGAGTGCAAGTGCAGGGCTTGAGACATCTCTTCTAGCTTTGGATCGCTTTCCGTATCATTGAAAGGTATTTGATTGAGAATAGGAATCCTCAAGAGTTGAGAGAATTCTTCCAAAGTAGGCATAAGTTGATAGTCAGGAAATGTGAAGCACTGATGCAAAGGATCAAAAAACTGGAAGAGCACTTTCATCATATCCTCCTATGTGTTGGAGGTGACCAAGTTGAGTAGACGACCATGCCTCTCGGTGAATGGAGAGTTCTCAGGGATCCTTGAAGCTAGCTCATTGAGTTATGGAGGAATTCTTACAAGGTTGATTTGGATAGTTTTCCTGCGAAGTGAATCCATATCCTACAAAACAAGAACAAAGATGAATCTCCAAAATCCTTGAAATGGTTAGTGGATGCATATGATGTTCATGATGTCCATGATGTTATGTACAAGTATGCATATACAAGCAAATCAAACAAGTTCTTAGTTTAGGCTTGCATTGGGGTTTTATAGGTAAGTACCATCTTGAAGTTTAGTTGGCTCAACATGTCCTAATAATAGTAACCGGGTTCTAAGGAGCTCAATATCACTGGACCATTTACTTGGTTATTGTTTCAGCTCAAGCCTCTTTAATGGCGACCGAAATATCCCAAGAAACCAACCCTTAATGAGTGTAGTATCGAGTATCTACCAACTTCGGACTGCACCAAAGCCGGTCATCTCACTACATCCTAAAGGCCAAGTTGGTAAAGTAAAGGGTTCTAGAAGTTCATTAGTGCTTCATGACATCACTCAGTGGCCCCGTATTCTCTTTGATTAACTCAAAGTCTACCGGTACCCACAAATATGTCACACTAACATAGCTATTGCTTAGACCATGTCGGTATACCCCACACAGTTTCCATAATGTATTGTTATTTACCTATAATCTTTCCCAAATCCGGGTGGAGGATTCAAACCCAAACAAAGAATCATAATGTAAAGCAAACAAGTCAAATAAAGTAAGCAAGTAAATGTGATCTAGCCCTAAGGTAACCCCACGTCATTATTAATCCCCAGCAGAGTCGCCAGTTCTGTGATACGGTGGGAGAACTGACTTGAGGGTTTTGCGTTTTATCGCAAATGTCGCGGTTTAGCAAGAGTCACCACCGACTTTTCTTTTATCGAAAAAGAAAGGTGAAAAAGCACAGGAAAGACCTTTGAGATGTTTTCTTGAGTTCGGGGGGGTAGATTATGAAAAGGGAATGTATTAGCACCCTTTTCATCTATGGTTTTCCATGGGCTCTTAGTTACTTGCTTAGATCACTTGTTTTTGTTGTTTGAAAATGTGTTTGGTGTGTTTTTGAAAGTATTTTGTAAAAGAGGCCATTCGTTTAGGAAAACTTAATGATTCTCGTTCGTAAGAATGTATACAAAGTGTTGATATTTTGAAAATGTTTTCAAGTTTTAAAGGTGTTTTTGAAAGTGTATATCAACGATGTTTGTTTTGAAATGGAGCAAGTAATTAGGAGAAATCTACCTACTCAAATGTCTTTCTTGTGCATTTTCTATTCCTTTGACATTGTTGTCTTACCATTTATTTGGTAAGAAACCCTATCTTTGGATGTAAACGGGAAGGGCACGGATCATCGTATAGCCACTATTAGCAATGTTGTAAAGTATCTTAGTATTTTCGAGGGACTAATATCATTTTGGTAAGGCAACTTTGAATAGCGTCATCGAGGGACTATGATCTTTTGATTTTGTTTGTTTTACCAAGATACTTTGCATGCGTAACATGGCTATTTTTGTATAAGGCAACCAAGTGGAGAAACCCTAAGGGTGTTTGTGTGAAAGTGTGTTTGATTGCATGCATGATTTTATCTTGAATTAGGATTTTCTATTTCATTGATTTTATCTTGCCATACATATCCTAATTGCTAGCATTTACATTTGAAAGTGATAAAAATGCGGAAATGTAAAGTCCTACGCTATTACAATATTTAGGGGGTGGGGGTACAAATTTATGAATGGGGAATCCAGCGAGAAAAATAAAGAAAAATAAAAAGGGGAAGAAAAAAAAAGAAGGAAGGAGGGAGTCAGCGTGCTGCTGAAAGGAAGTCAGAAGTCCTGACCCTGGCCCGCTGCAGGATATCAGCCTGTTAGTGAAAATGTATAGGTCAGAACTTCTGACACTGGTGCACTACAAAACAGAAACCTGTTAGTGAAAATGTATGAGGTCAGAAGTTCTGAACCTGCTGGGCACACAGTAATTTTAAGAATTTCTGATATTACTGATGACAAAACAGGCCTCAAAAGTTCTAGCGTCAAAGTCAGAACTTGGTCTCCCCCTGTGCAAGTCAGAACATCTGCAATTTGGTTATTTTTCCACAAAACAGAAGGCATGCCTAGGACAGTTTCAGCAAGTGTCATAGCGTTTCAGAAGTCAGAACCAAAAGTCAGAGGCAAGTTCTGTACTGATATAGTCTCTACTTAGGCATACAGATGTGTGAAAATCTCAGAACATGCACAACATCAGAAGCATGATATCTACATTGTGTTTTGAGCATGCAAATCTGATGATGCTTAAGCAGTGTGGTGAGGGTCAGCAATCGCTTACCTTGCAGCTAGAAAAAGTGGATTGGAGTTAGCCTTAACTCTGATGATGTTCTGGACAGGTTCTTTGAATTGATGGATGAAGTATATATATATTAGTTAGAAAACTGTATGGGTATTTCTTAGTCAAGAAATATTTTGAGGGAAAATGGAGTTTGAAAGCAGGGGATTCAAAGCTAATGGTTGGTATGTTGTGTTTACAGTTCTTGAAACTCTAGGAATTTTGGGCAGAGATTCAAGGTGTTTTCTTGCTAAAATTTTCTGTTTCTTTCCAGCAATTTTTCTGAACTTTTTTTGACCGCCCTTTTTAGTGGACAATGGTGCTCTATTTATAGGCAAAGCTTTGTGGGTTTTTTAAACGTTAAGTGGCGCCAATACCATGCAATAGATGATGACTTACTCTTGAAGAAAGTTCATAAAAAGTTGTGATGATTGACAGCTTTTAGCCTAGGTTGGGTTAGTAAGCGAGGATTAAAGAAAAGTGACACCCATGAGCGAAAAGTAGCGCATGAACCCATACCTAAATCTGCACAAGAGCGTTGTTATGCTGCACGTGGAGAGACTCTTTGGACAATGCTCAAACGTGGTTGTGAGCATTAATGAGCATTAAATGGTGATGAGATTGGTCAAGACTAAGAAATCTTGTAATGTGAGATTTGCATCATTACTTAAATCTGAGCCAGCAGTTCCTACTTCAGCATAAGCCTAGAACAACGCACCCAAGTTCTGATCTTAGTATCTTGCTGCCTCGGCAAATTCTGAGGGTTCTCCAGACTTTTCAAACATATTCTTTTGATTTGCCTATGAAAACTATGGACTTAGAGATTCTGCTTCAGTGTGAGACCCAATCTTCTGACCTCCTTACCTTCTGTTTTCAGCATATTCTGAAGGAGCTTTCAGGCTTCGTTGCTTTCTTTGCATTCCTCTAGCAAAATCTGACTGAACTTGCATAACTGCTGAAAAAGCCATGTTCTGATTGAAGATTATGTACTAAACTTTGTTTACAACTTCTTAATGAGTGTTAATTAATGAGCCAAGTTTGCAACTTCTGACTGCTCCTGCCTGGAGGTTGGTTCAGAAGTTCTGAAGTGTCATTTTTCTTAAATACTTTAGAAAAATTCTAAGTATTTAGAATTTAACTTTTCCAAGGTAAAATTTTGACTTTTGAGTTTCTTGATGAAACAAATTTCATATTCCAACACGTCTTGATGAAATGTGATTTTTGTGTTTTGATCTTGATCCAAAAACCAAAGTTTAACTTTTTAGCTTGCAATTGACCATTTTCCCCTTATAAATGGCTTTCTTGGAAAGAAATGATAATTCAAGGCTTAGATTTGTACAAGGGAAAGCTTGAGAATTGTGGGTGATTTTATGAAGAATGAGAGGGCAAATTTTGGGGTACAACAATAGGCATTTGGGTAGGGTCCGAACGAGCACAAATTTTATTTTCCCTACATTATTTTCTCTTTTATTTTGCATACATTCCCTTTTCAACTTTAAGCCTAGATATAGATCCTAACACATCCATAAGATTGACACAAGAGTGGATACCATAGAGTACTACGGGCATGTGGGGTGCCAATACCTTCCCCTTACGTAACATACTCCCTTACCAGATCTCTCGGTCGCAAGACTTTGGTTTCACCCCTTTAGGTTTTCTCGATATCCAACTTTCCCTTCCTATTGGTATAAAAGACGTTCGATGGCGACTTCATTGATTTCATTATCAGATGATTGTTCAATCGGTTGTTTCAGGTGGTGACTTCACTGGGGAAATATTGACCTATTGCTGGTCCATCTTGGAGTCGATCCTAGCTCTTGTTTGTTTACTTCTTTGGGTGTTTATTTATCTCTAGTTATTTACAACTTCATATACACTGCTTGCATATTTTTATGCATGTACTTTATTGCTTTCCACATTGGTTATCTATTGTGCTGGATCTGTTTCCATGTTGGGTGGGTGTTACAAGAGGTAAAAGACCCAATACCTAGGCAAAGTAAAAACCATGGGAACACTAGGAATAAAGTGGAACACGACGGATAGAGGATGTATATTACCCTAGACGGTTGTGTCGTCCATGCTCAGATGAGGTTTTAATGAGGTACCATCATTATCACGTAGGTGTATGATGATAGTATTCTCCACGAACCCGTGATTTTGAGTTACCATTGCCTTACCCTGACCTAGTTTTCACCCGTGAGAGGGGAGGGACTTGATTATTACAAGTACAGGTGGTGATTATGTTCTGACTGTGACCGTTGTTCTGTTGATGACTATGTGGGTCTCAGATTTATTTTCTGAGTTTCTAGATTTGGTATTCAAGATGATCTTCTTTGGTTATATTCTGGACCTTTGATCCTGATATATTCAGCATGCTCAGAAACTATACAACAACTATTCATTAGATTTATACATCAGTTATCCAGAGGGTTGTACAGATGTTATTCGATTGAACAGTTATTATCCATGTTGTGCTGAATTTTTGAACCTATGGCATTGCACCTTGCATCATAGCATGTTTATTTTACACCAAAAAAAAAAAGAAATGTGAAAGATTGTATGCATAAAAAAGATGTTTGAACATGGCATTTCATCCACTCATTCACCTCATGCATCTTCATGCATTCAAAACAGGTACTCAGGATGGTGAATTCTTATTCAGGCCTGATATTTTCTCTTCAGAATTGTGAACTTTGACTTCTCACTGCTCCGTTATCCGAAAACCTCGTGGAAGAACTTAGTGGGGAATTAGATGAGATGATGAGATGATGAGATGAGAAAAATCATATGGGGTTGTTTATCATGGACATGCAGGTCTTGGACCATGGCTAGAAATCCTTAAGGGGGAAATATAACAAGTTAGAGACTCAGTTGAGTCAGATATGGAAGTTCTGAAGACAGTGTCAGTAGAGGAAAGTGGTCTTGGATATGTTGTTGCAACAAAAGCTGTCATTCATCCCCAGCCTATGGGATATTTTTCAAATCGAGAGATACTTTGTGGCTCTCATCCAGAACTTCATGTTCCCGGATTTTCTTGCTAGCAGCTAGTTTCTGGTCTCCAAGTGAACCCATTGGTCAAAGGTTATCAACAAAGATAGAAAAAGCTTGAGAAGTATGTTGATATAATCCCTATACCTTGCATCTAGTTACTTCGTCGTGTGTTGGAAGCTCAATTGATTAAGCTTCGTACTTTGGGTAATCCTCCCACAAATTTCTCTCCTGGTTTCAATGCAAATGCTAGATGTGTCTCCCATTCTGGGGCACCTGGTTATTATATTGAAGACTGCAAGGGGTTTAAGTATGAATTCCAACACCTGTCTAGCTTCTTTTACAAGGTTCAGTCCATGTTTGGAAAACCGTTCCAGACTCTTTCTCCTCAGCTGAATGCTTCTTCTGTGTAGTAGAAGATGAGGTGATACTTCTATGATGAAGAAGTATAAGATATCGAGTTCTTGGACATTTGCTGTTGTGTAGAAGGTAAATACCTTAAAGGTCGAGTTCTACATTCAGAGTTTAGTTTCTTCTGTGTAGTAGAAGATTATTTGTTACGACTTCTGAATTTTGCTTCTGTGTAGTATAAGGCAGAGACTCTTTTGTGAAGTAGGATATTCTCTGTAATTCGGTTGCTAAAACTTCTCTCTTGTGAAGTAGGAGATGAAGTTTACTTTCTTCTGTGCAGTAGAATATCCTTTGGTATGGTTGCTGGACGTTGCTTCTATGTAATAGAAGACGTTGCTTCTTTTGTGTAGTAGGAGATGCCTCGGAATTCAGCAACTAATTTTCTCTTCTGTGTAGTAGATGGTTGTCGGTTCTTCTCTGTGGTAGAAGATACTTTGTGATGCAGTTTATGCAAGTTCGCTTAATAAAAAATTAATCACATTTATTGAAGGAAATCTAATGTGATTACTATACTGGGGAACTTGGCCATTCAACTGAAGGTTGTAAACCATTCAAAGATGAGATGCAAGACCTGCTTGATGAAAAAGTCGTCATTTTTGCACCAGTTGGTCATATTTAAAGTCTCCTTTGACTCAGTGAATGTCAAGACTTCCGGAGCATCGTCTGAAGCAACAAATCCATATAGAGACTAGTCTCCTCAACATGGCAATTTCAAATTACACTTGCATTCTCATTTGTAACCTTCCTTGTTTTGGTCCAATACTTTCTTGTATGCAAAATTTGCTTATTCTTGAATATTAATCATAATGCATTGAATATGCTTGTCTTAAATTAATCCATTAGTGTTCACTCTTAATTGTTTTACTATGCTTTTTGATACCTAACTCTTGTCACAGAAAAAGCAAAATACCTTTGGAGGCAGGATGATGAGTAATATACCAAATATTTCAAACGGTGTGATTTTGAATAAAAACCCTACTGGCGATGTACATGCCTTGTTTCAATTCCTAAACACCATAATATAAGAGAGTGAAACCCTCGTCAACCCCTTTGAGCCTTGAAGTAGGAGTTTCTTTTCTTTTCAGAAAAAACCCTCACATTTAACCCAGGGTAGGGTAGATTTCAGTTAATCCGATTGGGAGTTCAAAACTCATCAGGAGTGCGCATCTAAGGATACAACAATGGTTATCCATCAAAAGGCTAAGGAAAGTCAAAACCACAATGGTTAACCCTCATCTGTCAACAGCATGCATCAAGGAGAACGATATCTCAAGGGGTATCTCTCGCACATCAAGAAGTCAACAAATGACGATACAATAATGGTTATCCGTCATCAACCAAGCGATGAGGCAGTCACAATCACTTCCAACAAATAGAAAATGACACGAAGACATACGACGTGTTCAAAAAAGAAGAATGATTGAAAATAGAAAAGAAAGAGACAAAAAGCCCCGCTAAGTCGAAACTTGGAAAGCAAGTCGCTTAGGCAAAAGTCAGGGCATCCTGCTAGACTTCCAAGTTAAATTCAAAAAGAAAGCGAAAAGCACGAAAAGAAAAAAAGGATTACAAAAAAAATCCTCAGCAAAGAACAAAGTCGTGTGATCAGACACCAAGAAAGAAAGAGGTGAGTGACTGCCATGTCCAAGAAACCTCAGTGGTTCCTCAACCATGGTAAACTCTTTTGAGAAACAAATGCTTGTGTTGGTTTAACTGAATGTAGGGCTGGAGAATATCATGGAGAATGGGTGGGCACCAAATATTTTGAGCCTTAAATCCTGTTTTCTAAATCTGTGGACCAGGCCACGTTACAACCCTGAAAATTCCTAACTGAAGCATGGGTTAATTCGAAAGCGCACTGTAATGAGAATACAGTAATCTAACTCCTATGGGGCTTGCAAAAATTTTGAGTCGGTATCACATCATCTTTTTAATATCTTTCGTACAAAATTTTTTATGTTTCAACATCTTTTCAATACAAGTTTTAAACTTCAAGACAAACATAAGATTTGCATTAGAATTATCATTCTTAGAATAAACATTCTTTGCATATGAACAAGTGCTTAAACATCATGTAAGCTTGCATAATGAGCATCAAATGAATGTTTGATTAGCTCAAGGGATAAATTTCTTCAGAATACTGTTGAAAGGTAAATCATTTGTGAGACTGATCTTAATCTGGGGCAGACCTTCTAATGACTCCATTGAGTAAAAGAATACCAGCTTGAGAAATAATCTAGACTAGATTGTAAAAGTTGATTGCTAAGAAGTCTCTGTCGAGTAATGGTGCACTATTTTCAGTTGGTCCCAAGGGACATATTGCTTCAAGTATTTGCTCGAGAATGAAGCAGTTCAAGTCGAGAAGTATGGTTGTGAAGTAGCCTACTTTCAAGACATAAGCCAATCACCCTAAGGGTATGATGTTTTCAAAACTCCGCGAGCTTCTCATTTCTCCAAGCATGAGACGAAAAAAAGGTTGTCGAGACTCTGCTGAGAAGGGGCAAGCATGTTGAATACTCTATTGTGTAAGGGATTAGCCAATCTAGGGCATTCAGGTCGGAATTTAATCCCTCAAAGTATAGTCAAACTGGGGCAGTTATGTTGATATTTGACAAATATCTCTGAGAATGTGTTGATTAGAGGAAAATCTCTTTAGAATTTGAAGATGCAGGGGCATTCACTTAAGTATGGTTGAAACCATCTCTGAATTTGGTTATCCAGGAGCCGTGTTCCGAAGTTCATAATATTGAGGCAGGTTATCTTTATGGTACATATCTCATGAAGTCCCCTCGAAGCGATTTTCTTCAAAGGCCCTATAGGTTGGGGCAAGGAATTACGCAGGGGAATTTTCTCCTCTTTAAGGGTAGATAAAATCAAGTTTATGCGTGGGATAAACGATTCGTGAATTTGAAGAGCATGTCGAGAAGTTAGGATCGTTATCCTCAGCTCATAAGAAACTTAAGTCCATTTATTGATGTTCCTTCATCATAAGTCAATATCATTACCGCCAATTGAAGTGTGGATCATTATCCTCAACATGATACGATACGGAACACAAAGAGCTTGTGAGGTTGTTACCCATACATGGTTCATAATGGAAATGAGTTTTCCTAGGAGGACTCATTTCTCCAGATGTTGGGTCTTTCTCTACTAGACAAAGGCTTGTCTTCCCAGGGGTTTCTCTTCAGAGATCTTTATTCCCCAGCAAAGCATCCTCGGTTCTCTGCAGGAGGAGAATGGATCTTCTCGCTAGAAATTTAGAAGCTGTTTAAAGTCAAGATGATTTCTTTTCAGCGAACTACAATTTATTTTTGTAGCGACTTCTCCAAAGTCCACTCTTTAGTGGAATTCCTCCTCGGAGTTGACATGGTGAAATGGTAATCTTACATTGTGGTTCTTACCCATTGGTTGGTAGTTCAATTTGTTTATTCTTCAGTGAAGGTTGCCATTCCATACATGGGGCATATTGCCATAATTTCTCTTTTTGCGAGTATTGTTGGTCTTTTATGACAAGAAGCATACCAGCAAATGAATCAAGAAGGGTCTGTATGTGACCAACATGATAATTTCTGTAGAATGGGATCCAATTTCCCTAGTGAATGCTCACCTCTACTCAAAACAAAATCACTCATCCCCAGTAAAGGCATACTCTCTTCCAGGCATAATTCCTCATCCCCATTTAAAGCATACCCATGCGTAATCCCCACTGAAGTCAGCACTCGTGATGAGAGTTTGTTTAAGAGTGTGTCTCTTCCAGATGGCTTATCTTCGAAGAAGTGCATTTTGCTTCGACAAATCTTGGAAAGATCATTTCATTGGATTGTATACCTTTGTTATATCCCCTTGAAGTCGATACTCTACAACTCTATGGTTGGCATTTATCCCCCTCGTGAGGTTATCATTCATCATCTATATGAAGTTCGTATCTTTTCTCCCTAGGGAAGTTTTCCCAAGTTAGGTTTTCTTGAAGAGATGTTTGATTAACATGTTTGTTATGCCCAATGGAGCAGGTCTCCTATTTTTCTAGGGCAGTGTGCATGGACAAATGCTATTTAGAATTCTTTTATCCCCAGTGATGGAGTATTGCTAAAATGTTTCCTCGGTGGAGTCTTGAACCTCAAAGCTTATGATTCAAAGATGCCATGTCCTTCATCAAGTGAATATTGTTACCCTCGACAGTAGTATCCCCTGTATGGCCTGGGTAGAATTCTTTTATTCAATAATTTCTGCGATTCCCCAACCAAAGTCATTTTTATTGAGGATTTACATCAGAAAATCCCAGTTCTCAACAAGATTCTCTTCATCATTGGAAAAAATGTTGGATCTTTTCCCCAGGAGGTTGGGAGTTGGATCAGAGTTCGAAATTTCCTCTGAACTATAATTTATTTTTGTAGTATTCTCCCCAGTAAAGGTTTGCTTTCGCCCGAGTATCAATCTTTCTCAGTGCATCCTGTTTCTTTCTAGGTTTTCTCAGAAGAATCATTTTATTCACCAATTGGAGATTTTTGGTATACTTCCCTTGAAGTCGGAATTCTACAGCTTCCCCAATGAGGTTTGCACTCATCCTCCCCATGAAGTATTTATTCTCCTACTCAGTGAGGGATGCGCTCCCTCTCTCTTCAATGTGGCTTTC
This sequence comes from Vicia faba, assembly GCA_948472305.1. Taxonomy (NCBI): domain Eukaryota; kingdom Viridiplantae; phylum Streptophyta; class Magnoliopsida; order Fabales; family Fabaceae; genus Vicia; species Vicia faba. The sequence goes on from OX451735.1 coordinate 943,741,152, forward strand.
CTATATCAAAGTTCTTAAAGAGACTCATGTTTACCTACGGGAGATTCTAGTTTGTTATCCTCATGAGGACGACCATCATCTGCAATGAAATGATTTCTGCACCCCAGTACAAAACTTCTTGCTGGCATGAATCTTTCATAGATGGCTACACTCAGTGCAAACAGGTATTATTGATGTTATCCTCCAAATACTTTGGCCCCCCAATGTATCAGGTAGTCTTTGTCCCCAATCAAAGTCGAATTTCGAGGACATGCCAGAATAATTGATTTCTTATTCCCTAGTGGAGAAAACTTTCTTTCCCTAGTGGAGAAAGTGTCTTGTCTCCGTAGCATGGTGTGTATGGGAATTTCGGTCATAACTATTTCATCACCGAGGATAAAAGAGTTTTGTTGAGATATCCCCAATGGAGTTTTTGTCCCCGAATGTTTGTTTCTTCCCTAAGTGAATATGTTTTCCCCCCTGTCGGTGTTATCCCCAGTGTGGCCTGAGTAGAATTCTTTTTATTTAAGAATTTCTATACTCCCCAGTAGAAGCTATCTTCGTCAAGAAATTCTATGCGAGAAAGTTTCCATCCCTAACGAAGCTCTCCTATTTTTAATAGAGGATAAAGGATTCGTTCCCCAAGAAGTTGAGGGTCTGATCAGAATTCAATATTTTCTCTTAACTGCAATTTATTTTTGCAATTTTGCTCTCCCGGAAGTTACTTCCTCAGTGATAATGATCTTTAGAGGTTGGTGGTTCCAAATCTCGGTTCCTCATTGAAGTTCAGATTTCCTTTTCTCTATAGAAGATCAGATAAGCATGAATAATTGTTCGGAAGTTCATTGTCTTCTCAGCAGCCCATTATTGACGTGTTTCCCCTAGTGCATTGCTAAACATGCATCGTTATATTGCACTTACCAAAACGCATAGCATTTCCATTGTATGGAGCATTATGCTAAAGAAATTCAAACATGCATGAGTATAAGCCAATTATGTTCACTTGTGGTAACCAGATTATTATGCGCTCAGATTTGAATTATCTCCACAACAAGCCTAGGGTGATTCTATTATGTTTCCCCAGTGAAGTTTGTTTTGATTCACCACCAGTAGGGTCTTTGGTATTTCTCCATTTCCCTAGTAAGTCGTGGTTTTCTCTTGCCCTTGCAAGCCCTTGGTTATTTTACCCGTGTTTGCTTTGCCGTTAGAGTGCGAGTAAGAGTCGGTGTATAGCCTTTCTTACTTCTCAAGTATTTGAGTATCCATACTTGGTGTGTGGTAATTCAGATGATTTCCACTCTTGAAGAATTACACCTGGCCTTTGGCCTGAGGGATTTGGTAGTTCTTGCATATTTGCAAACTTTTAAAGCCCAACGCGTTTTGGAAATCCTTGTTTAGAGTCCCTACAGTTGGTCTCTTTTTCTAATCACAAGTCCTCCTTCGAGCGACATTTTGTTTGGGTTCAATACATATGGGAATCCCTGGTAAGTTTGTGGTTTGCGCTTGTCCTTGCAAGCCTTTGGTTATTTTACCCATGTTTGCTTTTCCGTTAGAGTGCGAGTGAGATTCAATGTATAACCTTTCTTGCTTCTCAAGTATTTGAGTATCCATACTTTGTGTGTGGTAATTCAGATGATTTCCACTCTTGAATAATTACACCCCGCCTTTGGCCTGAGGGATTTTGTAGTTCTTGCGTATTTGTAACCTATCGAAAGCCCAACGTGTTTTGGCAATCCTTGTTAGAGTCTGTTTTTACTGGTGTCTTTCTCTTGTAGAGTTCACCTTCGATTGGTGCTCTTTGAAGGTCCTTCTTAGTCGGTTCCTTGTTTTGGTTTATCTGCGTTAGTCGGATCCTCCTTTCGTTAGCTTAGCTAACCTTTTCTGTTAAGAGTCCTTCAGTGTCTCTTCAAAGTCCAGTTGTTTGGCGTCCTTATTTAGGTGAATGTATACTTTCTTGTTGGGGCTCTCTTCAGTTAGTCTCGTTCTTGTGTTTGCTATCAACTCTGAAGATTTGTGTCTTGATGCCCAATTTAGCTGTTGTGTGTTTAACTATGATCAGATATGCATATCTTTATCCCCTGTGATTTCGCCTTTGATTGGCGTTCTTTTCTTAGGAATCTACCTTCGGCATAGTATTCCTTGATGAAGTTTCCCTTCGGCTGGTTTCTTTATCTTGAAGTCCACCTTCGGCTAGCACCCTTAAAATCCACCTTCAGCTGGTACCTTTTGTTGAGAGTCCCCTTTGGCTAGTCTCTTTTCATTTGGAAGTTTGCCTTTGATCGGCGTTCTTTTCTTAGGAATATAAATTTGGCAGTGTTCCTTGACGAAGATTCCCCTTCGGCTGGTTTCTTTATCTTGAAGTCCACCTCCGGCTGGCATCCTTAAAATCCACCTTCGTCTGGTACCTTTTGTTGAGAGTCCCCTTCGGCCGGTCTCTTTTCATTTGCAAGTTCGCCTTTGATCGACGTTCTTTCCATAGGAATCTACCTTCGATAGAGTATTCCTTGATGAATATTCCCCTTCGGTTGGTTTTTTTTATCTTGAAGTCCACCTTCGGCTGGCACCCTTAAAATCCACCTTCGGCTGGTATCATTTATTAAGAGTCACCTTCGGCTGGACTCTTTTCATTGTAAGTTCTCCCTTGATCAACGTTCTTTCCCCTTTAAATCCACCTTCGGCTGGTATCATTTGTTAAGAGTCCCCTTCGGATGGTCTCTTTTCATTGTAAGTTCGCCCTTGATCGGCGTTCTTTCCCCTTTAAATCCACCTTCTGCTGGTATCATTTGTTAGGAGTCCCCTTCGGCTGGTCTCTTTTCTTTGTAAGTTCACCTTTGATCGGCGTTCAAATCAGAGTAAATGTCTATTTGTGTCCCCCGGTAAGTTTGCCTTCGATTGGTGTTCCTTTGTTAGAGCCTTCTTCGGTCGGTCTCTTTCTTGTGTATGTCTAACCTTGACCTGACATCCAAGGGATTTACCCAGGTAACTACTGCAATCCAAAAAAGTAAAAAAAGTAGAGGATACAGAAAAACAAAAAATATAATAATGCCTAACTAGCTTCGGAGTAAAAAATTTCGGGTTCTTTTAAGTATATAATCTTCTTCCACCTTAAAAGTCCAAAAGGAATCCGCCAATCTCACCTTCAGGTTAAAGAAGATTGAATAGGGGCAACTGTTGTACCCCTAAATTTTCCCTCTTCATTGCCATCCTAATTGGCTTATATTGCATTATCATATTGAATGCATGCATTTCACGGGATCAAGGCTATCAGATCAACAAGCAAGCAATTTATCATTTCACCGGTTTCTAGGTGTATCAGTGCGCTTAGAGTTGGAAAAAAATTAGGCGTTTTCGGTGAATTTAAAACAGTGCAAATTGGAAATAGTGTTTTGACTGATCTGAGTTTGAAAATTTGCATCTCCAGCTTGGAATGGTATTTTGAGTTGATTCTTGAGGTTTTGAAACTGTCTTGATGTTCTCTTCAATTTTCGTGTTCATACCAAAAGCTAATTCTCAAAGGAAAGTCTCTTAATACGCGGTTATTTTGGAAGTTATATGGTGAAAAATACAAACAAAAAGGTGTTGAAAGTGCAGTTTTGACGCACTAGAAAATTCATAACTCGAACATCATTCATTGTTTTGAGCCAGTTCTGGTGGCTAAAATTTTGTCTTGATGTCATCTACATTTTTCATCTCACGGCCGGAAGTCATTTCTACTCAGAGGGTCTTCGAATATATGAATTTATCAAAGATGTTTGCACAAGAAAACTGTGACAAATGTTCACCTGCTTTATCTTCAGAAAATCATAACTCAGTTGATTATCATCGTATTGAGTTAGTTTCAGTGGCACTGGTTCACAAATTGAGTTGGCTAAATATTTATTTCATCTTTCCAAATCGAACAGTATCCCGAAGTCCTTCGTTTTTGGTCCAAAATGCGCGCAATGCATTTGAAAATCCTGAACCGAGAAATATTGTCATCTGAGACGAAACTTCAAAAAATCATAACTAAAACACTGTTTATCCGATTGAGCCCATCTTCAGACACAATGTTTTCCTCAATGTTGGATACATTTTAGTTTCACATTTCAACTTCGAAATTCATGCTGAGGGACCTTCAAATTTAACCTTAAGGTGTGGGGCTCTGATGAATTGAAAATTTGCATATTTTCTTGTGTTTATTGGAGGCTCATTCATTAAAAAACACTATATATTCTTATTCCCTCCAATTTTCAAAGGACTCTCATAATTAACCAATTCTCAAAAACACTAAAAAACTTTCTCTCATCTTACTTAAGGATCAAAGAGCAACTTTCTCTCATTTTCATCAAGAACACCAATAACTTTTCCAACAACTTTTTAAGATCTAAAAGTCAAAGAAGCTCAATTCTTCTTTGATCTCGAATATGATTGTTTCGATCTCTATACCTAAGCTTCCTCTTCAATTCTACAGTAAGCTTTTCTTGATTTAAGCACTTTTCAAATAAGTAATTCTTAAATAAGCACTTTTATAGATCAATAAATTGAACTTTGATCTAATTTGAATTGTGGAAGTGATTTTGATTATGAAAATGTGAATTGATCTTGAATTATGATGTGAAAATCGGAAATTGGATGATTAAATAACTGCTTATTCAATTCATTGATTTTCATGAAAGCGCTTATTTGAGAAAACAAAATGTTGAAGTTGTTTCAAGTTTAATTGATGATTCTTTATTGATTATGTGTGTTATAATTTGGATCTCTAATTGTGAAAAGATCATGAGTTGAATTTCAGAGATTATGTGTTTGACAAAATGCTTGAGCCATTGTGCCTTGATCTTACCGCGTGATTTAATTAATTTTTGGTTGCGTACAAATTTCCTTGTGTTATGGTCATAGCATAATTGATGTGAATTTGGTTTTTGATCCGATGGAAATTTCAACGAAACTCATGAAACCGGATAGTGAATTCACATGTCGATCGTGCTAAGATCGAGGAATTTGTCGTATAATTTTTGTTGTTTTGGTTTGGGGTCCGATTTGTGTATTCGACACACATGACTTTGTTTTGCATCATGTATCTTGTATAGTTATATTTTATGCAGGTGCTCGGGAATACGGACGTGTCGATACACATTTCGTTCTTGGTTTTCCTAATTGCATTTTGTGCAGGCACTTTGTGATACGGAAGTGTCCGCTACACATTTTGATCTTACTTATTGATACCTCGACGCATATTCTCACTGTATTTCTTTGTTGATGCTAGATTGCTCGAAGTTTTTCGGGTTTCTTATTTTTGCTTTCTTGATACGGATTGTTATCTGTTTGGTATTTCTCTCATACCTTTTTACCGCATTCGTTATCGAATTCTTTATTTATTTCTAGAGATCATGAGAAGTAGGAAGCAGGAAATAAAGAGCGTGTGCTCGAAGTATCTGTTTAAAGACCTGTAGCAGGCACCGCTTTCTGTATGCTAATTGTAAATGTTTAAAATCATACCTTTGAGAGTAACATTCCTATCCTCTGTGACAATACTTCTTCTATTTGTCTCAGCAAAAATCCAATTCTACATTCTAGGGCTAAGCATATAGAAATAAAACATCATTTTATTAGGGACTATATTCAGAAAGGGATTTTAAATTTAAAATTTATTAACACAGACCATCAATGGGTTGATATTTTCACAAAACCTCTTTCTGAAGATAGGTTCAATTTCATTCTGAAACATCTCAGCATGAAGCTCTTCTCAGAATAAAATTGTTTTGATTCCATATCTTAACCTTCAGAACTTTGTTTATTTTTCTGTGAACTACTGATCAATCTTCTTTCAGAACTTTAGAAGTGAAGATTGTATCAGAATCTATCCATGAAGATCTGAGCACTTCATTTCAAGGATAGAAATGTGTTGTTCACTCAAGCAAACAAGTGTCATCCAGTCATCAGCTATTTTCTGAGGCTGAACACGCGTTCATGTTTCTGAAAAAGGCCAAACGCTGATTGGATGCATTGAGACACATGTCATAGGTAACCGTTCCAAATATCTTTCTGAATACCCTAAAATCAGATATCATTAAATGTTAATAATCATTATTAATTTCTCTCTCTTAACGTTTATGTTTTCAAAACCTTTTTAGAAATCTATTTAAACACACTTCACACCATTTACACGCTTTACCTTCACTTTCATTTTCTCTCAAACTTACTGATTTCAGCGTTCTTACTTTCTCAAGAAACCCTTTCAATCTTTTTCACACGACTTCCTCCTCCTTCTTAGAATTTCCTTGTTTTTATAACCTGTTTATCTGTAATATTTTTACAATGTTCTGAACTTATCATTGCGTATGTTTTTCAAAATAAGTGCATTTTTGACTCTGATTATTTGTGCTTTTTGATAACTGACAAAAAAGGGGGGAGAAAGAATGATATTTTTCAATAACGGATTACTGAGACATAAGTCTCAAACATTTTGACATTCTGATCTATTTGAATTTCTTTCTTCTGAAAAGCTTGAACAGGTACAAAATTCTGACGAAAGATGCAGTAAAGTTCTGATGCTCAAAGACTCATGGAATTAAAGGGAAGTAATCAACTCAGGGGGAGTTTTCTCTTCTTAGCTCTGATACCTTTTATTCTTTATTTTTAATTGAAAAAAATCTGGTTTTTGTCATCATCAAAAAGGGGGAGATTGTTAGAACATAGTTTGATTCTACAACCCTCAATTAGAGTTTTGATGATAACAAAATACAAGATTAAATAAATTGTAAGATTTATATGTATAAGACACATATGCTACTTAAAATTATGTTGTGTATTTACAGAAGCTCTGATGGAATCAGCATCAGAAGATCAGTATCAACATCAGCATCAGAAGATATGTCAGCATCAGAAGATCAATAGCATATGCTACACGCTGAAGCTACCAGATCATACGCTGAAGCTTGATGACCAGAATCTACGCATCAACATAAAACACTCTGACTCTGATCAAGATCCTTACCAAGTCATCAGCACTCAGAAGCGTCAGCATAAGTTAAAGCAAAGAACACTCTGAAGCGTTACTAAGCATTCAAGACAGATTAATTACCAACGACTTTATTCAAGACAATATCTTCTCAAAAAGGAAAGAACGTTATTATCATTGAAAGTGCTTTATAGACAACAACGTATCTTTGCCTTGGCTATATATACAAGTCTGTGTGAGAAAAGATACACGCATATACATGCCTACAAAAACGCACGCACTCATACATTTTGCTAAGCCTTCAAACCACGCCTACGCAAAAGCATTAGCAATTCAGTTTTTATTCCAAGCTTATATTTGTGTATTATCACAGTTGTGATATATAGTTTTGTTAGAAAACATTAACACACATCATTGTTCAATTATCTGTAAAGAAATTCCCTTGAGATAAACAGGTTTGTGGTTATACTCAAGAAGGCTTTAACAGTTGTTAAAGTGGTTGTTGTATCCCTTTGAATATAGTAGATTAAGACCTCGTTGGAGAGAGGCGAAATCACCTTGACGGGTGGATTGGAGTAGTTTGAGATTAAATGAACCAGGATAAAAATACAGTGTTGTCTAAGCTTTCTTTTTAAGATTTACAATTCAACCCCCCTTCTTGTGTTTTTCACATCTTCAATTGGCATCAGAGCGCCTGGTTCTGAGCTTATAACACTTAACCGTGTCAGTACAAGATCCAGCGTCAGAAAAACACAATGGCAGGACCAAATCAAAACATTAGCAATGACAACAATGAAGAAAGAGACAGATTCAGTGGCAAACCTCCAGTCTTTGATGGAGAGAACTTTGACTACTGGAAAGACAGAATTGAGAGTTTCTTTCTGGCCCATGATGCTGATCTGTGGGACATGGTGACTGATGGATACACGCACCCAGTGGATGGAAGTGGTCAGAATATTGACAGGAAAACAATGTCTGATCAGCAAGAGCGTGATTTCAGAAATCATCACAAGGCCAGAACAATTCTTCTCAGTGCCATCTCTTATTCAAAATATGAAAAGATATCAAACAGAGACACTGCAAAGAATATGTTTGACTCTCTAAGAATGACGCATGAAGGCAACATTCAAGTCAAAGAAACCAAAGCTCTTGCGCTCATTCAGAAGTATGAGGCATTCAAGATGGAAGAGAGTGAATCAATAGAGACTATGTTTTCAAGATTTCAAATTCTTGTTGCTGGTCTAAAAGTTCTTGACAAAGGATATTCCACTGCTGATCATGTTAAGAAGATCATCAGAAGCTTGCCAAAATAGTGGAGGCCAATGGTCACAGCGCTTAAGCTAGCCAAGGATCTCAACAAAATCTCTCTGGAGGAACTTGTCAGCTCCCTCAGAAGTCACGAGATAGAGCTAGAAGCAGATGAACCTCAAAAGCAAGGTAAGCCACTAGCTTTAAAATCTAACAGAAATTTGATTCCAAAGTTTTGCAGGCTATAGAAGAAACCTCTAATGGGTCCTCATCAGAAGAATATGAATTGTCTCTCCTCTCCAGAAGGGTGAACCAATTATGGAAGCAGAGGCAAAGGAAGTTCAGGAATCCCAGAAGATCAGAAAATCAGAATGAATCTTTCTCCAGATACAGAAGGTCAGAATCCTCCTCTGGACACATAAGATCTGAAGGTTCTTCAGGAAACAGAAGGCCAAACAACAAAGACATCATCTGCTATGAGTGTAACGAGCATGGGCACTACAAAAGTGATTGCCCAAAGCTTCAGAAGGAAAAGCCTAAAAAGAAGCTTGGTAAGGAAAAGAAGAAAAGTCTCATGGGTACATGGGATGATTCTGACACATCTGAAGCTGACTCAGAATCAGATGATGAAAGAGCAAACATAGCTCTCATGGCAAACATAACAGAAGACAGTGAAGCTTCTGAGTCAGACTCTGAATCAGATACAGAAGAGGTATTCCCTGACTTTGCTATAAACTTTACTAAGGCTGAACTAGCTGAAAGCCTTAATGAAATTCTGGAAAGATATCAGCAGATCAGAGTCAAATTCAGAAACCTGAAAAGGAATCTTGCTTCTGACTCTGATAAGACTGAGAGTCTCAAATTGGAGAATTCTGAGTTAAAAGATAAAATTTCAAAATTAGAAAATCTATTGAAAAACTCTCAGAAGGAAACAATCCCTGAAACTCCCAGCAGTACTGATGAGATCATCAAGGAGTATGATCACAACTTTCAGAAGTTTCTAGCTAAAAACATAGATAGAAGCAAAATGGCTTCAATGATCTATGGAGTTAGCATAAATGGCAGAAAAGGAATAGGATACCAAGGTAAGGTACCTACACCAAAAAATGCCATGGATTTAGTTATAAAATGTACTCCACTTGATTCACACTTTATATATGGTCACACACATGACATCAAATATACAAGTAGTAATTATTCTGTCAAACCAAAATTCAACCAGAGTTTTGGTAAAACTAACAAATCAGGACCCAAGAAAATATGGGTACCTAAGGATAAAATAATACATGTGGCAGATATCTTTAGCAACAAAGCAGAAACACCAGTCATGGTACCTGGACTCTGGCTGCTCACGACACATGACGGGAAGAAGGCATATGTTCCAAAGCCTGGAACTTAAGCCTGGAGGCCACGTAGGTTTTGGAGGCAATCAGAGAGGAAAGATCATTGGCTCTGGAACAGTAGGTAATGGAAATCTTCCCTCTATAAGTAATGTTTTATTAGTAGATGGATTAATGCATAACCTGTTATCCATAAGTCAATTAAGTGATAACGGTTATGATATAATCTTTAATCAAAATTCATGCAAAGCTGTTAGTCAGAAATATGGGACTATCCTATTTAATGGAAAGAGGAGAAACAACATTTATAAAATAAAACTTTCTGAACTAAAAAGACAGAATGTAAAGTGTCTTCTGTCTGTTAACAACGAGCAATGGATCTGGCACAGAATATTAGGACATGTTAGTATGAGAAGAATATCTCAGATTAACAAACTCAATATGGTCAGAGGACTTCCTAACCTGAAGTTCAATTCAGATGCTATGTGTGAAGCATGTTAGAAAGGAAAGTTTGCAAAACCAGCTTTTAAATCCAAAAACGTTGTTTCCACCTCTAAGCCATTAGAACTTCTGCACATTGACTTATTTGGACCAGTTAAAACTGCTTCAGTCAGTGGCAAGAAGTATGGGTTAGTAATCGTAGATGACTATAGCAGATGGACATGGGTAAAGTTCTTAAGACACAAGGACGAGTCACACTCTGTGTTTGTCACCTTCTGCAACCAAGTTCAGAATGAAAAGGATCTTAGAATTGTCAAAGTCAGAAGTGATCATGGTGGAGAATTTGAAAACAAAGATTTTAAGTCATTCTTTAATGACAAAGGCATTCTGCATGATTTCTCTTGTCCTAGAACTCCCCAGCAAAATGGAGTTGTAGAACGAAAGAACAAAACATTGCAAGAAATGGCCAGAACCATGATCAACGAGACTAACGTTGCTAAGATCTTCTGGACAGAGGCAATAAACACAGCGTGTTACATTCAGAATAGAATCTCCATAAGACCTATTCTGGAAAAGACTCCATATGAATTGTGGAAGAACAGAAAGCCCAACATTTCCTATTTTCATCCATTTGGATGTACATGTTTTATTTTGAATACAAAAAATTATTTGAACAAGTTTGACTCTAAAGCACAAAAGTGTATTATGTTAGGATACTCTGAACGCTCAAGAGGGTACAGAGTATACAATACAGAAACACAGATTGTGGAAGAATCAATCAGTGTTTGTTTTGATGATAAGCTTGACTCTCAAAAGTCAAAGCAGAATGAATTCCTTGCAGGTATGGAAGTTGAACTTACAGGTACTAAAGACAATTCATCAGAAGCACTTAACAGATACACTCCCTCAACATCAGAAAGAAGCACTGCAAGCAATCCAACACCTTCTATTGATCAACTCCAGAAAAGACCATCCAGAAGCAGCATGGATCACCCAGAAGAAACAATCCTAGGAAGAAAGGAAGATCCAACCAGAACAAGATCTAGCTTCAGAAACTCTGAAGAATCCCTCATGCGACTTGTTTCTCTAATTGAACCATCAACAATTGATGAAGCACTTCTGGACAATGACTGGATTCTAGCAATGCAAGAGGAGCTAAATCAATTCACAAGAAATGACGTATGGGATCCAGTTCCCAAACCAAAAGGATTCAACGTCATTGGAACAAAATGGGTGTTCAGAAACAAACTGAACGAACAACGTGAAGTCATCAGAAACAAAGCACGATTGGTAGCACAAGGTTATAGTCAGCAAGAGGGGATAGACTATACATAAACCTTTGCTCCAGTCGCCAGGTTAGAATCTATCAGACTCTTAATCTCATTTGCTGTTAATAAAGGCATCACTCTGTATCAGATGGATGTTAAGAGTGCATTCTTAAATGGATATATAGAAGAAGAGGTATATGTGCACCAACCCCCTGGTTTTGAAAGTTCCAAAAATCCAGAATATGTTTTCAAACTAAAGAAGTCACTCTATGGTCTGAAACAAGCTCCCAGAGCTTGGTATGAAAGACTAAGTAACTTCCTGTTAGAAAAGAAATTTACCAGAGGGAAAGTGGACACAACCTTATTCTGTAAGACAGTTAAGAATGACATTTTAGTATGTCAGATTTATGTTGATGACATCATATTTGGATCTACTAAACCTTCTCTGGGAAGAAAGTTTGCTAAGTGTATGCAGGAAGAATTTGAGATGATCCTAATGGGGGAAATAAAATTATTTCTGGGCATCCAGATTAATCAAACCCCAGAAGGAACTTACATTCATCAGAGCAAATATGTCAGAGAACTTCTGAAGAAATTTGATCTCTCAGAATGTAAGCCATCAAAGATTCCAATGCATCCCACATGCATTCTGGAAAGAGAAGAGGTAAGTAAAAAGGTAGAACAGAAGGTCTACAGAGGTATGATTGGTTCTCTTCTATATCTGACGGCTTCAAGGCCTAACATTTTATTTAGTGTATGCATTTGTGCTAGATTCCAATCAGATCCTAGAGAATCTCACTTAACAGCAGTTAAGAGAATTTTCAAGTATCTGAAAGGTACTACTAATCTGGGTTTATTTTATAGAAAATCAAGTGATTACAGCTTAGTAGGATACTGTGATGCTGATTTTGCTGGAGACAGAGTAGAACGTAAAAGCACTTCTGGAAGCTACCACTTTCTGGGAGAAAATCTGATCTCATGATCCAGCAAAAGATAATCCACAATTGCTCTATCAACAGCAGAAGCTGAATACATAGCAGCAGCTGGATGCAGCACACAAATGCTCTGGATGAAAAGTCAACTTGAGGACTTCCAGATATTTGAGAGTAACATTCCTATCCTCTGTGACAATACTTCTGCTATTTGTCTCAGCAAAAATCCAATTCTACATTCTAGGGCTAAGCATATAGAAATAAAACATCATTTTATTAGGGACTATATTCAGAAAGGGATTTTAAATTTAAAATTTATTAACACAGACCATCAATGGGCTGGTATTTTCACAAAACCTCTTTCTGAAGATAGGTTCAACTTCATTCTGAAACATCTCAGCATGAAGCTCTACCCAGAATAAAATTGTTTTGATTCCATATCTTAACCTTCAGAACTTTGTTTATTTTTCTGTGAACTACTGATCAATCTTCTTTCAGAACTTTAGAAGTGCAGATTGTATCAGAATCTATCCATGAAGATCTGAGCGCTTCATTTCAAGGATAGAAATGTGTTGTTCACTCAAGAAAACAAGTGTCATCCAGTCATCAGCTATTTTCTGAGGCTGAACACGCGTTCACGTTTCTGAAAAAGGCAAAGCGCTGATTGGATGCATTGAGACACATGTCATGGGTAACCGTTCCAAATATCTTTCTGAATCCCCTAAAATCAGATATCATTAAATGCTAATAATCATTATTAATTTCTCTCTCTTAACGTTTATGTTTTCAAAACCTTTTTAGAAATATATTTAAACACACTTCACACCATTTACATGCTTTACCTTCACTTTCATTTTCTCTCAAACTTACTGATTTCAGCGTTCTTACTTTCTCAAGAAACCCTTTCAATCTTTTTCACACGACTTCCTCCTCCTTCTTAGAATTTCCTTGTTTTTATAACCTGTTTATCTGTAATATTTTTACAATGTTCTGAACTTATCATTGCGTATGTTTTTCAAAATAAGTTCATTTTTTACTCTGATTATTTGTGCTTTTTGATAACTGATAAAAAGGGGGAGAAAGAATGATATTTTTCAATAACGGATTACTGAGACATAAGTCTCAAACATTTTGACATTCTGATCTATTTGAATTTCTTTCTTCTGAAAAGCTTGAACAGGTACAAAATTCTGATGAAAGATGCAGTAAAGTTCTGATGCTCAAAGACTCATGGAATTAAAGGGAAGTAATCAACTCGGGGGGAGTTTTCTCTTCTTAGCTCTGATACCTTTTATTCTTTATTTTTAATTGAAAAAAATCTAGTTTTTGTTATCATCAAAAAGGGGGAGATTGTTAGAACATAGTTTGATTCTACAACCCTCAATTAGAGTTTTGATGATAACAAAATACAAGATTAAATAAATTGTAAGATTTATATGTATAAGACACATATGCTACTTAAAATTATGTTGTGTATTTACAGAAGTTCTGATGGAATCAGCATCAGAAGATCAGTATCAACATCAGCATCAGAAGATGTGTCAGCATCAGAAGATCAATAACATATGCTACACACTGAAGCTACCAGATCATACGCTGAAGCTTGATGACCAGAATCTACGCATCAACATAAAACACTCTGACTCTGATCAAGATCCTTACCAAGTCATCAGCACTCAGAAGCGTCAGCATAAGTTAAAGCAAAGAACACTCTGAAGTGTTACTAAGCATTCAAGATAGATTAATTACCAACGGCTTTATTCAAGACAAGATCTTCTCAAAAAGGAAAGAACATTATTATCATTGAAAGTGCTTTATGGACAACAACGTATCTTTGCCTTGGATATATATACAAGTCTGTGTGAGAAAAGATGCACGCATATACACGCCTACAAAAACGCACGCACTCATACATTTTGCTAAGCCTTCAAACCACGCCTACGCAAAAGCATTAGCAATTCAGTTTTTATTCCAAGCTTATATTTGTGTATTATCACAGTTGTGATATATAGTTTTGTTAGAAAACATTAACACACATCATTGTTCAATTATCTGTAAAGAAATTCCCTTGAGATAAACTGGTTTATGGTTATACTCAAGAAGGCTTTAACAGTTGTTAAAGTGGTTGTTGTATCCCTTTGAATATAGTGGATTAAGACCTCGTTGGAGAGAGGCGAAATCACCTTGACGGGTGGACTGGAGTAGTTTGAGATCAAACGAACCAGGATAAAAATAGTGTTGTCTAAGCTTTCATTTTAAGATTTATAATTCAACCCCCCTTCTTGTGTTTTTCACATCTTCAGTAAGTTCCCTTCTGCTACAGGTCGTAAGTCTCCAAAGGTCGAGCCGTGGTGGATTGATTCGAACCTAACATTGTTCAATTAAAAAACACAAAACAAACCGAAACATGTGAGCCGAACTATGGCTTCTCTGATTCTTTAAAAGAGATACGTAGGTATTTCGGTAGAGCCTGAACGAGCATAACTTTTATTTTCCCTACATTATTTTCTCTTTTCTTTTACATACATTCCCTTTTCAGCTTTAAGCCTAGATATAGATCCTAACACACCCATAATATTGACAACAAGAGTTGATACCATAGAGTACTACGGGCGTGTGGGGTGCTAATACCTTCCCCTCACGTAACAGACTCCCTTACCAGATCTCTCAGTTGCAAGACTATGATTTCACCCCTTCAGGTTTTATCGATGTCTACCTTTCACTTCCCATTGGTATAAGAGACGTTTGATGGCAACTACATTGATTTCATTATCAGATGAATCTTCAGCCGGTTGTTTCATTTGTCAATCGACTTTTTTTTCTAAGAGCATGTTTGTTCCTTTCCACTACAGGTCAAAAAATATCCAATAGTCAAGAAGCAGTGGAATGATTAAATTTAACATGTTCAACTAAAAAACACAAAACCACTGTAATATGGTGGGAGAACTGACTGTTATACTGGTTTTGCATTTGTATTCGCATATGTTGCGGGAAACAAGAGTCGTCACTGACTTTTCTTTTATCCAGCAAAGGAAAGGGTGAAAAGAACAGAAAAAGACCTTTCGAGAGTTTTCTGAGTAAGGGGGGTAGATTATAGAATGGGAAGGTTTTGGAACCCTTTCCATCTGTAATTATCTATGGTTGTGTGTTTTGAAAAGTATTTTTGAAATTGCCTTAGTACGAAGAACTTTGTAATGTTTCTCGGAATGGAAGAGAACGTATACAAAGTGTTTGAAAATGTTTTTTGAAAGAGTTTTTGTGTAAGTGTAAAAATTGTTTAAGCGAGAATCTAACAACTATCTACTTTACTCGAAAGGTTTTTCATTTCCTCTTTTCCTTTAGACAGTGTTATCTTACTATTAGTGAGTAGGTAACCCTAGTTGTTAGATGTTTGAGGGACATTCGAAGGGACGTTTATACAGTCACAAAAGCAACTGGGCAAGAAACTTTAGTAACTACCCTAGGGTTTTTAAGATCATATCGAGGCAACATCGAGAGGGTCATCAAGGGACTTATGGTCTTTAATCCGGAGGGTAGCCACTAAAATATCTCACGTTTCGAGAGATGTGACTATTTTTTTCCGAAGGAAACCAAAGTGGGATACCCTAAAGGTGTATATGTGAAATTGTGTTGTATTCAGTTATTTTTGTATTGCGTTAGGTTTGCTAGCGTTTTGTTTTATTCTTGCCATACAATCCTATTAGTCATGCATCTAGACAGTTAATAGTTTGCAGTAATTAAAAGTGTGGAAATATAAATCTAGCTATTACAAGGCTTCGGGGAGAGGGATTATTACAAGTCCAAAACTTGAGGGAAAATAAATAAAAACAGTAAATTAAAAAGTCCTAATTTAATTCTATTATATCCCATGAGCAAGTACATTAATATGAAAACAAAGCAGAAATATCAAACGCGCGCGAAATGGAAAAGAAGTCTAAACCCTAAAAAGGAAAATCTTTTTGTTTGTTTTTGTTTTATGTAAGAAAATGTTTAATTGATAATTAATTAAATAATATAGATCTAAAGAAAAAAATTAATTATAAAATTAAATTAAAATTTAAAAAGAAATTAATTCTAAGTTTTTTTTTTGTATTTTTATCATGAATAAAAGAAATTAAATGAATTAAATCCTAGGTCTATTTATTTTTAAATTAAATAAAAGGTTAAAGTTTTTATTTAATTAATTTACCAAGTTAATTTAATTAAAAAAATACTAACCTAATATTTTTATGATTTTTTGATTTTAATGTTGTAATGAAATAAAATTGATTAAAGTAGAAATGTTAATTAAAACAAAATAAAGAAAATTGAAATGGACATGCAAACAAATTGAAATAGGGGGTGCGCTTCAAAGAAGTATCAGGCCTATCAGCAAGAGGGCCTAGGCGCTGCAAAAATAGTTAGGGAGTGAAAATAAACAGAAACCCTGGGTCCAATGACAAGAGGGCCCGGACGCCTGTGGGATCTGCAAACCAAAGGTTAGAAAAAATAAAAATTTGTTTTCTGCCTGGGACGAACCCAGGACCTGGAAGATGAGGACCCTAAGAATGGAGTTCTTGGATTCATGTATCTAATCTCGCATGTAACACGTTAGATCTACCCAAAACATCAATAATAATATGAATGTATGCATAAAACTTATTTAAATTACATAGTTTAGAGGATTTGAGATTCAAAATTTTACCGAAAACTGTAGGATGGTTATAAGGAGGATCTGGGACGTGTAAGGCTTGAACCTGGGCTCTTGAGGACTCCTGGGAAACTCAGGAGAGGGTTGATGATTTTGGTTTGGGTTGATATCGCCTGGAAGTGAAGTTACAGATTTTGCAACTTTTTGATTTTTTTTGAGAATTTTGAGAAGACTTTTGGAGAGCTTTTTGAAGAGGAATTTCGTGATCCCTTTGGCTTGTAATGTTATGTATTTATAGAGGTAAGATAGGAGTGAACAAACATGGTAAAGAATCAATGCATTCATGGCCTTGGAGACAAGGATAAAACACATTGAAAAATGTCCATATTTGTGATATCTTTGCCTCTTTGGTCACTTGCATGAACCTGGTCCCTTTGGATGTATCTTGCACGAAAATGTAGGCCTTCTAATAGATCAAATCAAAACCAAATGTCATGGCCCATTATTCTTTGTATTTTTATTTAATTTATTTGATTTAATTCATATTTAAATGAATAAAAATTCAAATAAATAGAAATAAAAATAAAAATAGTTCATGGTTAGGTTTAGAGGTCCTTTGGTATGTCATAAACATGTTTGAACGCTAAAAGTTAGGTCCATTAACCTGAAAATGCAATTTTTCTGAGTTGACTTCATGCATTTTTCATAAATTTTCTCAACTTGTGCAAACCATAACTTGCTCAATTTTCATATTTTGAATATGATATTTGTCTTTTTGGAAATCCCAAGATGTCCTCTACAATATCTTTGTCGATAAGTTTTGCTTTTGAAGACATTATCTTAATGTAAGTTGTCTTGACAAAAAGTGTCTTTTGTTGACTTTTTGAAAATGACCTGTAATGTATGAGCTCATATCTTCCAAATGATGCATTTCTTGAGCTTGAGGATTAAAGAGAAGTTGTAGGGAATTGGATTATCTTCAAAATTATCTTTGGTTGGAGGAAAATGGATGAAGAATGTGAATGTTATGCATGGTCAAAGTTTAGTTGACTTTTCCTATAGAAACCCTAATTTAGCAATTCTTGACTTTTGATAAATTAAGAGCATTCCTTGAGGAATCATGATCAACCCTTGATCAAATAATGGACATAACTTCAAAATGTTGATGTTGACCAAAAATATGAAAGTTTGACTGTATATTAGCCATAATTGACTTTTGACCTAGTATAGTTGATTTTCAAACACTTGGGCAGTTGACTGAGAAAACTTGTAGTGTAAGGCATGAAATTTGGAATGGACAATCTTGAAGACATATTAGGACCATGGAAAACACTTGAGACCATTGGAGCTCACATTTCTTGGTGAAAAGTGAAACCCTAGTTGAAAGGCCATTGCTTAGGAGAAGAATTTGTCTGATCAATTCTTGGTCAACCTTGAGCAATTGAAGACCTTAATGAACACGTCTTGGGTAAAATGGGAGGGTAAATTTTGGGATACAATAGCTACCCCTGTTCAATCTTCTTAAACATGAGGGTTTAGATTGGCTCGTCTGCCTTTCGTAATCTGAAGGTAGAAGATGATTGAACACTAGAGTGCCCAGAAATTTACAGTCACATATACATGAAGTAACACTGTTGGTTGATGATATCGGGAATGGGCTTACAAATGCCAGTTGGAGAAGATAATGGATAGTCTTCAGAGATGGGCTTAAAGATGCCATCCAAAGTAACTGTTTATAGGAGTATCAGAATGAACTTGCATCTAGTGTTATTTGAATGAAATGCTGGAAAGAGACTGTGTCAAGCCGCGTCCAGAAATGTATTAGAAGGCAATCGTGTAAGGCTGCTTTAGGATGAGTCTGTGTTAGTCTACCCCTGGAAATGTCTTAGTATGAACTTGTGTAAGATTTCTTCGGGATGAGCCCGTGTTAGACTACATATGTAAATGTCATAGTAGGAACTTGTGTAAGATCGCTTCAAGATGAGCCCGTGTGAAGCCGCATATGAAAGGTTATTAGAGGGAACCCGTGTAAGATTGCTTCAGGAAGAGCCTATGTAAAGATTCATTTCATAAGGAGAAGGAATCCATGTAAGATTGCTTCAGGATGAGCCCGTGTAAAGTTGCATTTGGAATTTGTGAGAAGGAATATGTGTAATATTGCTTCAGGATGAGCCCGTGTAAAGCCGCATCTCGAGATTATGATAAGGAACTCGTGTAAGATTGTTTCAGGATGATCCCGTGTAAAGCTGCATCTGGAGATCATGAGAAGGAACCCGTGTAAGATTGATTCAGGATGAGCCCGTGTGAAGCTGCATCTGAAATTTGCGAGAAAGATTCTATTGTAAGATTGCTTCAGGATGAGCCCGTGTAAAGCTGCATCTAGAGATCATGAGAAGGAAACCGTGTAAGATTGCTTCAGGATGAGCCCATGTGAAGCTGCATCTGAAAATTGCGAGAAGGAATCTGTGTAAGATTGTTTCAAGATGGACCTGTGTAAAGCTGCATCTGGGGGGTTATTAGAAGGAACCCGTGTAAGATTTCTTCAGGAAGAGCCCGTGTAAAGCTACATTTCAGGATGAGAAGGAATCCGTGTAAGATTGCATCAGGATGAACCCGGGTAAAGCTGCATTTGGAAATTGTGAGAAGGAATCTGCGTAAGATTGTTTCAGGATGAGCCCGTGTAAAGCTACATTTGGAAATATATTTGAAGAGCCTGGGTAGGGCTGCTTCATCTGGTTGTGTAGATAGTTGCCCCGTTTTGTTTCGGGAATTGATCCATAATTAGATGTTCGCAGATAGTTTCCCTATCTTGTTTCAGGAATTAATCTGGAACTGTTTTTGTTGGTTGTTTAGATAGTTTCCCTGTCTGGTTTTGGGCATTAATATGTGACCTGTTTTTGGCTAGTCACATAGATAGTTTCCCCGTCTGGTTTCAAGCATTAATCTGTGACCTACTAAATTTATTGGTAAACCCTTCCTGCTCCGGGAGTTCATACCACTTGGTCGTGTAGATAGTTTCCCCGCCTGGTTTCAGGCATTAATCTTTGACCTGTTATGCATAAGTTGATAGTATTTGTCAGTCTGCGAATTCAACCTGAAAAGGTAAAGTCAGTTTCATGCAATGTCATGATGTATGAATTGCATGATGCTCTCAAAATAAATGAGAATGTTATATTCATTTCAGTTATGCAGATGCTACGATGTATTGTAAATGTTGTATGACTGTAATATGTGAGTGTATCAGTTGCTCTTTATGGTGTCTTTGTACTAAGAGAAGATAAATCCTTGATTGCTGTTGGGGATGCAGAATGTGATTCTTCAATATTTGTTGAATTTGAATTGTTGGGAGATGAACTTTCGTGGCTAGAGAAATAAACTCTACTAGGGAAAGAAAACTCTGTAAATTGCTTGGAGATTTTTATGAAGCCCTGTTGGGGAACCCAAGAAGTTTATGAACCAAGTCGAAGAAATCTCCAAGATGTTACAGAGATGATTGAAGCTTTTGATCTATTAAGAAGATGCTGGAATGTATGAAATTGATAGGTTATATACTGAAGACATGACACTGACTTTACGGGAGGACATCTCTGTCTCCATACCTACTGGGGAATGTATCCTTACTGATGACAAACTCTGCGAAGATAGTTCCCTAGGGGTGGTTACTTTGTGGGGATTTTGTGGATGGTTTGAATGTTATCCCAACTCCTTGAGTCTTGAGTAAATGTTGATCAGGGTAGTAAGCCTTCTATTGATAGAAAAGTGACGAGATGACGGGACATATTCGTGTGCTTTAATCCCTAACTTTTTCCTGGACTGTCCTTTCAGATTTTTAGTCCACCGGGATACCCTTTTTTCCCAAGCCGCCTTTTCAGGTTTTCGATTTACCGGGTGTACAGTTTTATTTATATATCCCTAATTTTTGACCGAACTCCTTTGGTTCGTTGGGATGCCCTTACTTTTACCTAGGCCAGTAAACCTAGCTGGTCTTTTTCATGCGTAGTATTTTTCGACCATGTCCACATTCACAGGGTGCGGGAAATTGTCATTGTCCATAGTAGTAAGTGTTACAGCACTGCCAGAAAATGTTTTCTTGATCGCACATGGCCCTTCCCGTTCAATCCCCCAAGTGATTCAAATGGAGGTCTGCCTTTGGCTATTCAGAACTTTTGAGGGATTCCTTGAATCATGACTCGACTTCCCCCATATTAGTTTAGACACCATGTCATGTCTCTTGATTATGAAAGGCCTTTTATTGGAAATTTCTTTCCATCTGAGGTGATTTTTTTCATTGAGAGGATTTTTGTTCATTGAATATTCATCGTGCGAATTTCACTGTTTTTGAACAATTAGTTATATGCAAACAGTGGTATTAAAAATGCAAAGCTTATGTTTGTCTTGAAGTTTTTGAAAATGCATTTTTTAGTAAAACAAAATTTGCAAGAATGTGATATCAACTCAGGATTTATAGCCAGCCTTACAAGAGTCAAGATACCTTTTTGTAACAATATGCTTTCAAACTAACCCATGCTTCAGCTAGGACTTTTAGGGGTTGTAACGTAGCCTGGTTCACGGTTTAAGAAACAAAGGATAAAGGCTCGAAATTTATTTGTACCCAACCCATTCTTCATGATGTTCTTCAGTCCTATACTCAGTTAACTGTGCGTTTAGATCCCAATTGAGTTCTGGAATCCATGCCCTAATATTTCAGGGATGGTTCGGATAATGAAAGTTTATTTGTGAAGTCAGTCATTTTTGTAACCTTTTCTTTTTGTTTAGGATTTGTAGCGACCTCTTTTTTTTATTATCCCCACTTTTTGCCTGGACTGTTTTTTTGTGATTACAGTCAGCGGGACGCACCAGTTTTTTTTCTTAAGTCTCCTTCATAGGTTTTGACTTAGCGGGCTTTTCTTTTGAGAGATAATGACTGCCTATTTTAATGATTATATGGAACCATCACCATATTTTATTTTGGAAGGATACCTCTGACACTACTCGTCATGTACGAAGGGAAAGCTTGTGATTGAATACACCATTGAATTAATTGAGAAACTACCTTATCCATGTTATGATTAAAGGTTTTAATTTGTGTGAAAAAGAAAACTCCTACTTCTTAGGCTCAAAGGGGTTGAGTAGGGATTATCCTCCTTATAACTCCACTGTTTAGGATTTGAAACAACGCTTGTACATCGTCAGCAAGGTCTGTTCAAAAGCATATTGTATGAGATTGTGGTATCGTTTTCGTCATCCTCCCTCTAAAGGCTTACATCTTTCAATCGAGAGTTGAATATCACAAAAAGGAATTAAAAGCATAATTTAAGTATAGTGACAACGAATGGATTAATTCAAGACAAACATATGCAATGCATTAATGAAATAACAGAGTTTGACATTAAATAATTGTTTGAACAATCAAAAGAAAACTACAACTTGAAAATTCTAATGAACAAAAAAGCCTCTTTGTCTGAACTTGTCACTTCAGATGGTGTGCCTTTGAGGGATGGCGGAAGAGTTCAGTCTGACCATCTTGTGTGAACTCTAGCACCCCTTTGTCGATCAAGTCCTGAATCTTATTCTTCAATGCCCAACAGCTATTCGTATCATGTCTAGGGCTATTGGAATGGTATGCATACATTGCATCAGGACGATAGCTAGGAGCGGAGGTATTAGGATTTTGAGGAGGATCCCTCAACGTAATCAACTCCATATTTAACATGTGTTGCATTACATGAGCCAAGGACATGTTGATTTTGGTGAATTTCCTTGTAGTCGTGTCCTGCTTATGCTGATTGACTTGTTGTTGTTGTTGCATCGGCACTGGATTAGAGATACGCACTACCCCCATAGATTGGTTGAGATTACTCTTATTGCGGCCCTTCTAGTCGTACACAGTACTGGACTCCTTCTTTCCATGGTATGGTTTCTTTTGAGTACTTGAAGATGCAGCCCCTTGAATTTCACTGCTCCTGAGTTTATTTTCGATGTGCTCCCGCATGAACATGTCACCCAATTCACTATCCTCCAAGAGAGGTTGACCGTTAATTACGCCCCAAATTCTAGCAGGTTTCCCCAGACGGTCGTATTTGTCCTGATGAAGCTTATTGATGAGAATCCTCAACTCTTCTTGTCCCCGAGCTAAATTTCGGATAAGAGTCATTTGGCTATTCATCTGGATTCTCATCATTTCCATCTCAGCTTGAAGTTGTTCTAACTGGTCATCCTTGTTATCGTCAGGATTTTTCTTGGTCAAGTTCCCACCGAGGAGTGCTTTCAATTCTTCTTTCCCCATGGATAGATTTAGGAACATTTCCTTAAATTGAGCATCTTGAGTTTGGAGATCTCTGTCGTTTTGTTTGAGATCCATTTTCCTTGCTGAAATAAACAGCAGGAAAATGAGAAACTTGTACTGGAAGACCTGTTATATAATGACATGCATGCAATGTTTTCAAGGATCTCGTGGGGTAAACACAAGAAGCTGTTAGAATCCGACTGCAGCTTTGATTGAAGGACTTCGTATCGTTGAAGGTCCTTCTAAGAGAATCAAGCTCACAATGTCGAGTGGGTCATAGTCTCTAACTCAAGTTGTTGTGGTTTGGTCTTTTGACGACATTGGCTAGAGGAAAATAAATCCCCTTTCCCCTTGCTAGACGTCTGATTTATCATAACCTGCACCACAGGCCCTTGATATCCTTGAAATGGTTAGTGAAATGAGAATGGATGTTATGATGCATGATGTTATGTTTGAAAAATTAATCACACACAAGACCTTAGGTTTAGGATTTCATGGGGTTTATAGGAAAGTACCATCTTGAAGTTTGGTTGATTCAACCTGTACTAGAAATACTAATCGGGTTCAAGGGAATCTCAATATCACAGATCTTTCTTCATCGACCACTGTTTCAGCACAAGCCTCTTTATTGGAGACTGAAATATCCCGAAAGTCCGATCTTAATGAGCGTAGTATCGAGTATTAACCAACTTCGGACTGCACCAAAGCCGGCTATCTCACTACTTCCTAATGGCCAAGTTGTTCAATTAAAGGTTCTAAGGTCAGTTAGTGCTTCATGACACCACACAACGGCCCCGTATTCTCCTTGACTAAACTCAAGGGCTACCATTACCAACAAATGTGTCACACAAACGTAGATATCGCTTCAACCATGCTGGTATACCCCACACAGTCCCCACGATCTATAGCTAGTTACCTAATAATGTTCCCCAGATTCGGGTGTAGGATCTTTTAGTAACATCCCAAACAAGCTCACAAAAGTAAAGCATACAAAACACACAATGTAAAGCAATTTAAAATGAACTAAATTCTAAGGTAACCCCACTTTATAAGTCTTTCCCCAGCAGAGTCGTCAGTTCTGTGATACAGTGGCAGAACCGACTGTTATACTGGTTTTTTGTTTGTATTCACAAATGTTGCGGTAAACAAGAGTCGCCACGGACTTTTCTTTTATCCAACAAAGGAAAGTGAAAATAACATAAAAAGACTTTTTGAGAGTTTTTTGAGTAAGGGGGGTATTATGGAAAGGGAAGGTGTTAGCACCCATTCCATCTGTAGTTATCTACGGGCTCTTAGATGCTTAGCACATTTTGAAATACCTTGTACTTTGTGTATTTTTAAAAGTATTTTTGAAAGCGCCTTAGTACGGCGAACTTTGTAATGTTTCTCGGAATGGTAGAGAACGTATATAAAGTGTTTGAAAATGTTTTTTGAAAGAGGTTTTGTATAAGCGTAAATATTTTTTAAGCGAGGATCTAACAGCTATCTACTTTACTCGAAAGGTTGTTCTTTTTCTCTTTTCCTTTAGACAATTTTGTCCTACTATTAGTGAGTAGGTAGCCCTAGTCGTTTGATGTTTGAGGGATATTCGAAGGGACGTTTATACAGTCACAAAGGCAACTGGGCAAGAAACTTTAGTAACTACCCTAATGTTTTTTAAGATCATACCTACGCAATGTCAAGAGGGTCATCGAGGGACTTATGATCTTTAAATCGGAGGGTAGCCACTAAAGTCTCTCACGTTTTGAGAAATGTGACTTTTTTTCCGAAGGCAACCAAAGTGGGATACCATAGAGGTGTATATGTGAAAATGTGTTGTATTCAGTTATTTTTGTCTTGCGTTAGGTTTGCCAGTGTTTTGTTTTATTCTTGTCATACTATCCGATTAGTCATGTATCTAGACAGTTAATAGTTTGCAGTAATTAAAAGTGCGAAAATATAAATCTAGCTATTACAAGGCTTCGGGGAGGGGGATTATTACAAGTCC
This sequence comes from Vicia faba, assembly GCA_948472305.1. Taxonomy (NCBI): domain Eukaryota; kingdom Viridiplantae; phylum Streptophyta; class Magnoliopsida; order Fabales; family Fabaceae; genus Vicia; species Vicia faba. The sequence goes on from OX451735.1 coordinate 943,766,203, forward strand.
AAAACTTGGGGGGAAATAAAGAAAAGAAGTAAAGTAAAAAGTCCTAATTTAATTCTATTACATCCCATGAGAAAGTACATTAATATAAAAACAAAATAGAAATATCAAACGCGCGCGAAATGGAAAAGACGTCTAAATCCTAAAAAGGAAAATATTTTTGTTTGTTTTTGTTTTATGTAAGCCATTTTTTAACTCATAATTAATTAAATAATCTAGATATAAATAAAACAAATTTTAATTATTAAATAAAATTGAAATTTAAAAAGAAATTAATTCTAAGTTTTTTTTTGTATTTTTATTATGAATAAAAGAAATTAAATTAATTAAATCCTAGGTCTATTTACTTTTAAATTAAATAAAAGGTTAAAGTTATTATTTAATTAATTTACCAATTTAATTTAATTAAAAAAATACTAACCTAATATGTTTATGTTTTTATTTTCATTTTAATGTTTTAATGAAATAAAATTGATTAAAACAGAAATGTTAATTAAAACATAATAAAGAAAATTGAAATGGGTCTGCAAACAAAATGAAATGGGGGTGCGCTTCAAAGAAGTATCAGGCCTATCAGCAAGAGGGTCCAGGCACTGCAAAAATAGTTACGGGGGGAGAATAAACAAAAACCCCACGTCCAATGACAAGAGGAGGGCCCAGGTGCCTGTGGGATTTGCAAAACAAAGGTTAGAAAAATTAAAAATTTGTTTCCTGCCTGGGTCGAACCCAGGACCTAGCAGAGGAGTGCCCTAAGAATGGTGTTCTTGGATTCAGGTACCTAAGCTCGCATGTAACACGTTAGATCTACTCAAAACATCAATAGTAATATGAATGTATGCATAAAACTGATTTAAATTACATAATTTAGAGGATTTGAGATTCAAATTTTTACCGGAAACCATAGGATGGTTATGAGGAGGATCTGGGACATGTAAGACTTGAACATGGGCTTTGGAGGACTCCTGGGAAACTCAGGAGAGGTTTGATGATTTTGGTTTGGGTTGATAGCGCCTGGAAGTGAAGTTACAGATTTTGCAACTTTTTGATTTTTTTTGAGAATTTTGAGAAGACTTTTGGAGAGCTTTTTGAAGAGGAATTTCGTGTTCCCTTTGGCTTGTAATGTTATGTATTTATAGAGGGAGGATATTAGTGAACAAACATGGTAAAGAATCAATGCATTCATGGCCTTGGAGACAAGGATAAAACACATTGAAAAATGTCCATATTTGTGATATCTTTGCCTCATTGGTCACTTACATGAACTTGGTCCCTTTGGATGTATCTTGCATGAAAATATGGGTCTTCTAATAGATCAAATCAAAACAAAATGTTATGGCCCATTATTCTTTGTATTTTTATTTAATTTATTTGATTTAATTAATATTTAAATGAATAAAAATTCAAATAAATAGAAATAAAAATCAAAATAGTGCATGGTTAGGTTTAGAGGTCCTTGGGTATGTCATAAACATGTTTGAACCCTAAAGGTTAGGTCCATTAACCTAAAAATGCAATTTTTCTCAAAGTTGACTTCATGCATTTTCACAAATTTTCCCAACTTGTGCAAACCATAACTTGCTCAATTTTCATCTTTTTTGCAGATGATCTTGGACTTTTTGGAAATAACAAGATGTACCCTATAATCTTATTGTTGATCATTTTTTCTTTTGAAGACATTATCTTGATGTAAGTTGTTGATAACGAGAAAACGTATCATATAATTACTACGCTTTTTACCGATTTTATATTACATTAAGTCGTCTAACCCCCGATTATTCCGAGTTTATTTGTCTTTTTACAGGTATAACATTTGTCAACTCAAACCAATGGAAAAGGACAACATGAAGAAGGCTAGACGATAAACAAAGAGAAAAAGAACTAAAAATACAAAGTTTGGATTTTTGGAGCAGTGACGGGCGTAACACCCCCCAACTTGGAATAACGCTCGTCACACATCACTGACGAGCGTAATGCGCTATTTAAGCGCGTTACGACCGTCACCCACCTGTGACGACCGTCACGCGCGTGAAGATGGATGTTGTAAATGGGTGGAGACTTGGGCAACACAAGGGCAGACTCGTTCTCCTATTTTCCCTCCACTCAGTAACCATGCTCCCTATATTTCCTCCACTCAACCTTTTCTCAAGACACTTTCAACTGCTATTTCCTCTGTTATATATATGTGTGGTAGTGCAAAGCTGCAGGGGTCGAAGGAATTTTCTCAGAACAAATTTATTATTTTTTGCAGTTATTTCTATTTCCTTGTTTTTAGAGTTTTTTCTACATTGCTGTAATTTCTATTTCAAGCTTTAGTTTTAGGTGTTAATTCTTCATTCAAGAATTAACAAAATTCATTTACTTCAATCAAGCTGCAAGGAATATTGTAATACTTCAAGATTACCATAGCAACTTTAATTCCAGGTTTTTATTGCAATTAATATTTATTCAATTTTTGTATTATGCCAATTATTTTTATGAATTATATTTTGAATTGCATTGTTGTTAAATCTATTATGTCCGGCTAAATTATTTGTACCGGTATGTGACTCTTAAGAACCGAAAGAATTCAGTGATACCATGGCCAAAAATATTTATTTATAAAACAATTTCTGGTTTCCAATTTCCAAGATTAATTTAACTATCCTTGTCACGAGAGTGAGAGGTTAATTAACACAATTTTTCCACGAGAGTGGGAAATTAATTAAGGCAAGAACCTGCATGCGAGAGCTGGGGTTCAACCCAGATAGTGGTAAGGAAACATTAATTTTTAAATACACGAGATTGTTTTAATAAATTAATTAAACTCAAATTGTTTTCAAAAAGTGTTATTAAATTTAAACTGCATCCACTAGGTTTAGTAGCATAACTTATTTCATGAACGCGAGAGTGTATGTCTCAAGTTTTTAAACAATTAGTTTTTACCGAAATACTTTATAGGCCAAGCGATTCACCGAATTCCCGAAGTCCGACTATCACATACCGGTATAGCTATTACCATTATTTTAATTAAACTGTTTCCCCCAAAAAATCAAATATTCATCGCTTAGTTAAACAAAACTGTAGCATTAGATAGTATGCTATTGATCCTCAGTCTCTGTGGGTTCGATAATCTTTTAAAACTAGAACGACTGAACTGTATACTTGCAGTTAGTATCCCGACAGACTTATAAAGTCCCGATCAAGTTTTTGGCACCGTTGTCGGGGACTGGTAGTCAATTAATTACGACTCTTCTGTTGCGCGTTTAGACTAGGCAACAAATACCCTTTTTCGATTTGTATGCCAAGGACTCGCTCACAAGGTCAACCACTTGACAAATCGATGGACGAACCTGAATGCATTCTTTCCGTAAGACGTGCAGTCAGGGATTACTGTTTAAATCACGTTATTTCTTTACCCAAACCCGAAATCAAGATTGATTCTGAAACAGATTCTAATTCTTCCTCTGAGACCGAAACCAATCCAGAATTAGACATGGCCGAAGAACAAAGGACCCGTCCACTGAAGGAGTACGCAGCTCCATCACAAAAAGAACCCCACAACAGCATTGTTGCTCCAGCAATAAACCAAAACGATTTTGAGTGGAAACTGTCATTGATATCAGCTATCCAACAACGCCAATTCTCTGGATATCCTTCCGAGGATCCAAATGAACATCTTACAAAATTCGTTCAATTTGTCGACACAGTTATAGAAAATGGTGTTAGTAAAGATGCAATAAGATTACATCTTTTCCCTTTCTTGCTAAGAGATAGAGCTTGGGCTTGGTTGCAATCCTTGCCATCAAATTCCATCACTACGTGGGAAGGACTGAAGATTGTATTTTTAGCACGATACTTTCCCCCGAGCAAGACTGCTGCACTAAGAGCCCAAATCAACGGATTTAGGCAGAAGGATACTCAATCGCTATTCGATGCTTGGGAACGCTACAAAGACATGATGCAAATGTGCCCACATCACAGACTAGAAAAATGGCTGATCATCCACACGTTTTATAATGGACTCTTGTACAACACAAGATTCTCTATAGATGTCGCCGCAGGTGGTACACTGATGGACAAGCCTTATGACGAAGCTAACCTACTCATTGAAAACATGGCTCAAAACCACTATCAGTGGAGAGGAGAAAGAACATTTGTGGAGAAAACTCAAACCAAAGGTGGGATGTACGAGATTAGTAGCCTAGATAAAGTTAATGCTAAGGTAGATGCTCTTACCCAAAAGATAGAAAGCTTGACCTTACCTCCTGCAGCTACCGTGGCTGCAGTTACCCCAAGCTGCAAAGTTTTTGGAGTTCCTGGTCATATTGGAACCGAATGTCAAATCTTAGCAGGAATATCAGTTGATCAGGTAAATTACGCTCAAGGTAATTCTTATGCTAATACCTATAATCCTGGTTGGAAGAACCATCCTAACTTCTCGTACAAGAACAATAACGCTTTATATGCACCTGGCCAAGAACCTGTTGTACCTCCAGGTTATCGAAAACCAGTTGTTAATGTTCCTAACATTCCTAAGAAATCTAACCTTGAAATCCTAATGGAAAATTTTATCGCTAATCAAGCCCAACAAAACAAAGAATTCCTTAATCAAAACGTTCACACCGGTGAATAGTTGAAGCTATTAGCAAATAAGGTAGATGCCCTAGCAACTCACAATAAAATGTTAGAAACTCAAATCTCCCAAGTAGCACAACACCAAGCTAGTTCTGTCGCACCTGCTGGTACATTTCCTGGACAGCCGCAACCCAATCCTAAAGGACATGCAAATGCTATCACATTACGAAGTGGGACAGCCCTTGATGGACCGGTAGATCCTAGACTCCAAAACCCGACCATGTATCAAAAACCTGAAAAAGAAGTAGAGAAGTCGACAAATTAATCTGAAAAAGTAGAGGAAAACGCGAATGAGAAATATTGTCTAATAAGAAAAAAAATCGTTGAAAACGAAACCGTTATGCTAATTGCCGAATGTAGCGCCATAATTCAAAATAACATGCCTCCAAAGCTAAAAGATCCCGGTAGTTTCTCCATACCATGTGTAATTGGGAAATCTGTCATAGACAAAGCTTTATGCGATTTAGGAGCCAGTGTTAGTCTAATTCCCTTATCTATTTGCGAGAAGCTCAAATTAGGCGACATGAGACCTACCAAGATGTCCCTACAACTAGCCGACAGATCAGTCAAATTCCCTGTTGGTATGCTAGAAAACATTCCTGTCCGAATAGGACAATTTTACATACCGACTGATTTTATAATAATGGACATCAAGGAAGATTCAAACATTCCCATCATACTAGGAAGACCATTTTTAGCTACTGCAGGAGCCATCATTGACGTTAAGAAAGGAAAGCTTACCTTCGAGGTAGGAGAAGAAAAAGTAGAATTCATTCTTTCCCAATTCTTTAAAGCCCCTGCTATAGATGACTCATGTTGTCTCCTAGATATTATTGATGAATGTGCCAAAGAACTTGAAAGCCAAGAAGACACCTATTCTGAGATGCTGAAAATTCAGACACCAACTATCCTCAACGACGACGACTGGAAACAATAACATTTAGATGCCGACCTAAGCGAATGTTTAGCCTTAACACCCGATCCTGCCCCGACTGATAAGAAAACTGGTATAGAACTTAAAACATTACCTGCAGATCTTAGGTATGAATTTTTAGATAAAGAACTCGAACGGCCAATTATAGTTAATGCCAAATTAGGGAAGATCGAAACCGAAAAACTTCTTAGTGTGTTAAGGAAGTATCCAACCGCGTTAGGCTATAATATATCAGATCTAAAAGGAATAAGCCCTTTTCTCTATATGCACCGCATTATGCTAGAGGAGGACTGCAAGACTTCTAGAGAACATCAAAGACGAATAAATCCTATCCTAAGTGAAGTCGTTAAGAAAGAAGTGCAGAAACTACTAGAGGCAGGCATCATATACCCAATATCAGATAGCAACTGGGTCAGTCCAGTTCACGTGGTGCCTAAGAAAGGAGGCGTTACGGTCATAACAAACACAAAAGGCGAATCGGTAGCACAACATACCCAAACAGGATGGAGAATGTGTATCGATTATAGAAAACTAAACAAAGCTACGCACAAGGACCATTTCCCGTTACTATTCATTGATCAAATGCTCGAGCGCTTAGCCAAACATTCCCATTTCTGCTATCTTGACGGATACTCGGGATTCTTCCAAATTCCCATTCATCCTGATGATCAAGAGAAAACCACGTTCACATGTCTCTATGGTACCTTTGCATACCAAAGAATGCCATTTGGACTATGTAACGCACCTGCAACTTTCCAACGATGCATGATGGCGATTTTCGCAAACTTTTTAGACGAAATTATGGAAGTATTCATGGACGATTTCTCTGTCTGTGGAGAAAGTTTTGATGGATGTTTATCAAATCTTGAATTAGTACTGAAACGTTGTGTCAATGTCAACCTAGTGCTCAACTGGGAAAAATGTCACTTCATGGTGAGACAAGGAATTGTGTTGGGTCACATTGTATCAAACAGAGGGATTGAAGTCGACAAAGCAAAAATTGAAATTATCAAAAACCTTCAACCACCCAAAACCGTTAGAGAAATAAGAAGTTTCCTAGGACACGCTGGTTTTTACCGACGTTTTATAAAAGATTTCTCTAAAATCACCAAGCCACTAACTGAATTATTAATGAAAGAGGCTGAGTTTATTTTCGACGATAAATGCTTGAACGCATTTGAGACGCTTAAAGAAGCTTTAATTTCAACACCTATTATGCAACCTCCTGGTTGGAACCTACCATTTGAAATAATGTGCGATGCGAGCGATTATGCTGTAGGCGCAGTCCTAGGACAACGCAAAGATAAAAAGCTTCACGCTATCTACTAGCAAGCAGAACACTTGATCCCGCACAAATGAATTACGCTACTACGGAGAAGGAACTCTTAGTTGTGGTATTCACATTGGATAAATTTCGTTCCTACTTAGTAGGCGCCAAAATCATTATTTACACGGATCATGTCGCGATCCGATACTTACTAAGTAAGAAAGACGCCAAACCGCGACTACTCCGATGGATCCTACTCCTATAAGAGTTTGACCTAGAAATAAAAGACAAAAGAGGAACTGAAACGTGGTAGCTGACCATTTATCAAGATTAGATGGAATCCAAACCGAGAGTGTTCCCATAAACGAAGATTTCCCTTATGAACGCCTTATTACCAAGCTAGAGATAGACCCTACCGACAGTTTAGATCAACACAATGAACCTTTAACAACTGCAGTAGTAAAAGCCATTTGTACCAATACCACATTACCATGGTACGCTGACTTTGTCAACTATTTAGCTGTCGGTGTTTTACCACCTGATTTAACGTACCAACAGCGGAAGAAATTCTTCCATGATCTTAAACACTACTTTTGGGATGAACCATTACTCTTCAAAAGAGGCGCCGATGGTATCTACCGTCGCTGCATTTCTAACGATGAAATAGACTACGTCATTTCCCATTTCCATTCCGCCCCTTATGGTGGACACGCTAGTACGTCGAAAACTTGTGCAAAAATTCTTCAAGCTGGCTTCTTTTGGCCTACCTTATGGAAAGACGTCCACGTAGCAATTATGAACTGCGATAGATGTCAACGCACAGGAAATATATCTAGACGCGGCGAAATTCCGCAAAAAGAAATCCTCGAAGTAGAAATTTTCGATGTATAGGGAATTGATTTCATGGGACCGTTCCCGCATCTTTTGGAAATAAGTATATATTGGTAGCTATTGACTACGTATCAAAATGGATTGAAGCCATCGCTGCACCCACAAACGATACACGTGTGGTACTAAAACTATTCAAGCATATTATCTTCCCAAGATTCGGTGTACCAAGACTAGTAATCAGTGATGGTGGTTCCCATTTTATCTCTAGAATCTTCGAAAAGTTACTTTCCAAATATGGCGTTAAACATCGCATAGCCACACCATACCATCCTTAAACGAGTGGACAAGTGGAAGTGTCAAACAGGGAGATAAAACAAATCCTTGAAAAAACCGTAGCCACATCCAGAAAAGATTGGTCCTCCAAGCTAAATGATGCTCTTTGGGCATATCGGACAGCTTTTAAAACCCCTATTGGAACAACGCCGTTTAAGTTAGTTTATGGAAAATCTTGTCATTTGCCAGTAGAATTAGAACATAAAGCTTATTGGGCCGTAAAAACCCTTAACTTAAATTACAAGATTGCTGGCGAGAAACGAGTATTAGATATCCATGAATTAGAAGAATTGCGTTTAGACGCTTATGAAAATGCTAGAATCTATAAAGAAAGAACAAAAAAATGGCACGATAAGCGTATCTCGCAGAAAGAATTTAAGGAAGGACACATCATACTCCTATTCAACTCTAGACTGAAACTTTTCCCGGGAAAATTACATTCCAGATGGTCCGGACCATTCGAAATTAACAAAGTCTTCCCAAGTGGTGCGATAGAAATTAAAGGAAATTCTATCGAACCATTCATAGTCAATGGCCAGCGCTTAAAGAACTACTTTAACGTCGGAAATATCAACTATTCGGCTTATCTTCAGTTAAGTGAGCCGCCTACCCCGATACCTAACTGAATAGGTATTATCTGTCGAGCCGTCGACATAAAATAAAGGCGCTTCGTGGGAGGCAACCCATGTTTTATTTTAATTATTTTTCCTATTTTAACATGTTTTTATTTTTCTTTTCTTTTTCTTAATCTTTAAAAAAATTTCATGATTGCATCTCTTACTCCTTTCTATTTTCTTCTATTTTTATTTTCCCTTTACACTTTCTTTTTCTTTTTATTTAACTTCGGCAAATTCTTAACCTGAAAATACTAACTTAGTTTTTTTTTCAAACATTTATTAAATATTTTCAGGGGGTAATTCTTTTGCTTTCATATTTAGCGCTATGGCACGTGTAAACTTCATGAATGTCACTTTGAGAAGCAGACACCAAATAAGACGCTTCGAGGATCTGGCTGAGCGGGAAATGTGCCCTACAATCTACATTGATGACCATGCTATGACCGCTCTTGGCATTCGTGAGAGTTTCATGTATTTGCTACATCAGATTGGCTGGGACACTGCCCCTATCCGAAGACGGTAGTGTACTTACAAGAAGCTGACCCTTGAGTTCCTGAGCACCCTGAGCTTCATTCCAAATCATGGCATAGGATTCAACCGTGGGTTGATCACTTTCAGGATGTTTGACATGGACTACACCTATAACCTCAGGGAGTTTAGCCACCTGCTAGGGTTCCCTTTTGGACCTGATGTTATCACTATGACCCAGGAGGACCTCTTGTCTGATTCTGATCTTGATTTTTTCTGGGGAAGCATCGCTGGAAATAACCATCCAGAGTCGTCTGATCTTTATTCTGAGTGCATCCATAACCCGGCTATCAGGTACTTTCACAAGATCATCGCCCACACTATCTTTGGTAAACAGCAGAATGTTACATCTGTATCCCGCGATGAGCTCTTCATTATGTACTGTGCATCCCAGAGCCGTCCGGCAAACTGTGCCGCTTATATGCTAGCTAACATGGAGTGTATCATCCAGACTCCAAATGCACCAATCCTGTTGGGTGGTTTAGTCACTATGCTATCAAATGCAATTAGACTCCGCAGGCCTATGCTAGGATCAGCCCCGCTTTATGGAATAAAGCCAATGAACATTGAATTCTGCTTCAACACCAGCTTTATCGGGAACCTTGGGCCAGATCAATTTGAGTTGTTAATTAATCATGAGATTGTCCACCAGTTTAAGCTCCCGAACCCTATCACTAGTGTGCATAATAGAGCTAACTGGCTTTTTGACCTCTACCATCCTGCTACACCGCCTTCGTCTCCTTCTACTGCTGACATTTACGAAGTACCCAATACTTCTAATGCTGATGAAGACCCTGCCATACCACCAGGATACCATGAGTTCCCCGATCCATGGGAACAGCAGGCAGCTTCTACTGAGACCGCCACCCAGGCTCCAGAGATTCCACCACCGCCTTCACCTACTGTTACCCTGCACTCTTTGCATGAAGCAATTACTGACATGCGGGGCGAGCTTACATCTCTCCGGGTGGACTTCATCGCTTTCATGGATTTGGTGACCGATCAACTGGATTTCATGCACCAGCATATGTTTCCGCCTCTCCGTGGCTAGAGTTGTCGTTGTTATCTTATTCTTTTCTCTCGCATTTGTACATACAGTGGGGACACTGTTTAGTTTTAGTGTGGGAGGGATTCTAGTTATTTTAGCATTTTATTCTAGTTATTTTAGTATTTTATTCTAGTTATTTTAGCATTTTATCATTTTTATTTTTTAGTTATTTCGAAATAATTTTTATGGATTAATTCAATTATTTATCAAGTACCAAGTTTATTTTATTTTTCATTCCTTTTCATTTTCAGCATACTGCTTATTTCTTTTAATTTACGGTTTATATTTCATTTCCCGAAAATATTATTATGTGCTGGTAAATAATATTACAGAACTGTAATATTCAAAACCTTAATTATTAGATTACTTTAATATTCAAAACTTTAATTAATTAAAATATTTCAAAACTTAAAATACTTCAAACTTTATTACTAAGAAAATAATAAAAATGTATAAAAATATATAAACACCCCCAACGGTCCTGTAACGGTCTTCTCATTAATGACATTGAACGCGTTACGACCGTCACACCCTCGTGACGAGCGTAACACGCCTTTTTGCCTTATGACGACCGTCACACCCTCGTGACGACCGTCACGCATACAATGTATCAGAACGGCTATTACAGAACCGTTCTAACCATTCCCTTCATAAACCCACTTCCTCCATTGTTGCAATCACACGAAAACTACCCACTCCACTCCATTTTTCTTCAAACTTCCAAACTTCCAACACTAAAATTCTATCCACCCACTACCCCAATTTCATATTCCAAACCTTTTGCAATCAAATTCTACCTACACCATGGCCAACAACCCACAAGCTCCCGCCCTCACTTTCAGAATCGGCGAACAAGGAGAAATTCAGAATCGGCGAACAAGATCAACGGGAAAAATTTCAGAAATTTCAACGCCGAGGTCTCTAACCCACACGGTACGTTAATATCGACTACCTGAGGAGTTTGGGACTACTTGACAGTGTCCGCCAATTATTGAAAAATATGGATTTGTGGAACTTGTGCCGCGAACCAAGACCGATTTATGAAACTCTTACTCTTGAGTTCTTGAGTTCCTTTGTTTACATCACTCCGCCAGGTGCCACGAACCAACTGTCAGGCCTGGACAAATTCCGCATGTTTGGCATGGAGCACGAGTTGCCTCAATCCGACATCGCGCGACTTTTAGGCTTCTGTTGGGACGAAGGTGTTCATCTCCGGGTGCCGAATAATTTTGGTGAGGAAGCCTTCAACTTATGGCACAGTTTGACGAATATCCGTGCCGGATCCTACGACCACCTAAATGCCACCCACATTCATAATCCGGCCATCCGCTATTTCCACCGCATCCTCAGCAACACAATCTTCGCCCGTGACAGCAACCACAAGCTCAACTCCAAGGAGCTCTTCTTTATGCATTGCGCATTCACAGGGGAAAAGATCAATGCCGCCCCGTTCTTACTCGCTCACATCCACTCTATTTGTGCTAGAGGCAGAAAACCATTTTATTTCGGAGGGCTGGTCACTTCACTTGCCATAGGTCTGAACTATGGTGCTGCTCTCGCAACTTTGCCTTCTATGGCACCGGCTTTGCTAACTTTGGATCACTGCAAAGCTGCACATCTCATTTACGAGCGGGAGGATGGCAGATTCCACCCTGTAATCAGGAACACTGTCTATCAGAACATCATTTTGCCTTGCAGGGACCGAATCGATCCAAGAATCCGAGTAAACTGGTTGTTCGATCCTGCAATTCCCGCAGAGCGTGCACATGCTCATGAAGACCAACCTGCAGCCCCCGCAGACGAAATGCAAGAAGAGTTGGATAGTGCTCCTCCAGTCCACGACATTCCAGGATCCTCATCTGCACCTCCTCCTATTAATCTTGAAGACATCCTCCGCGCCATCCATATGCAAAACCAAATGAACGCAACACTTGAAAGAAGGCAACATGAGCAATTTGAATCTCTATGCGCTCAAAACGCTCAGATCTTGACTGGGCAGCGCAACATGAATGAGAGGTTAGATGAGGCCCTGTCAGAGCTCAACGCCCTAAGGATGGACGTCAGCACCCTTGGTTTCCAAGACACTGACACAGAAGCCATTCCTACCAGACGCTCTCGCACCAGGAGTAGAGGACGTGGTCACCAGTAGTTTTTCTTTATTTTTTTATGTAGTTTATTATTTTTTCTGTTTCATTTCCTTTCCGTTTGTTTTTGTAATTGTACCCCCCGCCTATACACCGCAACATTGAGGACAATGTCGGATTTAGTGTGGGAGAGGTACCTTTCCTTCATTTATAAACTAGTAATTTTTATGATACATCTCGATTTAAATTCTTCACTTTATTCAGCCATACCAAAAAAATTTATCTTCGCATTAGCCCGACATACCTATTCTAACGAAATCCCCAGTTAGGGAAGCCGAAAACGACATAACAAGATTGATACGGTTATGACACCATAGACTTCCTATTTACGCGGTCCGTTTTAATAACCATTATACCGATATCTAGAGTTTTTAGTTCTACAGTAACCCCTAGTAGTTTATACTAGCAGTCATCACCGTCTTGACACAAACCACGTGGAGAATCGATGAATATAAGTGTTTGATGCCTGATCATTAAAATATCCTTCCTATCTCGCTACTAAAAGAAAATAAATTTTGTGCACCAAAATACACGGTCACATATAAAAGTTGAGAAAATAACGAAGGAATCCAGTGTAGGTTGGTTCAGAGGTATCTGGTTCTGAACTCGGTAGGGCGTGCTATGGCTCGATCCCCCACAACCTCCAACTCGGATAACATATGTAGGGTTGCCACATTCATGTACCAGACCCCGTGCTAAAAGGATCAAAGTCACTAACCGGTTACTCTACTACGTGTGTGCTAAGACAAAGGGCTTAATGTGATTGCGCCAGAACAAAACTGGGTGAAATAGATACGAGGAACTCCAAGCAGAATTATAACGGAACTGTTGGATAGCTCGTTTGAAATGGAAGCCTATGACTAAGCTTATTGCTTGTGTCATTAGCGTATCTTTAGTGTTTCACTCAAGTATCGGCCGAACCGACGAGGATTTCCCAAAATTACTTTAAAAATCCAAGGTATGTCATGCTTATGCGCTTGACAAAACTTGTCCGACCTTTTGAATGACTATTTGCTTGAGGACAAGCAAAGGTTTAAGTATGGGGGAATTTGATAACGAGAAAATGTATCATATAATTACTACGCTTTTATCGATTTTATATTACATTAAGTCGTCTAACCCTCGATTATTCCGAGTTTATTTGTCTTTTTACAGGTATAACATTTGTCAACTCAAACCAATGGAAAAGGACAACATGAAGAAGGCTAGACGATAAACAAAGAGAAAAAGAACTAAAAATACAAAGTTTGGATTTTTGGAGCAGTGACGGTCGTCACACCCTTGTGACGGGCGTAACGCCCCCCAACTTGGAATAACTCTCGTCACACATCACTGACGAGCGTAATGCGCTATTTAAGCACGTTACGACCGTCACCCACCTGTGACGACCGTCACGTGCGTGAAGATGGACGTTGTAAATGGGTGGAGACGTGGGCAACGCAAGGGCAGACTCATTCTCCTATTTTCCCTCCACTCAGTAACCATGCTCCCTATATTTCCTCCACTAAACCTTTTCTCAAGACACTTTCAACTGTTATTTCCTCTGCTATATATATGTGTGGTAGTGCAAAGCTTCAGGGGTCGAAGGAATTTTCTCAGAACAAATTTATTATTTTTTGCAGTTATTTCTATTTCCTTGTTTTTAGAGTTTTTTCTACATTGTTGTAATTTCTATTTCAAGCTTTAGTTTTAGGTGTTAATTCTTCATTCAAGAATTAACACAATTCATTTACTTCAATCAAGCTGCAAGGAATATTGTAATACTTCAAGATTACCATAGCAACTTTAATTCCAGGTTTTTATTGCAATTAATATTTATTCAATTTTTGTATTATGCCAATTATTTTTATGAATTATATTTTGAATTGCATTGTTGTTAAATCTATTATGTCCGGCTAAATTATTCGTACCGGTATGTGACTCTTAAGAACCGAAAGAATTCAGTGATACCTTGGCCAAAAATATTTATTTATAAAACAATTTCTGGTTTCCAATTTCCAAGATTAATTTAACTATCCTTGTCACGAGAGTGAGAGGTTAATTAACACGATTTTGCCACGAGAGTGGGAAATTAATTAAGGCAAGAACCTGCATGCGAGAGCTGGGGTTCAACCCAGATAGTGGTAACGAAATATTAATTTTTAAATACACGAGAGTGTTTTAATAAATTAATTAAACTCAAATTGTTTTCAAAAAGTGTTATTAAATTTAAAGTGCATCCACTAGGTTTAGTAGCATAACTTATTTCATGAACACGAGAGTGTATGTCTCAAGTTTTTAAACAATTAGTTTTTACCGAAATACTTTATAGGCCAAACGATTCACCGAATTCCCGAAGTCCGACTATCACATACCGGTATAGCTATTACCATTATTTTAATTAAATTGTTTCCCCCAAAAAATCGAATATTCATCGCTTAGTTAAACAAAACTGTAGCATTAGATCGTATGTGATTTATCCTCAGTCTCTATGGGTTTGATAATCTTTTAAAACTAGAACGACTAAACTATATACTTGCAGTTAGTATCCCAACAGACTTATAAAGTCCCGATCAAGTTTTTGGCGCTGTTGCCGGGGACTGGTAGTCAATTAATTACGATTCTTCTGTTGCGCGTTTAGACTAGGCAACAAATACCCTTTTTCGATTTGTATGCCAAGGACTCGCTCACAAGGTGAACCACTTGACAAATCGACGGACGAACCTGAACGCATTCTTTCTGTAAGACGTGCAGTCAGGGATTACTGTTTAAATCACGCTATTCCTTTACCCAAACCCGAAATTAAGATTGATTCTGAAACATATTCTAATTCTTTCTCTGAGACCGAAACCAATCCAGAATTAGACATGGCCGAAGAACAAAGGACCCGTCCACTGAAGGAGTACGCAGCTCCATCACAACAAGAACCCCACAACAGCATTGCTGCTCCAGCAATAAACCAAAACGATTTTGAGTTGAAACTGTCATTGATATCAGCTATCCAACAACGCCAATTCTCTGGAGATCCTTCCGAGGATCCAAATGAACATCTTACAAAATTCGTTCAATTTGCCGACACAGTTATAGCAAATGGTGTTAGTAAAGATGCAATAAGATTACGTCTTTTCCCTTTCTCGCTAAGAGATAGAGCTTGGGCTTGGTTGCAATCCTTGCCATCAAATTCCGTCACTACGTGGGAAGGACTGAAGATTGTATTTTTAGCACGATACTTTCCCCCGAGCAAGACTGCTGCACTAAGAGCCCAAATCAACGGATTTAGGCAGAAGGATACTGAATCGCTATTCGATGCATGGGAACGCTACAAAGACATGATGCGAATGTGCCCACATCACGGACTAGAAAAATGGATGATCATCCACACATTTTATAATGGACTCTTGTACAACACAAGACTCTCTATAGATGCCGCCGCAGGTGGTACACTGATGGACAAGCCTTATGACGAAGCTAACCTACTCATTGAAAACATGGCTCAAAACCACTATCAGTGGGGAGGAGAAAGAACATCTGTGGAGAAAACTCAAACCAAAGGTGGGATATACGAGATTAGTAGCCTAGATAAAGTTAATGCTAAGGTAGATGCTCTTACCCAAAAGATAGAAAGCTTGACCTTACCTCCTGCAGCTACCGTGGCTGCAGTTACCCCAAGCTGCAAAGTTTTTGGAGTTCCTGGTCATATTGGAACCGAATGTCAAATCTTAACAGGAATATCAGTTGATCAGGTAAATTACGCTCATGGTATTCCTTATGCTAATACCTATAATCCTGGTTGGAAGAACCATCCTAACTTCTCATACAAGAATAATAACGCTTTATATGCACCTGGCCAAGCACCTGCTGTACCTCCAGGTTATCAAAAACCCGTTGTTAATGTTCCTAACATTCCTAAGAAATCTAACCTTGAAATCCTAATGGAAAATTTTATCGCTAATCAAGCCCAACAAAACAAAGAATTCCTCAATCAAAACGTTCACACCGGTGAACAGTTGAAGCTATTAGCAAATAAGGTAGATGCCCTAGCAACTCACAATAAAATGTTAGAAACTCAAATCTCCCAAGTAGCACAACACCAAGCTAGTTCTGCCGCACCTGCTGGTACATTTCCTGGACAGCCGCAACCCAATCCTAAAGGACATGCAAATGCTATCACATTACGAAGTGGGACAGCCCTTGATGGACCGGTAGATCCTAGACTCCAAAACCCGACCATGTATCAAAAACCTGAAAAAGAAGTAGAGAATTCGACAAATCAATCTGAAAAAGTAGAGGAAAACGCGAATGAGAACAAAGAGGCTTCAGAAAAACCTTACGTGCCTCCACCACCATATAAACCACCAATTCCATACCCCCAAAGACTTGCAAAATCCAAGAACGAGGGACAATTCAAGAAATTTGTAGAACTTCTAAAACAATTAAACGTTACTATTCCGTTTACAGAAGCTATAACCCAAATGTCGTCATATGCTAAATTCCTAAAAGAAATATTGTCTAATAAGAAAAAAATCGTTGAAAACGAAACCATTATGCTAACTGCCGAATGTAGCGCCATAATTCACTATAATATGCCTCCAAAGCTAAAAGATCCTGGTAGTTTCTCCATACCATGTGTAATTGGGAAATCTGTCATAGACAAAGCTCTATGCGATTTAGGAGCCAGTGTTAGTCTAATGCCCTTATCTATTTGCGAGAAGCTCAAATTAGGCGACATGAGACCTACCAAGATGTCCCTACAACTAGCCGACAGATCAGTCAAATTCCCTGTTGGTATGCTAGAAAACATTCCTGTCCGAATAGGACAATTTTACATACCGACTGATTTTATAATAATGGACATCAATGAAGATTCAAACATTCCCATCATACTAGGAAGACCATTTTTAGCTACTGCAGGAGTCATCATTGACGTTAAGAAAGGAAAGCTTACCTTCGAGGTAGGAGAAGAAAAAGTATAATTCATTCTTTCCCAATTCTTTAAAGCCCCTGCTATAGATGACTCATGATGTATCCTAGATATTATTGATGAATGTGTCAAAGAACTTGAAAGCCAAGAAGACACCTATTCTGAGATGCTGAAAATTCAGACACCAACTATCCTCAAGGACGACGACTGGAAACAAGAACATTTAGATGCCGACCTAAGCGAATGTTTAGCCTTAACACCCGATCCTGCCCCAACTGATAAGAAAACTGGTATAGAACTTAAAACATTACCTGCAGATCTTAGGTATGAATTTTTAGATAAAGAACTCGAACGGCCAGTTATAGTTAATGCCAAATTAGGGAAGATCAAAACCGAAAAACTTCTTAGTGTGTTAAGGAAGTATCCAACCGCGTTAGGCTATAATATATCAGATCTAAAAGGAATAAGCCCTTCTCTCTGTATGCACCGCATTATGCTAGAGGAGGACTGCAAGAATTCTAGAGAACATCAAAGACGAATAAATCCTATCCTAAGTGAAGTCGTTAAGAAAGAAGTGCAGAAACTACTAGAGGCAGACATCATATACCCAATATCAGATAGCAACTGGGTCAATCTAGTTCACGTGGTGCCTAAGAAAGGAGGCGTTATGGTCATAACGAACACAAAAGGCGAATCGGTAGCACAACGTACCCAAACAGGATGGAGAATGTGTATCGATTATAGAAAACTAAACAAAGCTACGCGCAAGGACCATTTCCTGTTACCGTTCATTGATCAAATGCTCGAGCGCTTAGCCAAACATTCCCACGTTCACATGTCCCTGTGGTACCTTTGCATACCGAAGAATGCCATTTGGACTATGTAACGCACCTGCAACTTTCCAACGATGCATGATGGCGATTTTCGCAGACTTTTTAGACGAAATTATGGAAGTATTCATGGACGATTTCTCTGTCTGTGGAGAAAGTTTTGACGGATGTTTATCAAATCTTGAATTAGTACTGAAACACTGTATCAATGTTAACCTAGTGCTCAACTGGGAAAAATGTCACTTCATGGTGAGACAAGGAATTGTGTTGGGTCACATTGTATCAAACAGAGGGATTGAAGTCGACAAAGCAAAAATCGAAATTATCAAAAACCTTCAACCACCCAAAACCGTTAGAGAAATAAGAAGTTTCCTAGGACACGCTGGTTTTTACCGACGTTTTATAAAAGATTTCTCTAAAATCACCAAGCCACTAACTGAATTATTAATGAAAGAGGCTGAGTTTATTTTCGACGATAAATGCTTGAACGCATTTGAGACGCTTAAAGAAGCTTTAATTTCAACACCTATTATGCGACCTCCTGATTGGAACCTACCATTTGAAATAATGTGTGATGCGAGCAATTATGCTGTAGGCGCAGTCTCATGTTTTTAAACAATTAGTTTTTACCGAAATACTTTATAGGCCAAGCGATTCACCGAATTCGCGAAGTCCGACTATCACATACCGGTATATCTATTACCATTATTTTAATCAAACTATTTCCCCCAAAAAATCGAATATTCATCGCTTAGTTAAACAAAATTGTAGCATTAGATCGTATGTGATTGATCCTCAGTCTCTGTGGGTTCGATAATCTTTTAAAACTAGAACGACTGAACTGTATACTTGCAGTTAGTATCCCGACAGACTTATAAAGTCCCGATCAGTTGTCTTGACAAAAAGCGTCTTTTGTTGACTTTTTGAAAATGACTTGTAATGTATCAGCTCATATCTTCCAAATGATGCATTTATTGAGCTTGAGGATAAAAGAGAAGTTGTAGGGAATTGGATTCTCTTTAAAATGATCTTTGGTTGGGGGAAAATGGATGAAGAATGTGAAAGTTATTCCTGGTCAAAGTTCAGTTGACCTTTCATATAGAAACCCTAATTTAGCAATTCTTGAATTTTGATAAAGTAAGAGCATTTCTTGAGTAATCATGATAAACCATTGATCAAATTATGGATATCAATTCAAAATTTTGATGTTGACCAAAAATATTAAATTCTGATTGTATATTGGCCATAGTTAACTTTTGACCTAGTATAGTTGATTTTCAAACACTTGAGCAGTTGATTGAGCAAACTTGTAGTGTAAGGCATGAAATTTGGCATGGACAATCTTGAAGACATATTAGGACCATGGAAAAAACTTTAGACCTTTTGAGCTTACATATATTTGTGAAAAGTGAAACCCTAGTTGAAAGGTCATTGCTTAGGAGGAGAATTTGTCTGATCAATTCTTGGTCAATCTTGAGCAATTGAAGACCTTAATGAATATGTCTTGAGTAAAATGGGAGGGAAAATTTTGGGATACAACACCCACCAAAACAAGTGAGTCAAACTATGTCATCTATGATTCCTTAAAAGGGATACGTAGGCGGAGGCTCTTTGTGGGGCCTAATCAAGCATATCTTTGTAAAAATCTATCTCTTTTCCTCACACTTTCTTTTCCTTTTCTTTTGCATGCATTCCCTCTTTCTTTTAAATTTAAACCTTAGACATAAACTTTGACCACACCCATTAGATTAGAAGAACAAGAGTGGATACCATAGAGTACTACGGGCGTGTGGGGGATGCTAATACCTTCCCCTCGCGTAACAGACTCCCTTACCCGATCTCTCGGTCGTTTGACCATGATTTCACCCTTCTTAGGTCTACTCGATGTTTACCTTTCCCTTCCTGTGGGATAAAAAACATTCGATGGCGACTTCATTGAATTCATCTTGATGATTTGTTTAGCCGATTGTTTCATGGGACACTGTATATGATACACTTGAGTGCAATTGAGTTTGATTGTGTTTCCAAGGTGAAATCTGACATGTGGTTTGCACTTTCTTCTTATTTTCAATTTGATCCATCCGATTGCCTTCTCCTATTAAAGGGTTGAGGAAATTTGGGGTAATTTTTAAACCTATTAGATTAAATTTCCCTTATTTCCTTTGAGTATTTCCCTCTTCTTTGAGAGCATTTTTCTTGGAGTAATCATAGTCATGCATTAAAAGCTTCAAAGCATCAACCTTCAGCCTTCTCATTCGTTTCACTTATTTTGACCTTACACTTCAAGGTACCTTCTTCCAACTCAAGCTTTTTTACTTCAAGCAATTTTTGTCTCCTGTTAAAACGAGTATTAACCCTATTAGCATATATAGTGATTCTAAAGGTAGCACTTCTTCCTCTACGAAAAGGGGAAGGGATTTTGAATCGCATTCACTTTCTTCTTCCAGTGGGGATTTTAAATCGGAGATCATCTCTCTTATTGATGATTCTGAAATG
Source organism: Vicia faba (assembly GCA_948472305.1). Classification (NCBI taxonomy): domain Eukaryota; kingdom Viridiplantae; phylum Streptophyta; class Magnoliopsida; order Fabales; family Fabaceae; genus Vicia; species Vicia faba. The sequence continues at coordinate 943,786,742 of OX451735.1, forward strand.
GAATGAATGTCTAAGGAATATTTTTTTGAAAGAGCTTCTTCTAGTGATTCTTTAGATGCTTTATTTTCATGGAAAGTCGGAGAGGATGAGGATCCTATCAAGAAATTGATGCCTCCTATGTATTAACTGAGGTAGAAATAAAAGTTGTTTAGAAAAGGAGGGAACATACTAGTGACTTTATTCGACTATATTAGTGGGATGAATGGTTGCAAGCCCAACAATGCTGAAATCACAAGTCATTTGGAGTATTGGGATAAGTCTAATGTTATGTCTTGGACTAAACTCAGTAAAAATGATCTCTTACCTCCAATACTTCTATGCCAACCCATATAAATGAACCCAAACATTTGCACTCGTTTTCTTTTGAAAATTTGGATTGAATTCCCTTGTCCATGCAAAAAGTGATAGATAATAGAATTATTTTATTTTATTTTATTTAGAATTTATATTGATATTTTACGTATTGTTATTTAGTGGACTCTTATTAATATTTGAGCATTTTAGTTTATTATCCATTAGATGTGTTATATAATGTAATATCATTGAGACATTAGAAATCAATCAATGAAATTAAAAATTATCTTTTATCCTTATTTTCTTGGATAATTTTATTGTCTAATTAATTTTTAGAATTTTTATTAGTTTTGTTAGGATTTTTGAATTAGCATCCTATCAATTGGTGTTTTGATTAATGCACTCAATCTCCCTTCCATGACATATTCTTACTACAATCATCCATTTTCTCTTATGTTCACTCACTCTTATTATTCCACTACAACAATCATTTCTGCTCCATCATCCGTAAACCCATATCCTTCATGTTACTATTCATTCTCAAATCCTCCATTTTCAACCTTCACTCCACACCAACAACAACACATAGTTTCTACTCCACCTCAATAATCATCCTCCGTATTCTATGCATATTCAAACTACCCTAACTACCAACCTCCACCTCAAAATTTCTTTTCACACCAGAAACACTTCACCAGTTAGAAACTTTAAAACAATATTTAACCGAAACTCATGAAATCTAAAAAAAATCTAAAGAGTGGAAAGAAAAAATCCAAGCTTTGCGTTATTCTCTCAAAGCTTGATCACAAGAGTTTTCTAATGCCCAAAGAAAATGCAAAGAAAAGCTTCAAAAATGTATTGTTGAATTAAAATCAGAACAAAAACAACAGGAAGAAGAAAAACTTCCAGATTCACTAAAGTAGTCTCTGATGGTAACTCTGACAGAATCACCGACGCCATTCCTGGTGATACCTCTTACGTCACAATCGAAGACATCTCTAGTGATATTTCCGACGAAAGCTCCGACAACATTTCTAGCGACAAATTTTACGTCACTTCCGATGACTTTTCTAGCAACAACTCTAATGATAAGTCTGATGTCAGTACAAAACACACAAAAGTAAACATCCTTTGCTCTGTCAGAGTTCATAAGCTCACTTTTATGGTCAACAGATAAATCTTCAAAATCACAACGACCATCGTAAAAACCACCAGATATACTGTCTCCATCGTCAAAACCGTCAAATCTACTATTGAAGCCATCATACAAACCTTATTTGCTGCAAACACTATATCCAGTTTCACCGAACAAAGTTTCATCATTATTGGCACTACTGTCGCCGCCTCCAAAACCATCTGATCCAGGAACGTTAATGGAATCTCAATTTTGTTGAAAACAATTTTCACTATACAAGGTGGACTCATCAATATGGTATATCACAAGGGAAAAATGCCTTTTTATAAAATAAAAGCATCAACACAATGGTTATTTGATATTATTTGAAAGTTATTTTGGCCTCATTAGTATTTTTATTATTAATAATTTTAGAATCTTGAGGACAAGGTTTAAGTGAATCTGAGGACAATGATAGATAGTATAATTATATTATTCCGGTTAATTAAGAATTTATATTGATATTTTATGTATTGTTATTTAGTAGGCTCTTATTAATATTTGGGCCTTTTAATTTAGTATCCATTAGAATTATTATATAATGTAATATCATTTAGGCATTAGGAATCAATCAATGAAATCAAAAGTTATCTTTTATCCTTATTTTCTTAGATGATTTTATTGTCTTATTAGTTTTGTTAGATTTTTTGAATTAGCATCCTATCAAAAACTTTAATAGCCAGGATCCATATTCCATGAAGCAACTGATCTTACCCTTTGAACATCTTCTAGAAAAAAGAAAGAGAATTCATAGAGCCTTCTTCCTAGTGATGTGATACCCCCATCTTGACAAATCTTTCCAAATCGGCATTAACTTGTTCTTCAAGGCAACAACAGTTAATGGCGTAGAGCCCTTAGGTCAAACCATTATTATTTTGATACAGTGTTGTAGTAGCTAGGACACCAAAATATTATACATGTTAGAAATGGCTTGAGAAAAGGTGTTTTGTTGTTGTTTTGGAGTGGGATTCGTGTGTTGTTGATCATTATTATGTTCATCATGTATGGCCAACTAATAAGGAAGGATGTCATGATGATCGAAAGGGAAGGCACACAGTGGTGTCCAAATGAAATGGAGAATGTTAGTTTGCTTTAGGTTGAAGTAAGTTTGAAGTGAACAATGTCATAATTGACATAACATGGTTTTGCCGAGTCTCTTTATGCTTCCAAATCTTAGAAAAAAATCAATATCATATCAAGGATCTCTAGTTCAGTAGACCATTACCTTATACATTGGACCATAAAGTTTGTAAGTTGTCTTCACTTTTCATTTATCATTGTATACGAACAAAGGCTAACAGATTGGAAATATAAATGGTTTTTTTACTTTTCTTTTTTACCTTTTAAATTGAATAAACAATTAGTTATCTAAAACTTACTAAAAGAATGATTTTTATTTATAAATTTAATGAAGTAAAAATATCCGAAAGTAAGCCTAATAATTGGTAAAATAATTTAAGATTTAAGTAAAAAAAATTGAATATTTTACTAAAATAAAATATATATTAAGAAAAAGAGATATACACTGACAATATAAAATAATTTGAGCCAAAGTTAATGACAGGTGAAACACGACTCTGCTAGAGATCAAATCCAGAATCTCTGGTTCCATAGACCAGCGCCTTATCCATTGGATCACAAAGTCCTTATGATTTCTGCATATTTTCACTTGCCATTGTATATTTTTTAAAATAAAAGAGTAAAATGATAATACCAAAGGCCTACAATACTAGATGACAATGACACTATCTAATTTTTGCAGCTTCCATTTCCATTACAAGATTGAATCACATATTAGAAATTAAAGAATTTAACATGTAAACCCATGTATTAATCCCGACATCCCCTATATTTTTGTATTGACCATATTACCCTTGCTACTAATACCCCAAAAACAATGTTTTGTGAAAAAAAAAGTCATTTGGAAATTTCCGAAAAACAAAACTTTTGGTACACATTTTGGAATTTCTAGTATCCCCTTAGGAAAAATATTGGAAATCTTGTTGATTTCAGAAATTTCCTGAAGTGATTCACCGCAAATTTAGAATTTGCGGTCCCAATCTCCAAGTTTTCGAAAATTTTACTAGATTTTTCCCAAAATTCCGGTACTTTTAAAATTATCCAAAATTTGAAATTTTCGGTTTACCAGAAATTTTGCCAACCCTGTAATTTTCGGTATGGCAGAAAATGAACCTCTCTACTTGTGCGGTCCTCAACCGGCACAATCAACAACTTCTTCTATGAATTCTTGTACAAATTATACAAAGTTCGTCATCATTGATGTTGTACATATTTTATTTAACAAACCTTATTCCGAAATGTTTGTCCATTTCTAGGAAATTGTTAATTTAACGTTTATATTTCAAAATTGACAGATATTCAAGACTCGTGTCATACCCCAAATTTGTCCTACCTTGGCGATCCTTTTCTTAGAGTTATTTAATTAAAGATGGTACAACAATATCTAATGGACTATCTTTATTTCAGATCGCAGGGGTGTATTTTAAAACAAGAAGATTTAGTTGTTATTAAAAAAGGGAGGGTGAAAATTAAATCCGGGAGTACGCAAAAGAAATGGGAAGAATTAACGTTGTGCCTAATTGAATTAAGAGAGAAGTTATGAATGCAAATGAAGAAACGCTAGATTGTATGGATCAAGCACTGACCCATCAGAACTTCTGAGACAGGAATCCAAGAATTTCTTCCTTACAGAAGCAAATGCAAAAAGTTGTGCAGAACAGAGCCAGAATCACACACAAGCTAGTACAAAATTGGAATATCAGATTTTCTAGAAGAGTCAAGCAAAGGTAGAATCAGATTATCTTCCACAGCCCAAGCTCAGAGTTTTAGAGGCTAAGCAACCCAAGCCCAAAACTGTTGGATGTGTGCTGTATCAATTTCAATCAAATCTTCCACAGAGAATCAATTCCAATCAAATCTTTTTAATTTCATCTTCAATCTTTGTTCTAACCATAGTCCAAGCACAAAATTGAACATTATAAATGGAGGAGAAAATTAGCAAAAAAAGGAAAAAGGGAGGAGAAAAAAAGTAGAAAAAAGGAGAAAAGAATACCAGGAGAGAGACAAATTTGCAGAGAAAAGCAACACAATAACGCTTGAAGAAAGAGCAAGGGTAGAATTTCTGGAAAACCCAAAAGAAGAACACGCAAGAGAATAACTGAGGTTCCAATATCTGGAACCCTAATTTCAATCGCCATCGCTCCACCTTTTGTCACTACTGTCACCAGAATCTGCAGAAGGAGAAGGAAAGGACAGCCAAGCACGCACCAGAATCAGAAGGAAAAAGCGCCAAAGGGGTAAATTTTAATCTTTTTCTCTACTGTTTTCATGCTGGGTAGGGTCAGGAGAACATAGGCAGGGTTAAAACCATAGAAAAGATATGTAGATAGTCTTATATTTTGATTGCATGTTCACGCTATTTGCTTACGTTCAGATGTAGTTCATGTTTAGAAGTTCTGACTAGGCTTAACCCATGTTTCAAATTTTATTCCTTGTCCAGAATCAACATTAGGTTTATATACTTTCTGTCTGCCCTTTTTCCAGAAACTCTGAGTAGTGGGCTTAGCCCATAATTTTACATCCCTATTTTCTGATTTTGCTAACTAGCTTACAGCATCTCCTTCATAAGTTCTGCGACTGGGCCAAAACCCAGTCAATTTCCCTACATCCCCTGCAGAACTTCTGCCCCTTTCAGAACATCCATTTTTCCAAAATTTCTCTAGGGCTTAACAACCAGAGGATACACCCCCTTGTTCATAAATTGTTTTTATTCTTTTATTTTTTCCATTTGGCAATTATTATTTATTATTATTATTATTATTAATTTTTGTGAATATTATTTATTATATCATTTAAATTATTTTATATCAAAAATTGCATATTTTTCTTTATATTATTTGCATGAAATATTTTTTATAGCATGCATTAACAAGAATCTTTGCAATTAAAATCTATAAAAAAACACTCAACAAATATCAAACTTTTTTTCGCAAACAAATAATCTAAACAACTATTTTTGAAAAAGGGTTTCAAGCAGATTTTGACTTACTACGCATTTAGCCAAAATCTCCGCAATCACTACTCCCGGCCAAAATACGAGGTGATTCAAAGTACGCTTGCAACACCTAAAACCACAAAACCATACGAACTACGAATTGGGACTCTGATTCCTCTTAAGAGGATACGTAGGCATACGATCAAAAATCGTAGCGAGTTCCCTTATAAAAAATTAAAACTCTTTCCCCTATTAAAACTTAAAACCCCTATTTTACCCAAACCTAACCCGAAAACCTAATATCCTTGTTAACAAGGTAGATGAAAGGTGCCTAACACCTTCCTTTCGTCTAAAGAAGTACGAAACCTAGAATCTCTGTCTGTGAATTAGGGTTTTCTGTTAGATTCCCTTCCCTAGAATAAAAACTAATAGTGGCGACTCTGATTAAAAAATAAGTCGCAACAGCTGGCAACTCTGCTAGGGACTTCAACTTTAGGTTTTAGGGTTTTTACTTTGGGGGTTTTTATTTATTTATTGCACTATTTATTTATTATATTATTTATTTATTGCATTTATTTATTGTCAATTTTTTTTATCATCATATATACAGCGTGGTGGGATTTTTTTTATTTTCTCAAAATATCTTCAATAACCCTTAGAAAGAATGTTCGTCTATTAGCTTAAGGGATACATCATCCCTGTGAGTTTATGTGATGACTTTGCCTAGAGTTGGTGAACTTCTGAAAAAGGAATATTTATCGAGAGATATCCACTTGACGAGTAGGACTTTGGAAGATCACCCATGACTCTTTGTAACGACCTTAACCTAAAAATTCATGACGAGACCTTTCACGACTTGGAGACGAAATTCTCGGTCCTTAAAGAGGCTCCACCTAAGGGAGGCCCTTGTGCCTTTTCCCTCTAGTGTTATTCGTGACACCCTTAAGGAAGCCACCTTCTGGGGGGGTAGATTAACCGTAGGTAAAAACTAAGGAACTTACCTTCTAAGGGTACTTATCACAATACCCTGCCACTAAACCACACATCCATATATTCATGCATTCATATTTGTCATATATTCATCAGTTGTGTCTTTCATCTGTCTTATTCATAGGGTACCAAAACAAAAGATAATAAAATCGAGTTTTTTTTGGGACTGTCTAAAAAAAAAGGATACCAAAGGGAAACAACTCGTCCACGTCAGTGCCTTCCATCCGACCTTTCGGAAATCAAAACTATAAAGGGGAAGTTATCTGAGAGAGCTCTGAAGATGTACGCTCGGCGCTATGGGGATACCCTTGACTTGACCATAGTAGACGTTCAAAAGGATGTTGTATCTGCCCTCATCCAGTTCTACGACCCTCCACTCAGATGTTTTACTTTCCAAGACTTCCAGCTAGCATCGGCTCTGGAAGAATTTGATAGAATTCTAAACTTTTCCAAAGAGAAGGCCTATGTAGGAATCAGAAAAACTGTTAAAGTCAAAGTTTTGGCAAAAGGCTTAGAGATCCCCTACCCTGAGTTAGTGCAAAATTACTGACGGGAAGGTCCGATACAAGGATTCAAAAGGATATACTTGGAGGCTAAAGCACTTGAATTTTCCAACTATAAGGAATGGGAGTCCTGTGTTGATTGTTTAGGGATACTGGTATTTGGTGTAATTTTATTTCCTCAGACCACAGACTATATTGACCCTGTAGCCATTAGCATATTTTGGGGCGCGAAAGTCTTTAATACTAATCCAACTCCTGCTCTACTTGTTGGTGTTTATTACACTTTGCATATGATGTATGAAAAGAGAAAAGGAACTTTGAGTTGTTGCATTCCACTCCTACATACTTGGTTCATGACCCATCTTTACAAAGAAGACTATATGATTCTAAAGCTGACCAAATGCGAATGGCCCCAGAAATTAAAGTCTCTCACTGTAAACACAGTACTATGGTATGCAAGGAAGCTAGATATTTGTGACATCACTATTAGATGTGGAGACTTTCCTAATGTCCCATTGATTGGATCATGATGTTGTATTAACTATAACCCTATGATGGCCTTGCGACAGCTAGGGTATCCCTTGGAAGACAGACATACAGACGAACAACTCCGACCATTGATCATCCACGACATGGGTACAAAGGACCAAGAGTTGCTCAACAAGGTTATTCGGGCTTGGAATAAGGTTAATAAGAGGAGAGCTAAAAGAAAGAATGTCATGGCAAGAGAGCCTTACACCAGATGGGTCAAAGATAAGGTACAGATTATGAAGCTGCCCTTTGAGATAGATCCAGGGTACAAGACTGACGTTGATCGGGAATTTATGAGTCTATTGGGATACTAACTGCAAGTATACAGTTTAGTCGTTCTAGTTTTAAATGATTATCGAACCCACAGAGACTGAGGATCAATCACATACGATCTAATGCTACAATTATTTAACTAAGCGATGAATATTTGGTTTTAGGGGGGAAACAGTTTAATTAAAAATAATAGTAATAGCTATACCGGTATGTGATAGTCGGACTTCGGGAATTCGGTGAATCGCTTGGCATATAAAGTATTTCGGTAAAAACGAATTGTTTAAAAACCTGAGACATACACTCTCGTGTTCATGAAATAAGTCATGCTACTAAACCTAGTGGATGCACTTTAAATTTAATAACACTTTTTGGAAACAATTTGAGTTTAATTAATTTATTAAAACACTCTCATGTATTTAAAAATTAAGGTTTCGTTACCACTATCGGGGTCGAACCCCAGCTCTCGCATGCAGGTTCTTGCCTTAATTAATTTCTCACTCTCGTGGCAAAATCGTGTTAATTATCCTCTCACTCTCGTGACAAGGGTAGTTAAATTAAACATGGAAATTGGAAACCATAAATTATTTGTAAATGTTTTTAGCCAAGTTATCACTGAATTCTTTTGGTATTTAGGAGTCACATACCGGTACAATTAATTTAGCCGGACATAATATGTTCAGTAACTATGCAATTTAAAATATAATCCATAAAAATAAATGACATAATACAAGAATAAATAAATATCAATTGCATAAAAAACCTGGAAATAACGTTGCTATGGTAATCTTGGATGTTACAAATTCCTTGCAGCTCAATCGAAATCAATAATTATGTTAATTCTTAGATGAAGAATTAACACTCTAAAACTAATGCTGGAAATAAAAATTACAGTACGTGTAGAAAAGGTTCAAAAATAAGAAAATAGAATAATTGCAGGAAAATAGAATAATTGCAGAAAAAATAGAAATTTTGTTCTGGGAAAAATCCTTCGAACCTCATCCCTTGAACTTCCACATATATATAGAAGAAAATATTGCAGTTGAGAAAATATTGGAAAAGGCTTGAGTGGAGTAAGACCCGGATGCATGGTTACTGAGTGGAGGAAATATAGGAGGAGAAAAATTGTCCTCAACGTTGCCCACGTCTCCACTAATTCATAAGTTGCCTTTAAGCGTGTGACAGTCGTCACAAGGGGGTGACGGTCGTAATGCGCTTAAATAGCGCATTACGCTCGTCAATGATGTGTGACAAGCGTTCTTTCTAGTTGTGGAGGCGTTACGGTTGTCACAGGGTGTGACGGTCGTCACAGCTACAAAATCTGCAGACTTTGCAGATTTGGTTCTTTCTCTTATGTTTCTTGGTTAGCTTCCTTCATGTGGTCCTTTTTCACTGATTTGAGTTGAAAAATGTTGTACCTGTGAAAAGACACAAAAACTCGGAATAATCGGGAGTTAAACGACTCAATGTATTATGAAAATCGATAGAAAGTGTAGTAATTATATGATACGATTTCTCGTTATCAGACGTCCCAGAGGTCACGCCTATATCCTTGGAAGAAGTTGACAATTTGAAAAATGCCCTAAAGCAAGCTCACAAGGAAAAGAAAGAGTTAGAGCTCAACCTTCACAATCTAACCAAAGAGAAGAAGCAGATGCAGCTCATACTTGAGTCCAAGGACCTACAAATTGAGAGAAATCAAAAAGCATTGGAGAAGGAGAGTCTCAAGAGAAAGCGTACAACCGAAGGGCTGCTAAGTGCAACCTTCTAATATGGATTCCCACAACCAAAGGTTAGAAGATGTTGCTGCTAAAATTGAAAAGCTAACCAGATGGTACGAAAAGGCTACACATGACAAGAAGGTACTAGAGGAAGACCTAAAAGCCCATATCTAAGGTTTAACATAAGTTTCCTTAGAACAAGAAGAGCAAATAAAGTACCTCACCACTGGATTGCAAGATAGCCAAGAAGCAGAGAATAAGGAACACCTCGAGAGGATGGAAGAATAGGAACTCTTGGTTCAGAAAACTGAAGAATACGAACAAGTATGCCTAGAAATGCATGGTCGCAAAATTGAATTCCTTATTCAGCGGAGACTTTATACAAAAATGAGGGGTGAAAAGATGTATTGGGAAGAGAAGTATGTCAAGATCGCCCAATAAGGGAGAGGCAACCATAATATAATCCCACATCTTTATCAAGAGTACCGGTATTACAAGGAAAGACATGAAAAGCTTGTCTTCTTAGCCAACAATCTTATTGAGGATATCCCTAGAAGTCTGAGAGACGCAGAAAGTGTGATGGTTACTCTTCCAAAGGACGTTGAAGACTTTATCCATCTTTGTTGAGCAATGGTTGATGGTTTCAGAGCACACATCCGCAGGCGCACCTAGAAGATTTATTTCCCTTCATTTATGTTTATGTAAACAAGTTTTGATTCAAAGTTGTAATATTTTTTAATATCTGGATTATGTTACTTCCAATAAAGGAATTTTGTATTTGTATCCCGTTTGCGTATCCATTTAAAATACAGTCGCCAATTAAAATAATAATAAATAAAAGATAACGGTGTACCTAAGTGAATAAGAAATTTCATGTTCATACACATTCACCTGCATATGTGCATTCATAAAACACCTGCATATCATATCAAAACTCATCTCTCGCAAAATTTCTCCAGTAAACCATTGGTAGAAGAAGATCTCCACCTCCTTGGCCTCCATATCAAACAAGGGCCTACCAGCAAAAAGAAATGGAACAAATTGAGGAGACTCGGGATGCGTTCAAAGAAGATCTCTACCAAGTAAAGGGTGATGTGAGTTCAATGAAGGGAGATCTGAGCCAAGTTCTTCTAGCTCTGAAGAACATCATTGACAGGCAGGACCAGATTCCCAGGGTAGCTTTCGAAGAAGTAGCCCAAATCATTGGTGCATCAAGTGATCACCAACCAAGGAAAGAACCAGAGGCAGGACCCCAAAAGTCCTTCATGGCCCAACAAGAAGCTGAGACCGAAGGGTTTGTCCCACCACCATAAAAGTAGGGACCCTACAAATCCCAATCAACAACACAGATAACTACTTGGACCTACAATATGGAGACCACGACCCAGAGGATGCCAACCAAGCACCCTTAAAGATGACCGGTACTCATGTTGTTGACAATCCACTGGTGGCAGATAAGTACAAAGCTCTGGAGGAAAGATTAAAAGTTGTGGAAGGTTTTGACGCTTTCGAGGTAGACCCTCTCGAAATGGCCCTAGTTCCTGATGTGGTGATTCCACCAAATTTCAAAGTACCTGACTTCAGAAAGTACAGGGGGCTCACCTGTCCAAGAAATCGCCTTACGCATGTATTATAGGAAAATGCATGTCCATGCCCACAATTAGAAGCTGATGATTCACTATTTTCAGGATAGCCTGAGTGGGCATCTTTAGACTGGTATATGAAACTGGAGTGAACACACATTCAAACCTGGGCAGATCTTGCTAATGCTTTCTTAAAACATTACAAATATAACCTGGACATGGCACCTACCCGCATGCAACTCCAAAATCTGTCCCAAAAGAAAGAAGAGTCCTTCAAGGAATATGCTCAAAGTTGGAGGGAGATAGCATCCCATGTGCAACCACCACTATTAGAAAAGGAATTAGTAGATATGTTCATGGGGACTTTGCAAGGGTTGTATTACGAGAAAGTGGTTAGGAGTATCTCTTCAGGATTCTCGGATCTAGTGACTATCGAAGAAAGAATTGAGACTGGAATAAAAAGTGGGAAGATATTAGGAGGATTATCAAATGCTCCCCATAATCCAAAAAGACCTACTTCAAACTACCCGAAAAGAAAATAGGGAGAAATTAAAGTTGTAGCCTCACAACCAAGGGCATCACAACCACTAATGATCCTGCAAGGGCAGCATCAAGATAAATTTAAAAGGCCACAAAAAAACTTTGATCCACTCCATATGCCACCCAGCCAATTATTACAACACTTGGTTAAGGAATCATTAGTGGAAATCAAACCCCTAGCTCATATGGTCGGGCCACTCCCTCGAAGGTATAATGCCGATGCCAAATGCAAATACCATGATAATTCTCCGGGGCACACCATAGAGCAATGTTGGGAATTCAAACACAGAGTGCAGGACTTGTTAGAATCTCAAGATATCACCTTTGAGAAACCCAACATCAAGACAAATATCATTCCTCCACATGGTGGGTCGATAATAAATGCAATTGAAGTAGTCACTGACTCTAGGGAAATCAGACAAGCAGAAACCCCTATCAACTTATTGAAGGAATATTTGTTCGAATGTGGATTCTTGTTAGAGCATAATGAAGCCTTTGAAATAACTCTGCAAAAGCTAGTGGACCAGGGGATAGTCCAATTCGAACCATACCCTGAAGAAAAATATGTAGCCGCTATTAAAGTGAAGAAGCCACTGGTAATCCCCTGCCAAGGCTCAAATCTTAAAAAGAAAACTCTAGTGATCCTGTGGGAAGAATCAACAGAGACCACAGAAATGGCGCCCAAGAAGTCTCTCCTAATATCAGCAATTCCAGAGGCCACAATGGTAATTAAGGGACCATCACCTATCCCTTATGAAAATAACAAGGCAGTACCATGGAGTTATGACTCAGCCGTGTACATTAATGGAGTGATGCAAGAAAATAAGCCCTCACCAAGTCAGGGACCTGTAATTTCAAATATAGCAGGGACAGGGGGTATGAACCGAAATGTTCAAATTTTTGGAGCAGAACCATCAAAGAAGAATGATGAGACTCCAACAAAGGACATGGGAAAAAAAGTAGTAGATACAAGTCAAGAAACAGAACCTCCAAGCAAAAACTTTACTGATCAAGAGGCAGAAGAATTTCTGAAAATAATCAAAAGAAGTGATTATAAAGTGGTGGATCAGCTTCACCAAACTCCAGCAAAAATCTCCATACTCTCACTACTCATCAACTCTGAAGCGCACCAAGACTCTTTGATGAAGGTACTAAGTTCAGCTCATGTCGCGAAGGAATTTTCGGTAAATCAATTTGAAAATGTCGTAGCAAACCTAACATTTGGATCATACCTGGGTTTCAGCAACAATGAATTGCCACCATAGGGTCGAGCTCATAACAAGGCACTTCATATTACTATGAAAATAGGTACTACTCATTTATCCAGGGTTCTCACTGATACCGGTTCTTCCCTCAATGTGTTGCCAAAGTCCAGCCTGATAAAGTTAACAATAGATGACGTTGTGATGAGGCCAAGTTCTGCAATTGTGAAAGCATTTGATGATTCTCGAAGCTCGGTGTTAGGAGAGGTGGATCTTCCAGTTAAAATTGGGTTGCATATATTCAATGTCACTTTCCAGGTCATGGATATAGAACCAGAATACACTTGCTTACTGGGAAGACCTTGGATCCATGCAGCAGGGGTGGTCACCTCAATCTAACATCAAAAATTGAAGTTCCTAGTGGAAGGAAAATTAATCATAATCGATGGCAAGGAAGATATCTTCGTAAGTCACATTGGATCATACAGATATATCAGTGCCGACAAAGACTGTATAGCTACCCCGTTCCAAGACTTGGAAATTGCTTCAATGGTGACTTTACCAGTCGAGAAGGGTAATAAGCCTAAGGTGACATCATGGAGAGATCTGCAAGGAACCATGGGATGTGATGCCTGAAAAGGCTGGGGAAAGCTCCCATAAATTCCTGAGAAGAAGAATCGCTTTGGTTTGGGTTATGAATCATCGAAATCTACTCTAAAAGCCAAAGCACGTTTCCCTCCTATTCAAGAGACCTTTGTCAGCAAGGGAACAAAGCATGGCGGACACGTGGCGATGATATCCATAAAGTTCACACCAGAAAGGCAATGGACTTTATTAGGGAGTGCGCTCCAGGAGAAGAAATCAAAAGTTGGACTGCTGTGGAGATTCCTGATATCTTTTTCTTTCCTAAGTAATTTTTCTTGTTTTTGGAAGAACCTATGTCAAGCCCGAGGCATAGGGGTTGCTTGTAAGGGTTCTCCATTTTGTTTCAGACAATATTTACAATCAATAAAAGTTATATTTTGTTTTCAATCAAGATCCTTGTATTTCTCTTGCATTTATTTCTTAAAAATTAAAAATGACAATACTTTCTCTACATATGCATTTTCAAAAACTCATATACTAAAATCTGCACCAAAACAAGATAAATGTGTAGATCCATGCCCAAAACCACTGATAATGTTACTGCTGCGACCCGATATAATTTTGATGCTCCTATCAACCAAGCTGAAGAGGAAGATGATGAAGATCTTGAACTCTCTGAGGAAATGGCGAGAGAAATAGAACGAAAGGCTGACAACATACAACCATATCAAGAGGCTATCGAGACCATTAATCTGAGCACATAGGAAGATCCGAAAGAAATCAAGTTAGGGGCAATGTTGGAACAGAGCGTCAAAGACAAGCTGATCAAGTTATTATATGAGTATGTGGATATATTCGCCTGGTCTTATAGAGACATGCCAGGGTTGGATACTGACATCGTGGTGCACAAACTACCTCTCAAAGAAGGGTGTTCTCCAGTTAGGCAAAAACATAAGAGAACTCGTCCAGATATGTCCATCAAAATCAGAGAAGAGGTTCTTAAATAATTTGATGCAGGGTTCTTAGTAGTGGTAGATTATCCACCCTGGATAGCTAACACTGTGCCAGTACCCAAGAAATACGGCAAGGTACTCATGTGTGTGGACTATCGAGATCTGAACAAAGCAAGCCCCAAAGACGATTTCCTGCTACCCCACATAGATGTTATGGTGGATAACACGGCTCAAGCCTCAGTATTCTCATTCATGGACGGCTTATCGAGCTATAATCAAATCAAAATGGAACCCAAAGACATGTAAAAGACTACCTTCATGACACCTTGGGGAACTTTCTGCTACAAAGTAATGCAATTCGGTCTCAAGAATGCAGGGGCAACCTATCAGAGGGAAATGGTCACATTATTCCATGATATGATCCACAAAGAGGTTGAAGTGTACATAGATGATATGATCGCCAAATCCCATATGGAGGAGGAACACATCATACATTTACAAAAGTTATTCGAACGGCTACGCAAGTTCAGACTGAGGTTAAATCTGAACAAATGTACATTTGGCGTCAGATCAGGCAAGTTGTTGGGTTTCATTGTAAGCCAGCAGTGTATCAAAGTGGACCCTGACAAAGTAAAAGTTATACAAGGGATGCCAACACCGAGGATAGAAAAGGAAGTGTGTGGTTTCTTAGGGCGATTGAATTACATCTCAATGTTCATATTGCATGTAACAGCCACATGCGAGCCAATATTCAAGTTATTACGAAAAGAGCAGACGGTAGTATGGAATGATGATTGTCAAAAAGCCTTTGAGACGATAAAATAGTATCTGCAAGAGCCACCAATCTTAATACCGCCAGTCCCTGGAAGACCACTCATCATGTATCTGACAGTTCTCGAAGGATCAATGGGTTATGTTTTAGGACACTAGGACGAAACAGGCCAAAAGGAGCATACGATTTATTACCTTAGCAAGAAATTCACTGATTGCGAAACCAGGTACTCACTCCTCGAGAAAACTTGTTGTACATTGGCTTGGGCTGCCAAGAGGTTGAGGAAATATATGTTAACCCACACTATGTGGCTAATATCAAGAATGGATCCTCTAAAGTACGTGTTTGAAAAGCCAGCTCTTACCAGGAGAATCGCACGATGGCATATGCTATTATCAGAATACGACATCCAATATGTCACTTAGAAGGCCATCAAGGGTAATATAGCAGCTGATCATCTAGCTCACCAACCGCTGCCAGAGTATCAACCTATGAAGTTCGACTTTCCATACGAAGACGTCATGACTATAGCCGAATTTGAAATACCAGGACCCGACGAAGGACCCGGGCCAGGGGCACATTGGACACTCACGTTTGACGGGGCTTCAAATGCACTGGGGCATGACATAGGGGCAGTTTTGAACTCTCCAAAGAACTATCACAATCCATATACCGCAAGATTATGTTTCGACTGCACCAACAACATTGCCGAGTATGAAGCTTGCATATTGGGGCTGGAAGTTGCCATTGATCTGAGAATAAAGCACCTCAAAGTATTTTAGGGACTCTGCATTGGTCATATATCAGGTTAACAGCGAATGGGATACAAAACACCAAAAACTGATTCCATATCGGGATCATGTTTTGAAGTTGCCCGAGGAGTTCACCGAGATCACTTTCAGCTACATCCTGCAAGAAGAAAATCAAATGGCAGACGCCCTGGCAACTTTATCAGCTATGTTCAAGGTAACTTGTCCGAATCACAAACCACACATCACAATCAGACATTTCGAAGAGCCCGCACACTGTCTTGCCATTGAAGAAGGACCAGAAAACAAGACTTAGTTCTAGTACATCAAGAAGTACCTGAAAAAGCAGGAATATCCAAAAAAATGCCTCTATCATTGACAAGTGAACCCTGCGAAGGTTAGCTTCAAAATTATTTCTGAGTAATGGGGTTCTATACAAAAGAAACTACAACACGGTACTACTCAGGTGTGCGTAGGAGCAATAAGCGGATACACTTATGAGAGAGATCCACGAGGGTACATTTGGGACTCATACAAATGGGCATGCCATGGCTAGAAAGATTCTGTGACAAGGTATTATTGGTTAACATTGGAAGCCAACTGTTATCACTACACAAAGGCATGTCATAAATGTCAGATCTATGCCGATAAGATAAATGTGCCACCAACTCCTCTGAACATCATGAGCTCCCCTTGGCCATTATCAATGTGGGGAATTGATATGATTGGCATGATCAAGCCGAAAGCATCCAATGGACACCGTTTTATACTAGTAGCCATCGATTACTTTACCAAATGGGTAGAAGCGGCATCCTATGCCAACATGACAAGTCAAGCAGTTACACGCTTCATTAAGCAGAATATCATATGCAGATATAGGGTCCCGAGCCGGATAATTACTGATAACGGATCCAATTTAAACAACAAAATGATGAAGGAATTGTGCGATGACTTCAAAATCGAGCATCATAATTCCTCACCATACTGACCAAAGATGAATGGGGCTGTTGAAGCAGCCAACAAAAATATCAATAAAATCATTCAGAAGATGGTGAATACATACAAAGATTGGCACGAAATTCTTCCCTCCGCTCTACATGGATATCGCACTTCAATACGCACATCAACAAGAACAACTTCATTCTCACTGGTATACGGCATGGAGGCAGTACTTCCATTTGAAATCTAGATACCATCACTTCGGGTTTTAATGGAAACAAAGCTAGAAGAAGCAGAATAGGTGCAGACACGGCTCGATCAACTCAACCCTATTGAAGAAAAATGATTGGTATCTCTGTGCCACAGTCAGCTACATCAGAAGTAGATAAAGAGAGCCTTCGACAAGAAATTCCGTCCTCGAATATTCAAAGAAGGGGATCTAGTGCTCAAGAAGATTCTGCTACCTCGCCTCAATTCGCGTGGTAAATGAACACCCAACTACGAAGGTCCATACGTAGTCAAAACAGCATTCTCCGGAGGTGGTCTTATCCTCACAACAACGGATGGGGAAGAACTACCGCATCCGGAAAATTTAGACGCAGTCAAAAAATACTATGTATAAGAAGCTCGCCAAGCTCGAACCCTAAATGGATGACTAAGGCCAAAAAGAGAGTCCCGATGGATCGAAAACTCTAAAGGGCGGTCCAGGCAAAAATTAGGGGCATATAAAAAAATTATCCCGGTGGATTGAAAACCCGAAAGGGAAATCCAGGCAAAAGTTAGGGATTTCATACAAAGAAATAAAGAACAAAAATACTGCAATCTGAGAACTACGACTATGAACCACGCAGGGAGAGATAGATCAGAATCATACAACTCAGAAGCAAAGGAGATAAGGACTATCAAAAGGATATTGGGGAAACATCAGTAACAATTATCATTTTCATTGCCATTTACAGTTTTGAATTTTTTTGTAATTACCTCTTTCTAGGAATTGCATCCTGTACATTCGCCTATTCAGAGGCATAATCAACAAAATAGTTGTTTCCTTTGAACCTTTTAAACTGCATTTTTCTTTTTCTAGCTTGTTTACAAAATACTACGATTATTACTTGTGAATATTGCCCTGAAATCATTTCGGGGAAATTAACAAATAAAAGCATTTGACAAAACATCGATAAAGAATTTTGATTAGAAAAACATCAAAAGAAAATCCACGATCACGTCCACGCATAGGTCTATGTCTGCATCTACGCCTATGCTTGCACCCGCAACACAAAGTCTATGCATCTTTCCACGCCTGTGTTTACGCTCACAACTCAAAAGGTTTGTGCCTAATACATACGACTACCCCAGTGCTTACAATACAACAAAGTCAAACACGGTTCACTGCGTTCAAAATCAATGAAGCTACGATAATCCAACATACAACGCCAAGGGATTGGTAACTCTGAGCAAATGGTTTAAAAAAGAGAGTGCTGGAAATAGTCTACATGACATCTCAAGGCACACATACAAAACATACACACATTTTTACGTCTTCATACATACATTTTCCATATCTAAAGCATACATACACTATACATGTATCTAAACATTCAAATGTGAATGCATACGCCAGCATTGCACAACACATAAGCAATGTAACCCCCGATTCAATCGTCTAAGGGTCAATCAACAAAACACTTTTCCTGCAATTCAACCCATCACCTAAGTCTCCATATAGTGATGGGTTCCTTACAAAGTAATCCATTACCTAAGTCTCCATGCAGTAATGAAACTCCGTACATTGCCTCTAGTCCACAATGTACTCTCATTGTTATGTATGTTACCTCTAAGCCTCAATGTATTCACAAATCCCCGTACATTGCCTCTAAGCTTTAATGTGCTCTCTCAGCTAACTACGTTGCCTCTAAACCTCAACGTATTCACAAACTCCGTACATTGCCTCTAAGCCTCAATGTACCCTCTCACATCTCCCTACGTTGCTTCTAAGCCTCAACATATTCGCAAACTCCGTACATTTCCTCTAAGCCTCAATGTACTTTCTAGGCTCACTATGTTTTCTCTAAGCCTCAACGTATTCGCAAACTCCATACGTTGCCTCTAAGCCTAAATATACTCTCTTAGCTCACTACGTTGCCTCTAAGCCTTAACATATTCGCAAACTTCGTACATTGCCTCTAAGCCTCAATGTAATCTTTCAGATCACTATGTTGCCTCTAAGCCTCAACGTATCTGCAAATCTCCATATATTGCTTCTAAGCCTCAATGTACTCTCACAGCTCACTATGTTACCTCTAAGCCTCAATGGATTCACAAATCTCCATACATTTCCTCTAAGCCTCAATGTACTCTTTCAGCTCACTACATTGCCTCTAAGCCTCAACGTATTCGCAAACTTCATACATTACCTCTAAGCCTTAATGTACTCACCGCTCACTACGTTACCTCTAAGCCTCAACGTATTCGCAAATTTGCATACATTGCCTCTAAGCCTCAATGTACTCTCAGCTCACTATGTTAACTCTAAGCCTTAATGTATCTGCAAATCTCCGTATTGCCTCTAAGCCTCAATATACTCTCACAGCTCACTACGTTGCCTCTAAGCCTCAACGTATTCTCAAATCTCTGTACATTGCATCTAAGCCTCAATGTACTCTCTCAGTCGTACATTGCCTCTAAGCCTCAACGTACTCGCAAACTCCGTGCGTTGCCTCTAAGCCTCAATGTACTCTTTTAGCTCACTACGTTTCCTCTAAGCCTCAACGTATTCGCAAATCTCTATACATTTCCTCTAAGCCTCAATGTACTCCCTCAACTCCCTACTATGCCTCTAAGCCTCAACGTATTCGCAAATATCCATACATTACCTCCAAGCCTCAATATACTCCCTCAACTCCCTACATTTCCTCTAAGCCTCAACGTATTCGCAAACTCCGTACATTACCTCTAAGCCTCAATGTACTCTTTCAGCTCACTATGTTGCCTCTAAGCCTCAACGTAATTGCAAATCTCCGTACATTGCCTCTAAGCCTCGATGTAATCCCTCAAATCCCTACGTTTCCTATAAGCCTCAATGTATTCGCAAACTCCGTACATTGCCTCTAAGCCTCAATGTACTCTTTCAGCTCACTACGTTGCCTCTAAGCCTCAACGTATTCGCAAACTTCGTACATTGCCTCTAAGCCTCAATGTACTCTTTCATCTTACTACGTTGCCTCTAAGCCTCAACGTATTCACAAACTCAGTACATTTCCTATAAGCCTCAATGTACTCTTTCATCTCACTGCGTTGCTATTGTACCATAATTTTCCCCCCTAAAATCCCTTCATCATACCATATTGATTCCATCACAACAAGATCACATTAGGGTTCTTGGTTCTCCTTCCTATCTTTAGCTTTGCGCTTTGAGGAATCACCAAGCACCTTGACTTGATTTTCTTGTGTAATCACTCATGTTTTTGTTTTGACTTTCCTTTTAATTAATAAAATGCAATGTTGGGTTGTCTTACTTGTCAACAATGCAGGTAAAGGCAATGGTGCTTAGCAAGTAGATCTATGGGTTCATGAGTTTATTTCCATGACCTAGTCAATGAAGCTTGAGAAGTTAAAACATCACCATGGAAGTTGTTTTTGAAGGGATGGCATGGCAAGGTTATTTTGGTTCACTACATTTCCAAATTATCAAGATTTATTCAAAAGTACAAGGGGTTGATTGAAGGAGTTATCATGATTGGACAAGGCCTTGTTCCCATTGATCACAAGTGCATATTTCTCTTAATTCTCAAGATATAGAAGTGGTTGTGGTTGCTATGAGTTCTCATTATCATCCCCAACAACTTATATTTACAAAGCATTTGTTTTGGTACAAGAAGTTTGTTCAAAATTGTCAAAGTTCCTCAAAGCACGTTTCTTAATCTATAAGCTAGGGTTTTGAACTTAAAAGAAGCATATCTTACTCATCTTTTGGTATTTTTGAGTGATTCCAAAGGCATCCTTCTCTTCAAAGGGTTATCAACAAATCACTTCAAAAGTTCCAAGGATTTTTCTTGTGGAAGAAACTTGATGAAGAAGAAAGATTACAAGTCCTCCAGATGAATCCCCATTTTTCCATGTGTGACTTCAAATGATCATAACTTGGTCAATTTTTATTACCTTGAGCCCATTATTTTTAAATAATGATCTTGAAGATGTGAACTTTATGCCTTCTTTTATGTGCAAAGTGAGAAAATGAATGGAAATTGCCTTAAGGATACAAAAGATTATAGGTCATTTCATGATTTTTTGCCCACTTCAACAATTCATAACTCTCTCAATTCTTGGAGATTTTGAATGGTTCAAGTTCCAAAATGTCATTCAAGAGATCTACTTCATGCAATATTTTTTGGTCAAGAGCAAATTCCAAGTAGAAGGCTATGTTTGGATGCAAGACATTATAGGTCACTTTTGATGAAGAATTTGAAATATTTCTAAGTACGGAAAGTCAACATTTTTCTCCAACTTTGACTCAACACAACTTTCAGCTCAAACATCCATTTGATTCCATTATTTTTCCATTGCAAACCTTGTAACCTCATATTTCTGAAGCATCAAAAATCATTCCTAAGACCCCTTGAGCTGAAAATGTCATTGGTCATAAGTTGGAACTTTGAAATTGAATTTTTCACCAAGTCAGAAGTTTGAAATCTCTGTTTTGGCTTCTAATCACAAGGTTTACATGCGTTTTTTATTTAAACTTGATTAACAAACTTTCCAGGAGTGTTTATCACCTCAAAACGCTAGGATTGGATGAGTTTTGGTGAAAATTAGATCACACTTCACTCGTGCATCAAGTTTGCACGATGTCCCTCCAAAATGCATCATTCACTCTTCCTTTTGATTCCATTTGTTTCTCCTATAAATACATGAACTATCCCATTCATTTTCTCAAGCTTAGATAGCCAGAATCACCCTTCCAAACTTGTTCCCTAACTCAGAATTCAACAACTTCGAAATCCATTCTCAAGCCTTTTTCAATCCATTTTTTTCATCAATTCACCTTCCTTTATCTTCCCTGAAGCTAACCATATAATTACATTCAAGAATCGTGCCCTATATTGCTCCATAGAAGTCCAGTTTCAGAGCTCTGCAACTCAACTTCAATAGGTTGATTCCTTTATCAATTCTTCAAAACTTTGATATCATTGTAATGCTCTCATTTCCTTGGTTCTAGTCGCAATACTTACTTCTTATTGGAAACACGTTTTGACCATGAAATTTCAAATCCCTTTTCAAAACTTTCTTTCCAAATTGCTTCAGTTACAGTTTACATAAATTAGGCGTGAGGGTGTGGTTGTCTTCGTCTTGAAGAGACGAAGCGAATGACATAGGTCTGAGCTTCTGATTTTACAGTTTGAGAGACCTGAAATTCACGTTGGCTGGAGGTTGAAGATGACCAACGTGTCATCTTCCAACCAATGATGGCACGCCACTTGTTATTTTTGAATTTTGATTTAATAATTGATTCAGTGCTCCATTCACTAATGACCATGATATGCACAGCGCGCCAGATCCCTTGGATTTGATTACTAACACGTTTTGACTCTCATCCAATTGTCCACATATTTTTTTACCTTTATTTTCTTTTCTGATTTTTTACATTTAATTGTTTTAAACTTCAAAAAATCATAGAAAATTCTTTTTTAGTCCAAAAAATCCGAAAAAATTGTGAAAAATATTTTTGATTACTCTCTTTTTGATTTTTAATTTTTCCCAATTTAATTTTGTGTTTTGGTATTTTTTATAAATTTACACTTTATTGGAATTATTTTAAATGTTTAAAAATACTTTTATGCATTTTTAAATTCTGAAAAAATTATGGAATGATCCAATGATATTGTGACAAATATTGGTTACCTCATTTTATTTTTGTTTCTGACTTTGCTATTTTTTATTATTTTTGGTTTATTTTACCCCTTTCTTTTAATTTTAAAAATAGTTTCTGACTTAAAAAAATTTCCAAAAAATTTATAAAATTATTTTAGTTCATTTCTGATTTTTCTATAGTCTTACTTTTTTTCTTGATTAATTTGGACATAGTTGATGCTTTTCTCTTTTATTTCTATTTTTAAACATTATTTTTAAACCTTTTTGTATATATTAAAAAGGTATTATTATTTTGTGATTATTTCCTGGCTGATCTTGGATTCAATTTTGATCATGAACTTTATTAACATCATTGGATCCATGGTGTTGAGTCTAACTCCATAAAAATGGATGAATGCTTTTAATAGTAGTTTGATTAAATTTAATCCAAAAGTGGTTTGTATATTCTCTCTCATCCCTCTTCATCTCATCCCCTTCTCATTGCACTAAATGTTGTTGGAACATGATCTCTATATCATGTCTCAAAACAAATGGTGCATAAATTGCTATTGACCGATCTCAAAATAGGTGCAACTTCTATATAAGTCCACTTACGATTGATTAACATAACGCTAAATTTTTCCCAATTTGAATAAATGATTATTTGTGGCCCAAACTTATGTTTGCAAGCTCAAGTATGTTAATTTGATCTCTTTGATCCAATAACCTTGAGATTCATTGTATGGAGGCTTTGGTTCTACCAATCCTCTAATGGATCTACAATACCTTTGGTCAACGCGGATCACTTAAACATCGTTGATCATTAAATGATACTCATAAGGATTCCAAATGGATGATATACTTGACAAAAAGCAAATGCAACTCGTTGTGTGGAGGCTTTGGTTCTACCAATGCTCTAATGAGTTCCAAATGAAAGTTTCAAGATGATCATCCAACTAACCACTAATCACTAATAATTGATTTTATTTTGTGTTTTTATTTTATGTTCTTTACTTTATGCACCATTTACTTTTAGCATTTACATTTCATGTTATTTTTCATCTTTGCTCACTTGAGCCCCTTTATATTCTTGTAATTTTTTTATTTTGCTCACTTGAGCTTTTATTTTCTTTTAAAGACATCTAATAATCAACATAAACCCTAAAAATCTTTAATGATACTTGGACTATTTGGTTACTACCCTTGGCATTATGGAGCATTTGACTTTTTGGTGTTAGGATTAGAAACCTTGGCCTATGATTGAAGACCTTGTGATCTTATCTGATTATTTTGTCTGGAGATCTTGAGGTTTACCTCAAGATATTGGGTTGTTTGTTTGTTTTGTGTGCAGGTTATTATGATTACACCCTTTGTTTGTAATCTGGAATTCACCCGCATACAGCCGTTACTCTGCCCATTTTTTGTGAAGACTTAATACACTTAAAGTTTTGTTCTCTCAAGAGGTCTAGTACATTTGCTTGTTTGGTTTCAATCCAAAGAATGAGAATTCTATTTTGGGTCATAATGTCAAGTATTGGCTTCTTATTGGTTAGATGGTTCTTATCCCTAGCTTTTACCTTATGCTTTAGGATAGTCTCTTCTTCTCCTCCCATCTTCTTTAATTTCAAAAATCTTCTCCCCCCTTTTGAAAATTCTTCTTCTTTTAAACTTGAATTACTTTTATAATAAACTTGGACTTAGGTCCATGCATTTTCAAACATTTTCATATGTAAACTCCAATAAACTTAACAATACTTTGACATTTTTGTGAGAAGACTAAAAGTCAATCAATCTCATTTCAAACCATTTTTCCACTTTGGCTTTTATCTTTAAACTTTTCTCAAAAGATTGAACTCTTGTCAATCCTTGTAGTGATGCAAACAAATATACTTCTACAGTATGTAGTAAAGAGAGAAATTTTCCACTTGGGTGTTGAGTGAGGAATTGTTGATCCAAGCCATATCTTCCACTTTGAGATGATGCAAATTCTCCTTTCTCATGATTGTGGGTAGTAGGTATGTTTTCAACACGGACAATGACGATGATGTTTTTATCTCATAAAATTGACCAACACATTTATGTTTTAAATTTTTTAAAAGAGGAACTACGTGTACCCTAATCCCCTATTGCACGAAAAGGTGGTATGTAAGCACTAAAGGTTTGCAACTGCGACGGTTGCAAAATTAATAAATATATTTCTTTTCTCACCTCCACCATCTATTTTATACAACATATTTCATATCCAAAATATACATATTTTTCAAAGAGGTTCATGCAGAATACCGTAGATGTTTAGAGTGCTAATACCTTCCCTTTACATAACCTACCCCCTTACCTTGAATATTTTCCCCTCTTTTTGGGTTATTCGCTCTTTTCCTATTCCTTTGGAAATAATAAAGCACGGTGGAGATTTTTATTTTGATTTCTATAAGTCTAGTCAATCCAATGGCTTAGTGTTGAAAATTTCTACCGCTACAGTTGCCTTTAAGCCGCAACGTATTCGCCAAACTCCGTGCATTGCCTTTAAGCCTCAATGTAATTTCAGCTTACTACGTTTCCTCTAAGCCTTAACGTATTCACCAATCTCCGTACGTTGCCTCTAAGCCTCAATGTACTCTCTCAGCACTACGTTGCCTCTAAGCCTCAACGTATTCACAAACTTCGTACATTGTCTTTAAGCCTCAATGTAATCTCTCATCTCACTACGTTGCCTCTAAGCCTCAACGTATTCGCAAACTCCGTACATTTCCTCTAAGCCTCAATGTACTTTCTCAGCTCACTATGTTGCCTCTAAGCCTCAACGTATTCGCACCACTCCGTACATTGCTTCTAAGCCTCAATGTATTTTCCTCATCCAACCCACTACTTTAAACCATGGTGAGCAATATATCATCGGCTTCACTTATTTTCTCAAGGCTCTTGAGGGTGTGATATATCAGCATAACCTTATGAATGGACCGGACAAATATTGAATATTCTTATTATTCAATAAACTCCCAATCGAAATGCGCCAAGCCTGCATTTGCTCGCGCTATTCGATTGGAAGATAATTGAATAGGGGCAGCTGTCATACCCCAAATTTGTCCTACCTTGGCGATCCTTTTCTTAGAATTATTTAATTAAAGATGGTACAACAATATCTGGTGGACTATCTTTATTCAAGATCAAGGGGGTGTATTTTAAAACAAGAAGATTTAGTTGTTATTAAAAAATGGAGGGGTGAAAATTAAATCCGGGAGTATGCAAAAGAAAGGGGAAGAATTAACTCTGGTTCCAATTGAATTAAGGGAAAAGTTTTGACTGCAAACAAAGAAACGCTAGGCAGTATGGATCAAGCGCTGACCCATCAAAACTTCTGACACAGAAGCTCCGGAAGTTCTTCCTTACAGAAGAAAATGCAAAAAGTTGTGCAGATCAGAGCCAGAATCACGCACAAGCTAGTACAGAATAGAATATCAGATCTTCTAGCAGAGTCAAGGAAAGGTAGAATCAGATTATCTTCCACAACCCAAGCTCATAGTTTCATAGGCTAAGCAACCCAAGCCCAAATCTGTTGGACATGCGTTGTATCAATTTCAATCAAATCTTCCACAGAGAATCAATTCCAATCAAATCTTTTTAATTTCATCCTCAATCATTGTTCTAACCATATCCCAAGCCCAAAAATTCAACATTATAATTAGAGGAGAAAATTAGAAAAAAAAGGAAAAAGGGAGTAGAAAAGAATATGAGGAGAGAGACAAATTTGCAGAGAAAAGCAACACAGTAACGCTTGAAGAAAGAGCAAGGGTAGAATTTCTGGAAAACCCAGAAGAAAAATACGTAGGAGAATAATTGAGGTTCCAATATCTGGAACCCTAGTTTCAATCACCATCGCTTCACTTTTCTGTCGCTGTTGTCACCAGAATCTGCAGAAGGAGAAGTAAAGGACAGCCAAACATGCACCAGAATCCGAAGGAAAAAGCGCCAAAGGGATAAATTTTAATCTGTTTCTCTACTGTTTTCATGCTGGGTAGGGTCAGAAGAACATAGGAAGGGTTAAAACCATATAAAAATCTATAGATAGTGTTATATTATGATTGCATGTTCACGCTATTTGCTTACGTCCAGATGTAGTTCCTATTTGAAGTTCTGACTAGGCTTAACCTAGGTTTCAGATTTTTTTTCCTTGTCCAGAATCAGCATTTGGTTTATATACTTTCTGTCTGCCCTTTTTCCAGAAACTCTGAGTAGTGGGCTTAGCCCAGAATTTGACATTCCTATTTTCTGCTTTTTCTAACTAGCTTACAGCACCCCCTTCAGAAGTACTGTGATTGGGCCAAAACCCAGTCAATTTCCATGCATTCCCTGTAGAACTTCTGCCACTTTCAGAACATCCCTTTTTCCAAAAATTTTGCTAGGGCTTAACAACCAGAGGATACACCCCCTGTTCATAAATTGTTTTTATTCTTTTATTTTTTCCATTTTGCAATTATTTTCTATTATTATAATTATTAATTTTTTTGTGAATATTATTTATTATATCACTTAAATTATTTTATATCAAAAATTGCATATTATTCCTTATATTATTTGCAGTAAATATTTTTTATAGCATACATTAACAAGAATATTTGCAATTAACATCTATAAAAAACACTCAACAAATCTCAAACTTTTTTTCACAAATAAATAATCTAAACAATTATTTTTGCAAAAGGGTTTCAAGCAGATTTTGATTTACTGCACATTTAGCCAAAATCTCTGCAATCACTACTCCCGGCCAAAACGCGAGGTGATTCAAAATACGCTTGCAACCCCTAAAAAACACAAACCCATACGAACTACGAATTGGCACTCTGATTCCTCTTAAGAGGATACATAGGCATATGATCAAAAACCGTAGCGAGTTCCCCTATAAAAAATTAAAACTTTTCCCCTATTAAAACTTAAAACCCTTATTTTACCCAAACCTAACCCTAAAACCTAATATCCTTGTGAACAAGGTAGATGAAAGGTGCCTAACACCTTCCTTTTGTCTAAAGAAGCCCGAAACCTAGAATCTTTGTCTGTGAATTAGGGTTTTCTGTTAGATTCCCTACCCTAGGATAAAAACTAATAATGGAGACTCTGATTAAAAAAACCAGTCGCAACAACTCGATCAGATGTGTTAGCATGGGTGTTGCACCCTAAATTTTATCCTGAGTTTCTCATTCGCAGTCATATATCAAATTAATTTCCATTCGCATATCTTTGCATTTCTTCACACATTTGCATTTATTTTTCGATTTAAATCTTTATCATATATTCCCTTTAGATATTATTTTTTATAATTCTTTATTATTAAGAGAATATAAAAAATGTGTTTTTATTCTTTATTTAAATTTAGTTTTAATTTAAAAAAGGTATATAAAAAAATTTAGGTCTTTTATTTAGCATAGTTTGGTTTTAGGTTTTAGAAAAGAAAATGGTTATAAAAAATTGTTTTATTATGTTTTTATATTTAGATTTATAAATTTTGAGCAAAGGGCTCTTTAGTTTATTATATATATATTTTGGTTTATTATATATATTTTGAGCGAAGAGCTCTTTGGTCTTTTCACAAGACCTAATTGTGTTTGGATAAGGTTTTTTTTTGTTGTTATAACAAAAGGGTGGCTATCAGATCTAGGGAAGAAAACAAGAAAACAATTTCCTCTTCATTTTTTCTATCACTCCTCTCACTGAACATCACCTCTTCATCTTGCCATACCCACATCTCCAATCGTTCCTTCTCCCTCGTCCCTTATTCCCTATTGCTACACCTATACCTTCCTACCGTCAAACACGCTCCCACTGAGATTCTTCTCAACAACTAGGTTCTTCATTCTTCATTGCCTCTGTATCACCCCATTTCTACCCCAACAAATTATATAAAATCAGAGTTTCGAAATTTCCAACGGAAAAATGAGATGCAACACATTCAGCTAAAAACAACGATGTTTAATCGCATATAAAAAAAATAAATAACACTTAAATCATTGGATGAACATATAACAACAATTTTAGTCTTTAAAACAAAACAACTTTATTTCTTAGGCAACAGAATCACAATTTTCAACTCAAATGACATGACATCTTTGTCCAGCTGAAAAAAACTTCAAAATAACTAGTACTTAATGAAAACAACTTAAAAATTCAACAACAAGAAATAAAATCAATAACGGAGCAACAAGAATTCATCCCCCTGAGTGTTACGTATCAGAGTGACGACACTGACTCGAACTACTAAAGGTAGACGACCTTCACTCTGGGTGACTAGAACGTTACCAACATAGGAGTAACATTCAAATAGAAGGGGTGAGATATCAAACAATATAATCAGATGTATGATAAATAATATATTAGAATTAGATCATTCAAAATCACCACTTCATAGCTTTTAGCGACATCCATTACAACCAGGTCATCAACATAATATCGTAACTAATTCATCATTGTAACAACTCAAGATGCAACATGGGATACGACTCATTACGATGTAGATGCATGTAGTACCAATGCCGAAAAACTCCCAACTTAATAATATTTCCAATTAATAGAGGCAACAATAAGGCATAAGCCTTCAACTTTATATTTGCCAATCCAGGCCAACTTGATATGCTATGTATGCGACAACAGTATGAATGTAATAACAATCAACAATGATTAATTCAACAGTGATTCAACACAATTAAACACTGGCCATAAGCCTACAACTTGATATTACCAATAACTAGAGGAATTTCCACAACACCAGTATATCCTGCAACTTCGCGTCGTCAATAATATTGACATTACAACCACATAGTGAAATTCACAAATACAATCGAAACCCATTTCATTAGCACTACATAAATATTCGGTTATACGTCTATATTCAGTTATTATACATTCTGCGCCAGTTTCTATAATATTAACATGTTGCAACTATTATATAAGCTAGTACTGCTATCAACAATTTCTACTACTGCTAGTGCTACTAATTGATTCTCTATTGTTGTTCATTTTCTAATAGTTTTCTGCTACTAATTCACAATTAACTCCTGCTGTCAACTTATTCCTACTACATGTATTATGCTATTATACTGTTAATAGTTTTCCGATAAGGTTCCTGCAATCACACCCGACTTCTATGAATTATCTTTGCTATTGTTTATTTTTGCTAACTCTGCTACATAACAATTCGGTAACTAAATTTAATATCTGCCATATATATAAATATACTCTATAGTTATTTAATTATTCGTCTGTGGATTAAAATGCTAAGGCCGTAGTAAATATTGATTACTTAATCCTTGTTACCTATAATTCATTAATTATGTGATAACAATTGGTAACCAATTAATAAAGTAGCAGACACAACAAACAGACAGAACGAACAAAAGAAAATTAGAGGTTTAAGAGTGTGTGCCCCTCGACACACTATGTGCCCCTCGGTACACTATGTTCCCCTCGGCACACTATGTGCCACTCGGCACATCCTTCCCTTTATATTGTGTCGATCGACACCCTTTCCTTCCCCCCGAAACACTCTTCCATTGTGTGCCCTTCAGCACACCATGTGCTCTTCGGCACCGTATGATTTTTACATAGTTTCAACAAAGAACCTCGAGTAATTTTTCCTCCGATTACCGGTCTCATACCAAAACAATATATGTTTGCAAAAACATCAATTTTCACCAAAATAATAGTTTTACAGATATGACAATTTTACACACAGTAGTAATCTCATACAACCTAATCCCCATATAATATTAATCATATACCCAATTATAGAGTCATAACCCCACCCTTACCTAGGATTGAAGGTCGCTATACAATTTTCCAATCGAACCTAGCTTTGCCTCTTTTCCTTGTTCCTCTTCTCTGCAACTTCCTACGTTACTGCTCCAAGACTTCATGATCTTTCTAATTAATCTAATTTCTTATTATTATAACTAAACCTAATAATAATATTATTATTCCTAATGGGATCAACTTACACACCCCACCTATTACTACTTCTAACCATCAAAATAGGTCAAACTAACATTTTACTAATGTTCTATACTTTCTAATATTATTTATTAATATTATTAATCAACTTAATTTAACTGACTAATAACAACACCGCAACTTATACCGACGTAAAACAACATTTCAACATATAATTCGAAATTAATCGAAATTTTTCGTCACTTAGAATATTTTTGTCCTCGAAAATTTACCTTGTTCAAACAACTCAGGATAGGAGTTCCGCATCTTGCTCTCCAACTCCCACGTCATGCTTTCTCCGGAAGCTCCTAACCAGACTACTTTCACCAGAGCAATCTCCTTGCCTCTTAGAGTCTTCATTTCATGATACACGATCCGTACAACCATCGTCTCCACCGTAAGATTATCTTGTACTTGAACATCATCCATATGAATCATATGAGATGGATCTGAAATATACTTCCGGAGTTGGGACACATGGAACACATCATAAAAATTTGAAAGATTAGGCAGTAAAGCCACTCTATAAGCAACATTCCCAACTCTATCTGAAATTTGATATGGACCAACAAAACGAGGAGTGAGATTCTTAGACTTCAATGCTCGCCCAACACCAGTCACAAGTGTAACTCTCAGAAACACGTGGTCACCTGCTTGAAATTCTAAACCTTTTTGTGATACGGTGGCAGAACTGACTGTTTGAAATGCTAGTTTGCATTTTGCGTTTTTTATTTGCAAAATGTCACGGTAAGCAAGAGTCGCCACCGAATTTTATTTTATCCAACCGGAAAGGGAAAAAGTACAGAAAAATTCCTTTTTCGAGATATTCTCAGTACGGGGGGTAGATTATAGAAAGGGAAGGTATTAGCACCCTTTTTATCCATGGTTTTCCATGGGCTCTTAGGTACTTGCTCATCTTTTTAAAATTGCTTGTGTATGTGCTTTGTTTTAGAAAAGTTTGACTTCGTGATAACCCTTGTATCAGTCCTCAAAGGTGTGACGAAATTGTTTTGAATTTTTTTTTGAAATGTGTAAGTGTGAAAAGTTTTGTTTTGAGCAAGTACCTACTAGCATCTACCTACTCGAAAAAAGATTGTTTCTATTCTTGTTTCCTTTAGACAGTGCTATCCTACTATTGAGAAATAGTTAGAACTGTCGTTGGAGTTGTAAGGATCAATTCGAAAGGGACGTACGATCACTAAAGCAATGTTAGGACACCTTAGTAATAACCCTAGAGTCTTAAGATCATATTCGAGTCAACATTTCTGAGGCAACATTTCCGAGGCAACATTCGAATGGGACGTTTGATCTTTTTTAGACAGGAGGGTAACCACTAAAATATCCTATACTTAATGATCGTTTACCGAAGGCAACTGAAGTGAGAGTATACCCTAAGAGTGATATGTGTGAGTGGTCTGTTTTCAGTTATTTAATATTTGCACATTAGGGTTTTCTAACTGGATTAATTTGTCATGCATTCTTGTCATACAATCCTATCAGCATACATCTAAATAGTTAAATATTTACGGGAATTAAGAATGCGAGAAAGTAAATCTACGCTATTACAAGGCTTCGGGGAGGGGGATTAATTACATAGGCAAAAACCTGGGAAACGCGACAAATAAAAACCCTAGATTAAACTATTACAAACCATGAACAATTACAACAATATTGTAAAAATAATAATACGCGCGCGATGAATCGAATACGAGACAACTAGAGTTTTGACCCTTGCCTAAACCTAATTGCGATTAGTTAAAAAAATGTTTTTGTTTTGTTTTGTTATTTTAAGAAACTAAAGAAATTATTACATTTAAAAAGGAAATCCTAATCCTAATCAATTTTAAATTAAGAAAAATAAATTAATTTTCTAAAACCTATTTTTTTGTATTTTTAATTATTTGAGAAAAAGAGAAAAATAAAATTAAAAGTTAACCTAATTTCTATGTTGATTTTATTTATGAAAACAAATTACAATTTTCCTAAGTTAAACCTAAATTAAATTAATTTTGATAATAAAAAAAAACTAATCTTAATTTTGTGAATTATTGATTTTATGGTTTTTTTGTGAAAAAAATAAATTAATTTGTGAATTTAATAGTAAATAAAATAAATACTAAATAAAATGATAAAGAAGAAAGAAATAAGAAAAAGGTGATGGGCATGTACTAGCAATTATGGGGGGTGTTGTTTGAGATTCTGAGCCCAAAAGATCCAGGCCTGTTTGACTTTGCCTGATTCAATGTGGCTGTTGACTGGAGGCGTATGGTAGTCATTTAGGGGAAAGGCATTGGATCTGGAGCGTTGATGAATGGGACGGCCATATCTTGAGTTGCTTGGTGGATGCTTGGGCGTGAGGTATACCTGATCATTTATGGAAAAATAACATGAAGCAAATATGGGACCTGGGGATCGAACCCAGGTCCTTAGGCTTATTCCCAATACACGCTTGCCAATTGAGCTATTTGGCTTGTTCGAATATATAATGAAAACAAAATCTAATATATGAAAAAAGCATGGTTAATGGAAAAAATGCGCTGAAATTTAAATAACCCAATCAGTGAATGCCACGCATCCATCTTCTTCCTCCCAACCGTCGTTTTAGGTAACAACATCTTTACCTACGGACATGGAGCTGTAGCTACAACCCTGCGTATTTCAAAAATTGTCCATAGGCAATATAAATGACCATGGCTGGTACCAATAAACTCGTCTCATCCTCACAAGTCTCATGGTACCAGAATCAATGTCCAATTTTACCTATCCTACAAAGCCCTAAACAAGAACATAAAACCCTAGCTATGGCAATATCATGTACATGCATTAGAAATTCAATTAAATGGTACCAATAATTTGCAAACTCAATGATTAACATGAATATGTAGTCAAAACATGCGTAGGATGAGCAAATCAATGAAATCGAATTAAAGTTTGGAAGCAAGGCGTGGTACCTGTAACTTACAATTCTAGGCGTGAAACGGCTTGTAATTGATTGGGATATGTTCCTGGGATGTCCAGCAATCTGTATGCAATGTGAGAATGGAACGAATTGGCCTCTAGTATGGAAATTGGATCACCACTTTTTCTTGAATTTTTTGAGTTTTGTTTTCCTCTTTCACGACTGCTCAACCCTTTTTCATGCCCTGCCTTGCTTCTGTATATGTAATACAACTTATTAGGTCAACAAAAACGACCTCAATCTTGCTCATCATGAAGATTTGATTTGGTCCTTCATGGTATATGATTTCTTTATAATTTTGCTCAAATTCAATCTTTTTCCAACCAAATCAGCCTTGCACGAATTGATTCTCAATTGACAGCATATAAGATCTTCCTTCAATGCAAAAATCATCCCTAAAATACAATATATGATTTATTTAGATTTATTTGATTTTATTTGAATTTTAAATGAATAAAAATCAAAATAAATAAAATAAATGAATAAGTAAAGCATGGAGGGTCCCATAGGTCGTGGACTATGTTATCATTGAAGTGCAAGCATAAAAAGTTAGGCTCATTTAGCAAAAAATGCTAACTTGAGAACATTTGACTTTTCACAATTTTGCAAAAAAGGTCAACTTGGTCAATGCATAACTCTCTCAATTTTGACCCTAAAGAGGTGTTCTTTGACTTTTTAGAAATCTTAGGATGTCCTCTAAGCAACCCATTTGGTATCATCTCAGTTGAGTCTTCCATGTTCATGTATGAAGCTTTGACCCAAAAGGTGTTTTTGTTGACTTTTCAAAATGACCTGTAATGTCAAAATTCATATCTTTTTGTGAGCGAATATTTTGAGCTTGGGGGATGAAGATGAATTGTATGGAATTGCATCCTCTTAAAAATGAGCTTTGGATGGGTCATTTCTGATGAAGTATGAGAAAGTTATGCTTGGTCAAAGTTGAGTTGACTTTTCCTGCAAAACCCTAATTTAGCAACTTTTGGGTTTTGATGAATTGTGAGTAATCCTTGATGAATCATGATCAACCCTTGATCAAATGATGAATGATACTTCAAAATGAGGATGCTGACCAAAAATCTTGAAGTTTGACTGTATGTGGGCCACAATTGACTTTTGAACTACCACAGTCGATTTTTAGGCCTTTGAGCAATTGACTGAGCAAACTTCTTCTGCAAGGCTTGAAACTTGTCATGGGTGATATTGAGAAAATATTAGAACAATGGTGAGAATTTGAGTCCTTTATGGTTCATATATCCTAATGAAAAATGAAACCCTAATTTGAGGTAGATTGCCTTAGGAGAGAGTTTGTCTGGTCAACTCTTGAACTTCCTTGAGCAGTTTGGGGACTTCACTTGCCATGTTTTAAGAAATATGGGAGGGCAAATTTTGGGGTACAACACTTTCCTTCGCTTTTCATGATTACTCTTTTGTCTACTTTGAGAAGCTTTCATCTTTTCTCGAATTAACTTTACCTTCTCGGTAGTTTCTCGAATAAGTTCAGGTCCAAGTACTACGCTTTCCCCAAATTCATGCCAACATAAAGGAGTTCTACATCTTAGACCATAAAACACTTCAAAAGGTGCCATTCCAATACTAGAATGGTAAATGTTATCATAAGTGAATTCTATTAACGGAAGATAAGTATCCCATGAACCTCCCTGCTTAAGAACACATGCTCTCAACAAATCTTCTAATGACTAAATTGTCCTTTCAGTTTAACCATCCATCTGAGGATGATACGCCAAACTCAACCTCAACTTAGAACCCAATGCCTCTTGCAGACACTTCCAAAAATCAGAAGTAAACCTCGAATCTCTATCTGAAACAATGCATAAAGGAACACCATGCAATTTTACAATCACACTAGTGTAAATACCTGCCAACTTTGATACTGCAAAATTGATGTTAATAGGAATAAAATGAGCCGAATTCGTAAGCCTATCAATAATGAACAAAATTGTATCATGTCCTCTTAGAGTATTAGGTAATCCTGTTACAAAGTCCATTGAAATGCTATCCCATTTACATTTTGGAAATTCTAACGGTTGCATCAACCCTGCAGGCTTCCGATGTTCAACTTTCGATTTCTCATAAGTTAAACGTGCATATACAAACCGAGCCACATCACTCTTTATTCCAGGCCACCAAAACAAATTCTTCAAATCTTGATACATTTTTGTAGCTCTTAGATGAATGCTCAACTTTCTTCTATGACTTTCCTCAAGAATCATTCTTTTCATCTCTGTATCGTCAGGAATACAAATTCGATTATGAAATCTCAACACACCTTGTGCATCTAACTTGAAATCACTATTCTCAGACTGACCGATCCCAATAATTAAATCTACCAATTTCACATCTAACTTCTGAGCTTCTCTGATACTATCCAGAAAATTATTATTAACTTTCAACATTCCCAACATAACACTCCGCAGTGTCACCTTGCAGGCTAAGCTCATATGTATGAACCGTTCAATTAGCTACAACTCTTTAACCATCATTGCACATATTTCTTTCATTTGTTATGCATACCCAGGTGTCTTACCAAGCTTCTTTACTTTAATAGCAAGCTGACTCATCACTACAACACTCGGGCTAATTTCAGAAAGAAGATGGAAAACTTAGAACAAGAGAATCGTGAGCTGCACGAGGAGGTTTATGCTTTGAAGACCGGCAAGGCCAATTTGACTACTATAATGGAAGCTCTGGTGGCTGCTCAGAATCAACCACCGAGTGTCCAACCTCAACCAACAAGGGCAACTACTAAAGCTCTTATTGTTCCCGTATCTGCTACTCCAGTTGCTATTTAGAATCTCATGCATCAAGGTTATCCATGGGGAATGCCAGAGAATTCTGCACCTGAAGGTTTCAATCTTGGTCCTAAAGATACTCCAGTTGTTCATACTATTGTTACTATGACACCTCCTGTGGTGCATGTTGCTCCCGTTGTGCCTCCTTAGGTGAATATGGTTCTGTTTGTTAATGATGATGTGTGTCGTCCTTTCGCTCCACCGAGTGAAGACTCGGGTCTTTATGACAGAATGGATGATTTGCAAGAGCAGTTTGACAAGATGCAAAGAGAGATGAAGCCCTTAAAGGGAAAAGAGCTATTTGGGCAAAATGTGAATGAGTTATGCTTGGTCCCGAATGTTAAGATACCTGCTAAGTTTAAGGTCTCGTGCTCATATGGTGATGTACGTGAGGAGAATGTCTACCCATACTGATGATCAGCGTCTGCTGATTCACTTTTTTCAGGATAGTTTGACCGGTGTTGCACTGAAGTGGTATATGAGTTTGGACAGCGCCAATATCCATACTTTCAATGATTTGGGAGAAGCATTAATCAAACAATACAAGTACAACATGAACATGGAGCCTGACCGTGATCAACTCAGGTCCATGGTTCAGACAGACAGGGAATCATTCAAATAATATGCACAAAGATGGCGTGAGGTAGCCTCCCAAGTGATTCCTCCCATGGAAGAGAAGGAGATGACTAAGATTTTCTTGAAAACGCTGGGTGATTTATACTACGAGAGGATGGTAGCAAGTGCCCCAAGTGACTTTACTGAAATGGTAGGAATGGGTATCCGCTTAGAAGAGGCTGTAAGAGAGGGTTGTTTAACAAAGAGTGAAAGTTCTGGAGGTGTGAAGAAACCATCTTATGGGTTTACCAAGAAGAAGGAAGGGGATGCAAATGATGTTATGCAAGAGAGGAGGGTTAATACTCCTAGAAGTAATTATCAGCATCATCAGCAAGTCGCCTCAGTTACTCCAGTTGTGGGTGCAGCTCCAACTACCGTTGCTTATTAGAGACCGTCCCAGTAGGGGAATCAAGGGTATAATCAGAGAAGGGAGAGTTATGACCCTATTCCTATGAGATATACAGAGTTACTACCGGCATTGATTCAGAAGAAGTTGGTTCAGACCCGACCACCTCCTGTTATACCATCACCATTGCCTTGGTATTGCAAGGCAGACCAAACATGTGCTTTTCATCAGGGAGCACCAGAGCATAATATTGAGAATTGTTATCCTTTGAAGACTGAGGTGCAGAAATTGGTGAAGTCTGGTATTCTATCTTTCATGGATGTGGGACCTAATGTGAAAGACAATCCTCTACCCAAGCATGGGGGAGTAAATGATGTGAATATGGTAGCCGGTTGTCCAGGCGACTTCCAGATTTTTGATATTAATCTGGTTAGAGGAGATTTGGTGAAAATGCATGCAGACCTTTGTGAGTTTAGCTATTATATGCATGAACATGTCGGTTGTGCTATTTGCAGTGCAAACATACAGGGTTGTGATAAGATAAAGGATGATTTACAAGAGATGATGGATGAGGGCCTAATCCACATAATCAGGCCTAGGGCAGAGTATGAAGAGGAGGGGAATATGGTTTCTGAATGTCTTGGAGAATTCAGAATTTTTGATGTAGAGTATATGAATGAGGACCTTGTGCAATTGCATGCTACCTTCTGCCATATGGATGGTCAGGTGGAACACCAATATGGATCTTGCCAAGTTTGCTGTCGAGATTCCCGAGGATGTTCAATCGTGAAGAAGGGTGTTCAGTCGTTGTTAGATAACAAAATTATCAAGGTTATAAGTCAAAAGGATGATTACCATGAAGTTGATATGGTTGAGGTTTGTTTGATGGAAGAAGAGTCGGATGAAGAGTATGCCTCCGCAGTTGAGTATTTCTCCTCAGATGAGGATTTATTTTCCAGAAATGACTCAATAATCACTGATTATGTTGAAGAATGGGTAAACGTCATTGTACCTTGTTTTGAGGCACCCGACCATCTTGAAGTTGAGTATTATAGCAAGCCAGTTGTTACCCCATTGGTGATTAGTTTGCCGGGTCATATCCCCTACATATCAGATAAGGTTGTGCCCTAAAAATATAACACTACAATCTTAGAGGATGGAGTGGAAGTTCCCATCCAGCCAATGCTTGATGTTGGGAATATTGCTGAAAATAGCAGGGTGACCCGCAACGATCGTGTGTTTGCACCAGTTATTTGAAGAGATGTCAGTGCTGGGAAGAAAATTGTTGAGAATGTTGAACCCAAGAAGGCTACAGGTGAGACTAGTGGGGCTACGTTAGAGAAAGAAGTGGATTATATTTTGAAGATAATCAAGATGAGCGACTACAGAATTATAGATCAGCTACTGCAGACTCCTTCAAAAATATCTATCTTAGCTTTATTTATGAACTCCTCTGCTCACAGAGAATCCTTGATGAGGGTTTTGGACCAAGCTTTTGTGGATAGTGATATGCCAAAAGACCAATTCAATAGCGTAATAGGGAATATTACGTCATGTAATAACTTGAGTTTCTGCAATGATGAATTACCAGATGAAGGAAGGAATCACAACTTGGCCCTCCACATCTCTATGAACTGCAATAATGATTCACTATCCAATGTGCTGATTGATAATGGATTTTCTTTGAACATTATACCGAGGAGTACGCTTATGAAATTGAAATATCAAGGAACGCCTATGTGCCCGAGTGGCATCATTATGAAAGCGTTTGATGGATCAAGGAAATCTGTTATTGGTGAAATGGACTTGCCTATTCATATAGGACCATATTTGTTTCAGATAACTTTCCAGGTCATGGACGTTGTTCCCGCTTATAGCTATTTTCTAAGAAGGGCGTGGATTCATGAGGCAGGGGTTGTCACTTCAAATTTACACCAGAAACTGAATTTTGTACGTGAAGGGAAAGTAGTGATCATAAATGGGGAATAAGCATTATTGATATCTCATTTGTCCTCTTTCAGCATTGTGGAGGCGGATGAAGCTGCTGTTGGAACCCAATTCCAAGCCTTATCCATTGACAATATAAGAGGAAATGAGAATTCTATGGTTTCACTTAAGGATGCACAGCAGGTTGTGCGTAAGGTTCATAGTGAAGTGTGAGGACATATTATGGATCCACCCGTGAACAAGAACAGAGCTGGCTTGGGGTTCTCTTTGAAGAATGACAAAGGTAAGGGCATGAAGCCAAAGTCTGTTGCGAGCAAGTATTAAGACATCTTCCGTAGCAGGGGTTATCTTCATCCAACTATTTCCAGGATTAACGTAATTGTGAAAGATGAAGCAGAGAAGGAAATGCCTAATCATGTGATGCACGGAGTTAGGGTTCAGAATTGGATCACCATTGATGTTCCCTCTTGCATACATGTTTCAAAGTAATTTGTTTTGTTAATCTTTTTGAAAAATCTTTCACTCTGCCCAAGGTGGAAGTATTAATGTTGTAGGGCTTATCTGTTTCCTGTGACTTTTAAAATCAATAATAAAAGTTGTCTTTGTTTCCCAAATTGTGTCTTTATTTTCTGCTTTTTCTTGGAAAATGGTAATATAAAAAAACTTTCAAAATAAATAATAACTGAAATTCAATTTGCATGATCACTTGTTATATGTGTCAGTTTCTAAAAGCAATCATAAATCATATGTGTAGATTAATTAAAAAACCTGTTGAATACAATGACCCTACACCCTCTCCTAACTTTGAATGTCCTGTGTATGGGGCTGAAGAAGAAGATTATGATGAGATTCCAGAAGAGGTCTCACAGTTGCTTGAGCACAAGGAAAATACCATTCAGCCATATAAAGAGCCATTAGAAGTGATCAATTTGGGTTCAGAAGAAGATCCGAAGGAAGTCAAGATTGGAGCATTGATGCATCATGATGTGAAGAGCAGGTTGATTGAGCTATTGAAAGAGTATGTGGATATTTTTGCTTGGTCTTATCAAGATATGCCTGGTCTAGATGCAAATATTATAGAGAACCATTTGCCGTTGAAGCCAGAGTGTCCGCTAATTAAACAAAAGTTGAGAAGAACTCACCCAGATATGGCAGTGAAAATAAAAGAGAAGGTTCTAAAGCAGATTAATACTGGTTTTCTTGTGACGTCAGTGTATCCTCAATGGATTGCCAATATTGTCCTAGTACCGAAAAAAGACGGAAAAGTTCGCATGTGCGTAGATTTTAGAGATCTAAATAAAGCTAGTCCAAAAGATGATTTTCCATTGCCATACATTGATATGTCAGTGGATATCACAGAAAAATTCAAAGTATTCTCGTTCATGGATGGATTTTACGGGTATAATCAAATAGGAATGGCGCCTGAGGACATGGAAAAAGCAATGTTTATCACACCCCGGGGAACATTCTGTTACAGAGTGATGCCCTTCGGGTTGAAGATCGCTGGTGCAACGTACCAGAGGATTATGACAACCCTATTCCATGATCTGATGCACAAGTAAATTTAAGTATATGTTGATGATATGATTTCCAAATCCCAGACTGAAGAAGGGCATGTAGAAGATTTGTTGAAGTTGTTTCAGTGTTTGAGGAAGTATCATCT
Source organism: Vicia faba (assembly GCA_948472305.1). NCBI lineage: Eukaryota > Viridiplantae > Streptophyta > Magnoliopsida > Fabales > Fabaceae > Vicia > Vicia faba. The sequence goes on from OX451735.1 coordinate 943,827,724, forward strand.
TTGCTTGAATCCAAATAAATGCACCTACGGTGTTCGATCAGGAAAATTGTTGGGTTTCATTGTTATCCAGAAAGGAATTGAAGTTGTCCCTTATAAAGTCAAAGCAATTCAAGAGATTCCAGCGCCAAGAACTGAAAAGCAAGTCAGAGGGTTCCTCAGGCGTTTGAATTATATTTACAGTTTCATTTCCCACATGACTGCAACATGTGAACCGATCTTTAAGTTGTTAAAGAAAGATCAAGGTTGTGTATGGACGGATGACTGCCAAAGGTCATTTGAAAGTATTAAAGAATATCTACTTGAACCTCCTATCTTACTCCCTCCTATCGAAGGAAGACCGTTAATTATGTATCTGGCAGTGTTAGATAAATCCATGGGTTATATTCTGGGACAACAGGATGAAACAAGGAAGAAGGAGTTCGCCATTTATTATCTCAATAAAAAATTCACTGATTGTGAGTCGCGGTATTCCATTCTAGAAAACACATGTTGTGCTTTAGCCTGGGCGGAAAAGCGTTTGCAGCAGTATATGTTGAATCACACTACTTGGTTGATCTCCAAAATGGATCTAATCAAGTACATTTTTGAAAAGACTTCTCTCACTGGGAGAATTGCCTGCTGGAAGATGTTGTTATCTTAATATGATATCAAATACCGCACTCAAAAAGTTATTAAAAGCAGTGTTTTGGCAAATTATCTTGCTCACCAACCAGTTGATGATTATCAGTCTATGAAGTATGATTTCCCTAATGAGGATGTGATGTTTCTGAAAGTGAAAGATTGTGATGAACCATTGCCTGAGGAAGGTCCTGATCCTGAATCTTGATGGAGTATGATATTTGATGGATCCATGAATGCTTATGGTAAAGGAATTGATGATGTGATTGTCACTCCACATGGATCACACATTCCTTTTACTGCAAGGTTGACATTTGATTGTACTAATAATATGGCAGAATAGAGGCTTGCATCATGGGTCTCGAAGAAGCTATTGATCTCAGAATTAAAATTCTAGATGCGTATGGTGATTCGGCTTTGGTAATAAATCAGATTAAAGGAGAATGCGATACTCGTCACCCCGACTTGATCCCTTACAAAGATTATGCTAGAAGATTGTTACCCTTTTTCAATAAAGTTGAATTCAATCACATTCCTAGAGATGAAAATCAGATGGCAGATGCTCTGGAAACTCTGGCTTCTATGTACCAAGTGAATACTTGGAATGATATGCCTCGAATTATGGTTCGGCGACTGGATAGGCCCGCTCATGTGTTTACAACAGAGGAGGTAGAAGATGAAAAACCTTAGTATCATGATATCAAGCATTTTCTTCAGACTCAAGAATACCCGATCGATGCATCGAAGAAAGATATAAAAACATTGAGAAGATTGGCAGGAAGTTTCTTCCTTAGTGAAAATGTGTTGTATAAAAGAAATCATGACATGGTCTTGCTCAGATGCATGGATAGACATGAAGCAGGCATGTTGATGCACGAGGTTCACGAAGGTTCATTTGGAACTCATGCCAATGGATATTCAATGGCTAAAAAGATGCTAAGGGCAGGTTACTATTGGCTATTAATGGAGTTCGACTGTTTCAAATTTGCAAAAAAAGTGTCATAAATGTCAGATTTATGCAGATAAGGTCCATGTGCCTTCGACACTTCTCAATGTGATTTCCTCCCCGTGGCCTTTCTCTATGTGGGATATTGACATGATTGGGATGATATAACCCAAATCTTCGAATGGACACAGTTTCATCTTGGTAGTAATTGATTACTTCACCAAATGGGTGGAGGCTGCTTCATATGCCAATGTTACTAAGCAGGTGGTTGTATGTTTCATCAAGAATAATATTATATATCAGTATGGTGTGCCGAGCAGAATTATCACTGACAATGGCTCGAATTTGAACAACAAGATGATGACAGAACTGTGCGAATAATTCAAGATTGTCCAACATAATTCCTCTCCGTACATGCCAAAGATGAATGGGGCTATTGAAGCTGCTAATAAGAATATCAAGAAAATTATCCAGAAAATGGTTGTTACTTATAAGGATTGGCATGAAATGCTCCCTTTTGCTCTGCATGGATATCGAACATCTGTCTGCACTTCAATAGGAGCAACCTTGTTCTCCCTTGTGTATGGAGTGGAAGATGTGCTCCCAATTGAGGTTGAGATTCCCTCTTTGCATGTGATAATGGAAACCAAGTTGATAGAGGTTGAATGGGTCTAAAACCGATTTGATCAATTGAATTTGATCGAAGAGAAGAGGATGACAGCTTTGTGTCATTGACAGTTATATAAAAAAAGAATGCAGAAAGCTTTTGATAAAAATGTCAAACCTCGTGAATTCAAAGAAGGTGACCTCGTGCTCAGGAAGATCATGTCTTTCAACATTGATTCTAGGGGAAAGTGGACTCCAACTTTGAAGGCCCATATGTTGTCAAGAAATCCTTCTCTGGCGGTGCATTAATTCTTGAAACTATGGATGGCGAGGAGTTCCCATGTCCCATGAATGTTGATGCAGTCAAGAAATAATTCGCCTAAAGAAATAAAAGAACAACTCGTTAAGTTGAAAACCCGAAAGGGCGGCTTAGGCAAAAAGGAGCATCTCGGTAGGCCGAAAACCTGAAAGGGAGGTCTAGGAAAAACTTAAAGACATAAACAGAAGAAATTTCCCGCTAAGCTGAAAACTCGCAAGGGTAGCTTAGGCAAAAGTTAGGGACTTTCTTGGCAAGTAACTACATCAGACAACACTTGATCATTGGAGCAACAATCTTCTCGGATTCTCATCACACTTCAACAGAAGTTGCTGCTCAGGATTTCAAAAGTTATTAGAGGGGATAGTGGTCATTGTATCTCAATGTATCTTTTCCATTATATATTACCATTTTCTGAACTTTGTAATTATCCATGGAGTCTCGCCGTTCGCAGACTACCATTCTATTAATGAAATTTGAGCTTTTACCCAATTCTTTGTATTTCTTATTTTATTTAGCTTGCAAAGACTCCATTTATTAATGATAATAACTTTCAAAGCAAAAAGATTAAATAACAAAATCGATTTTTCAAAAAAGAATTTACAATTTGCTTTTACTTTGGAATTTATGATGAAACAATGACAACAAAAATGGTGATCCCAGGAATGAAAAAACTCCAGTTTGTTTTAAGAAGTTTTTGTTCCCCTCAGGAAGGTTTACTCAGGATGATTCTCCGTGTTGGGTTCGTGACTCCGGTATCCTCGGTCAAGTTTGGATTCATTTCTCCTCTTTTCTGATTTTTCATGATGTGAAGTTTCAATCCGAGATTTCTCCAATGAAGTTTTTATTTTGTCTGATGGAAGTTTTTCTCTCTCGAGAAGTTAGTACCATAATCACTCTTGAAGAACGCAGGTCCCTGGTTTCTCTAGTGAAGAACGTATTATGGTTTTCCCTTTGAAGATGTGGTGTTAATCTCCCCAATGAAGTAGGCCTGAATTCCCCAGTGAATGTTTTAATGATTTTGTGTCCATCTGATTTACTTGAAACCGGTCTTGCAATCCCCAGTAGAAGTGTTACTTTTAAAAACATTTGTTTCCCCAGTGAAGCCTGAAAAAGGATGTTCTATCCCTGTATCTGTACTATTCTATCACTTTGTTTTGTTTACTTCCGGATTATGTTTCTACCTAGTAAATCTAAAGCAGGCAGTAGGTTTTGTTTCCTCAGTTGGCTTTTTTTTGGAATGATCATCTTGGATGTGGTTTAACCGAGTGTTGTTTGTGCCAGAGTTGGTTTTTTCTGGTTACTCCCACTGTTGTATATCTGTTTTGTCAGCATACACACGATAACACTCATACATTCATACATACATCATGCATAGCTAAAATTGGAAAATCATTGTTCATTGACATTTTTTAATATTTTTGTTAACATATCACCCTGTTTTGCAGAGTTACGTTGTCTTCTCTTCAATAGAGTGTTGGCCTTAAGCAGAAAGCGTATATTCTTTCAATTTCCCCACTGAGTTGTCCCTCGTGGAAGATTTTTGCTTTAGCCTTCCTGTACAGCTCCTTGTTTGGATGGATTTGATTTTCCCTCTTGAGTTTATTTCTCAAAGGATGTATTTTGGTTGACTGTTTCATACCAGTTTATTTCTAGTTTGAATATGTGGTTCCACAACAATATTATTTACTTTGGATTTCTGAAAACTTCGAGTTTTGGTTGGTGCATTTATTTTATACGAGAAGAATTTATATCCTCAGCAGGAATATCGTGGCATCTCCCCAGGAAGTCATATTTCTTTCCCCAGGAATCCATGTTTCTATCCCCAGGAAGTCATATTTCTTTCCCTAGAAAGTCATTTCTTTTTACAATCCTCCATGACAACAAGTAGCAGGTCTCTTTATTTGAGCAACTTGTGCTTCCCTATAAAAGTCGACGTAACCTTTTTTTTGCTATCTCCTCTATGAGTGGATAGTTTGCAGTCCGTCGTCAGTTTACGCCAGTGGATGGCAAGACTTTCAAATTCGCAGAAACAACTCGATATAAAATATTTACAGGTGGAAGTCTCTTTATTTGAGACACTTACATATTACCATTTTTTAGGCAAAGTGCCTCATTTAAAGAAGTTGAGACCCGTTCCAGGCGAAATGCCAGAATTTTAGGGAAACTTGTTATCTTTTTGCTACCTTTAGTGAATGTTGGTAGTTCATCGTCAGTGAATGGCGGTTCTATGTGTAGCGATAAAAAATGTAGCGAGGTAAATCGGAGATCGAACTATTAATTAATTCGTCTCACAAAAGCAAGAGTCGCCACCGCGCTTTATTATTTCCAAGGGAAAAGGGAAAATAGCGAAATAAAACCCTAAAATATGCAATATAAAATAATACTTTAAAAGTAATGAAAATACAAGGCATTTTCGAAAAGAGGTCTAAGGTTCGGGGGTTGGTTATACAATGGGAAGGTATTAGCACCCAATGTATCTATAGTATTCTATAGGAACCTTTTGAAATATCTGTTTATTAAAATTGTTTGTTTGATTAAAAAAATAAATTGTTTTGGCCAAAAATGGGTATGGACGAGTTTTTGAAGATACGACGACCTAATGTCGATGTTTTGACTTAAAAGGTGTGAGTTTTGAAAGATTGAATTTTTGGGAAAATTATCTTAAGTTTTTAAAATAATAAACGGAGGATTAATGAGGGTATTCGCACAATGTTTTTTTGATGACATGAAGTCGACAAAAAATTAAACAATTCCTTTGGATTTTGCAAGCAACATGAAAATTAAAACTAAAAGTATAAACACTCTAATATTTTAAAAGAAAACCAAAAGAGAAGCCATGGAATCGAAATTATCACAAACTCAACCAACATGTATCATGGGAGGAACATCATAATGGGCAATGAATTCAAAGAGATAACTTACAAACTTATCAATAAAAGACTAGTTAAAAAAACTAACAAAATTAACTAACATACTGACCAAACGAAATATCAAGATTATAAAACTAAAATAATTAATTGGGTTATAAACTAAAAAAACGAAATAAAGGTCCAGCATGGGATTGAAATCGAAATCGAATAACTCTCTTTCGAACTCTCTTTTTTCTCTCTTCGAACTCCCTCTTTCGAACTCTCTTTTTCGCACTCTGCTTTTCTCTCTTCGAACTCTCTCTTTCGAACTCTCTCTTTCGAACTCTACTTTTCTCTCTTTGAATTCCCTCTTTCAAACTCTGCTTTTCTCTCTTTCGAACTCTGCTAAAACGAAATCGAACAACACCAACGACGAATCCTGCTCCATCAATTCGAACTCTTCTCACTCTCAATCGAAATCGAACACTCTGATCCCTCTTTATCGAAATCGAACACTCACTGCTTCTGGCTTCGAACTCCCTCTATTCTAGATTGAAATCGAACACTCTGATCCCATAAATCGAAATCTAACACTTACTCTCCCTAAATCAGAAACGAACAACAATTCTATCTCTGGTTTTTTCATGCAGTTAAACAATAAATCAACAAGATGACAAATATTCATGGCAAGAGAAACAACAATAACAATCTCAGGGGTTCTGATTTATTGAAACATCAACAATAAAAAAATGCAGCAACAACATCTAGTTCATAACATATGTCATTATAACAAGCATGGCAACAGATTTGAGAAAAAAAAGTAGTAAGGAAACTTACAAGATCAGAGCAAGTCTGATGGTTTCGATTTTTGACAATGAAATAATAAAGAAATCCAGAGATGAGGTAATATGCTTTTTAGTTCCTCCTGCTCTTCTGAAAATCTGTTTGTGCTTATGGTAAGGAAGGCAGGCTTGAGTTATGCAGGTTATCCTGCTTGGTTCGAAATAGGTTTTGCAAGTGTGAGAACTTGCAGGTTTGTGCTTGGTTCGAAACAAGTTTTGCAAGTGTGAGAACTTGCAGGTTTGTGCTTGGTTCGAAACAGGTTTTGCAAGTGTGAGAACTTGCAGGTTTGTGCTTGGTTCGAAACAGGTTTTGCAAGTGTGAGAACTTGCAGGTTTGTGCTTCTGCCAGTTTTGTTTTTTTTCTTTGTGAACTCTTTGTGAACTGCCTTTGTGAACTATATCTTTTTCGCTCTCCCTAAAATATGTGATGTGGTTGCGGTTGACCTAATGTGTCTAACGGTATCTTAACTGCAAGTGCACAGTCTATCGCGGTAGTAATAAAAAGATGTTGAACCCACAGGGACTTCGTAATCACTCTAGTGTTATAAAACAGGTTAGTTTAGCTAAGGCGGAAATTGTCACGTTGGTTTTTAGAAGTTTAAAACTAAAGGGGAAACTAAATTCAATTAAAAGAATTATAATATTAAAGTGGTCGGAGCATAATGTTTTGAACCTATGCGAATAAATTGTACCTAAGCATATAAAAATAATTAACTTAAATTGTTCTGTAGTACTTATCAGTTTAAAAACCCTCGATTCACACTCTCGTGGTCTTACCTCGGATCATACTCCTAAAGCCAAATTTCTGCTCTCGCTAGCCCATAAGTGTTTAGAAAGCATCTTTTTGAAAACTAAATAAATCTAATTCGTTTTAAAGCGCTCTTGCTGTATTTAAATCGAATGCCTAACTTTAGCTATCCGGTTAAAACCTCACACTCTCGTGGTCTTGATTTTACCCTATTTCACTTTCCTTACTCTCGTAACGAAAAGCTTAATTTTTAATTATAAAAAGTCACGGCCAGAAATTAAGTCAATGAAGGTTTTATCTTAGAAATACATTAATTCATTCGGTTATTTCATCACACCCCGACTACGGGTATTTAGCTACTCATAATGCTCAGAATTAAAATTCTGGAAATAAAATTAGAAAACAATAACACATGCATTATAATTAAAGAATAGAAATTTAACATAAATAAATTTGCAATTATATCAAATACAATAAAAAACCTGAAAAGCAATAATATCCTAGATCCTTCTTCCACAAGCCGGCAAGATTGGAACGTCGGAATGAAAATTAAAATGAACGAAATGCGAAAATAGAATCGGGCTTTAAAATTGGCAGAGCTTCCGCAAGAATTTTATGAACTGAACTCCTCCTTTTTTCTTCCCAAGTCCAAGCTATTTATAGAGAATAAATTACAGTTGGAATTATAATTCACGTTGCTAGATTCTTGGCTTGCTGAGAAAAATAAGGAGAAGGTGGTCTTGGTTGTTGGAGAAAAATAAGGCACACATGCATGCTGTTACTTGACCACGTCCTGTTACTTGACCACGTTCAAAATAGCTAATAATATGCCTATTACGGTCGTGGCTGATGCTTTACGTGCAGTTTCTATGAAATAGCGCGTTACGGTCGTGGCCAATGCATTACGGTCGTAACACGCTTCTGAAGTGTCTTACGGTCGTGGCTAGGGTGTGACGACCGTAACAACAGCAATTTTTTATTTTTTGACAGATTTATCTTTTCTCTTTGGTGTTGGCCGCAATCTCGCACATTTCACGTTTCTTTCTAGTTCGAGCTGAGATATGTTGTACCTGCATAAAATCATACAAAACTCGGAATATTCGAGAGTTAATCGGGTCAATATGATATAAAGCTGATTAATTTCATGGTAAATATATGATACGATTTCTCGTTGTCAAATCCTCCCATACTTAAACCTTTGCTTGTCCTCAAGCAAATAGTCGTAAAAATCGAACAAGTGTTCGTCAGGCGCACATGCATGACATTCCTTTTATTTTCGAGATAAAACACATGAAACCAGACGTCAGTCGGTCGGTACTTGAGTAAAATGTCAATGATACGCCAATGACACAATTGAGTCCCGTATTTCCACTTTAACAAACCGCTTAATCGTTTCGTCACATTTCAACCTCGATCCTCTCGTGCTTTTTCGCTCGGTTTCGTTCTGGCGCAATCACATTAAGCCCTTTGTCTTTGCACGCACGTAGTGGAGTAGCCGGTTAGTGAATTTGATCCTATTTTTGTCACGGGGTCTGGTACACGGAGGTGGTTACCCTATATTTTTCGAAATCGGAGGTTGCGGGGGATCGAGCCGTAGCATGCCCTACCAAGTTCAGAACTAGATGCCTCTGAACCAACCAACAATGGACTTCTTCTCTTATACTTATGTCTCGTATGCAATCTTTGTCTTTTTGGCCCAAGATTTTCTTTGCTTAGCATCGAGATGAGAAGGGTGTTTTATTGATTAGGCATCAAACACTTATATTCATCGGCTCCCCACGTGGTTTGTGTCTAGACGGTGCTGACTGCTAGTATAAACTACTAGGGGTTACTTCAGAGCTTAAAAATTGAGGTGTACGTATAACGTTTCGTTTAAATGGGTTGCATAAGCAGGATGTTTGTGGTGTCATAGTCGTATTGATTTTGTTTACTCGTTCTCGTCTTCCTAACTAAGTTTTCGTTTAAGGTAGGTATGTCGAGCTATGCAAGCAGAGAATTTTTTGGTATGGCTTAAAATACGGGGAAAACTTGAAAAACAACTTGAAAATATCATAGAATTACCATAAATTTACTAGATTTTTGCAACATGAAGAAAATATAGTGCCTCTCCCACACGATATTAGACATTGTCTCAATGTCATGATATATGGTAGGAAGGATTACAAATAGAAAAAATGTACGGAAAGGGAAATGAATGTAATACAGAAAGAAAAACAAAAGAAAACTACTGGTGGCCTTTGCCTCTGCTTCGGGTGCGGGAGCGACGGGTAGGTGTGGCCTCGAGGTCGGTATCATGCGAGCCAAGAGCGGTTACGTCCATTCGTAAGGCGTTAAGCTCAGAGAAAACCTCGTCCAGCTTCTCGTTGACATTGCGCTGGCCGCTCAGAATTTGGACGTTCTGTGCATGTAGAGTGTCATACTGCTCCTGATGCTTCCTTTCCAGAGCTACGGCCATCTGATTTTGCTGATGGAGGGCTCTAAGGACGTCCTCCATAGTGAAAGGAGGTGGCGTAGAAGAGGACTCAGGAATGTTGGGAGCAGGAGCTTCGTGGTCCAATTCTTCTTGGATCTCGTCAGTTGGAGCATCTGGCTGGGCATCGTGCATGGGAGCATGGCCGTCAGGGGCATCAAATAGCCAATTGGCTCGGTTATGCGGATCGATATGGTCCCTGCAAAGCAGAACAATGTTAGAATAAACAACGTTACAGATCACTGGATTGAACCTGCCGTCGTCCCGCTCGTGAATGAGGTGAGCAGATTTGCAATGGTCTAAGGTGAGCAAAACCGGTGCTCTGGAGGGCAGGTGGGCAAGGGTGTCGCCATGATTCAAAGCCAAGGAAATAGAAGTGACAAGCCCGCCGAAGTAGAAAGGTTTGCCGCCTCGAGTGCAAATGGAATGAATATGGGCCAAGAGGAAAGGTGCGGCGTTGATTTTCTGATTGGTAAACGTGCAGTGCATGAAGAATAGCTCTTTGGAGTTAAGCTTATGGTTACTATCCCTTGCGAAAATGGTGTTGCACAGGATGCGATGGAAATAGCGAATGGCGGGGTTATGGATTTGTGTGGCATTGAGGTGATCGTAGGAGTTAGCACGGTTGTTGGTTAGGCTATGCCATAGATTAAAGGATTCCTCATGGAAGGTGTCAGGTACACGGAGGTGAGCGCCTTCATCAGTACAGAAGTCGAGTAATCGACCGAATGCATTCTGAGAGAAGTCGTATTCGGTTCTGAAAATACGAAACCTTACCGCACCGGTAAGTTGATTTGTTGGACCATTAGGAGTGATGTAGCAGAAGGAACTAAGGAACTCGAGAGTGAGATTCTCGTACGTGGGTTTGGGCTGGCTACAGAGGGTCCAAAGGTTGACATTCTGGAGGAGATGTTGGACACTTTGAAGTAATCCGAGGTCTCTGAGGCAGTCAATGTCGACGTACCTAGTGGGATGGAGGCCTCGGCGTTGGAACTTCAAGAACTTCGTGCGTTGGGTTTCACCTTGTTCACCATCGCGTAAGTGGATGCCTGGAATGTGCTGGTTTACGTTTGCCATTTTTGAATGCAAAAGTGTTAGAGAGAGTGGGTTTGGGTTGTGGGTTGGAATTGGTGAGGGATTTGTTTATGAGATGTATATATGATGAGGGAAAGTAGTGGGAAGGTTGAAAATTAGTGGAGAATAATGGTGAGTTAAGTGGTGTGAATGGGGAGTGATGGAGGTAGTGGGACGGTTTTGAAGTAGTGGAGGAAGAGGGAAAGGTTGCAGAAGAAGAGCTTCTGTCTGCTATAGGGGTTACTGATATAACCCGTGTTACGGTTGTAACACAGGCATGACGATTGTAACACGCTAAAAGGCGTGTGGCGATCGTAAGGGGGTTGTGATGGTCGTAACAGCGGCAAAATGTGCAATTTTCAGTAGACAGTTCTGTACCAATTCTGCAACATCCTATCTCTACACAGAGGCATTTCAATAGCAATATATATTCAGTGTCATACCAAGAAAATATAAATATATATATTCCAAAACATCGAAACACCCATCGATCAGAGCGAAGCTCGCAAAATTATGTAAAGCATTATAATTGGCATAGAGGAAAACTAGCAAATGAATACTAAATAACTGAAACTTTGATTCCATAAATTTGCTTGTTCAACACCAGAAACTCAAAAGCTACATAAAAGTAAATTTGTTGTAAATTAAAACGAAACTGAAAATATGCGAAAATGGGAAACTTCCTAGAAACAAAACAAAAGGAAATATAAAACTATAGCTTCTTTTTGTGTCTTCATCCAAGCTTTGATTTTATGTCTTCGAGTGAATTATGAAAGTGATAAAATTGCTCCACGGTTATGTCAGTTAATCCGATTATCTCCAGACGCATGCTTTTTATTTCCTCTTTTATTCCATTAATGTTAGTCTGGTAGGTATCAAGTGTGGTAACAATTTTATTAAGATTATCAGTGTAATCCTTCTTGGTTGTTTTAGAGGCTTCATGGGCCTCTGCCATGTTGAAGTTTTCGTAGTAACCAGGAGGAGTCTCAGGGTCACCAATGTCGGACATAACATCATCATAAATTTGATAATCTTGTGGTGTCTCAGGTGTAGGAGGGTGGTCGGGTGGGTTTAGCTCATAAAGCCAGTTGTCACGGTTATGGACACTTACTTTGTTATGGTTTGGAAGGGTGAATAGGTTTACAACTTCCTCTCTTATCAAATACTCATAAGGTGGGTAATCATGGTTTGCTATTATACGGCGGTCAAAACAAAAAGCAATATTCATGGGACGAATCGTACCAAAATGTGGGCATCTATTCAGCTGGTGTCTGAGGCCGAGGGCATGTGCAATCATTGTGACCAGGCCACCTATGATGATTGGTTCATCAGGGTTATCGATAATGCGGTAAAAGTTTTGAATTAGGAATGGCACGGCATTAACGGGGTGGCCTTGGTGCATACAATATAGTGAAAATATCTCGTCCTTAGACACTGCAGTACGGTTCTCCTCTTTCCCGAATATAGTATGGGCTAGGATCTTATGGAAGTAGCGGATGGCAGGGTTATGTATCTCATCATTATCCATGTTATCCGCATCAGGGTGATAATTACCAGTTAAAGTCCCCCAAAAGTAGTCTAGCTCAATATCCATCAGTTCAACCTGGGTAGTAGAGTAAGCAAAAGGGCCGCTAGGAAATCCTAACAGGTCAGCTAGTTCCTTATGATTGTAAATAAACTCAATGCCAAAGAGACGGAAACTTATAAATCCTTTTCGGGTCCCTTTTCCATGTTCGGGTATATGGACTAGTGAGCTTAGAAATTCAAAGGTGAGCTCACGGTAGGTGGCAAACCTAGTCTTAATGTGGGCTTTTTCCCACCCCAGTTGGTTAAACAAGTACAGAACACTATCCAATATACCTAAAGCATTCATAGTGGGTTCATCATAATAAAGTGTTATACCAATGTTTTGTTTTGATAATTCCTCGAATTTTCTCTTTTGGTTTCTACCCCTAAAGGTGGTTTCCAAGAAATTATGTGGCTTTGGTTCCATGGTTATTGTTAGGGAAACAAGTTAGAAGAGAAGGTAGAAGGGAAACAAAAACTTTTCAGAAATCCTGTGGCAATTAAAATTATATTTGAAATCAGCAGCAGTTTTATGAAAATTATAACAAAAGAAAGAAAACGAAAAATAAAATTTAAATAGGAATAAATGCAAAAAACGAAAAGTATAATAAATAAATAGATAGAAACAAATAACAATTAACAAATAGGTGGGTTGCCTCCCACTTAGCGCTGTTTTTAACGTCAAAAGCCTGACATAGTGCCTAGCAGCAGATTATTCGGGTGAAATATTGGGCAATTTTAAAAGTCTTAGACTATTCGTATAGTCTCTATTTTCAATGTTATTGTATATTTTTAACCGTTGCCCGTTTACTGTAAACGGGTCAGTATTTCTACCCTTAATTTCTATTGCTCCACTAGGAAACACTTTTGTAATTTCATATGGACCTGACCATCTAGATTTTAATTTACCAGGGAAAAGCCTAAGTCTTGAGTTAAATAATAGCACGACATCTCCCACACTAAATTCTTTCCTAGATAAACGCTTATCATGCCATTTTTTAGTTCTCTCTTTGTATATTTTAGCATTCTCATAAGCATCTAATCCTAATTCTTCTAATTCATTTAAATCCAGGACTCGTTTTTCTCCCGCAGCAGTGTAGTTCATGTTGAGCGTTTTAATTGCCCAATACGCTTTGTGTTCTAATTCTAATGGGAGGTGACAGGATTTTCCGTATACGAGCTTGAAGGGCGTAGTTCCTATAGGGGTCTTGTAGGCCGTCCTATAGGCCCATAAAGCTTCGTTGAACTTTGATGACCAATCTTTCCTGGTTGTGGCTACAGTTTTTTCTAAGATCTGCTTAATTTCTCTGTTTGAGACTTCGACTTGTCCACTGGTTTGTGGGTGGTATGGTGTCGCTATACGATGTTTCACTCCATACTTAAATAGTAATTTGTCGAATATCTTTGAAATGAAATGGGAGCCACCGTCACTAATTACGAGTCTCGGTACACCGAATCTTGGAAAGATCATGTTTCTAAAGAGTTTGATTACCACTCGTGTGTCATTTGTAGGAGAGGCTATGGCCTCGATCCATTTTGAAACATAATCGACCGTGACGAGTATATATTTGTTTCCAAAAGAAGATGGGAAGGGTCCCATGAAATCGATTCCCCATACGTCGAAGATTTCTACCTCTAGGATTCCTCTTTGAGGCATTTCATCGCGTCTTGAAATATTATCGGTGCGTTGACACCGGTCGCAATTTCTAACAGCGATGTGGACATCTTTCCATAGATTAGGCCAGAATAGGCCGGCTTATAAGATCTTTGCACAAGTTTTGGAAGTGCTTGCATGTCCCCCGTAAGGAGATGAATGACAGTGGGAAATGACATCTTCTATCTCTTCTTCGGGTATGCATCGACGGAAGATTCCGTCTGGTCCTCTTTTAAACAGTAAGGGTTCGTCCCAATAGTAGTGTTCTAGATCGTGGAAGAATTTATTTTTCTGTTGGTAGGTAAGGTCTGGTGGGAGCGCGTTTGCAGCTAGATAGTTAACTATGTTGGGATACCATGGCAATCCCATGGTTGCATGGATTGCTTTTACGACTTCCTTGGGTTTTGGTTCGTTTAGGTTTAACTGAGCCAGGTCGCTACTTATTTGGGTTATCAGTTGTTCATATGGAAAATCATCATTAATCGGCACTTGTTCGGTTTTTATATCTTCCAATCTTGACAAGTGATCCGCTACGACGTTTTCGGTCCCTTTTTTATCCTTAATCTCTAAGTCAAATTCTTGCAAAAGTAGGATCCATCTGAGGAGCCTTGGTTTTGCATCTTTCTTATTCAATAGATATCTTATAGCAGCATGGTCCGTGTAGATGATAATTTTCGCTCCTACTAGATAGGAACGGAATTTGTCAAGCGCGAAGACGACTGCTAACATCTCTTTCTCAGTCGTGGCGTAGTTCATTTGGGTTGGGTCTAGCGTTCTACTAGCGTAGTAAATGGCGTGTAGTTTCTTGTCCTTCCTCTGTCCAAGAACTGCGCCTACGGCGTAATCACTCGCGTCGCACATGATTTTGAAGGGTAAATTCCAATCGGGCGGTTGCATGATTGGTGCGGTGATAAGGGCTGATTTTAGAGTTTCGAATGCTTTATGACAATCATCGTCGAATACGAACTCAGCGTCTTTCATTAACAGACCGGTAAGTGGTTTAGTAATTTTTGAGAAATCTTTAATGAATCGCCGGTAAAAACCGGCGTGTCCTAAAAAACTTCGTATTTCTCTAACGGTCTTAGGTGGTCGAAGTTCTTTTATGACTTCAATTTTGGCTTTGTCAACTTCAATCCCTTTATTGGATATGACATGTCCTAGTACGATTCCTTCTCTGACCATGAAATGGCATTTTTCCCAATTGAGCACGAGGTTTACTTTTACACATCTTTCTAAGACTTTCTCTAGGTTTGATAGACATCCTTCGAAACTTCCCCCACACACTGTAAAATCATCCATGAACACTTCCATGATGTTGTCTATAAAATCTGCAAAGATTGACATCATACATCGTTGGAAGGTAGCTGGGGCATTACACAATCCGAAAGGCATTCGTCTATATGCGAACGTTCCATACTGACACGTGAAGGTAGTCTTTTCTTGATCGTCAGGGTGAGTGGGAATTTGAAAGAATCCGGAGTAACCGTCTAGATAGCAGAAATAGGAATGTTTGGCTAACCGTTCTAGCATTTGGTCTATGAAGGGTAGAGGAAAATGGTCTTTACGAGTGGCTTTGTTTAGTTTTCTATAATCTATACACACTCTATGTCCATTGACTACTCTTTGCATTATTGGTTCGCCTTTTGTGTTTTTAACAACGGTGATACCTCCTTTCTTGGGCACCACGTGTACTGGGCTTACCCACTTACTATCAGAGATCGGGTATATGATTCCAGCTTCCATAAGCTTCGTAATTTCATCTCTGACTACAGTGCTAAGAATCGGGTTAATCCTTCTTTGAGGTTATCTAGAGGTTTTACAATTCTCTTCTAGAAAAATACGGTGCATACAAATTGAAGGGCATATTCCTTTCAAATCAGATATGTTATAACCTAGTGCGGTTGGGTATCTCCTTAGGACGTCTAAAAGTTTTTCAGTTTCGAGCTTTCCTAAGTTGGAGTTTACTATTACTGGTCGCGTGTGTTCGGTATCAAGGAATTCGTATCTTAGATTCTTAGGTAAGATTTTCAATTCTACACTGGGGTTCTTCGGGCATGGCATATGATCGGGCGTGAGTGCTAAGCTTTCGTTTAGACTGTCATCGTTTTCGAATATTGGAGTGGTTTGGATTTCCATTATCTCATAATATTTTGTTTGTTTTGCTTCCATCTCTCTTACGCACTCGTCTATGACATCTAGAAGATAGCATGTGTCGTTCATGGCTGGTGCTTGTAAGAATTGAGTAAGGATGAATTCCACTTTTTCTTCTCCAACTTCGAATGTTAGTCTGCCCTTCTTTACATCAATTATAGCTCCGGCGGTGGCTAGGAAGGGTCTTCCTAATATGATAGGGGTAACTGAGTCCTCGGTTATGTCCATGATGATGAAATCGGTCGGGATATAGAATTGACCTATCCTAACTGGAACGTTTTCCAGTATACCTACAGGGTATTTAACTGATCGGTCAACTAATTGAACGAACATTTTCATGGGTCTGAGTTCTCCCATCTCTAGCTTTTTACAGATAGATAGGGGCATGGCGCTAATACTTGCTCCTAAGTCACATAGAGCTTTGTCTATGACAAATTTTCCAATATTACAAGGTATAGAGAAACTACCTGGGTCTTTTAACTTAGGAGGAATATTGTTTTGAATGATCGCGCTACACTCGGCAGTGAGTGTAACTGTTCCATTATCTTCTATCTTTTTCTTGTTAGATAGAATTTCCTTGAGAAATTTAGCGTACGAGGGCATCTGAGTGATAGCTTCTGTAAAAGGTATTGTGATATTGAGTTGTTTCAGAAGTTCAACGAATTTCTTGAATTGGCCCATCGTTTTGGAATTTGTAAGTCTCTGAGGATACGAAATCGGTGGTTTATAAGGTGGTGGAGGTACATAAGGCTTCTCTTGCTCCACCGCCTCTTGAGTTTCGTTTTCCTTTTCTTTTTCTTTAGGTTCATTGGCTTTGTCAGTCGGCTCGCTCTATTTTTGGTACATGGTTGGATTTTCTAGTCTTGGGTCAACAGGTCCGTCGATTTCTTTTCCACTTCTCAGTATCACAGCATTAGCATGTCCTTTTGGGTTGGGCTGTGGTTGACCAGGAAAAATTCCAGCCGGTGCTGCAGTAGGTGCTTGTTGTTGAGCTACCTGTGAAATTTGCGTCTCAAGCATCTTGTTATGGGTGGCTAAAGCATCAACTTTGCTAGCTAATTGTTTTATCTGCTCATTTGTATGTAAATTCTGATTTATAACGTCTTTATTAGTCTGAGCTTGGGAAGCAATGAAGTGTTCTATCATGATTTCTAGGTTAGATTTCCTAGGAGCATTAGGTCCATTACTAGGATGAATCGGGATAGATTTTGGATAACCGGGTGGTGTGGCAGGAGCTTGTCCAGGCGCGTATAACGCGTTGTTACTTTTGTATGAAAAATTCGGATGATTTTTCCAACCAGGGTTATAGGTATTGTTATAAGGGTTCCATTGTACATAGTTTGCTTGTTCAGCTGGAACTCCCGTTAGAAGTGGGCATTCTGGAGCAGGATGTGATTGAAGACCGCATAGATCGCAAGTTTGGACAACTGCAGCTACGGTAACTGCAGGAGTAGTGGTAAGGTTTTCTAACTTTTGGGTAAGAGCCTCCACTTTAGCATTGACTTGGTCCAGAATATTCACTTCATACATTCCAACTTTGGTTTGGGATTTCTCCACATTAGCTCTTTCGCTTCCCCATTGATAGTGGTTTTGGGCCATACTTTCGATAAGTTGATTTGCTTCGGCATATGGTTTATCCATCAGTGCGCCACCAGCAGCGGCGTCTATAGTCAATCTTGTGTTATACAAGAGACCGTTATAAAATGTATGAATGATTAGCCATTCTTCTAAACCATGATGAGGAAAGAGTCTAATCATATCCTTGTAACGTTCCCATGCTTCTAAAAGTGATTCGTTATCTTTTTGTCTAAAACCGTTGATGTTAGCTCTAAGCATAGCAGTTTTTCTTGGTGGGAAATATCTAGCCAATAAGACTTTCTTCAATTCATCCCATGTGGTGATTGAATTTGAAGGAAGAGATTGGAGCCAGGCTCGGGCTCTGTCTCTTAAAGAAAAAGGAAATAGGCACAATCGTATCGCCTCGGGGTTTACACCATTCGCTTTTACAGTGTCTGCGTACTGCACAAACACTGATAGATGTAGATTAGGGTCGTCAGTCAGAGATCCAGAAAATTGGTTCTGCTGAACGGCGGATAAAAGCGAAGGTTTCAGCTCGAAATTGTTTCGAGCAATAGCAGGAGCGGCAATGTTGTTGTGAGGTTCTGCTTGCGAAGGAACTGCGTAGTCTTTAAGAGCGCGAGGCAGATTTGGTACGTCAACCATTGTCGATTCTTCGATAAATTCTGATAACGGGATATCAGGGATTTTAGTCGGTGGAAGATTATTGAGAGATCATTATTCTTGAATTCGGCATCTTAATCTTAAGTAACGCTCAATATCGTTAATTTGTAGATGCAAAGGCTCGTTTTGAGAACGAGTGTTTGGCATACAACAGAGGGAAATATAAAAAGTTGCATTAGTCTAGACAGCGTTGTTTTCAGAATACACTAGTGACTAAACTGAAGTCCCCGGTAACGGCGCCAAAAACTTGATGTGGTTGCGATTGACCTAATGTGTCTAACGGTATCTTAACTGCAAGTGCACAGTCTATCGCGGTAGTAATAAAAAGATGTCGAACCCACAGGGACTTTGTAATCACTCTAGTGTTATAAAACAAGTTAGTTTAGCTAAGGCGGAAATTGTCACGTTGGTTTTTAGAAGTTTAAAACTAAAGGGAAAACTAAATTCAATTAAAAGAATTATAATATTAAAGTGGTCGGAGCGTAATGTTTTAAACCTATGCGAATTAAATTATACCTAAGCATATAAAAATATTTAACTTAAATTGTTCTATAGTACTTATCAGTTTAAAAACCCTCGATTCACACTCTCGTGGTCTTACCTCGGATCATACTCCTAAAGCCAAATGTCTGCTCTCGCTAGCCCATAAGTGTTTAGAAAGCATCTTTTTGAAAACTAAATAAATCTAATTCGTTTTAAAGCGCTCTCGCTGTATTTAAATCAAATGCCTAACTTTAGCTATCCGGTTAAAACCTCACACTCTCGTGGTCTTGATTTTACCCTATTTCACTTTCCTTACTCTCGTAACGAAAAGCTTAATTTTTAATTATAAAAAGTCACGGCCAGAAATTAAGTCAATGAAGGTTTTAGCTTAGAAATACATTAATTCATTCGGTTATTTCATCACACCCCGACTTCGGGTATTTAGCTACTCATAATGCTCGGAATTAAAATGCTGGAAATAAAATTAGAAAATAATAACACATGCATTATAATTAAAGAATAGAAATTTAACATAAATAAATTTGCAATTATATCAAATACAATAAAAAACCTGAAAAGAAATAATATCCTAGATCCTTCTTCCACAAGCCGGCAAGATTGGAACGTCGGAATGAAAATTAAAATGAACGAAATGCGAAAATAGAATCGGGCTTTAAAATCGGCAGAGCTTCCGTAAGAATTTTATGAACTGAACTCCTCCTTTTTTCTTTCCAAGTCCAAGCTATTTATAGAGAATAAATTACAGTTGGAATTATAATTCACGTTGCTAGATTCTTGGCTTGCTGAGAAAAATAAGGAGAAGGTGGTCTTGGTTGTTGGAGAAAAATAAGGCACACATGCATGCTGTTACTTGACCACGTCCTGTTACTTGACCACGTTCAAAATAGCTAATAATATGCCTATTACGGTCGTGGCTGATGCGTTACGTGCAGTTTCTATGAAATAGCGCGTTACGGTCGTGGCCAATGCATTACGGTCGTAACACGCTTCTGAAGTGTCTTACGGTCGTGGCTAGGGCGTGACGACCGTAACAGCAACAATTTTTGATTTTTTGACAGATTTATCTTTTCTCTTTGGTGTTGGCCGCAATCTCGCACATTTCACGTTTCGTTCTAGTTCTAGCTGAGATATGTTGTACCTGCATAAAATCATACAAAACTCGGAATATTCGAGAGTTAATCGGGTCAATATGATATAAAGCGGATTAATTTCATGGTAAATATATGATACGATTTCTCGTTGTCAATATGCATAACTGCCTGCTTTTATAGTGAAAGAATGAGGTTTTGGGAGGGAAGATTGGTGAATTTGAACAAAGGTGATAGTCTGATTTAATGCCTTCTTGATGCAGTTTTGGTTTGTGCCATTTGAGGCAATTCTTGGACAGATGTGCACAGGTTTTTGGACTGGAGTTTAACAGTTTCTGGGTGGTGGAGGCAGCAGATGTAACCGTTGCTTGGGCAGTAGGGACCATCAGCTTTGAACATACTTGTGCAGCATGAGGACAAACTTAATTGACATATTTATATTTTCATGATATTAATAATAACCAACAATGACAATAATAATAAAATAACTGTTAGTAAAACTAAACTAAAAATGTAAAAGTGAAATAAGAAGATATTAAATTTTGAGGTTTTTTTCAAATAAAGTGATGCAAAATATAAATTATATGTAACTAAGATTTTTTTGATAATTTTAAATTAACATAAAGAACTTGCAAAATAAAATAAAAGAATGTGAAATTACTATTTTTTGAGAGATTTTTTTTACTAAATTAAATCTAAAAGACTATAATTTTAACTTAAATGATACAAGAACAAAAAACTAAATGAAACTTAAGGAAACTAATTTTTTTATATTTTGAATAAAAATGTAAATAAAATGAAGATAGCATGAATTAAATATTTTTTGGGATTTTCTTTTTTATGAAAATAAGAATAAAAGAAAGATGATAAAAATAAATAAATAAATAAATAAAAAACATGATTTAATAAAGTCAGACAAAAACTAGTTAAATTTCATTAAATTCACAACAATTTCTAACGTTCTATTTTTTGGTGGATTTTCAAAGCATAATCATCTCTTGACTTGTAAAGAAAAGTTGTAGTTGTTGCAGAGGAGAATCATATGTAAAAGAACCACTAAAAAATTGTCGAAATTTGAAGAGGTTATGAATTTTTGAAATCTAACTCGAGAATTGGCAAAAAATAGATTGAATCGCTTGTGAACGCTTGTTATGTAACAATGCAGATGGGAGGTGGTATCTTAGGTCAAAATTTGGGGTATGACAGCTGCCCCTATTTAAGTTTCTTCTATCCGGAGATATGAAGATTAAAATCTTCGTCTCGACGAGATTGAAGGTACTTAAATACATAATACGCAAATTTTGCCCTAAGATTCCGCCATTATGTTTGTGATATGAATGTAGTATTTAAATTCACAAAGAATGATGTTGTATGAGACAAGATAATGCTGGAGAAAACAAACACCAACAAAACACAGGAACATAGATTATACACTACCGAGGAAATGAGCCATCGACTTCAAATGATAGACTCTTGACGGCGAATAAAAGTTTGAGAAAATACGACCTCTGACCCAAACAAAGAAGGCATCTTGCATAGGCCACAAAAACATATTATTGACCCAAAATAACAGTGAGTCCCAACTCAAGGTCCAAGATAGACAAAAGATGTATCAGATTTGCTGATAATGGATTACCGACTTATGAAGGTAAAGATTCATAACAAACTTCTCTGCGAGATTTCCGGAGAGATACCAATTAATGCTGAAACAATAATATGGTTGTAGATACACAAGCTGCTCAAATAAAGAAGCTGCCACTTGCTATCATCCCAAAAATACTATGACATACAAGCTGCTCAAATAAAGAAGCTGCCACTTGTTGTTGTCCAAAAAAATATGACATACAAGCTGCTCAAATAAAGAAGCTGCCACTTGCTGTCTTCCAAAAACTATGACATACAAGCTGCTTAAATAAAGAAGCTGCCACTTGCTGTCGTCCAAAAATAATAACGTACAAGTTTCTCATGAAGAGATGCCGCTTTTCGTTTTCCAAAAGATAAAAATAACGTACAAGTTGCTCATGAAGAGCTGCCGCTTGTCGTTTTCCGAAGAAAAATAACGTACAAGTTGCTCATGAAGAGCTGCCGCTTGTCGTTTTCCGAAGAAAAATAACGCACAAGCTGCTCATGAAGAGCTGCCACTTGTCGTTTTCCGAAGGAATAATAACGCACAAGTTGCTCATGAAGAGCTGCCACTTGTCGTTTTCCAAGAGAATAATAACGCACAAGCTGCTCATGAAGAGCTGCCACTTGTCGTTTTCCAAAAGAATAATAACGCACAAGCTGCTCATGAAGAGCTGCCACTTGCCGTTTTCCGAAGAATAATTCAGAAGAAGATTGCGATACCACATGCTAGAGAATAAAATCTTCATCAAAGGGAACCATGAATCAATCCTTCCTGAGGAGATCAAATACTTAAATGTGCAAAATAAATGCACCATTCGTCCAGGTTGCCTAGCTTGGAGAAAATCACGAGCAAGAGACAACAACTCCCTCCAGGAATAAACAAGAGATAAAATAGTCAAACAAGACTCCACCCAATGAGAAAATAACTTGATTGGGGATTCATCCTATCCAGAAATGGACAAGGAAGACTAAATCAAAAAATCATCCACGAGGATTAGCTCAGTTGGGGAATTTAGAAAGGAAGCACAATTTTCTGCCTAAGCTAACATTCTACTTGGAAAGAACATGTACATTGTCTTAATAAACATACACAAGGTATACGACCCAAAATCAACGACAAATGTGAATATGCATGCGTGATATAAGTGTAAATGAATGAATGAATGTTATGCTGACGAAACAGGCGGACGTAATATCTTGAAGATGATAAGATATCACGAAATAATAAATACTCGGCCAATCTTAAAGAGACGGAAGATAACTGGAACTGGAACCACAAAGCAACGTCAGAGCGTATCACGCTACAAGGCTCAAATCTTCTGGGGAGAAAAGTATCGAATCCAATCTTCTAACACCAATAGACTACTGGCATGAGACAAAGCGTACCACACTTCAAAAATCTGCTCAAATGAAGATAACCAAAACAACGCTTGACTGGAAAAGCTGGGGAGTCACCAAACTTAGTACCCCTAGAAACAAAAGTTTATACAACCAACACCTCGTGATGATCTTGAAAGAAAACATGTTCATCATGCAAGGATAAATTATTGTATTGTTTTTCATTTCATGGCTTGACCATCCTCGGAACAACTGTTAATATTCCTTTCAGTATTCACGACGCATTTTTTTAAAATAAGAATATTTTAAATAACTTTGTTTCAAATATTGCCGTAAAAATTAAAATTTTGCCCATAAAAGGTAAATGCTCAAATTTCACTAATAAGATGGTAGTCCGCTAACAACGCGACTCCAACGGTTTACAAAAGTTTGGGAAATAGTACATGAAAGAAAGGGTTACACAAAAACAATGATCACTATTCTCCCTAACAACTTCGAATTCTTAAATGTGCTCAAATGCAACAGCCGGTCTGACCAAAAACCTTCCTAAGCCGCCCCTTCGGGTTTTCAACTTAGCAAATTGTCAACCCAAAACTAGGGAAAATACTTCTTGGCTGCATCGGCATTCACAGAGTGCGGGAGCTCTTCACCGTCCATATTTCTGAGAATCATGGCACCTCCAGAGAAAACTTTCTTAACGACATACGATCCTTCATAATTCGGAGCCCACTTGCCCCTAGAATCAGGTTGGAAAGATAATATCTTTTTGAGCACAAGGTCACCTTCTCTGAACTCGCGTGGTCGAACCTTCTTATCAAAAGCCTTCTTCATTCTCTGCTGATATAATTGACCGTGACACAACGCTATCAATCTCTTTTCTTCAATTAAATTCAATTGATCATATCTACTTTGACACCATTCAGCCTCAGAAAGTTTAGCTTCCATCAAAACTCTCATGGACGGAATCTCAACCTCCACGGGGAGTACTGCTTCCATACCATAAACTAGGGAAAATGGGGTTGCACCTGTTGAAGTTCGAACTGAAGTACGGTATCCATGTAAATCAAACAGAAGCATTTCATGCTAATCTTTATAAGTTACCACCATCTTCTGGACAATCTTGTTGATGTTCTTGTTAGCAGCTTCAACTTCCCCATTCATCTTCGGCCTGTAAGGAGAAGAATTATGATGTTCAATCTTGAACTCTTCACAAAGCTCTTTCATCATCTTGTTATTCAAATTTGAACCATTATCAGTGATGATCTTGCTCGGGATGCCGTATCAACAAATTATCTGATTCTTGATAAATCTGACTACCACCTGTCTGGTTACATTAGCATAAGATGCTGCTTCCACCCCTTTAGTAAAATAATCAATCGCTACCAAGATGAAACGATGACCATTTGAAGCTTTGGGTTCAATCATTCCAATCATATCAATGCCCCACATAGAGAAAGGCCAAGGTGAAGAGATAACATTGAGGAGGGTCGGTGGCACGTGTATCTTGTCCGCATAAATCTGGAATTTATGACATTTCTTCACATATTTGCAGCAATCAGATTCCATTGTCATCCAATAGTAACCAGATCTCAACATCTTTTTAGCCATTGCATGTCCGTTGGCATGAGTCCCAAAGGATCCTTCATGCACTTCTTGCATCAGCATGTCTGCTTCATGTCTGTCTACACATCTGAGTAGGACCATGTCGTAATTCCTCTTATACAATACTTCTTCATTGAGGAATAAACTGCTTTCCAATCTCCTCAACGTCTTCCTATCTTTATTGGATTCCCCAGGCGGGTACTCCTGAGTTTGAAGAACACGTTTAATGTCATAGAACCATGGTTTGTCGTCGGTGACCTCTTCTACTGAGAACACATGAGCAGGTCTATCGAGGCGCATAACTCTGATTGTAGGCACATCGTTCCAACCATTCAGTTGAAACATTGAAGACAAAGTAGCTAAAGCATCAGCCATTTGGTTTTCATCTCTAGGGATATGATGTAACTCCACTTTGTTGAAAAAGGTTAACAATCTTCTAGCATAATCTTTGTAAGGGATCAAACCAGGATGACGAGTCTCCCATTCTCCTTTGATTTGATTAATTACTAATTCCGAGTCTCCGTAAATATCAAGAATCTTAATCCTTAGATCCACTGCCTCTTCGAGACCCATAATACATGCCTCATATTCAGCCATGTTGTTCGTACAGTCGAATTTCAATCTCGTCGTGAACGGGATATGAGTACCTCGGGGAGTGACGATGATTGCCCCAATTCCATTTCCATAAGAATTCACATCTCCATCAAATATCAAACCCTAACGGGATTCGGGATCAGGTCCTTCTTCAGGTAACGGCTCTTCACAATCGTTAGCTTTCAAATACATAACATCTTTATATGGGAAATCAAACTTGATGGATTGGTAATCTTCAATTGGTTGGTGAGCCAAATGATCGGCTAAAATACTCCCTTTGATTGCTTTCTGAGTGTGATACTCAATGTCATATTCAGATAACAACATCTGCCAACGGGCTATTCTTCCAGATAAGGCGGGCTTCTCAAAGATATACTTGATCGAATCCATTTTGGAGATCAACCAAGTGGTGTGGTTAATCATATACTGGCGCAGACGGCGAGCAACCTAAGCTAAAGCACAACAGGTCTTCTCAAGCATTGAGTATCGAGACTCACAGTCTGTGAATTTCTTACTCAGATAATATATGGCATGTTCCTTTCTTCCAGTCTCATCTTGTTGACCAAGCACACATCCCATGGAATCTTCCAATATAGTCAAGTACATAATCAAAGGTCTTCCTTCCACTGGAGGAATCAATATGGGAGGTTCAAGTAAATATTCGTTGATGCTATCAAAAGCTCTCTGAAAATCTTCTGTCCACACACATCCTTGGTTCTTCCGGAGAAGCTTGAAAATCGGCCCACAGGTAGCAGTCATATGAGATATAAATCTAGAAATATAGTTCAGTCTCCCAAGGAATCCTCTTACTTGTTTTTCCGTCTTGGGTGCGGGCATTTCCCGAATAGCTTTGACTTTATCAGGATCTACCTCAATACCTTTCTGACTGACAATGAAACCCAGAAGTCTTCCAGAACGAACACCAAAAGTGCACTTGTTGGGATTCAGACGGATTTTATACTTTCTCAAACGCTGGAATAAATTAAATAAATGTTCCAAATGATCCTCTTCAGTTTGCGATTTGGCAATCATGTCATCTACATACACTTCTATCTCTTTATGCATCATATCATGGAACAAAGCAGTCATGGCCCTTTGGTATGTTGCACCAGCATTCTTCAAACCAAACGGCATAATCGATAACAAAATGTTCCCCAAGGTGTAATGAATGTTTTCTTCTCCATATCTTCTGGTGCCATCTTGATTTGATTATAACCAGAGAAACCATCCATGAAAGAAAAGACTTTGAACTTCGCGGTAATGTCGACCAAAACATCAATGTGTGGTAAAGGAAAATCATCCTTTGGGCTAGTTCTATCCAGATCTCGATAGTCTACACACATCCGAATTTTGCCTTCCTTCTTAGCAACAGGCACTATATTGGCTAACCATTGAGGATAGACCGATGTAACAAGGAAACCTGCATTAATTTTCTTTTGAACTTCTTCTTTGATCTTGTCAGCCATATCGGGACGAGTCCTTCTCAACTTCTGCTTAATCGGCGGACATTCAGGTCTCAACGGCAAACGATGCTCCACAATATTGTTATCCAAACCTAGCATGTCTTGGTAAGACCAAGCAAACACGTCAACATACTCTCTGAGAAGCTCCAACATTTTCTCTTTGACCTCTGGGATAAGCAATGCTCCGACCTTGACTTCCTTTTTATCTTCTTCATTACCCAAATTGATCACCTCTATAGGCTCTTCAAACGGCTGAATAGTCTTTTCATCGTGCTCAAGTAAACGGGAAATTTCATCAGGAACTTCTTCACTATCTTCTTCCTCGGCTCCGAACACAGGGAATTCAAAGTTGGGAGGGGGCATAGGATCATTGTTTTCAATGGTTAAGTCATGTATTAATCTGCACATATGATTATGCTTTATTTTAGAAATCGATTAATATGAATGTTGCATAAATGAAACAAAAGGTTATTACAAGATCAGAGCAAGTCTGATGGTTTCGATTTTTGACAATGAAATAATAAAGAAATCCAGAGATGAGGTAATATGCTTTTTAGTTCCTCCTGCTCTTCTGAAAATATGTTTGTGCTTATGGTAAGGAAGGCAAGCTTGAGTTATGCAGGTTATCCTGCTTGGTTCGAAACAGGTTTTGCAAGTGTGAGAACTTGCAGGTTTGTGCTTGGTTCGAAACAAGTTTTGCAAGTGTGAGAACTTGCAGGTTTGTGCTTGGTTTGAAACAGGTTTTGCAAGTGTGAGAACTTGCAGGTTTGTGCTTGGTTCGAAACAGGTTTTGCAAGTGTGAGAACTTGCAGGTTTGTGCTTCTGCCAGTTTTGTGTTTTTTCTTTGTGAACTCTTTGTGAACTGCCTTTGTGAACTATACCTTTTTAGCTCTCCCTAAAATATGCATAACTGCCTGCTTTTATAGTGAAAGAATGAGGTTTTGGGAGGGAAGATTGGTGAATTTGAACAAAGGTGATAGTCTGATTTAATGCCTTCTTGATGCAGTTTTGGTGTGTGCCATTTGAGGCAATTCTTGGACAGATGTGCACAGGTTTTTGGACTGGAGTTTAACAGTTTTTTGATGGTGGAGGCAGCAGATGTAACCGTTGCTTGGGCAGTAGGGACCAGCAGCTTTGAACATACTTGTGCAGCATGAGGACAAACTTAATTGACATATTTATATTTTTATGATATTAATAATAACCAACAATGACAATAATAATAAAATAACTGTTAGTAAAACTAAACTAAAAATGTAAAAGTGAAATAAGAAGATATTAAATTTTGAGGTTTTTTTCAAATAAAGTGATGCAAAATATAAATTATATGTAACTAAATTTTTTTTGATAATTTTAAATTAACATAAAGAACTTGCAAAATAAAATAAAAGAATGTGAAATTACTATTTTTTGAGAGATTTTTTTTTACTAAATTAAATCTAAAAGACTATAATTTTAACTTAAATGATACAAGAACAAAAAACTAAATGAAACTTAAGGAAACTAATTTTTTTTATATTTTGAATAAAAACGTAAATAAAATGAAGATAGCATGAACTAAATATTTTTTGGGATTTTCTTTTTTATGAAAATAAGAATAAAAGAAAGATGATAAAAAAAATAAATAAATAAAAAACATGATTTAATAAAGTCAGACAAAAACCAGTTAAATTTCATTAAATTCACAACAATTTCTAACGTTCTATTTTTTGGTGGATTTTCAAAGCATAATCATCTCTTGACTTGTAAAGAGAAGTTGTAGTTGTTGCAGAGGAGAATCATATGTAAAAGAACCACTAAAAAATTGTCAAAATTTGAAGAGGTTATGAATTTTTGAAATCTAACTCGAGAATTGGCAAAAAAATAGATTGAATCGCTTGTGAACGCTTATTATGTAACAATGCAGATGGGAGGTGGTATCTTAGGTCAAAATTTGGGATATGACACTATGATATATTCTCTTTCTACCTTCATTGAAAGTTGGTAGATCACCATCAGTAAAAGTTGGTGCTTGTTATATTTTTGCAACCATCAGTGAATGTTGGTAGTTCATCGTCAGTGAACGACGATGCTATGATATATTCTCTTTCTACCTTCAGTGAAAGTTGGAAGATCACCATCAGTGAAAGTTGGTGTTTGTTATCTTTTTGCTACCTTCAGTGAATGTTGGTAGTTCATTGTCAGAGAACGGCGGTGTTATGATATATTCTCTTTCTACCTTCAGTAAAAGTTGGTAGGTCATTGGCAGTGAATGTCAATGATTGTTATCTATTTGCTACCCTCAGTGAATGTTGGTAGTTCATCATCAATGAACGGCAATGCTATGATATATTCTCTTTCTACCTTAAATGAAAGTTGGTAGGTCATTGGCAGTGAACATCGATGATTGTTATCATTTTGCTACCCTCAGTGAACGTTGGTAGTTCATCGTCAGTGAACAGTGATGTTATGATATATTCTCTTTCTACCTTCATTGAAAGTTGGTAGATCACCATCAGTGAAAGTTGGTGCTTGTTATATTTTTGCTACCTTCAGTGAATGTTTGTAGTTCATCGTCAGTGAACGACAATGCTATGATATATTCTCTTTCTACCTTCAGTGAAAGTTGGTAGATCACCATCAGTGAAAGTTGGTGTTTGTTATCTTTTTGATACCTTCAGTGAACGTTGGTAGTTCATCGTCAGAGAACGGCGGTGTTATGATATATTCTCTTTCTACCTTCAGTAAAAGTTGGTAGGTCATTGGCAGTGAATGTCGATGCTTGTTATCTTTTTGCTACCCTCAGTGAATGTTGGTAGTTCATCATCAATGAACGGCGATGCTATGATATATTCTCTTTCTACCTTCAATGAAAGTTGGTAGGTCATTGGCAGTGAATGTCGATGATTGTTATCATTTTTTCTACCCTCAGTGAATGTTGGTAGTTCATCGTCAGTGAACAGTGATGTTATGATATATTCTCTTTCTACCTTCAGTGAAAGTTGGTAGATCACCATCAGTGAAAGTTGGTGTTTGTTATCTTTTTTCTACCTTCAGTGAACGTTGGTAGTTCACCGTCAATGAATGGCGATGTTATGATATATTCTCTTTCTACCTTCAGTGAAAGTTGGTAGATCACCATCAGTGAAAGTTGGTGTTTGTTATCTTTTTGCTACCCTCAGTGAACGTTGGCAGTTCATCGTCAGTGAACAGCGATGTTATGATATATTCTCTTTCTACCTTCAGTGAAAGTTGGTAGACCACCATCAGTGAAAGTTGGTGTTTGTTATCTTTTTGCTACCTTCAGTGAACGTTGGTAGTTCATCGTCAGTGAACAACGGTGTTATGATATTTATTTTCCTTCTACCTTCAGTGAACGTTGGTAGCTCATTGGCAGTGAACATCGATGATTATTATCTTTTTACTACCCTCAGTGAACATTGGTAGCTCACCTTCAGTGAACATCGATGTTGATATTTCTTTCCTCTTTCTACCTTCAGTGAACGTTGGTAGCTTTACCTCCAGTAGGAGTGGGTGTATCCTTTAACCCTTTTACCATCCTCTCTGAGTCGGGTATTTTGATCCACCAGTGATTTATTTTCCTGGTTGGGACGCTCTCTTGTTTCATTATTATTGTTACATCCCCAATGGTGTTTTGTGTCTCTTTGATCTTGTTCATATGCATTCATGATCATAAAAATTTTCATGGCATCTTAGGGCCAAAAATAGGGTTTGTTTTATATTTAAGTATCTTCGATCGCGTCGACACGAAGATTTTTAACCTTCGTATCTTCGGATAGAAGAAACTTAAATAAGGGAAGTTGTTGTACCCCAATTTTTCCCCCTAAGATCCCTTCATCATACCATGTTGATTCCATTACAATAAGATCACACTAGGGTCCTTGGTTCCCTCCCTATATTTAGCTTTGCACTTTGATGAATCACTAAGCACCTTGACTTGTTTTCTTTTGTGATGATGAATGTTTTATCTTAATTTTATTTT
The DNA here is from genome assembly GCA_948472305.1 of Vicia faba. Lineage (NCBI taxonomy): Eukaryota > Viridiplantae > Streptophyta > Magnoliopsida > Fabales > Fabaceae > Vicia > Vicia faba. The sequence continues at coordinate 943,858,005 of OX451735.1, forward strand.
AATTAATAAAATTCAATGTTGGTTTGTCTTGCTTGTTATCCATGTAGGTAAAGGCAATTGGATTTAACAAGTTGCTCCATGGGTTCATGAGTTTATTTCCATGCCCTAGTCAATAAAGCTTGAGAAGTTCAAAATTCACCATTGGATTTTTTTGGAAGAAATGGAATGGCAAGGTTATTTTGGTTCACCTTTTGTATTTCCATAGCGTTTAAACGGTCTTCCAGCTGTTTGTACTTATCCTCAGCAGGAGGATACTGTTCTTCATCATAGTCCGTCTCATTGTCGGAGACTTCGGGGCTAGGAGCCCTCCTCTCTTGTGGATTGTCTTTCCCTCCAGGTGAGGTGGTCAGATCAATTTCATTCTGCAGCCCATTTCCAATCCTGCGTCCGGTGTTGAACAGGATGGTCATCTTCTTCTTCTTTTTCCTCTCTTTCAGAATCAGGGTCTTCAAGTCCTGCTGACCCTTAGCTAGGCTCATGACCAACTCTTAAAATTGGGAATTCTGGGCCTGGAGGGCCTTGATAGCTTGCTCGGTTGAAGGTTCAGTAGACATGATGATTGCTGAAATAAACAACGAAGAAGATAAGAGACCTGTACTAGAAGACCTGTTATGCAATGATATGTATGATATATGTATGCAATGTTTTCAAGGATCTCGCAGGGTAAACAAGAAACTGTTAGAATCTGAATTTGGTAGCTTGATTGAAGGAACTTCATGTTGCTGAGAGTCCTTCTTCAAGAGTCAAGCTCACCATATCGAGTGGGTCATAGCCCCTGACTCAAGTTATCGTGCTTGGATTTCTAGACAACCTTGGCTAGAGGAAAATAAATCCCCTTTGCCCCTTGCTAGACATTTGGTTCATCATGACCTGCATCACAAACCTTTGAGATCCTTAAAATGGTTAAGGAAATGTTAAGGTATGATGTTATGATGTGTATGCTATGCGTTTAAAAATGTGAGGTGATGTAAGTAAGCCCTGTAATAAGTCCAAATTATTGGATAAGGACTGTAAACAAAACCTGCAAGGAACTCATGTTGTCAGATAACAAGTATGTGCAAGTAGTTCAAGTTTAAAGGCACACAAGTCATACAAACAACCTTAAGTTTAGGCTGGCATGGAGTTTCATAGGTAAGTACCCTCTTGAGTGTAGTTGGCTCAAAACCTGTCCTATAAATAGTAACCGGGTTCTAAGGAGCTCAATATCACTGGATTATTTTCTATGTTCATTGTTTTGGTTTAGCCACTTACTGGCGACCAAAATATTCCAAGAAAACAATCCTCAATGAGTGTAGTATCGAGTATCTACCAACTTCGGACTGCACCAAAGTCGGTCATCTCACTACCCCTAAAAAAGGCCAAGATGGTCAAGTAAGGTTCTAAGGTCAATTGATGCTTCACGACACCACGCGGCGGCCCCGTACTCTCCTTGACTTAACTCAAGGGTTACCGATACTCACCGAAGTGCCACATCAACGTAGCTACTGTTTCAACCATGTCGGTATACCCCGCACAGTTCCCTCACAGTTTGTTGCTACTTACCTAAAGGGTATCCCCAGATCCGGGTTAGGATCTATAGAACTCCAATACAAGCCCACAAATTTTAAAGCATACAAAGCATACAATTGAAAACACAAGTGATCTAATCCTAAGGTACACCTCACTTATAATTCTATCCCCAGCAGAGTCGCCAGTTCTGTGATCGGTGGGAACGAGAACTGACTGTTTTGGAATGCTGGTTCGCGTTTGCGTTTGTTTTCACAAAATGTCGCGGTAAGCAAGAGTCGCCACCGTCTTTTATTTTATCCAACAAGGAAATGACAAAAGCACAGAAAAATTCCTTTTCGAGATTGTTTCTCGGGTTCGGGAGGTATATTATAGAAAGGGAAGGTGTTAGCACCCTTTCTATCTGTGGTTATCAACGGGCTCTTAGGTACTTGCTCACTATGTTTTCAAAAGTTCGGTTTTCTTTGTGTTTGTGGATTTTTGAAAAGAGTTTTTGTTTGAAACTTCGATTTAACTCTTGCTTCTGTCCTCAAGAGTGTAATGAAGTGTTTTGAAAAAAACTTTGTTCGAAAAGTGTAAGTGTGAAAAGTTTTGTTTTGTTTTTAAAATGAGCAAGTACTTAAGAACCTCTACCTACTCAGAAAAGGAATTAAACTGTGTAAATGTCCTTTAGATAGTGTTATCCCACTATTGAGAAGTAGGTAGCACCGTCGTTGGATTTTTCGGGTCAATTCGATTTAAGGGACGTGTGGTCACTAAAGCAACGTTAGGATGCCTTAGCGGTAATCCTAATGTCTTAGATCATTTTATCTGAGGCAACCGTTTTGAGGAAACTTATGATCTTGGGACAAAAGGACGACCTCTAAAACATCCTATACTTAATGACCACATTTGAGGCAACCAAGTGAGGCGTACCCTAGGAGTGGCATGTGCAAGTGTGTCAATTTTCAGTTATATTGTCTTTGCATGTCATGGTGAGCTACTGTTGATTTTAAGTTAAGAGTTAATCTTGTCATACAATCCTAGTTAGCATACATCTAAGCAGTTAATATATGTACAGGAAATTAAAGTGCGGGAATTGTAAATTCTACGCTATTACAAGGCTTCGGGGAGGGGGGTTTATTTACATGTCCAAAATTGGGGGAATAAAGCAGTAAAGTAAAAGGCCTTAGTTTAAGCTATTACAAACCAGTAGACAGTTATAATAAAAGAAACGCGCATGAATCTGAAAATAAACTCTAAAAATCCTAAGAATAAAATCTTTTTGTTGTTTTATTTTAATTAAGGAAAATGATCTAAATCTATTTAATTTTAGTTTTGATAAAATGTTAAGATAATTAAGAGATTAATTAACAAAGTTAATTTTAATAGAAAAACTAGCCTAATGTTTTTTTGTGGTTTTTTGATTTTAATGTTAATTAAAAAAGATAAAAAGATGTTAATGAAAACAAAAATAAAATACAAGGGGGGATCCTTCGATCCAGGGAAAAAAAGGAGTTTCGACCCAGGGAGGGAATGGCAGCTTCGATCCAAACAGGGTCATGGTTCTTTCGATTGGGCCAGGAAGTGGGCGTGAACAGCCTTCGATCCAGGGAAGGGGATTTCCCTTCGATCCTGGGAAAAATGCCTTCTTCGATCCAGGAGGACTATGGGAAGCTTCGATCCAGAGAAAGTGTCTCCTTCGACCTGGAATGCTATACCTGCAAAAGTATGTTAGCAAAATAAAGCTCAGGGCCTGGGTATTGAACCCCAGGCCCTTCGATCATGCGCTTGCTGGGTCTCTTCAGGCTAAATCGGCAGCAAATGTTAGAAAACGAAGAACATGACCTGGGTGCCAAACCCAGGCCTTTTGATCCTTTCTAGGATAGAAAATCGAAGGTAACAACCAATATGGATGTATTATGCAAATATGAGGTTGGATAGTTTACCCTTTCTTACCAGCAGATTGGACTTTTAATTTGGACGCTTCCTGGATGTAGGCACCTTCGATCTGGGCACTTCCTGGATGTAGGCACTTTCAATCTGGGATTTCTGGGCGTGGAATGGCTGGTGCAAGGATTGGGTATGGCTTCCTGGAAGTGCTGATGATTTTTGGCAGCGTACCTCCAAGTTCTCCCTGCTCCTTTTCTCTATTTTTTCTGTATCTTTTCGTGTCTTTTCTCCTGTGTCCTTTTGCTACATTTGTGATCTCTTTATATAGAGGGGGTGGAGGGGACAGGAAGACAAAGGTTTAAATGACCTTGATTATGTGTTTGACAGCCATGAATGATAATTTGTAACGTTAATTATGTGTTTGAAAGCCATGAATGAGAGTTTGTAACGTTGGCTAAACACATGGGATCATGTCCCTTTTTGAATTTTGCATGACATGTAACTGGCCTTCGAATACTCCCTTTCGAATGGGCTGATGGCCTCCTTCGAATGCTCCCTTTCGAATGGGCTAATGGCCTCCTTCGAATGCTTTCTAAAGCTTCTTCGAATGGACCCTTTGAATGCTTCTTCGACTGGACCTTTTTGGAATTCCAATCGAAGGACACTGTTATAATGCCAATCGAAGTACTTATTCATAATGCCAATCGAAAGGCCTGTCCAGAATGCCAATTGAAAGGCTCCTTCAGAACACCAATCGAAGGGTCTTTCAGAATACAAATCGAAGCGCTTGGCCAGAATGCCAATCGAAAGGCTCCTTCAGAACACCAATCGAAGGATCTTTCAGAATGCAAATCGAAAGGCATTTCCAGAATTCCAATCGAAAGAACTTGACAGAATGCCAATCGAAAGGCTCCTTCAGAACACCAATAGAAGGGTCTTTCAGAATGCAAATCGAAATGTCCTTAAAGCACCACTCAAAAATTTTCCTTTTCCTTAGGCAAGAGTTTGTGATCAACCATGCAGGGGGAAGACTTTGGGAAACATGAGAGGGCAAATTTTGGGGTACAACATGCTCAAATAAAGAAGCTGCCACTTGATGTCGTCCAAAAAAATATGACATACAAGCTGCTCAAATAAAGAAGCTGCCACTTGTTGTCTTCCAAAAACTATGACATACAAGTTGCTCAATTAAAGAAGCTGCCACTTGCTGTCGTCCAAAAATAATAACGTACAAGTTGCTCATGAAGAGCTGCCTCTTGTCGTTTTCCAAAAGATAAAAATAACGTACAAGTTGCTCATGAAGAGCTTCCGCTTGTCGTTTTCCGAAGAAAAATAACGTACAAGTTGCTCATGAAGAGCTTCCGCTTGAAGTTTTTCGAAGAAAAATAACGCACAAGCTGCTCATGAAGAGCTGCCACTTGTCGTTTTCCGAAGGAATAAACGCACAAGCTGCTCATGAAGAGCTGCCACTTGTCGTTTTCCAAGAGAATAATAACGCACAAGCTGCTCATGAAGAGCTGCCACTTGTCGTTTTCCAAAAGAATAATAACGCACAAGCTGCTCATGAAGAGATGCCACTTGCCGTTTTCCGAGGAATAATTCAGAAGAAGATTGCGATACCACATGCTAGAGAATAAAATCTTCGTCAAAGGGAACCATGAATCAATCCTTCCCGAGGAGATCAAATACTTAAATGTGCAAAATAAATGCACCATTCGTCCAGGTTTCCTAGTTTGGATAAAATCACGAGATAGCCTATGCAAGAGACAACAACTCCCTCCAGGAATAAACCAGAGAGAAAACAGTCAAACAAGACTCCACCCAATGAGAAAATAACTTGATTGGGGATTCATCCTATCCAGAAACGGACAAGGAAGACTAAATCAAAAAATCATCCACGAGGATTAGCTCAGTTGGGGAATTTAGAAAGGAAGCACAATTTTCTTCCTAAGCTAACATTCTACTTGGAAAGAACATGTACATTGTCTTAATAAACATACACAAGGTATACGACCCAAAATCAACGACAAATGTGAATATGCATGCGTGATATAAGTGTAAATGAATGAATGAATGTTATGCTGACGAAACAGGCGGACGGAATATCTTGAAGATGATAAGATATCACGAAATAATAGATACTCGTCCAATCTTAAAGAGACGGAAGATAACTGGAACTGGAACCACAAAGCAACGTCAGAGCGTATCACGCTACAAGGCTCAAATCTTCTGGGGAGAAAAGTATCGAATCCAATCTTCTAACACCAATAGACTACTGGCATGAGACAAAGCGTACCACACTTCAGAAATCTGCTCAAATGAAGATAACCAAAACAACGCTTGACTGGAAAAACTGGGGAGTCACCAAACTTAGTACCCCTAGAAACAAAAGTTTATACAACCAACACCTCGTGACGATCTTGAAAGAAAACATGTTCATCATGCAAGGATAAATTACTGTATTGTTTTGCATTTCATGGCTTGACCATCCTCGAAACAACTGTTAATATTCCTTTCAGTATTCACGACGCATTTTTTTAAAATAAGAATATTTTAAATAACTTTGTTTCAAATATTGCCGTAAAAATTTAAATTTTGCCCATAAAAGGTAAATGCTCAAATTTCACTAATAAGATGGTAGTCCGCTAACAACGCGACTCCAACGGTTTACAAAAGTTTGGGAAATAGTACATGAAAGAAAGGGTTACACAAAAACAATGATCACTATTCTCCCTAACAACTTCGAATTCTGAAATGTGCTCAAATGCGACAGCCGGTCTGACCAAAAACCTGCCTAAGCCGCCCCTTCGGGTTTTCAACTTAGCAAATTGTCAACCCAAAACTAGGCGAAATACTTGTTGGCTGCGTCGGCGTTCACAGAGCGCGAGAGTTCTTCACCGTCCATATTTGTGAGAATCATGGCACCTCAAGAGAAAACTTTCTTAACGACATATGGTCCTTCATAATTCAGAGACCACTTTCCCCTAGAATCAGGTTGGAAAGATAATATCTTTTTGAGCACAAGGTCACCTTCTCTGAACTCGCGTGGTCGAACCTTCTTATCAAAAGCCTTCTTCCTTCTCTACTGATATAATTGATCGTGGCACAACGCTGTCAATCTCTTTTCTTCAATTAAATTCAATTGATCATATCTACTTTGACACCATTCAGCCTCAGAAAGTTTAGCTTCCATCAAAACTCTCATGGACGGAATCTCAACCTCCACGGGGAGTACTGCTTCCATACCATAAACTAGGGAAAATGGGGTTGCACCTGTTGAAGTTCGAACTGAAGTACGGTATCCATGTAAAGCAAACGGAAGCATTTCATGCCAATCTTTATAAGTTACCACCATCTTCTGGACAATCTTTTTGATGTTCTTGTTAGCAGCTTCAACTGCCCCATTCATCTTCGGCCTGTAAAGAGAAGAATTATGATGTTCAATCTTGAACTCTTCACAAAGATCTTTCATCATCTTGTTATTCAAATTCGAACCATTATCAGTGATGATCTTGCTCGGGATGCCGTATCGACAAATTATCTGATTCTTGATAAATCTGACTACCACCTGTCTGGTTACATTAGCATAAGATGCTGCTTCCACCCATTTAGTAAAATAATCGATCGCTACCAAGATGAAATGATGACCATTTTAAGCTTTGGGTTCAATCATTCCAATCATATCAATGCCCCACATAGAGAAAGGCCAAGGTGAAGAGATAACATTGAGGAGGGTCGGTGGCACGTGTATCTTGTCCGCATAAATCTAGCATTTATGACATTTCTTCACATATTTGCAGCAATCAGATTCCATTGTCATCCAATAGTAACCAGCTCTCAACATCTTTTTAGCCATTGCATGTCGGTTGGCATGAGTGCCAAAGGATCCTTCATGCACTTCTTGCATCAGCATGTCTGCTTCATGTCTGTCTACACATCTGAGTAGGACCATGTCGTAATTCCTCTGATACAATACTTCTTCATTAAGGAAGAAACTGCTTGCCAATCTCCTCAACGTCTTCCTATATTTATTGGATGCCCCAGGCGGGTACTCCTGAGTTTGAAGAACATGTTTAATGTCATAGAACCATGGTTTGTCGTCGGTGACCTCTTCTACTGAGAACACATGAGCAGGTCTATCGAGGCGCATAACTCTGATTGTAGGCACATCGTTCCAACCATTCACTTGAAACATTGAAGACAAAGTAGCTAAAGCATCAGCCATTTGGTTTTCATCTCTAGGGATATGATGTAACTCCACTTTGTTGAAAAAGGTTAACAATCTTCTAGCATAATCTCTGTAAGGGATCAAACCAGGATGACGAGTCTCCCATTCTCCTTTGATTTGATTAATTACCAATGCCGAGTCTCCGTAAATATCAAGAATCTTAATCCTTAGATCCACTGCCTCTTTGAGACCCATAATGCATGCCTCATATTCAGCCAAGTTGTTCGTACAGTCGAATTTCAATCTCGCCGTGAACGGGATTTTAGTACCTCGGGGAGTGACGATGATTGCCCCAATTCCATTTCCATAAGAATTCACAGCTCCGTCAAATATCAAACCCCAACGGGATTCGGGATCAGGTCCTTCTTCAGGTAACGACTCTTCACAATCTTTAGCTTTCAAATACATAACATCTTCATCTGGGAAATCAAACTTGATGGATTGGTAATCTTCAATTGGTTGGTGAGCCAAATGATCGGCTAAAATACTCCCTTTGATTGCTTTCTGAGTGTGATACTCAATGTCATATTCAGATAACGACATCTGCCAACGGGCTATTCTTCCAGATAAAGCGGGCTTCTCAAAGATATACTTGATCGGATCCATTTTGGAGATCAACCAAGTGGTGTGGTTAATCATATACTGGCGCAGACGGCGAGCAGCCCAAGCTAAAGCACAACAGGTCTTCTCAAGCATTGAGTATTGAGACTCACAGTCTGTGAATTTCTTACTCAGATAATATATGGCATGTTCCTTTCTTCCAGTCTCATCTTGTTGACCAAGCACACATCCCATGGAATCTTCCAATATAGTCAGGTACATAATCAAAGGTCTTCCTTCCACTGGAGGAATCAATATGGGAGGTTCAAGTAAATATTCTTTGATGCTATCAAAAGCTCTCTGACAATCTTCTGTCTACACACATCCTTGGTTCTTCCGGAGAAGCTTGAAAATCGGCCCACAGGTAGCAGTCATATGAGATATAAATCTAGAAATATAGTTCAGTCTCCCAAGGAATCCTCTTACTTGTTTTTCCGTCTTGGGTGCGGGCATTTCCCGAATAGCTTTGACTTTATCAGGATCTACCTCAATACCTTTCTGACTGACAATGAAACCCAGAAGTCTTCCAGAATGAACACCAAAAGTGCACTTGTTGGGATTCATACGGAGTTTATACTTTCTCAAACGCTGGAATAAATTCAATAAATGTTCCAAATGATCCTCTTCAGTTTGCAATTTGGCAATCATGTCATCTACATACACTTCTATCTCTTTATGCATCATATCATGGAACAAAGCAGTCATGGCCCTTTGGTATGTTGCACCAGCATTCTTCAAACCAAACGGCATAACCCGATAACAAAATGTTCCCCAAGGTGTAATGAAAGTTGTCTTCTCCATATCTTCTGGTGCCATCTTGATTTGATTATAACCAGAGAAATCATCCATGAAAGAAAAGACTTTGAACTTCGCGGTACTGTCGACCAAAACATCAATGTGTGGTAGAGGAAAATCATCCTTTGGGCTAGCTCTATCCAGATCTCGATAGTCTACACACATCCGAACTTTGCCATCCTTCTTAGCAACATGCACTATATTGGCTAACCATTGAGGATAGACCGATGTAACAAGGAAACCTGCATTAATTTGCTTTTGAACATCTTCTTTGATCTTTTCAGCCATATCGAGACGAGTCCTTCTCAACTTCTGCTTAATCGGCAGACATTCAGGTCTCAACGGCAAACGATGCCCCACAATATTGTTATCCAAACCTGGCATGTCTTGGTAAGACCAAGCAAACACATCAACATACTCTCTGAGAAGCTCCAACATTTTCTATTTGACCTCTTGGATAAGCAATGCTCCGACCTTGACTTCCTTTTTATCTTCTTCATTACCCAAATTGATCACCTCTATAGGCTCTTCAAACGGCTGAATAGTCTTTTCATCGTGCTCAAGTAAACGGGAAATTTCATCAGGAACTTCTTCACTATCTTCTTCCTCGGCTCCGAACACAGGGAATTCAAAGTTGGGAGGGGGCATAGGATCATTGTTTTCAATGGTTAAGTCATGTATTAATCTGCACATATGATTATGCTTTATTTTAGAAATCGATTAATATGAATGTTGCATAAATGAAACAAAAGGTTATTATATTTTCCTATTACTACCTATTAATTTTCATTACTATTTCCCAGAAAAAGTGAAAAAATAAAACAGTATTGGACAAAATAACATTTTTATTCATGATTGGTAATACTTGAAACAAAGAGCCCAGACATTTTCTCTTTTGCCTTGGGCAGAGCAAAAGGATTTATTTTCAACATAGCCCGACACAAATACTCTTCGCCTTGGGCAGAGCGAAAGTTTTTTTCAAAAAGAAAACAAAACATTACTCAGAAATGTACATCACGACAGGAACATCAACAGCAATCCAGTTCTGGAAAACCACTCCATGCGTTACAAAGTCCAGTTCTAGAAAACATGTGAAATGGAATGTTGGATGATGCATGATATGCGATGCAAATGATCGTTCATTTTGATAGTTTTTCAAGGAACTTCAATAATTTTGCACACATCAATGGTAAAGGAATTTGGAACAACAAAAACTCATTTCATTAATCAAAAGCGGTAAATTACAACTTACAACTTTGGAACAACAAAACAATAAATTACAGCTTTGGGACAACAACCCAATAAAAAGCAGTAAATTACAACTTTGGAACATGAAGCCCGTAATAAAAGCAGTAAATTACAACTTTGGAACATGAAGCCCATAATAAAAGCAGTAAATTACAACTTTGGAACATGAAGCCCTTTTACAGAGTTTTACAAAATGACATCAGTAAAAATAAAACTAAGAACTGAAGATCACTCAGAATCAACTTCGAGTGTTTCCCCTTCCAAACTCCATAAATTACAACTTTGGAACATGAAGCCCGTAATAAAAGCAGTAAATTACAACTTTGGAACATGAAGCCCATAATAAAAGCAGTAAATTACAACTTTGGAACATGAAGCCCTTTTACAGAGTTTTACAAAATGACATCAGTAAAAATAAAACTAAGAACTGAAGATCACTCAGAATCAACTTCGAGTGTTTCCCCTTCCAAACTCCATAATACCTGAGATGTCTGCAAAAATCATTCTTAAGTTCCTTGAAAAACAAGTTTTTTTACAAAAAATGTTGATGGATGCATGGATGAATGATAATGCAATCAGTTACACACAAGTTCACAAACATGGGGTTCAAAGGTTCAACGTTTCGTGCATGGAGTCAAGGGTAAAGCCCACCCCAAGGTATTTACTAACGGTTTAATCGCACCTGTAAGATAAGGTTCTAAGAGTTCCCATAGTCTACATTCCTCCTTCGGATATTACCAACATCTTGATTACTCAATAATTATCAATATTCTCAAGAGAAACTCATCCGAGCGTAGCATCGCATAACAACTACTTCTGGATTACTCCGTTATAATCTCCGAGCTACACCTAAAAGGCCAAGATGGGTTAGGGTTCTACAGTTCTCAGCTTCTCTGGCTCCCAGGTCGAAAATAATAATGTCTTCCCGATTACTCGGTAAACAAATATTACGTTCAAAAGGGCCTTCCACTGAGTGGGGGATCTCATGCCTCCTTCTTCGGGATTACTCCCTCAAAGTTAACATGACTATACCGCCCGTCCTATTCTTAAGTGTAACTTAATCCGGGTATAGGATTCGTCCTTTGCAAAAAACCCAAACAACCCCAATATAAACACATAATCAAACAAATCAAATAATAATAAAACAGATAAAACAAACTAGGCTTAACCCACTTAGGGATGGACCAGCAAGAGGTCAATGTTTCCCCAGCAGAGTCGCCAATTCTGTAGTGATAAAAAATGTAGCGGGGTAAATCGGAGATCGAACTATTAATTAATTCGTCTCACAAAAGCAAGAGTCGCCACCGCGCTTTATTATTTCCAAGGGAAAAGGGAAAAGAGCGAAATAAAACCCTAAAATATGCAATGTAAAATAATACTTTAAAAGTAATGAAAATACAAGGCATTTTCGAAAAGAGGTCTAAGGTTCGAGGGTTGGTTATACAATGGGAAGGTATTAGAAACCAATGTATCTATAGTATTCTATAGGAACCTTTTGAAATATCTGTTTATTAAAATTGTTTTTTTTTATTAAAAAAATAAATTGTTTTGGCCAAAAATGGGTATGGACGAGTTTTTGAAGATACGACGACCTAATGTCGAAGTTTTGACTTAAAAGGTGTGAGTTTTGAAAGATTGAATTTTTGGTAAAATTATCTTAAGTTTTTAAAATAATAAACGGAGGATGAATGAGGGTATTCGCACAATGTTTTTTTTGATGACATGAAGTCGACAAAAAATTAAACAATTCCCTTGGATTTTGCAAGCAACATGAAAATTAAAACTAAAAGTATAAACACTCTAAGATTTTAAAAGAAAACCAAAAGAGAAGCCATGGAATCGAAATTATCACAAACTCAACAAACATGTATCATGGGAGGAACATCATAAGGGGCAATGAATTCAAAGAGATAACTTACAAACTTATTAATAAAAGACTAGTTAAAAAAAACTAACAAAATTAACTAACATACTGACCAAACGAAATATCAAGATTATAAAACTAAAATAATTAATTGGGTTATAAACTGAAAAAACGAAATAAAGGTCCAGCATGGGATTGAAATCAAAATCGAATAACTCTCTTTCGAACTCTATTTTTTCTCTCTTCGAACTCCCTCTTTCGAACTCTCTTTTTCGCACTCTGCTTTTCTCTCTTCGAACTCTCTCTTTCGAACTCTCTCTTTCGAACTCTGCTTTTCTCTCTTCGAATTCCCTCTTTCGAACTCTACTTTTCTCTCTTTTGAACTCTGCTAAAACGAAATCGAACAACACCAACGACGAATCCTGCTCCATCAATTCGAACTCTTCTCACTCTCAATCAAAATCGAACAATTTGATCCCTCTTTATCGAAATCGAACACTCACTGCTTCTGGCTTCGAACTCCCTCTATTCTAGATTGAAATCGAACACTCTGCTCCCCTAAATCGAAATCTAACACTTACTCTCCCTAAATTAGAAACGAACAACAATACTACCTCTGGTTTTTTCATGCAGTTAAACAATAAATCAACAAGATGACAAATATTCATGGCAAGTGAAACAACAATAACAATCTCAGGGGTTCTGATTTATTGAAAAATCAACAACAAAAAAATGCAGCAACAACATCTAGTTCACAGCATATGTCATTATAACAAGCATGGCAACAGATTTGAGAAAAAAAAGTAGTAAGGAAACTTACAAGATCAGAGCAAGTATGATGGTTTCGATTTTTGACAATGAAATAATAAAGAAATCCAGAGATGAGGTAATATGCTTTTTAGTTCCTCCTGCTCTTCTGAAAATATGTTTGTGCTTATGGTAAGGAAGGCAGGCTTGAGTTATGCAGTTTATCCTGCTTAGTTCGAAACAGGTTTTGCAAGTGTGAGAACTTGCAGGTTTGTGCTTGGTTCGAAACAAGTTTTGCAAGTGTGAGAACTTGCAGGTTTGTGCTTGGTTCGAAACAGGTTTTGCAAGTGTGAGAACTTGCAGGTTTGTGCTTGGTTCGAAACAGGTTTTGCAAGTGTGAGAACTTGCAGGTTTGTGCTTCTGCCAGTTTTGTGTTTTTTCTTTGTGAACTCTTTGTGAACTGCCTTTGTGAACTATATCTTTTTCGCTCTCCCTAAAATATGCATAACCGCCTGCTTTTATAGTGAAAGAATGAGGTTTTAGGAGGGAATATTGGTGAATTTGAACAAAGGTGATAGTCTGATTTAATGCCTTCTTGATGCAGTTTTGGTGTGTGCCATTTGAGGCAATTCTTGGACAGATGTGCACAGGTTTTTGGACTGGAGTTTAACAGTTTTTTGGTGGTGGAGGCAGCAGATGTAACCGTTGCTTGGGCAGTAGGGACCAGCAGCTTTGAACATACTTGTGCAGCATGAGGACAAACTTAATTGACATATTTATATTTTCATGATATTGATAATAACCAACAATGACAATAATAATAAAATAACTGTTAGTAAAACTAAACTAAAAATGTAAAAGTGAAATAAGAAGATATTAAATTTTTAGGTTTTTTTCAAATAAAGTGATGCAAAATATAAATTATATGTAACTAAGATTTTTTTGATAATTTTAAATTAACATAAAGTACTTGCAAAATAAAATAAAAGAATGTGAAATTACTATTTTTTGAGAGATTTTTTTTTACTAAATTAAATCTAAAAGACTATAATTTTAACTTAAATGATACAAGAACAAAAAACTAAATGAAACTTAAGGAAACTAATTTTTTTTATATTTTGAATAAAAACGTAAATAAAATGAAGATAGCATGAACTAAATATTTTTTGGGATTTTCTTTTTTATGAAAATAAGAATAAAAGAAAGATGATAAAAAAAATAAATAAATAAAAAACATGATTTAATAAAGTCAGACAAAAACCAGTTAAATTTCATTAAATTCACAACAATTTCTAACGTTCTATTTTTTGGTGGATTTTCAAAGCATAATCATCTCTTGACTTGTAAAGAAAAGTTGTAGTTGTTGCAGAGGAGAATCATATGTAAAAGAACCACTAAAAAATTGTTGAAATTTGAAGAGGTTATGAATTTTTGAAATCTAACTCGAGAACTGGCAAAAAATAGATTGAATCGCTTGTGAATGCTTGTTATGTAACAATGCAGATGGGAGGTGGTATCTTAGGTCAAAATTTGGGGTATGACACTATGATATATTCTCTTTCTACCTTCATTGAAAGTTGGTAGATCACCATCAGTGAAAGTTGGTGCTGGTTATATTTTTGCAACCTTCAGTGAATGTTGGTAGTTCATCGTCAGTGAACGGCGATGCTATGATATATTCTCTTTCTACCTTCAATGAAAGTTGGTAGATCACCATCAGTGAAAGTTGGTGTTTGTTATCTTTTTTCTACCTTCAGTGAACGTTGGTAGTTCATCGTCAGAGAACGGCGGTGTTATGATATATTCTCTTTCTACCTTCAGTAAAAGTTGGTAGGTCATTGGCAGTGAATGTCGATGATTGTTATCTTTTTGCTACCCTCAGTGAATGTTGGTAGTTCATCATCAATGAACAGCAATGCTATGATATATTCTCTTTCTACCTTCAATGAAAGTTGGTAGGTCATTGGCAGTGAACATCGATGATTGTTATCATTTTGCTACCCTCAGTGAACGTTGGTAGTTCATCGTCAGTGAACAGTGATGTTATGATATATTCTCTTTCTACCTTCATTGAAAGTTTGTAGATCACCATCAGTGAAAGTTGGTGCTTTTTATATTTTTGCTACCTTCAGTGAATGTTGGTAGTTCATCGTCAGTGAACGACGATGCTATGATATATTCTCTTTCTACCTTCAGTGAAAGTTGGTAGATCACCATCAGTGAAAGTTGGTGTTTGTTATCTTTTTGATACCTTCAGTGAACGTTTGTAGTTCATCATCAGAGAACAACGGTGTTATGATATATTCTCTTTCTACCTTCAGTAAAAGTTGGTAGGTCATTGGCAGTGAATGTCGATGATTGTTATCTTTTTGCTACCCTCAGTGAATGTTGGTAGTTCATCATCAATGAACGGTGATGCTATGATATATTCTCTTTCTACCTTCAATGAAAGTTGGTAGGTCATTGGAAGTGAACATCGATGATTGTTATCATTTTGCTACCCTCAGTGAATGTTGGTAGTTCATCGTTAGTGAACAGTGATGTTATGATATATTCTCTTTCTACCTTCAGTGAAAGTTGGTAGAACACCATCAGTGAAAGTTGGTGTTTGTTATCTTTTTTCTACCTTCAGTGAACGTTGGTAGTTCATCGTCAATGAATGGCGATGTTATGATATATTCTCTTTCTACCTTCAGTGAAAGTTGGTGTTTGTTATCTTTTTGCTACCCTCAGTGAATGTTGGCAGTTCATCGTCAGTGAACAGCGATGTTATGATATATTCTCTTTCTACCTTCAGTGAAAGTTGGTAGACCACCATCAGTGAAAGTTGGTGTTTGTTATCTTTTTGCTACCTTCAGTGAATGTTGGTAGTTCATCGTCAGTGAACAGCGGTGTTATGATATTTATTTTCCTTCTACCTTCAGTGAGCGTTGGTAGCTCATTGGCAGTGAACATCGATGATTATTATCTTTTTACTACCCTCAGTGAACATTGGTAGCTCACCTTCAGTGAACGTCGATGTTGATATTTCTTTCCTCTTTCTACCTTCATTGAACGTTGGTAGCTTTACCTCCAGTAGGAGTTGGTGTATCCTTTAACCCTTTTACCATCCTCTCTGAGTCAGGTATTTTGATCCAGCAGTGATTTATTTTCCTGGTTAGGACGCTCTCTTGTTTCATTATTATTGTTACATCCCCAATGGTGTTTTGTGTCTCTTTGATCTTGTTCATATGCATTCATGATCATAAAAATTTTCATGGCATCTTAGGGCCAAAAATAGGGTTTGTTTTATATTTAAGTATCTTCGATCGCGTCGACACGAATATTTTTAACCTTCGTATCTTCGGATAGAAGAAACTTAAATAAGGGAAGTTGTTGTACCCCAATTTTTGCCCCTAAGATCCCTTCATCATACCATGTTGATTACATTACAATAAGATCACACTAGGGTTCTTGGTTCCCTCCCTATATTTAGCTTTGCACTTTGATGAATCACCAAGCACCTTGACTTGTTTTCTTTTGTGATGATGAATGTTTTGTCTTAATTTTATTTTAATTAATAAAATTCAATGTTAGTTTGTCTTGCTTGTTATCCATGTAGGTAAAGGCAATTGGATTTAACAAGTTGCTCCATGGGTTCATGAGTTTATTTCTATGCCCTAGTCAATAAAGCTTGAGAAGTTCAAAATTCACCATTGGATTTTTTTTGGAAGAAATGGAATGGAAAGTTTATTTTGGTTCACCACATTTCAAGGTTATCAAATTTGGTTGAAAAGTACAAGGGGTTGATTGAAAAATTGTCATGTTTGGACAAGATTTTATTCTATTTGGTCACAAGTGCATATTTCTCTCAATTATCACGATATGGAAGTGGTTGTGGTTGCTATGGGTTCTCATTATCATCCTCAATAACTTATATTTACAAAGCATTTATTTTGGTACAAGAGGTTTGTTCAAAATTGTCAAAGTTCCTCAAGGCATGTTCCTTAATCTAGGAGCTAGGGTTTTGAACTTCAAAGGAGTATATCTTGCTCACCTTTTGGTATTTTTGAGTGATTCCAAATACATAATTCTCTTCAAAGGTTTATTAACAAATCACTTCAAAAGTTCCAAGGAGTTTTCATGTGTAAGAAACTTGATGAGGAAGAAAGATTACAAGTCCTCTAGATGAATTCCCAATTTTTCATGTGTGACTTCAAATGATCATAACTTGGTCAATTTTTATCACCTTGAGCCCATTATTTTTCCATAATGATCTTGAAGATGTGAACTTTATTCCTTCTTTTATGTGCAAAGTGAGAAAATGGATGGAAGTTTCCTTAAGGATGCAAACGATTATAGGTCATTTTATGAAATTTTGCCAACTTCAACAAGTCATAACTTCCTCAGTTTTTGGAGATTTTGAATGGTTCTAGTTTCAAAATGTCATTCAAGAGATCTACTTCATGCCATATTTTTTGGTAAAGAGCAAATTCCAAGTGGAAGGCTATGTTTGGATGCAATACATTAAAGGTCACTTTTGAAGAAAAATTTGAAATATTTCTAAGTATGGAAACTCAAATTTTATCTCCAACTTTGACTCAACACAACTTTCAGCTCAAGCATCCATTGGTCAGAAGTTGGAACTTTGAAACTGAACTTCTCATCAAGTCAGAATTTTGAAATCCATAATGTGACCTCTAATCATAAGATTTACACGCGTTTTTGATTTAAACTTGATTAACAAACTTGCCAGAAGTGTTTAGCACCTAAAAACGCAAGGATTGGATGAGTTTTGGCGAAAATAAGATCACACTTCACTCGTGCATCAGGTTTGCATGAATTACCTCCAAAATGCATCATTCACTCTTACTTTTGATCCCATTTGCTTCTCCTATAAATAGATGAACTATCCCATTCATTTTCTCAAACTTGGATAGCCAGAATCACCCTGCCAAACTTGTTCCATAACTCAGAAATCAGCAACTTCAAAATCCATACAAAAGCCTTTTCAATACTTTTTTTCATCAATTCACCTTCCTTGATCTTCCCTGAAGCTAACCATATAATTACATTCAAGAATCGTGCCCTATATTGCTCCATAGAAGTCCAATTTAAGAGCTCTACAACTCAACTTCAATAGGTAGATTCCTTCACCAATTCTTCAAAATTTTGATATCGTTGTGATTCTCTCATTTCCCTGGTTCTAGTCGCAACACTTGCTTTTTATTGAAAACACATTTTGACCATGAAATTTCAAATCCCTTTTCAAAACTTTCCTTCCAAATTGCTTGAGCTACAGTTTATATGAATTTGGCGCGAGGGTGTGGTTGTCTTCGTCTTGAAGAGACGAACCGAATGGCATAGGTCCGAGCTTCTGATTTTACAGTTTGAGAGACCTGCAATTCACGTTGGCTGGAGGTTGAAGATGACCAACGTGTCATCTTCCAACCAATGATGGCACGCCACTTGTTATTTTTGAATTCTGATTTAATAATTGATTCAGTGCTTTATTCACTAATGACCATGATATGCACAGCGTGCCAGATCCCTTGGATTTGATTACTAACGCGTTTTGACTCTCATCCAATGGTCCACATATTTTTGACTTTTCTTTTCTTTTATGATTTTTATATTTAATTGTTTTAAACTTTAAAAAGTCATAGAAAATTCATTTTAAGTCCAAAAAATCTGAAAATATTATGAAAAATATTTTTGATTATTCTCTTTCAGATTTTAATTTTTCCACAATTTAATTTTGTGTTTTGGTATTTTTTATAAATTTACACTTTATTTGAATTGTTTTAAATGTTTAAAAAGAATTTTATGCATTTTTAAATTCTGGAAAAAAAATATGGAATGATTCAATGATATTGTGACAAATGTTGGTGACCTTATTTTATTTTTGTTTCTGACTTTGCTATTTTTTATAATTTTTGGTTTATTTTACCCCTTTATTTTAATTTTAAAAATAGTTTTTGACTTTAAAAAATTACTAAAAAATTTATAAAATCATTTGAGCCCTTTTCTGATTTTCCTATGGTCTTACTTTTTATTTCTTGATTAATTTGAATATAGTTGATATTTTTCTCTTTTATTTATATTTTTAAACATTATTTTTAAACCTTTTTGTATATATTAAAATATAATATTATTTTGTGACTTTTTTCTGGCCGATCTTGGGTTAAATTTTTGATCATGAACTTTATTAACATCGTTGGATCCATGGTGTTGAGTCTAACTCCACAAAAAATGGATGAATGATTTTAATAATAGTTTGATTAAATTTAATTCAAAGGTGGTTTGTATATTCTTTCCCACCCCTTTTCTTATTGCACTAAGTGTTATTGGAGCATGATCTCTATATCATGTCTCAAAACAAATGGTGCATAGATTGCTATTGACCGGCCTCAAAATAGGTGCGACTTCTATATAAGTCCACTTACGATTTCTTAACATAGCGCTAAATTTCGTCCCGATTCGAATAAATGATCATTCGTGGCCCAAACTTATGTTTGCAAGCCCAAGTATGTTAATTTGATCTCTTTGATCCAATAACCTTGAGATTCATTGTATGGAGGATTTGGTTCTACCAATCCTCTAATGAATCTAAAACATCTTTGGTCAACGCGGATCACTTAAACATCATTGATCATTAAATGATACTTCTGAGGATTCCAAATGGATGATATACTTGACAAAAAGCAAATGCAACTTATTGTGTGGAGGCTTTGGTTCTACCAATCCTCTAATCAGTTCCAAATGCAAGTTTCAAGATGATCATCCAACTAACCACTAATCACTAATAATTGACTTTATCCTTTATTCTTTTATTATATGCCCCTTTTATTTTTATGCACTATTTACTTTTAGCATTTACATTTCATGCCATTTTCATCTTTGCTCATTTGAGCATTTACTTTCTTGTCATTTTTATTTTGCTCACTTGAGCTTTTCTTTTCTTTTCTTAAGATACTTAATAATCAACATAAACCCTAAAAATCTTTAATGATACTTGGACTATTTGGTTACTATCCTTGGCATTATGGAGCATTGTACTTTTTGGACTTAGGATTAGAAACCTTGGCCTATGATTGGAGACCTTGTGATCTTATCTTATTATTTTGTCTGGAGCTCTTGAGTTTTACCTCAAGACTTTGGTTGTTTGTTTGTTTTGTGTGCATGTTATTGTGATTACACCCTTTGTTTGTAATCTTTAATTCACCCGTACACAGTCGTTACTCTGCCCAATTTTTGTAAAGACTTAATACACTAGAAGTTTGGTTCTCTCAAGAGGTCTAGTATTTTTGCTTGTTTGGTTTCAATCCAAAGAATGGGAATTCTATCTTGGCTCATAGTGTCAAGTATTGGCTTCTTGTTGGTTAGATGCTTCTTATCCCTAGATTTTACCTTATGCTTTAGGATAACCTCTTCTTCTCCTCCCATCTTCTTTAATTTCAAAAATCTTCTCCCTCCTTTTGAAAACTTTTCTTGTTTTAAACTTGAACCACTTTCATAATAAACTTGGACTTAGGTCCATGCATTTTCAAAACCTTTTTCATAAATAAACTTCAATCAACTTAATAATACCTTGACATATTTTGTGAGAAGACTAAAAGTTAATCAATCTCATTTCAAACCATTTTTGCCACTTTGGCTTTTATCTTTAAACTTTTTCTCAAAAGATAGAACTCTTGTCAATCCTTGTAGTAATGCAAACAACTATACTTCTATAATATGTAGTGAAGAGAGATATTTTTCACTTGGGTGTTGAGTGAGTCATTGTTGATTTTAAAATCCAAGCCACATCCTCCACTTTGAGATGATGCAAATTCTCCTTTCTCATGATTGTGGGTAGTAGGTATGTTTTCCACACGGACAATGACGATGATGTTTTATCTCATAAGATTTAACCAACACATTTGTGTTTTAAAAGAGGAACTACGTGTACCCTGATCCCCTATTGCATGAAAAGGTGGTACGTAGGCACTAAAGGTTCGCAACCGTGGCGGGTGCAAAAATCATAAAAAAATATATGTCTTTTCTCACCTCTACCATCCATTTTTTTATATACAACATTTTTTATAGCCAAAATATACAGATTTTACAAAGAGGTTCTTGCAGAGTATCGTAGATGTTTAGGGTGATAATACCTTACCTTTGCATAACCAACCAATCCAATGGCTTAGTCTTAAACATTTCTACCGCTACACTTAGTTTTAACTGAAACGCCATGGTTTGAGAGGTATGGTCAACGCAACCCAGATCGGTTCAAATATGGCACATCACAATTCTGATAGCATGAATGTTATGAGATTAACTTTTCCTGCACATGGAGACCTCATGAACACATTAATAACATTAGCTTCAATCAAAACGGTGAGAAAATTAAAATATGACTTTATGAAATAATGGTGGGACGATGATGCATGCAGGGATGTTTCTGGAAGTTTGGATCATTATAAACAATCTCTTCTTAGCCTCTGATCCTCCTGGAGTCGATTGGAATGGCTGGGGTGTATTAAAACTGACTGCAAATATGTTTTGCAAGTTGCCCTAGATTTGAATATTTTTATGATTTTTTCGAGGTTTCTTTGGACAATGATTTTCGTGACTTTTGTGTCTGAATAATGGAGATTATATAAGGGTAAAATTGGGTTAAAAAACATGGGTTTGGACCTTTGTTAATAAGACTTGTGTAATACGGTAGGAGAAATGACTTGATTTTGCATTTTATCGCAAATGTTGCGGTTAACAAGAGTCGCCACCAACTTTTCTTCTATCCAATAAGGAAAGGGTGAAAAGTACAGGAAAGACCTTCGAGAATTTTATGATTTTGGGGGATAAGTTATGAAAAGGGAAGGTGTTAGCACCATTTTCATCACTAGTTATCTATGGGCTCTTAATTTCTTAGCTTACTTTAATTTTCTTTGTGTGTGCTCTAAAAAGGTTTTGAAAATGCCAATGTAAGGCAGTCTGCTTTATAATAACCCTTGTATCAGTCCTCAAGAGTGTTTATAAAGCGTTTGAAAGTAGTAGTTTTGAAAGTGTGAGGTGTGAAAATTATTTTAGTTTGTGAGCAAGCAATTAAGGGTACCTTACCCACTGAAAGGTCTTTCGTTATCCTTTTCCTTCTCCGTTAAGGATGGTGCTATCCATACCATTAGTTGGTAGGTAGCCCCATCCATTGGATGTAAAGGGACAGGCATAGGGTCGTCGTTATGGTCATTGAAGGAAACATATATGGATACCTTAGCAATTCGAAGGGACTATCATCATATATTCGTAGGCAACTTTGAGGGGCAAGATCATTTCTCGTAGGCAAATTCGAGGGACATCGCGGGACTATGATCTTTATGATGACTTTAATAGAGGGTCTTTGCTAATGGTATGGCTATGTTCGAGGGACATGGCTGTTAGACAATATGATCGATCTAGAAGGGGGTTGAGTAGATCATTTAAAATAATCTGTGCTTTTTAAAATTGTTTTTAAGTAAAATATGCGAAAGCTTCCTGGAATCTCCAATCGTCTAAGCGATCCTCTATTGAAAAGATCAGATATGTGTAACCGTATGGGATATAATGACAAAGTAAGAATCAATCCATTTTACTCAATTGATCAATCACTCATACACCCTCAATGAATATTACTACCAATGAGTTGAATGAGATAAGGCTAAGCACAATGAATAATTTGTGGATTAGTCAATTTGTCAAACACCTTATGAGCAAAGCACCTTAGGTTTGATTTTACTAAATTGTAGTGGTGAGTTTTCTTAGGTATCAATCAAAAGGATTGTTACCAATGTTTTGAAATAAACTCAACACACTACAATTTCAATATATGCAAATTTGACAAATTAATTTTCACACAGTATAGTAATCAAGTATAGAGATAAAGAAAAAGCAGAAGAACACACGATTTGTTAAGGCAGTTCCCCTTGTCGTCCTCGCATAGGGTACGTCTTCCCCCAATTCTAGAATCTAGAATTGAGATATTTAATATTAAGTTGCAAATTATACAAGAGAAGAGATAGTTCACAATACAAAAAAACCAATGTTACTGATGTAACACTCTTTTTCCCTTTTCTTGGTTTGATCAAAACCAAGTGCCAAATTCTTCGAGCAAACCTCTGGTTATCGCTACTTGATTAGGCAAACCCATTGTTTCTTAATCCTTTCACTCGGCTGATTTTGATCGCAAGCAATTTGACCCCAAATCAATCTTCATAATCCTCCGGTTACCGCTACTTTATTAAGAAAACCCACTGTTTTTTAATCCTTTCACTCTGCTGAATTGAATGAACCAAAGACTTATGCAAAAAACCCCACACCAATAGGAATCTTGGAGGAGAAAATCCAAATGATTTTATTCAAGAACAACCCACAATTGCTCAACCTAAATCTAAATTGAATCCTTGATTTGAACGTTAGCACCACAACAATTTTCTTGAATCAACTACCATGATTATGTGTAGATGTTGATTTTTGAGAAGAGGGGATGAAGATGATGAGCACTATGTGTATCTTTCGCTAGTTCTTGGTAACTTCAAATAATGATGCATATATATATATATATATATATATATATATATATATATATATATATATATATATATATATATATATATATATATATATATATATATATATATATATATATATATATATATATATATATTACCTAATAGCCAAGACCCAAAATCATAGCAAAAAATCAGATGACGCCAACGAGCAGTCGACTCAACCAGAAATAGGGGTCAGCGCGACACAACTCGCAGGTAGAGAAAAAACTGTTTTGAAGTGCAATGCATCGACCGCTTCAGGACATGCATCGATAGAAACTTTGAATATTTTGATTTCCAGTTTGAGTCAACCGGAAGGGTTGACCTGACACATCTAGGGCTTGATTGAAGATGATGAGTCGACCGCACATATATTTGAGTCGACGCACAGATTGAATTTTCTCAAAAATAAGTGTTTCTGGATATCTTCATTCCAATCATTCCATTGCAAGATTGTTCATAGGACCAACCCAAATAGAGAGAGGTTATAATCTTTTTGACATCATTAAAATACTTATAGAGGGACTTTTTCCTCACATACTCCCCCTTTTTGATGATGGCAAAACAATACTAAAATATGCCCCCCTCCCCTGAGTTTGTGTGTTCCGCTTGCAAGCTATATTTAATCTTTTATGTTCACTTCTCCCCCTTTGAAAACATCAAAAAGAGAAAAAGCACAAGGTCAAGAGTAAAAAAATATATCAAATGCAAAATCATTTTCCATTCGCAACTAAATACACCAACAATCATTCACATAAAATGAAATTAGTGTGGATCATAAAATGCAATAATTAGACAAATGTATGTAGAATATTACAAACCAGTTAATAAGGATAAGTGCATGAGGTTAACAAAAGAAGGGTAACATAAGAACTTAAACAAAATTACATATATAAACATGAATCAATTTTCTAGGTTGTCGGTATCATTGTTTTCTGGAGCATCGGGTGGAAGGTTTAGAAAATGCTGAAGGAAGCTGGAATGAAGGGAGGCAAGGTTCTCAGCTTGTGATCGAAGCATTCCTTTCAACATGGAGTACCGCTGATCTTGAATATTTGAATAGGTTGAGAAAATTTCGTTTTGTACTTTAATAAGGTTGTAGAGGTTTGAAATCCTCTCATTTTGAAGGAATGCGTCTTCCTTTTGTTGGATCTGCATTTTCTCCAAAAGAGCTATCACATTTACATTGTTTTCTTGAGGAACTGGGGCATCCTCGTCCATATTTGCTTCATTTTATTCTTCCTCAGACTCTTCTTCTTCTTCATTATCATCCTCTTAACCATCACTATTTTGGAACGAAACAGACGTATTTCTTACAACATAACGGTATCTTTGTTTCTTGTGATCCCATTGGAATCCCATCAAAGTAAGTGATTTCTTTGTGAATTCAAGATCAGAAGTCATACAAACATAAGGAATTCCTGGAACTTTAAGCTTTTCTCGATTGAGAACTCTTTGAATGAAAGAGGGATAGCATAGTGCGGTGCCTCTTCCAGAGTTGTGCAGATCAAACATTTGGCTAGCAAAATAATGTGGCCAATGAACCTTTATTTTATGTTTCAAAACATAAAGAAGTTGAACCTCAGCTTTATCCGCACGAGAAAGACCTCCCTTCTTGGGTCGAATAATGTGGAAAACAATCCAAAAGAGAATTCTGTCAAATGGGGATAGGGCACCAGTCATTACAGATCTTGGAAATAAATCATTGTTTACAATTCTATCACTGTAAGGCTTCTTGAGCATGGAGTTTAAAGCCGACTTGAATTCATAGTTAGGAGTAAGAACAATATCATAGATTTTAATAGCATCAGAGTCAACTGGCCACATACCAAATAGTTATTTCCATACATGCGAGCTAACCATATAATATATGTTGTTGATTCTATATTTAAATTCAAATCTTTCAAACTTTCCTTGCATCCCAGCATAGAACATTTTGACTAAATCCTCATTATAAGGTGTATCACATTCAAGAAATAAGTGAAAGTTATTAAATCTTAACAATTCAATAATTTCAGGAAGGTGCATGTGACCCAAGGTTTTCAGATATAAATTCGATTGTCTAACTATGTTTCTCTTACCAAAAGTGTCTGCAAAAGTACCAGTAATATCATCAGAGAGAAGTGAAAGAGCAGTTACCGGAATATCCGAGGGAACATTGGAGGAGCTGCCTCAGAAGGTTCTTTTCTTAGCTACCCTTGAATCCATTAGGGAAATTTCTTGATAGAAATGGGTATGTGAGGAAGATTTTGAGAGAGATGGGTTTTTAGGGTTTTGAGAGAAATGAGTGTATATAGAAAACAAAAGAACAAAATGATATAAAAACAAAGAAATCAGACATTTTCGCGATGCGTCGACCGCTTATAGAGCGTTCAGTCGATGCAATGATTATTCTAATTGATGCTGAGTGAGATATAAGGTACGCGTCGACGCATGTAAGCTATGAGTCGACTCAAAAGTAAAGAATTTTGATTTTATGCATCTTTTTCAATTGATTTCATGCAATTTATATAACACTTAGAATCCTTGTGTACTTGACAATAAATATAAAAAAGAACAAGTTTAGAATTTACACATGGTTAAGAGTAGAGAATAGATGAGAACGATGTTACCTTCATGAGAGTTGATAAGAGATTTCACCAAGGCTATCCATAAGTGCATCAATCATTAAGAAAATATGTTCAATAAAATAAAAGGATGTGATGGAAGGGACCCGTAGCGAGTGGTTTAGTAAAAATGTCAGTAAGTTGATTTTTGCTATCAACATGCTCGAAAATAACATCACCCTTTTCCACATGATCCCTTAGAAAATGATGCCTTATCTCAATATGTTTTGTGCGAGAGTGCAAAATCAGATTTTTGGTTAGGTTGATGGCACTTGTATTGTCACAAAAAATAGGAATGTGATCAAGTTGGATATTGAATTCGAGTAATTATTGCTTGAGACACAAGATTTGGGCACAAAAATTACCGGCTGAAACATATTCTGCTTTGGCGGTTGATAATTCAACTGAAATTTTCTTTTTACTATGCCAACTGACCAAAGAATTTGAAAAGAAATGACAAGTACCAGTAGTGCTTTTCCTATCCGATTTTCAACCGGAAAAGTCATAACCGGAATAGCCAACCAAAGAACAATCACTACCCTAGGAGTACCAAAGTCCATACTTAGTTGAACCACTAAGGTACCTAAGTATGCGCTTTACGGCTTTTAAATGCGACTCCTTAGGACATGATTGAAACCGAGCACACATGAAAACACTAAAAATGATATCTCGACGAGAGGCCGTAAGATAAAGAAGGGAACCAATCACACCTCTATACCTTTTTATATCGACGGGATTACAATTATCATCTCGGTCTAAGTTCACGGCCATAGGCATAAGAGTATCGATTTCTTTTGAGTTTGCCATGTCAAATCACTTGAGTAGGTCAAGAAAATATTTGGTTTGACTCACGAATGTTCCTTGATTTAATTTCTTGATTTTAAGTCCAAGGATGTAGTTTAACTCTCCCATCATGCTCATCTCAAATTCTACCTGCATCATCTTAGAGAATTTATTAACCAAAGATGTGTTAGAAGAACCAAAAATAATGTCATCTACATAAACTTGAACTAAAATAAAATGATTTCCTTCATGCTTAATAAAAAGGGTTGTGTCAACCTTTCCTCTTGAGAATCCTTGATCTAGTAAGAATTTGCTAAGACATTCGTACCAAGCCCTAGGGGCTTGTTTAAGACCGTATAGCGCATATTTAAGTTTGTAAACATAGTTAGGATTCTCAAAATTCTCAAAACCGGGAGGTTGAGACACATAAACCTCTTCATTAATTTACCCATTTAAGAAGGCATTTTTACATCCATTTGGAATAATTTGAAGTTTTATGAGAATGCATATGAAAGCAAAAGGCGTATAGCCTCGAGTCGGGCCACTGGAGCATAAGTTTCCTTATAATATATGCCTTCCTCTTGGTTATACCCTTGGGCAACAAGTCGAGCCTTTGTGCGAGTTATAATTCTGTTTTTGTCTAGTTTGTTCCTAAAAACCCATTTAGTTCTAATAACTTGATGATCTCGCGGAGGGGGGACAAGGTCCCAAACCTCATTTCTTTTAAACTGATTTAGTTCCTCTTGCATGGCTAAAAACCAATGTTAATCTAGTAAGGAATCTTTAGAGTTTTTGGGTTTAATTTGAGAGACGAAAGCAAAATGATAACAAAAGTTACTTAACTTAGAGCGATTTGCGACTCCCTTTGATATATCTCCTAGGATGTTGTCGATGGGATTATCCTTAGAGGTTTTCCATTCCAAAGGAAGATCATTTTTATTGCTTAGATGATCTTCCTCTCTTTCTTCTGATACTTGATCCAACTCTTCTTCAATTTTAGTAGATTCCGAGTCCTTTTCTTTGGGATCTTGTAGTATGATTTCCAAAGATACACTTGCACCATCATAAACACTACCCTTTTCGACTGATTTCAGATCAGATTCATCAAAGGAAACATGTACAGACTCTTCAACTATATGTAATATTTTATTGAATACTCTATAGGCTTTACTTGATTGAGAGTATCCGAGAAAGATACCTTCATTAGCTTTTGAAGCAAATTTACCTAAATTTTCTTTACCATTATTTAACACAAAGCATTTACATCTGAACACGTGAAGAAGAGAAATATTTGGTTTTCTTCCTTTCAAAAGTTCATAGGGAGTTTTTTTTAGAATAGGACGTATTAGAACCCTATTCAAAACATAACATGTCGTGTTAATGGCATCAGCCCAAAAGTATTTTGGAAGATGGTGTTCATTGATCGTAGTTCTTCCGAGTTCTTCTAAAACACGGTTTTTATGTTCCACCACTCCATTTTGTTAAAGAGTATGTGGAGCGGAAAAATTATGATCAATATCATGTTTTTCACAAAATTTATCAAAGAGATCATTCTTAAATTCACCACCGTGATCGATTCGAATAGTAACTATGCTAGTGTTCAATTTGTTTTGAGAAAAATTGGCAAATTTTTCAAATGCCGGAAAGGTGTCACTTTTATTTGCTAAGAAAATTGTCCAACAAAATCTTGAGTAGTCATATATAATAACAAATCCATAGTAGTTACCACCTAGACTTTTAATTCTAGATGGTCCAAAAAGATCCATATGAAGAAGTTCAAGAGGTCTCGTTGTAGAAACAATGTTTTTAGATTTAAACGAGATTCTAGTTTGCTTCCCCATTTGGCAAGCATCACATAAGTGATCCTTGGAAAATTTGAGTTTTGGTAAACCGACTACTAAATATTTTAAGACAACTTTATTTAACAAATCAAAATTCAAGTGAGCTAGATGTCTATGCCACAACCATGAATCCTCATTTAAAGTGACTAGACATTTAGCTCCGGTTAGAGATACATTATTCAAGTCAAGCATGTATACATTGTTTACCCTCAAACCTTTGAACACATCATCTTTCTTATCATTCTGTTCAATTATGCAACAATCTTTTGAAAATGATACATTGTATCCTTTGTTGCATAATTGACTAATGCTAATAAGATTGTGTTTAAGACCATAAACTAATAGGACATCTGAGATAGTAGTAGAAGAGGGATTACCTACACTACCTTTACCGAGTATTTCTCCCTTGTTATTATCGCCATAGGTGACAAATCCTTTTTTTCCGCCATAAAGTCAAAAAATAAGGAGATGTCGCCAGTCATATGTCTTGAGCACCCACTATCGAGAAACCATCTTTTCTCTGTAGTCTCAAGACATTCCACCTACAAGTTTAAACAAGGGAAGTAGGTACCCAATTTTTATTGGGTCCTTGTGTGTGAATGATACTTGAGTTTCATTTTGGAAACCATTTGAAAATGCCTTGAGGAACCAAAAACCTTCTAAATCGACATTTGCTAATGGTGTGCCCCCTTTTACAACAATATAAACATGTTACATTTTTGGGCAAGTTAATTTTTCTTGGAGGGACTCTTATTTCATAAGTGTATTTTTTATATGGATTTATCATACTACTTCTAAAATTTGATCTATCAATGCTAAAAGTAATTTTGGGCTGTAAAGCCTTGTGAAGTTTGCCTTTAAGAGTTTTTACCTCTTTTTGCCAAATGTAGAAAGTTTCACATCCAACCCAATAATGCCAAGAAAGCTTATCATCTTTTCTATCAGTTTTGATTTTCTCTACCATGGATGCCTTGAGAGCTTCCAATTCTTTTTGGGATTTGGACACTTTATGCTCAAGGTATGAATTTTTTTTCTTATTTGAGGCTAATCGTTTCAAAGCTTCCTTACCCTCATTTTGTAGAGTATCAATAGCTCTTTTCAATTCTATGTGAGACATTTTATCAATGTAATTATATTTAGAGTGACTTACATTGCTTTTCTTCTTTTGATGAGCCATGAGGAAAAGGTTGACCATTTCTTCTTTGTCACTAGAATCACTTTTGCTTCAGGCTTCACTATCGTTATCCCAAGCAATGTATGCTCTTCTAGCTTTGTTAGGTCTCTTTTGAAATTTGTCTTTTCCTTTGTCTTTCTAGAGCAATGGGCATTCCGATTTGTAGTGGCCGGGTTTTCCGCAGTTGAAACATGATCCTCTTGATTTAGATTTCTTACCTTCATCTTGTCTTGAAGGTTTTGATTGGTTTCCATAATTGATGAGATTTTTGTCTGAGTGTTAGACTTCATTCTTTCGGAGATATCTGTGATATTTTCTCACAAACAGCCCCATGTCTTCACTTGAGCTTTCATCGTCATCACTAGAATCACTCACACAAGAGTTATTGGTGGAGGACTTTAAGCTTGAAGCCTTTAATGCGACAAACTTCTTTTCCATGTATTTTGGGTTTTTCATTCTTTTCCTTTTTCTCATGCTTATTGATATTGATGAGCTCTTGCTCATGATCTTGAAGCTTCCCAAACAGTATTGTTATGTCGAGTGTAGCTAGATTGTTTGCTTCCTTGATTGTTGTAACTCTAGGTTGTCATTCCCTATTAAGACATCTTAAAATTTTGTTAGTAGCAACGGCATTGGGAGTAACATGACCAAGAGTGTGTAATCGATTGATTATATGAGAAAATATCTTTTGCATATCAGCAATGGTTTCACCATGCTTCATATGAAAGAGATCAAACTCTTGAGTTAATGTATTGATTCAAGTAAGTTTAACATCATTTGTCCCTTCATGGGTAATTTATAGAGCATCCCACATTGCTTTAGCAGTCGCACAATGTGATACTCTAAAATATTCATCAACACCTAAAGAAGCAATAAGTATATTTCTACCTTTCCAATCATAGCTATACTTTTT
This sequence comes from Vicia faba, assembly GCA_948472305.1. Lineage (NCBI taxonomy): Eukaryota > Viridiplantae > Streptophyta > Magnoliopsida > Fabales > Fabaceae > Vicia > Vicia faba. The sequence goes on from OX451735.1 coordinate 943,888,726, forward strand.
CTCGTCTTCCTCATCCATTAGTGCTTTTGGTTTCGGTATGGTAATGTTATCCTCATTAGTCATGGTTATTTGCATAGGACCATCCTCGATAACTTTCCATATCTTTCTATAAACTGAGTTAATATGCACACGCATACAATCTTTCCAATAGCTATAGTTTTCACTGGTGAAAACAGGAACTCTTGTATAAGCCCCTTATGGATCGTTCTCCATATTCTACAAAGTAATATGTGAAGCACCAGATGAATCGGTGCTCTGATACCACTTGTTAGACGATGTGATCGATCTAGAAGGGGGGTTGAATAGATCATTTAAAATAAATTGTGCTTTCTAAAAATTTTTTAAAGATAAATATGCGAAAGCTTCCTGGAATCTCCAATCGTCTAAACTATCCTCTATCAAAAAGATCGGATATGCGTAACCGTATGGGATATAATGACAAAGTAAGAATCAATGTGTTTTACTCAATTGATCAATCACTTATACACCCTCAATGAATATTAATTACTACCAATGATTTAAATGAGATAAGGCTAAGCATAATGAATAATTTGTGGATTAGTCAATTTTTCAAACATCTTGTGAGCAAAGCACCTTAGGTTTGATTTTACTAAATTGTAGTGGTGAGCTTTCTTAGGTATCAATCAAAAGGATTGTTACCAATGTTTTGAAATGAACTCAACACACTACAATTTCAATATATGCAGATTTGACAAATTAATTTTCACACAGTATATTAATCAAGTATAGAGATAAAGAAAAAGAAGAAGAACATACGATTTGTTAAGGCAGTTCCCCTTGTCGTCCTCGCGTAGGGTACGTCTTCCCCAAATTCTAGAATCTAGAATTGAGATATTTTATATTAAGTTGCAAATGATATAAGAGAAGAGATAGTTCACGATACAAACAAACCAATGTTGCTGATGTAACAGACTTTTTCCCTTTCCTTGGTTTGAGCAAAACTAAGAGTCAAATTCTTCGAGCAAACCCCCGGTTACCACTAATTGATTAAGTAAACCCACTGTTTCTTAATCCTTTCACTTAGCTGATTTCGATCGCAAGAAATTTGACCCCAAATCAATCTTCACAATCCTCCAGTTACCGCTACTTGATTAAGCAAACCCATCGTTTCTTAATCCTTTCACTCGACTGAATTCAATGAAGCAAAAACTTGTGCAAAAAACCTCGTACCAATAGGAATCTTGGAGGAGAAAATCCAAATGATTTTATTCAAGAACATCCCACAATTTCTCAACCCAAATCTAAATTAAATCCTTGATTTGAACGTTATCACCACAAAAAATTTCTTGAATCAACAACCATGATTATGTGTAGATGTTGATTTTTGAGAAGAGAGGATGAAGATGATGAGCATTATGTGTATCTTTCACTAGTTCTTATTAACTTCAAATAATGATGCATAATGAATATATATATATATATATATATATATATATATATATATATATATATATATATATATATATATATATATATATATATATATATATATATATGTGTGTGTGTGTGTGTGTGTGTGTGTGTGTGTGTGTGTGTGTGTGTGTGTGTGTGTGTGTGTGTGTGTGTGTGTGTGTGTGTGTGTGTGTGTGTGTGTGTGTGTGTTACCTAATAGCCAAGACCCAAAATTATAGTAGAAAATCATATGAGCCCAGTGAGCGGTCGACTCAACAAGAAATAAGGGTCGGTGCGGCATAACCCGCAGACAGAGAAAAAACTATTTTGAAGTGCAATGCATCAACCGCTTCAGTACATGCGTCGACGGAAACTTTGAATATTTTGATTCCCAGGTTGAGTCGACCGGAAGGGTCAACGTGATATATCCAGCAGTCAGAGAGAAATCCATTATGAAGTGCAGTGCGTCGACCACTTCAGGACATGCATCAACGTAAACTTTGAATATTTTGATTTCCAGTTTGAGTCGACTGGAAGGGTCTACCTGACACATCAAGGGCGTGATTAAAGATGATGATTCGACCACACATATATTTGAGTCGACGCATAAATTGAATTTTCTCAAAAATAAGTGTTTTTGGAGATCTTCATTCCAATCATTCCATTGCAATATTGTTCATAGGACCAACCCAAATAGAGAGAGATTAATAATCGTTTTGACATCACTAAAATACTTATAGAGGGACTTTTCCCTCACAATAACCATTGTTTTCGGAAGGCAACAAGGGAGGTTACCCTAGAGGTGTATGTGTGCAAATGATTCAGTTTAGTTTATTTATCTTGTTTATTTAGGGTTATTTAGCGTTTCATTTTAGATCTTGTCATACACGCCTAGTTACTATACAATTATATATACATACAGATATACATAGTATAGGTCGGAAAGTAAAGTGTGGGAAAATAAACCTAGGCTATTACATTCCATGAGCAGTTACAAATAGGAAAAAACGCGAGAACATGAACTAAGCTATTACAAAATCAACAGTGTGACCTATACACTTGTTTTATAGAATTTAAATACCAAAGAAAAAATATATTAGAAGAAGGTCTTTAAAACCTAAAAAAATTTCTAAATGTTAGGAAAATATTTGTAAAGATCTAAAAAAAACTAATTTAATATTTTGTGTTAAATGATTTTTTTTTGTGTTTTAAAAGATATAAATTAACCTAATTCTAAATTAATTTGTAAATTAATTAATAAAAAAAATCTAAGTCTAATTTAATTAATTAATAAATAAATAATTTCAAAATTAATATTGATTAAAAGACCTAGACCTAATTTTATTAAGATTTTTGAAAAGAAATCAAAATTGGTTAATGGTTGATTAAGAAAATAATTAGGAAAATAAATGAAAATTAGGGTTAGTGAAGAAACTAGGGTTGAAAAACAAAACAAAGGAAAATGATGGAAAAACTTCATGGGGTGGGTGTTGAACCCACGCCTCCTGGATCACCAGCGTGCCTCCTCTCCACCAGGTCAGCGCTGCTTTAATGATTGAGAACGATCACCAGCCAATATGTATCATACCAGCATAAAATCGTGAAAAAACAAAAACAAATATGGCAAAAGGCTGGTTCAAACCCGCGCCCTTATACACACAAAGCCTTGAAAACGCACGCTCTAACCACTGGGGTGGTGATACATCCAGTACTTGAAATGCAAATTAACTATTATATAATAAAACAAATTTTTATTTTTAAATTACAAATAAATCTAACGCAAGTTGGGCCCCTATATCAAGTGTTAACCAATCAAAAAGGGAGAGAGGGTGCCAGGGTTTTTGACTGGCCAATCAGGTTATCTGGAAATGCCACGCCTGCACTGGGATTTTTGACCTGCCGAAGAAGCGCCGGAGCCCTAGCTCCGGTAGTCTTCTCCGGCCACCTCATTTTAAATCCTGCAAAAATAAACAAAAAACAAAGATTAAAGGGACCCTACCCCCTAATTTGAGGGTTGCAAATCCAATGGCGTGGTCCTTTTGGGCTAAAAGTGCCTCTAAAGTGAGTTTCAAAGAAAACAAAATAGCACGGTTCATTCATGGCAAGTCTCAGTTCTGTCGTTATAGGCTCCGTGTAACGACTGCAACTTGTTCTAAACATTCACATAGGTAGATCTAGACGGTTAGAGACAATCAACAACGTATAAAAACAAAAATATGAATAATGGAAAAACAATGCAATCGGAGATGATGAATAACATGATTCAGGCAGCGAGGGCTATCATGGATGGGTTTAACTTACTCTACCAATGCTCAGGAAGTGATTGAGGCTCTTGGCTTTAATTGAGAGTGACTGGAACTTTGAAGTACAAGTTGTCACTTTCTTTGAAAAAAGTTATGTTTTGAAACCCTAGCTCGTGAGGCAGCATCTCGTGTCCTTAGCATCTGATGACGTCTTCTATTTATAAAGGATGGATTTAGGTCAACATTTTTGGAAGAAAACAATGTGCATTCAAAATTTGATTTGTTTCCAGTATTGTTTCAAAACATTCTAAAACATGAATATTTCTTTCCTTCTTGGTTCACACGGTTTGTGTTAGTTGTCCATGAGATTTTGGACTTCAAAAGATTCAGATCTCAAGCCTTACATGTTTTGTGCATTTATCTAATATTTATTTGATTTAATTTTGCTTTTAAATGAATTAAATCAAAATAAATAAAATAAAAAATTAAGTTAATGCATGGGTGAATTTAGGGGTCTTTAAACATGTCATGAACATGTTTTAATTCCAAAACTTAGGCCTAATAGCCCAAAAATTCAACATTGTCCAATTGAAGTTTCATACATTCTTCAAAAATTGCTCAACTTGAACGAATCATATCTCACTCGATTTTCATCTTTTGAAGTTGATCTTTGACTTTTTGGAAATCTCAATATGTCCTCTACAAAATCTATGTTGATCATTTTTACTTTTGAAGGCTTTATCTTAATGAAAGTTGCCCTGACAAAAATTGTCTTTTTAGTTGACTTTTGAAATGACCTATAATGTATTGACCCATATCTCTCAAATGAAGCATTTTTGGACTTAAGCTTAGAGGTTCAAAGTTGTAGATAATTGAATTTCCTTCAAAATGGTACTTGGTTGAGACTTTATAATGAAGCATGAAAAAGTTATCTTGGTCAAAGTTTAGTTGACTTCTCCTAAGGAAATGGTCAAAACCCTAATTTAGAAACTTTTGACTTTTGAGAAATCTTTTGATGAATCATGATAAACCCTTGATCAAATGATGAATGTGACATTAAAATCTTGATGTTGACCAAAAATCTTGAGGTTTAACTATATGATGACCATAGTTGACTTTTTACCCTATACAATTGATTTTTCATCATCTGAGCAATTAACTGAACAAACTTGTGATGCAAGGCATAAAACTTGGTATGAGCATTCTTTGAAGCATATGAGGAGTCATGAAAACCATTTGAGGCATTAGAAGTCTAATTCCCTTTGATAAAAAAACCATAGTTGTAGGCTACTTGTTTAGGAGAAGACTTGTCTAATCAATTCCTTGAGTAATCTTGAGCAATTGAGAACCCTAGGAAGATGAGGAGACCTATTGAAATAATTTGATTTGAAAATGAGTGGCAAATTTTGGGGTACAACAGCTTCCCCTGTTCAATCTTCTTAAACCGGAAGGGTTAGATTGGCATGCTCGCCATTCGTTGTCTGAAGGTGGAAGTGGATTGAACACTTAAGTGTCCAGAAATTTGCACTCGCATGTGCACGAAGTAACATTTTTGGTTGATTGTACCGGGAATGGGAATAAAGATTCCATTTGGAGAGTGATTGGATGTCATCGAAGATGGGCATATATATGGCATCCAGAGTAATTGTTGATAGGAATATCAGAATGAGTTTATGCCTGACTTTGTCCAAAAGAATATTAGAGTGCATCTACGCTTGATTTTATCTGAACAGTGCACTAGAATGAGTCTACGCCTGACTTAGTCTAGAAGATGTACGAGCATGAGTCTATGCCTGACTTTGTCCAAAAGAATAATCAGAATGAATTCTAAGCTTGATTTCATCTAGAAGATGTCTACGCCCGACTTCATCTAAAAGAGATATTAGAAGGAGTCTACGTCTGACTTTTTTTCCAAAATAGTTTTAGAAGGAAATTTCTGCTTGACTTCATCTGAATGATGCACTAAAATTAGTCTACCCCCGACTTTGTCTAGCAGATGCATTTGGAATGAGTCTATGCTCGACTTTATCCAAAATAATATCAGAAGGAAATCTACGCTTGATTTCATCTAGAAGATGTCTACACCGACTTTATCTAGAAGAGATATTGGAAGGAGTCTACACCTGACTTTTTTTCCAAAAGAGTTTCAGAAGGAAATCTACGCTTGACTTCATCTGAATGATGCACTAGAATGAGTTTATGCCCGACTTTGTCTAGCAGATGCATTTGGAATGAGTCTACGCCCGACTTCATCTAGAAGATGTATTAGAAGGAATCTACGCCTGACTATTTTTTTAAAAAAGAGTATCAGAAGGGAATCTACGCCTGATTTTATCTAAATGATATACTAGAATGAGTCTACGCCCGACTTTTTCTAGAAAATACGTTTGAAATGAGTTTATGTTCGACTTTGTCCAATAGAATATCAGAAGGAATATACGCTTGATTCTATGAAAATGATGGTTATGTAGATAGTCGCCCCTTCCAGTTTCTGGAATTGATCTACATCTTGTCTGTAAATTGTTGATAATATTCGTCTGTCTGCGAATTTAACCTGAAAGGACAAAGTTAGCTTTATGCAATGTCATGATGTATGCATTGCATAATGATGCTTTCAAAATAAATGAGAATGTTACATGTGTTTGGTATGCAAATGTTATAATATTGTAAATGATTTATGGATGTGACATGTCATTGGAGCGTATCGACAACTTCTTAAAATGACGTTCTTACTATGGATAATGAATCTTTGACTGTCACTGGAGAAAGTAATTCTTCAGTTTCTTCTGGGGAAACAACATGGTATTATTGTTGTCACTATGCGTTTATATTTGGATAATGGAATCCCAGGGAGGAAGGATAAATTGATTATGGGTTGCGAGAGAGGAGGAAATTATAAAAGAAAGAATGAATGTCAAAGCACAAACTCATCTGACGGCGTTTATAGCATGAAAGTGAAATGTCCTTTTAGGCTGAGAGTTGTTCCAAGTGGTGTTGGTTGGAAGGTGATGGTTAGGTGTGGGATGTCCAACTATAGATTATCTGAGGATTTGGAAGGCCATGACATATTGGGTCGTTTAAAAGATCATGAATGATAATTTGTGAATGACATGATGAAGTTCGACATGGCTCCAAGGTTCATAGTCACTACTTTAAAAGACAAAGATCCTGAAAACCTAACTAGTGTTACCCAATTGTATTGAGCCAGAGATACATACATAATTGGAAAGAGATGATCATTGACAGAAATGCAAATGTTGTTGAATCTTATTCATTAAGAGAAATACATATGTTAGACTAGAAATAGGGATGGCATAGATGTTGTTGCTGATATCTTTTACACATTCAGATTTAGTGAAGTTGTCGAATATGTTTCATTTGGTGTTGATTTTTGACTGCACATACAAGACAAATAGGTAAGACACGTGGGCTTTGATTCGGACGCAATTAGACACTCAAATTCATCAACACCTTCAATTATTTTCCAAGTTGTTCTATGACTCAGTTTCTACAGTTTAGAGTTCGTTACGAGTAGAACACATGTGTGTGCAGGCGGAGGGTAAATGGATGAGCATTCTTGATATGAGTTACCCTGTTGCTTCTAGATACAGTGTTGTACTTGTCTCCCTTTCCATGACATTTAATGTTACCTTTTTTCCTCTAGTCTTAGCTCCATCTATGTATACGAGCAAGCATAAAATCATTGTTATTGGCTTTGTCAACAAAAATCATTGGGTCCAGGTAAAGTTGAAACTTGATTTCCCACTACCTCTTGTCATTGTCCGTTGGAGAGAAAATTATAGTGATGATGCAAAAGCATGGGAATCAGTATTTGTGGGTTGCTTTAGGCACTTTGAAGAGTAAATTAGGAAGTTCTATTAATTTGTTTTATACCATTTTATGTATGACAATTATTACACTTCTATGTTTAATCATGTACCATATTTGTTGATTCAGTTATGTGCAGAGAAAATCAATTGAAAAAGAAAAAAACACATGATGATAGTGTACCAGAAATTTGAAAATTCTGAACTTTTTTGGTGAATATTGGAAATTTAAAATTTCTAGTAGATATTAAAAAATTTACGGAATTTTTTTATTGTTTTAACCAAATTTCCGGTATTCGTTTAAAAATTTCATGTTTTCCAAAAGTTTTGAGGATAAAAACATAAAATTTTAAAAAAAGTGGAGGTGCCATGTATAATCCAGAGGGTGGTATGTTAAAACCTCTAGAAATTATTAGGTTTTAAAAAGGCTCATTATCTTTTAAATACCTAGGGGTCCCATTTTTCAAAGTCAAGGTTAGAAAAAGGCACCTCCAAACTATTGCTAACAAAATGATTTATAAATTCACAAAATGGAAAATATCTCTTCTCTTGGTCCATGCATTAATTCATTGCATGATCACTCACTCAGTTAGTGTTGTATAGTTTTGGCTCACTTTTTATCCTTAAATAGATTAATAGAGAAAAATAGAAATTTTATTTGGGGTGATGAAGTAAATAAAATAAAAATGATGTCTATGTCATGGAATAAAATGTACATACATAAGTCCAAAGGTGGATTAGATCTCTTTCTTAATGAAACGTCTAACCTAATCTAACCTAAAATTAGGTCGGGACATGCAAAATAGTGAGGAAGATTGGACTTCTATGTTAAATGACAAAATTTTGAGTCCTCTAGGCACTATCGAGCATCATATCTTCTCTTTCATTTGGTATGGGTTAAAATTTGAGTTCAATAATATTATGAATCATACTTGTTGGTTGCTAGAATATGGAACCATCATAAACTTCTAGAAAGATTTCGGGTACGGTGAACCTCTTATAAACTCTTCAAGCCTATTTACTTCTCATTACATTAGTCTTAATTCCCAAGTGGAAGATTTCATTCAAGATAACAATTGGCCATTCATTTTAGATTGGTATGCCTTATGCCCTATTACCCAGTTCGGAACAACTTTCCTACTCTAGGGACTACCAAGCTAGGGACGAAATTAGCTAGATAATATCAATTTGTAGACCTCACAGCAAACATCTCAGTTTACAGCCTACACACTTAATCACTACCCTTTTCTTAACTTCTACCTAAGACACACCTAGGTGTGAGGCCCTCCTCAAATCCCTCTTCAATTACACTCAACAATTGGAGAAACTCTAAACACAAGTAGAGAACAAAACCGGAAGTCACTCTTCCAAGACACACAAAACTCAATGCTTAAAAGCTTATGAGCATCTGACACACAAATGTTCAATGCTTAAAAGCTTATGAACATATGACACAAAACTTATAACCCAATAATAAGGATTATAAAAACCCTAAAAAAATACACACGGAAGTTCCACCTAATACTAGGTATATACCAATCTATTTATAACATTATTTTGGACTGGGTTGGGCTTCAAAAACACAGTAGTGAGGCTGCACGAAGTTTGCAAATTCTTCTCCAAGAAAATAGATCTTCAATCATTAGTTTCCTATAATTTCTCCATATTTAGAAACTAAGCATATCTTTGAAAACCAACATAAAATATTATGATTTGTCAATCTTGGATGCCACATAAACTAACTAAATATCCCCTAAATATTCAATAGCTAACAAATCAACTGAACCATAAATGTCAGGTGTTGCAGATGCGATGTCCTATTTCCTGGTTGGGACATTGCTACTCGACATGTTGAAAACTGCAAGTTGGAACATCTTGTTCAACATGTTGCTACCAAGTTGGTTTTACCAAAATGTATGCCAATCATAATTTCAGAGAAATAATAGTCTCGCCCTTTGGCACATTTTGGCTAGAACACCTAAATAATCCTTGCTCAAGAAAAAACAACATAAAGTATGCTTGAAAATAAATCAAACATACACATCAGAGGTACAACAATAGAAAAATAGAAGCAATGTTAGCAACATAGAAATCAGAGACATATTGAGTAGTTAGTTAATCTACTAATACAACTACAACCACAAATAAAGAACCTAAGTTCTCAACTCCATGATGTCAAGACATTATGTCTGACATCTCTTCATAACAGCAGCAGGTACTCCCCTTTAACACTTGCTATCAAAAACATAGAATCATAAAATTCTCCCCCTCAGCAGTAGCACCAGCTAGTTCCATCTTTAGCACCATCCATATCATACTACTCCCTCTTTTTAGTCATTATATGACAAAGGTAAGTAGACATTATTAGTAAAAGAATTTAAGCTCCTAAAGTGAGTATCAGGGTGCAAAAATTAAAAATATTCTAGGTATTTAACCTTACAAAATCATAAACCAAAATAAACAGAATCATAAGATAAATCCAAACAAAATCCCATGACTAAGTGTCATGCATTAGCATCTTCCTTTTCCTTATTAGCATTGGCATAATGTTCATCAGATGCAGCACCATACTTAGCATCCTCAACAAAAGATGCAGTACCAACAGTAATTTCTATAATTCTTCAAAGATACAGATCCCAAGTCTCCTCCTTAGGTTCTCAAACTGAGATGCACCAAGAGCTTTTGTAAAGATATCAGCAAGCTTATTCTCAGTACTGACATGCTCAAGCTTTATGACTTTGTCCTCCACAAGTTCTCTGATGAAATGATGTCTGGTGTCAATGTGTTTGGTCCTACTATGTTGAATAGGATTTTTGGAAATATTAATATCACTCAAATTGTCACAAAACAATTTCATAACATCTTGTGTGACACTGTATTCAGACATCATTTGCTTCATCCACACTAGTTGGCAGCATCTGCTTCCTGCTGCTATATACTAAGCTTCAACAGTAGATAGAGAAAAACAAATATATTTCTTATTGAGCCAAGAAATCAAATTGTTTGCCATAAATAAACATCCTCCAGAGGTACTCTTCTTATCATCATTTGTTCCAGTCTAATCAACATCACAAAATCCCACCAGAATGGAACTTGAGTCATGAGAATACAGCAACCCATAATTACTAGTATCATTTACATACTTCATAATCCTTTTCACTTGATTGATATGACTCACCTTGGGTTCTACTTGGCACCTTGCACAAATTCCAACTGAAAAGGTTATGTCTAGTCTTCTTGCAGCGAGATATAAAAGACTTCCAGTAATGCTTCTATACAAACTCTGATGAACACTCACCCTATTTTCTTCCCTGGATAGCTTCACGTGAGTAAGAGAAAAAGTTCACTTATGTTTGGCATTCTCCAGTCCAAACTTCTTCACAATATTCTTTGCATATTTACTTTGACAAAGAAAGATGGAGTCTTTCATCTGCTTGACTTGTAATCCAAGAAAGTGAGTTAATTCACCTACCAAACTCACACTTTATCTATTCAACAAAGTGTTGAACCATTTCTTTTGACTTGCCTCCAAACATAATATCATCCACATAAATTTGAGCCATCATAAGCTCTCCATCCTTCTCTTTAACAAAGAGAGTCTTGTCAATTTTGCCCTTTTTATATCCATGATTGACAAGAAATTCAGTCAACTTTCATATGAATCCCTTGGAGCTTGTTTTAGACCATACAAGGCCTTCTTTAGTTTGAACACATGATTTAGAAAGGATGGATCAACAAATCCTTTTGGTTGTTCAACATATACCTCATCATTCAAGTACCCATTTAGAAAGACACTTTTGACATCCATTTGATATAGCTTGAACCTTAGATGACAAGCTGCTCCAAGAAGTAATCTAATAGACTCCAAGCGAGCCACGGGAGAAAATGTTTCATCAAAGTTTATTCCCTCAATTTGAGTGTACCTCTGAGCAACCAGTTTGGCTTTATTTCTGATGACACCTCTTTGTTCACCTGTCTTGTTTTTGTACACCCATTTTGTACCAATGATATTTGTCCCTTCAGGTCTTGGTACCAAATCCCATACTTCATTTCTCTTGAACTGACCAAGCTCATATTGCATAACATTGATCCATAATTCATCAGTCAAAGCTTCTTTCACATTTTTAGGATCAATCTTTGACACAAAACAAGCATTTGATACAACTTTCTTTGATTTGGTGACTACTCCTTGTCTAGGATTTCCTATTATCATCTCCTTAGGGCGATCCTTTTGAATTCTGAGAGAAGGTCCTTTGTCATCTACCTGAGGTTCTTCAACTTCAAAATCTGCACTTGAGCCTGCAACATCTATGGTAGATGTTGTGACATTTTCTTCAAGAATCACATCTTCTGTAGGAATAGTTGTCTCAACTTCTTCTAGGAAATCATCTTCATTACTTGAGTTATCAACAATCACATTTGAAGACTCCATCATCACCTTGGTTCTGGAGTTGAATACTCTATATGATTTACTGTTTATAGAGTATCCTAGAAAAATTCCTTTATCACTCTTAGCATCCAACTTCCTTCTTGGCTCATAGTCATCCATAATGTAACATTTACTTCCGAAGACATGGAAATACTTGACAGTTCTCTTTCTTCCTCTCTATAATTCATACAGAGTAACAGAAATTCCAGTTCTAATTGTCACTCTATTGTGAATATAACAAGCAGTGTTCATAGCTTCAGCCCAAAAGTAAAGGGGTAATTTCTGGGTATGAAGCATAACTCCATAACACTCTTGAATAGTCATGTTCTTTCGCTCAACCACACCATTTTTTTAGGAGTGATAGGTGAGGAAAACTCTTGACTAATCCCCTCAGATGCACAAAATTCCTCAAACTTACTATTCTAAAATTCCTTCCCATGGTCACTTCTAATTCTGACAACATCACAATCCTTTTCTCTTTGAATCTTGTGACATAGTTCTTTGAACACTTCAAACACATCATATTTCTCTTTGATGAACTTCACTCAAGTGAATCTTTAGTAGTCGTCAACAACAAAATAGGCATACCTTTTGCCTCAAATACTTTTAACCTGCATAGGTCCCATCAAGTCCATGTGAAGAAGCTCTAGAACTATTGAGGTGGCAAGATGTTGAATCTTCTTATGGGACATCTTTGTCTGGTTCCCAATTTGACAGTAATCACAAATTCTCCCTTCATCAATCTTTAGTTTGGGAATATCTCTAATAGCTTCCTTTGACAGGATCTTCTTCATACCCTTCAGATGTAGAGGTCCAAGCTTTTGATGCCATAAATTTACTTCATCATTGTTGTACCCCAAAATTTGCCCTCCCATATTTCTCAAAACATTTCAAGAAAATTCACAAGTCCAAGCCGGCGCGTTATATTCAGGTGTTCTTTCGCCAAGATATCTCTGATAACATATTCTCAAATTCAGGTTCGGCTCAAGAGTCAATTCTTTAAAGAAGGTATCCGAATGTGTGAGTTTTCTTGAAGAAATATAGTGAAAAAGTGTGTTGAAAGTGCAGTTTTTACGCGCTAAAAAATTCATAACTTGAAGATCGTGACTCGTATTGAACCCGTTCCGGTGGCCAAAATTCCGTCTTGACATTATCTACGTTTTCATCTCTCACGGCTGGAAGCCAATTTCGATCAAAAGGTCTTCAAAAATGTGGATTTATCAAGTATTTTTGCACAGAAAATTTGTGACAGAAGTTTATTTGCGTCATGTTCAAAAAATCATAACTTGGCCGCTTTTCATCGTATCGAGCTGGTTCTGGTGCCAAAATTTCACAAATTGAGTTGGCTACATTTTCACAGAAGGTATTGAGTTCAAACGGTATTCAAAAGGCCTTCGTTTTTTGCTCAGAGTGCGTGACACGCTGAAAATCCTGAATGCTGAATATTATTTCATCTGGGCCGAAACTTCGAAAATTCATAACTCGGTCAATTTTTATCGGATTGGGCTCATATTTTTACACAAGGTCCCTGACTCATAGATCTACAACTTTGCTTCAAAAGTCGAGACCGGATTATGCACCGATCAATACCAGTTTTTTATTGAAGAACGTGTCAGAGTTGACACTAGAGCCCAAAATAAGTTTGTCTGAGCTGAAACTTCAAAAATTCATAACTAATTCACCGTTTATCCGATTTAGTCGATTTTCGGACAGGAGTTAGTTCTCGATGCCGGCTACATTTTGTTTTCACATTTCAACTTCAAAAAATGCACTTAAGTCCCTGCGATTTAGCCTGGAAAGTGACGAATTCAAGTGAATATTGGAGGCCCAATTGCACATTCAAAGCCCATTTGCTTTACCCTAATTTCCATTATATAATCACCTTCTTTTCACACAAACCAGGGAGAAAAAAAGAGGAGGAAAAGAGAGAAAAAAACCTTGCCACAACACTGTCAGAATATCAAATTCTTTCAAGAACCCTCAAACCTTGAAATCCTTATTACAAATCCCTCTCTCACTACAAACAAGCCATCACAGTTACAAACCAACACTTCACTACTTCTTCAGTAAGCATAAGGCTGGCTTGATTTCCATGATCATAATTTTCCAGTAAGGCATAAAAGCATTCAAGTCACTAATTTTCCAGTAAGGGTAAGATTGATTTGATCTCCATGATCAAAAGGGTATAATCATTCATACATGCCATATTGTGCCTAAACATTAAATTTCTTCATATATTGACTTTATTTGCATTTTATGATTTTATTTAATGTGTTCATGAGATTCAACACTGCAGATTTAGACATGATCCCATGTAGGTTCATTAAGGAACGTTGAGGCCAAAACACAAATGGCCAAAAGCCAAAAGCCAAATGGTCAACAGAACATTTTACACATGACACCAATACATAATACATGGCGAGACAGACATCCTGAGAAGATTAAGGAACGTTGAGGCCAAAACACAAATGGCCAAAAGCCAAAAGCCAAATGGCCAAAGTAGAACAACTTATGCATGACACCAATACATGGCCAAACCACTCCAATTCACCTCCAAAAAGGGCCAGACACCCCCCATGGTTTGCATCATTTTTATTTTTTTATTTGATTTTCCTTTTCATTCTTTTAATTGTTTTTAATTGTTTTCTTTAATTTCCTAAAATAATTTTCATAATAAAAAATCAGAAACTAAAAATGTTTATTGTTATTAATATTAATTTCACCATTATTTTTTGTAAATAAACTTTAATAATTAACTTAGTTAATTTAGGTTTCAAAACTTTAATATTTTTCTTAATAAATTAAAATATGTAGAAATTAGGTTTTTTTAACTTTTCATCATTTTTTTAAATAAATAATTTTCTCATCATTATTATCATTATTAATTACTAGATATTTTGTAAATAAACATGTACATTAATTATTTAATAAATTAGGTTAAACCTTAATATTTTCTTAATAATTAAAAATAATTTAGAATTAGGGTTTCGTTAAACTATAATTTTAATCCTTTTCTTTATTTTCGTTAAATACAAAAACAAACAAAAAACATTTCTTTTCTTTTATTGAATACTTAATTAATTTTTAATTCAATTTAATTTCAAAAGGGTCCAACGCCCTCAAACGTTCTATTTTTATTCTTTTCGCACGTTATTTTATTTTCTTATAAATATTAATGTAATTCTCCCAAAGCCATGTAATTCGGACATTTATATTTCTCGCACTTTACTTTATTTTATGTCAAATCGGGTCCTGGATTAAATTTGGCGATGTGGACCCGCGCCTTTGTAATAGTTTAAGAACTTTTATCTTTCCGCAACCTATTTTTAACTGTTAAATAAATGCATGCAAGAATGAATGATAAAGTAAAAACAAACGCTTAGATCACTTTGACATGACAAGACAAAATAACTGAATCTGACACACAAATCACACACCACCCCTAGGGTACGCCTCACTGTTGCCTTGCCTCGAAAGGTGATCGTCGAGTAGAGGATGTTTTAGTAAGCCCTCATGATCCGGGAACCTGGCATGAGGGTAGCTTCTAAGGTGTCTTCCCATTACTCTGGTGATCACCATGTCCCGAACCTCGAATTGACCCGAACACCTCCAACGATGGTGCTACCTACCTCTCAATGGTGGGATGGCACTACCTTAAAGGACATCTACACAGACGAATTCCTTAGGGTAGGTAGACGACTCTAGATACTTGCTCTAATTTCAAAAAACAAATTCAAAAATACTTTTCACACCGACACCTTTTCAAAAAGCTTTCGAAAGCAATTTTTCAAACACTCTTGAGGACCGATACAAGAGTCGAACTGAGATTTTCAAAGAAACTTTTTAAAAACCCACATTGAAAAGCAAACAAACCATTTTGAAAACACAAATGAGCAAGTATCTAAGAGCCCATGGATAACCATGGATAGAAAGGGTGCTAACACCTTCCCTTTCTATAACCTACCTCCCGAACCGAGAGCAATCTCTTTAAGGAATTTTTCTGTGCTTTTGTCCTTTCCATTTGGAGAAAATAAAAGACGGTGGCGACTCTTGCTTCCGCGACATTTCGCGAACCAGCGTTAAACAGTCAGTTCCAGATCCACCGATCACAGAACTGGCGACTCTGCTGGGGAGTATTTTTAAAGTGAGGTGTACCTTAGGGTAGTTCATAACTGTGTTTTCAATTGTATTGACTTGCTTGCTTTATTATTGTGGGACTGTCTTGGGAGTTCTATAGATCCTAACCTGGATCTGGGGATACCTTCTTAGAAAGTAGCAACAAGGCTGTGAGGGAACTGTGCGGGGTATACCGACATGGTTGAAACAGTCTGCTACGTTGATGTGGCACTTTGGTGTGTACCGGTAACCCTTGAGTTCAGTCAAGGAGAGTACGGGGCCTCCGCGTGGTGTCGTGAAGCATCAACAGACCTTAGGAACCTTAATTGAACTATCTTGGCCTCTTTAGGGTAGTGAGATAACTGACTTTGGTGCGGTCCGAGGTTGGTTGATACTCGATACTACACTCAATTGAGGGTTGCTTTCCTGGAATATTTCGGTCGCCAGTTCAGTGGCTAAATCGAAACGATGAACAATGAAAGCAATCCCGTGATATTGGGACCCTTAGAACCCGGTTACTTCTAATAAGACAGGTTGAGCCCACCAACTTCAAGAGGGTAATACCCCGACCCCATGTTGGCCTGAACTCTAAGGGTTTCTCTTGTGTGACTTGTGTGCCTTCGTACTTGACTACTTGCATGCTTGTTATCTGACACTTGAGTTTCTCGCAGGTTTTGTTTATAGTCCTTAATTGGGACTCACAATAGGGTTTACTAAGTTTCTTGTAGGTTTTGTGTATAGTCCTTAATTGGGACTCATAACAGAGGGTACTGAGTTCCCCGCAGGTTTTGTTCATAGTCCTTAATTGGGACTCATAGCAGGGTGTACTAAGTTTCTTGCAGGTTTTGTTTGCAGTCCTTAATTGGGACTCATAACAGGGTTACTCACATTACCCCATGCATACCATGACATCATACCATTGCATACATACTAATCCATTTCAAGGATCTCAAGGGCTTGTGATGCAGGTCCTGATAAACCAGAATGTCTAGCAAGGGACAAAGGGGATTTACTTTCCTCCAGCCAAGACATGATAACTTGAGTCAGGGGCTATGACCCACTTGATATGGTGAGCTTTGACTCTTGAAGAAGGTTCCCCTAACCAAGGTTGTTTGGAAACCAAAACCAGACATGATGACTAAAGTCAGGGGCTATGACCCACTGGATATGGTGAGCCTTTGACCTTTGAAGAAGAATTCTCAACAACATGGGTGTCCTTCAATCAAGCTATAAATTCCAATGCTAATAATTTTCTTGTTTACCCTGCGAGGTCCTTGAAAACATTACATGCATGTCATACACATCATTGCATAACAGGTATCCTTGTTGCAGGTCACTTACCATCTCCGCTGTTTATTTCAGCAATGGCTCACCAACAAGATAACCAGGACCTTCTTGCTCAAGAGACTCAGGTCAAGGAGATCTTCCTAAGCCTATCCAAGGGGCAGGAAGAGTTGAGGACACTCCTCATGGGGAATCTGATCAGAAAAAGTCTTGAAGATGACAAGGACGAACAGCTGAAACGTCTACAAGCTGAGGTAGACACATTGAAAACCCAGATGCTGGGGCAAAGGGCCCTCATTCAAGGTTTAGCTCAGGAGCAGGGAGAGCTGAGGGTCATGATCAGTAAGCTTCCTCAAGGCATGAAGCAACCAGCCCAAATCAGGGACCAGGTCATGGAACAACTTCCAAGAAGTCAAAGGTTTGGGCCTCTCCAAGCTGCTATTACTTCACAGGTCCAACAACGACCTCGCCCAGAACAACGGGCTGATCAGAGCAAACCAGACAAGCCTAAAAGGCAGTTCACCAAGATCAACATGTCGCTGGATCAAGAACTACAACAAATGTTGGAGGCAGGGCTGATCACCTTAAGGGCTCCTCTCCGGAATCCAAACACTTCTGCTCCTAACTATCATCCCAACGATAGGTGCGCATACCATTCTGATAGTCCGGGGCATACTACGGACAACTGCTGGCCTCTCAAAAACAAGATTCAAGACATGATCGACGCTGGAGAGATTCAGTTTGAAGTACCTAAGACTCCGAACATAATCACTGCTCCCTTGCCAAATCATGGCTAGGATTGAGAAATTTTTGTTCATTCGAATGTTCAAGTTGAAATTTTCTTTTGTTCAAACATTTACTCATGTTAAACATTGTTATTTCATTAATGCATCGCATATGTCTGTTCTGAAACAATATATTCGTATTCACTAAATGCAAATTCTTTTCATATTTTTTCTGATGTCAACTCTTGATCTAAAATTCTAAGCCTCTTGAGGGAGGATGACGAAAACGATACCATAATCTACAGTATGCTTTTGAACAGACCCCGCTGATGAGGTACAGGCATTGTTTCAATCCCTAAACACTGGAGTCATAAGGATGATAATCCCTCGTCAACCCCTCTGAGCCAAAGAAGTAGGAGTTTTTCTTTTCGAAATTCAAAACCCTTCATCATAACCTGGGGCAGGGTAGTTCTCTCAGTTGATCCAAGTGCATAACGAATGGAACCAAAAAGATCCTTACAAAACAAAGAAAGACAGTGATGGTTTCGAATAATCAATAAAGAAAGGCAGTCATTATCTCAAAAAAAAATTAAAAAAACCATTAAGTCAAAGCCCATGAAAGAGACTTACAAAACAGGGGCATCCCGCTGACTGTAATTCCAAAAAAGGAAATAGTTCAGGCAAAAAAGAAAGGGATAACAAAAATCAGAAAAGAAAGAGGTCCTATAAACCCTCAACAAAAAAAGGAATGTCTTCCTATTCAAAATAAGTTATCAACATCCGAATCATCACCGGAAAATCAGAGCAAAGACTCAAACAAGGTCTAACGTATGATCAACTGAGTTTAGGTTTGGAGAACATCACGAAGAGCGGGTGGGTACAAATAAAATTTGAGCCTTTATCCTTTGTTTCTTAAACCGTGAACCAGGCCACGTTATAACCCTTAAAATTCCTAGCTGAAGCATGGGTTAGTTCGAAAGCATACTGTTACAAAAGGTATCCTGACTCCTTAAGGCTTACGGTAAATACGGAGTTGACATCACGTTTTACAAACATTCACTTGTTTTATGAAAAAGAATGCATTTTTAAAATCTTCAAGACAGACATGAGCTTTGCATTTTTAACATAACTTTGTTTGCATATGACTTTTTGTTTGAACAGCATAGAAATTCGCACGACGAATGCCTAATGAACAGAAGTACTTCCAATCAAGGGGCAGACATGACCATTGGTCCATTATCTGGGGCAGTTAAGTCCAGATTCGGAGAATCTCTCAAGGACCAAATAGCCAGGGGAAAATCTCCGCCTGAGTCGCTTGGGGCATTCCAGCAACGAATCTTGCCTGATCAAACATCGTCTGGTGGCATGGCAAAACACTTCTAACAGGGGCAACTCCCTACATTCTGAAAGCACGGACATAGTCGAAAAATACTACGCATAATCAAAGACCCGCTAGGTTGACACACCTAGGCAAAAATAAGGGCTTCCCGGCGAACCAAAAGGGTTCGGGCAAAAATAAGGGATGAAAATGAAAAATTTGTACACCCGGCAAGTCGAAAACCTGAAAAGGCGGCTTGGGCAAAAATGGGTATCCCGGTGGGTTGAAAACCCGAAAGGGCGGTCCAGGAAAAAGTTAGGGATCAAAGCGTACGACTATGTCCTGTCATCTTGTCACCTTCCTACCAGAAGAAGGTTTGCCCGTCAACAACTATCAGCACCTCACAGGTCTTCCTCTCCCACCACTGAAACAGGGGCAATAAAGAGTTGTCTAAGCAATCTAATTGTTCTGTCCTCTAAGGTACCAAGGTAGGTTCAGCTAAAGAACATAACCAGCACATCTTAATTCCCCAAGAGAGTCCAATCTAGTTTCCCCAGGAAAGTTGAATCATCTCCCCAGCAGTAAGCTTATCCCCAGTAGATTCTGGAAGCTTATCCTCGCAGAGCACGAACGCGTCTCCCGGCTTTATTTAAAGAGTTATTTCCTTACCAGGATATAACTGGGTTATCCTCAGCCAAAAGCCACGAAAAGAGCGTCCTCGACGGAGTCTTCTTATCCCCAGCGAAGTCTATTAACACTTCCAACACAACAATGGTATCCCCAGCAAGTTATTATCAACATTCCAGCAAAGTACCTCTCTCCCCGCAGAGTATTGCTTCCCAGCAAGATCGTTAGAGTACTTTTCTCCCCGCAGCGTAATCCATTCGCCAAGTTTATTCCCCAACGGAGTCATCTTCTCCTACCGGTATTCTTGCAACTATCATCCCCAGCGGAAGCAAAATCTGTTCTCCAACATTAGCCCAGGAGTGACTTCCCGGCACCCGTCGAGGATTTATTTTCCTAGACGAAAACATACATACATCATCATAGCATGCATATATGCATCATATCTTACAAATCTCATTTATGTTGAGAACATCATTGCTTGACCCATATCATGCATTGCATGTGACTGACCTTTACCTTTTAGGAAAAGATTCAGTTAAGTTCTCGGCTATATTTCAAGACCTAGACCGGTTCAGTTAAATCGACTCCAAAGATTTCTTATCCAGTCAAAGGCCTTCTCTGGTTCAGTCAGATCGACCCCAAGATCTCCCTGTTTCTTATCCAGTTGAAGACATTTCAAGACCTAGACCGGTTCAGTTAATCGACCCTAAGATTTTCTGTTTCTTATCCAGTCCGAGGCCTTCTCTAGTCCAGCTAAATCGACCCCAAACAGATTTTCCTGATAAAGACTTAGTAGAAGATACCCAAGATTCTTTCAATGATTGCTATTGAGGTTGTAGTCGCCTATGGTTCTCTCCCCGATACTGTGGAGGTGGTAATCCCAGATTTCGCTCAATGATTGCTGTTGAGGTTGAAATTATCCAAGATTCTCTCAATGATTGCTATTGAGGTTGTAATCGCCTATGGTTCTCTCCCCGATACTGCGGAGGTGGTAATCCCAGATTTCGCTCAATGATTGCTGTTGAGGTTGAAATTATCCAAGATTCTCTCAATGATTGCTATTGAGGTTATAGTCGCCTATGGTTCTCTCCCCGATACTGCGGAGGTGGTAATCCCAGATTTCGCTCAATGATTGCTGTTGAGGTTGAAATTATCCAAGATTCTCTCAATGATTGCTATTGAGGTTGTAGTCGCCTATGGTTCTCTCCCCGATACTGCGGAGGTGGTAATCCCAAATTTCGCTCAATGATTGCTGTTGAGGTTGAAGTTATCCAAGATTCTCTCAATGATTGCTATTGAGGTTGTAGTCGCCTATGGTTCTCTCCCCGATACTGCGGAGGTGGTAATCCCAGATTTCGCTCAATGATTGCTGTTGAAGTTGAAGTTATCCAAGATTCTCTCAATGATTGCTGTTGAGGTTGTAGTCGCCTTTGGTTTTCTCCCCGATACTGCGGAGGTAGTAATCATCCCAAGATTCTCTCAACGATTGCTGTCGAGGTTGAAGTTATCTAAGATTCTCTCAATGATTGTTGTTGAGGTTGTAGTCGCCTTTGGTTCTCTCCCCGTTACTGCGGAGGTAGTAATCGTCCCCAGATTCTCTCAATGATACTGTTGAGGTTGAAGTCATCCAAGGTTCTCTCACCGTTCCTGTTGAGATAGTAACCATCCCTGGTTCATTCATCACCTTTTTGAAGCTCCAGATCCAGCTCCTGTAACCAGTCAGGACATATCTATACAAAGAATCTGAAGACCAGCTCCTGTAACAGGTCAGGTAATCATTTTTCTTTTGCAGGTACGCAAGTTCTCGCTAAGGAATCTCTTATGCGATTGACATCCAGATGGCATCTATAAGCCCATCCACCTATCCATCACCTCTTAGCATGGCATCTATAAGCCCATCATCCTATCCATCAATCTCCAAATGGCATCTATAAGCCCATTCCACCATCACACTGCTACTATGTGAGCGCAAATTTCTGGGCACTCTAGTGTTCAATCATCTTCCACCTTCGGATTACGAAAGGCACGTCAGCCAATCTGCATCCTCAGGTTTAAGAAGATTGAACAGGGGCAACTGTTGTACCCCAAAATTTGCCCTCCCATATTTCTCAAAACATTTCAAGAAAATTCACAAGTCCAAGCCGGCGCGTTATATTCAGGTGTTCTTTCGCCAAGATATCTCTGATAACATATTCTCAAATTCAGGTTCGGCTCAAGAGTCAATTCTTTAAAGAAGGTATCCGAATGTGTGAGTTTTCTTGAAGAAATATAGTGAAAAAGTGTGCTGAAAGTGCAGTTTTTACGCGCTAAAAAATTCATAACTTGAAGATCGTGACTCGTATTGAACCCGTTCCGGTGGCCAAAATTCCGTCTTGACATTATCTACGTTTTCATCTCTCACGGCTGGAAGCCAATTTCGATCAAAAGGTCTTCAAAAATGTGGATTTATCAAGTATTTTTGCACAGAAAATTTGTGACAGAAGTTTATTTGCGTCATGTTCAAAAAATCATAACTTGGCCGCTTTTCATCGTATCGAGCTGGTTCTGGTGCCAAAATTTCACAAATTGAGTTGGCTACATTTTCACAGAAGGTATTGAGTTCAAACGGTATTCAAAAGGCCTTCGTTTTTTGCTCAGAGTGCGTGACACGCTGAAAATCCTGAATGCTGAATATTATTTCATCTGGGCCGAAACTTCGAAAATTCATAACTCGGTCAATTTTTATCGGATTGGGCTCATATTTTTACACAAGGTCCCTGACTCATAGATCTACAACTTTGCTTCAAAAGTCGAGACCGGATTATGCACCGATCAATACCAGTTTTTTATTGAAGAACGTGTCAGAGTTGACACTAGAGCCCAAAATAAGTTTGTCTGAGCTGAAACTTCAAAAATTCATAACTAATTCACCGTTTATCCGATTGAGTTGATTTTCGGACAGGAGTTAGTTCTCGATGCCGGCTACATTTTGTTTTCACATTTCAACTTCAAAAAATGCACTTAAGTCCCTGAGATTTAGCCTGGAAAGTGACGAATTCAAGTGAATATTGGAGGCCCAATTGCACATTCAAAGCCCATTTGCTTTACCTTAATTTCCATTATATAATCACCTTCTTTTCACACAAACCAGGGAGAAAAAAAGAGGAGGAAAAGAGAGAAAAAAACATTGCCACAACACTGTCAGAATATCAAATTCTTTCAAGAACCCTCAAACCTTGAAATCCTTATTACAAATCCCTCTCTCACTACAAACAAGTCATCACAGTTACAAACCAACACCTCACTACTTCTTCAGTAAGAATAAGGCTGGCTTGATTTCTATGATCCTAATTTTCCAGTAAGGCATAAAAGCATTCAGGTCACTAATTTTCCAGTAAGGGTAAGATTGATTTGATCTCCATGATCAAAAGAGTATAATCATTCATACATGTCATATTGTGCCTAAACATTAAATTTCTTCATATATTGACTTTATTTGCATTTTATGATTTTATTTAATGTGTTCATGAGATTCAACACTGCAGATTTAGACAGGATCCCATGCAGGTTCATTAAGGAACGTTGAGGCCAAAACACAAATGGCAAAAAGCCAAAAGCCAAATGGCCAACAGAACATTTTACACATGACACCAATACATAATACATGGCGAGACAGACATCCTGAGAAGATTAAGGAACGTTGACGCCAAAACACAAATGGCCAAAAGTCAAAAGCCAAATGGCCAAAGTAGAACAACTTATGCATGACACCAATACATGGCCAAACCACTCCAATTCACCTCCAAAAAGGGCCAAACACCCCCCATGGTTTGCATCATTTTTATTTTTTTATTTGATTTTTCTTTTCATTCTTTTAATTGTTTTTAATTGTTTTCTTTAATTTCCTAAAATAATTTTCATAATAAAAAATCAGAAACTAAAAATGTTTATTGTTATTAATATTAATTTCACCATTATTTTTTGTAAATAAACTTTAATAATTAACTTAGTTAATTTAGGTTTCAAAACTTTAATATTTTTCTGAATAAATTAAAATATGTAGAAATTAGGTTTTTTTAACTTTTCATCATTTTTTTAAATAAATAATTTTCTCATCATTATTATCATTATTAATTACTAAATATTTTGTAAATAAACATGTACATTAATTATTTAATAAATTAGGTTAAACCTTAATATTTTCTTAATAATTAAAAATAATTTAGAATTAGGATTTCGTTAAACTATAATTTTAATCCTTTTCTTTATTTTCGTTAAATACAAAAACAAAACAAAAAAACATTTCTTTTCTTTTATTGAATACTTAATTAATTTTTAATTCAATTTAATTTCAAAAGGGTCCAACGCCCTCAAACGTTCTATTTTTATTCTTTTCGCACGTTATTTTATTTTCTTATAAATATTAATGTAATTCTCCCAAAGCCATGTAATTCGGACATTTATATTTCTCGCACTTTACTTTATTTTATGTCAAATCGGGTCCTGGATTAAATTTGGCGATGTGGACCCGCGCCTTTGTAATAGTTTAAGAACTTTTATCTTTCCGCAACCTATTTTTAACTGTTAAATAAATGCATGCAAGAATGAATGATAAAGTAAAAACAAACGCTTAGATCACTTTGACATGACAAGACAAAATAACTGAATCTGACACACAAATCACACACCACCCCTAGGGTACGCCTCACTGTTGCCTTGCCTCGAAAGGTGATCGTCGAGTAGAGGATGTTTTAGTAAGTCCTCATGATCCGGGAACCTGGCATGAGGGTAGCTTCTAAGGTGTCTTCCCATTACTCTGGTGATCACCATGTCCCGAACCTCGAATTGACCCGAACACCTCCAACGGTGGTGCTACCTACCTCTCAATGGTGGGATGGCACTACCTTAAAGGACATCTACACAGACGAATTCCTTAGGGTAGGTAGACGACTCTAGATACTTGCTCTAATTTCAAAAAACAAATTCAAAAATACTTTTCACACCGACACCTTTTCAAAAAGCTTTCGAAAGCAATTTTTCAAACACTCTTGAGGACCGATACAAGAGTCGAACTGAGATTTTCAAAGAAACTTTTTAAAAACCCACATTGAAAAGCAAACAAACCATTTTGAAAACACAAATGAGCAAGTATCTAAGAGCCCATGGATAACCATGGATAGAAAGGGTGCTAACACCTTCCCTTTCTATAACCTACCTCCCGAACCGAGAGCAATCTCTTTAAGGAATTTTTCTGTGCTTTTGTCCTTTCCATTTGGAGAAAATAAAAGACGATGGCGACTCTTGCTTCTGCGACATTTCACGAACCAGCGTTAAACAGTCAGTTCCAGATCCACCGATCACAATCATATTTTGAGATTAGGCATGTTGAGAGACATTCTGGAGAACTCCATAGGTAACAATTATCTTTTGATCTGGTTCCCTTCATAACCACCTCATTCTTATCATTTGTAATCAGGCATTCAGATTGAATAAAGTTAACTTTGAGACCTTGATCACATAATTGATTGATACTTGTTAGATTTGCTGTCATCCCTTTTACAAATAACACATTGTCAAGACTAGGTTGTCCTACATACTCCACCTTACCAACACCTTTGATTTCACTTTTTGACCCATCTCCAAAGGTGACATAGCTAGTGGCATGTGGTTTAATATCAACAAGGAATTTCTTAACACCAGTCATGTGTCTAGAACAACCACTATAAAAATTCCAATCCTCCCTAGTTGAAGCTTTTAGCGACGTATAGGCTATGAAACCGCATGAATCATGTTGAGGAGCTCATTTTAACTTTGCCTTGGTGTGCACATGTTTTCTTCTGTAAGCAGTCATATGGTTGGGATAGCCATACACTTTGTAACAAGAGGACTTTAAGTGAACAAAAAACCCACAATAATGACATCTCCATGGCTGATACATGGGACTATAATACCTTCTCTGATGTCTCTGCTGATGTTGGGACATATGACTTGACATCTTCAGCTCTTGTTTCATCTTTTGAGGAACAAACTTCACTACTTTCCTATTTTTATTCACAACTTGGTTATTATAGCCAATACCCTTCACATTCCCAGCATTCTTCCCAGATTGAAGCATCTCATCCAACACAGTAGAGCCTTTGTTCAACATTCTTACAGATTTGGCCATATTGTCAAATTTTAATTTTTTCAATATTACCTCCTCTTTAAGATTAACAATTATAGATAAATGCTCTTCTTTCTCAGCCTCTAGTTGAGTAATAAGTATCTTTTTCTCTAAAGCTTCCTGACACAATCTTTCATTCTTGAGGCACATCTCTCTGAATCCAGCAGACAATTCACTAACACTGAATTCTCCAACATATGATTCTTTATCAGATTCACATAGTTCTTTATCATAGCCACAAATTACAGTCAAGGAAGTTAGCTGCTTGGTTGATTCTTCTTCATGACCACTTTCTGATTCTCTATCTGACCACGATACAAATAAGTTTTCCCTTGCTTTGTGAGATAGGTGGCATATTCAGTTCTTATGTGTCCATATCCCTCACATTCTTGGCACTGGACACCTTTCCCTTGGTTTGGCTTCTCTTCAAATCTTGTCTTCCTTCCCATGTCCTGGTTTTTGTTGATGTCGAATGACATGTTCTTAGAACTTAACTTGGACTTCTTCAACACCCTATTAAAATATCTCCCCAATAGCAAGAGATCCTCATATACTCCTTCTGAGTTCATATTTCCTTTATCCTCTGAGTCTTCAGCGCTAGAAGAAAAAGCTATACTCTTCATCCACTATCATAGTGCTTAAATTCTGGGATTTTGTAATATCAATTACCTTCATGTAAAATCTCTTATGGAGAGATCCGAGCATCTTCCTGATCAACTTATCCATTGATAGCTTCTTTCCCAAGTCTTCTGAGTCATTAGTAATATCTAGAACAGTCATGTGAAAGTCCTGGATACTTTCATCTTCCTTCATATTTAAGTTCTCAAATTTTGTAGAGAGAAGTTGTGGTTTTGCCATCTTTACTTTAGAACTTCCTTCATGAACTTTCCTCAAGGTATCCTAAGCAACCTTAGCACTCTTACAAATCTTTATCATCTTGAACACATTCTTATCAACTCCATTGAATATGGCATTCAAAGCTTTGAAGTTTCCTTGAGATGATGCCTCATCATTATCATCCCAATCTTTTTCAGGCTTTAACACATCAGTGACCTTACCATTTGCATCCACAACTTTTGGTGATTCCCATCCTTTGACAATATTTTTCCAGGTCTTGTTGCCAAGGGATTTTAAGCACATCTATATACGAGGTTTCCAACTATCATAGTTGGTACCATCCAAAATATGTATTTTAACTACAATTCCACTATCCTTGTCCAATGCGCCAGAAAGCAACTTCCCTGAATCTCACCCAGAGTCAGAGTAGGATGCCTACTTTGATACCAATTGAAATTCTGGTTGTCAGATCCCAGATGTCCTAAGAGATATCGAGACATTGGATCCGACTTTAACTCACAACATCAAGATGTATAAGCAAAATAAATTATGCTGAATATAAATAATACACAGACATGTTTACCCAGTTCGGAACAACTTTCCTACTCTGGAGGCTACCAAGCCAGGGACGAAATTAACTAGATAATATTAATTTGTAAACCTCACAACAAACATCCTAGTTTTTAACCTACGCACTTAATCACTACCCTTTTCTTAACTTCTACCTAAGACACACCTAGGTATGAGGCTCTCCTCAAATCCCTCTTTAATTACACTCAGCAATTGGAGCAAATCTAAACACAAGTAGAGAACAAAACTGGAAGTCACTCTTCCAAGACACACAAAACTCAATGCTTAAAAGCTTATGAGAATTGACACACAAATACTCAGTGCTTAAAAGCTTATGAGCATCTAACACACAAATGTTCAAAGCTTAAAAGCTTATGAACATCTGACACAGAACTTACAACCCAATAATAAGGATTATAAAAACCCTAACAGAAATACACACGTAAGTTCCACCCAATACTAGGTATATACCAGTCTATATATAACATTATTTCAGACTGGGCTGGGCTTCAAAAATGCAGCAGTGAGGCTGCACAAAGTCTACAAGTTCTTCTCCAAGAAAATAGGTCTTCAATAATTAGTTTTCTATAATGTCTCCATATTTAGAAACTAAGCATATCTTCGAAAACCAACATAAAATATTATGATTTGTCAATCTTGGATGCCACATAAGCTAACTAAATATTCCTTGAATTTTCAGTAGCTAACAAATCAACTGAACCATAATTGTCAACTGCTGCAGACGTGATGTCTTATTTCCTGGTTGGGACATCTTTACTTGACATGTTGAAAACTGCAACTTGGAACATCTTGTTCAACATGTTTCTGCCAAGTTGGTTTTACCAAAATATATGCCAATCATAATTTCAGAGAAATAATAATATTTTTGTATAAACGTCAGATCTCTTCAATATTATATATGATGATGGGCCAAGTTAAGTTGACTTTGTAACAAGTCACTTTAACATATAGATCTTCAATGACAGAATTTGCATTAAGCTTTCAATGTTACCATACACCCTCACAAGGTTCCTTCAATCATAAAAGTGATATGGTATCACCCATTGTTTGACTAGGTCAAATGAAATTTTAATGATGCTTATACCACTAATCCATCTTCTGTTAGTTGTGCTGGTTTATTTAGAGATAGAAAAATTATGCTTCTTTTGAATTTTGATGAAATCTTATGTGGGATAACTTACTTATGAGTGGGTTTTATGGAGTTCTAAGGGCTATTGAAATTGCTAAAAATAAAGGTTGGATCAAATTATAGATGGACCCCAATTCCTTATTGGTAGTCAAGACTTTTATTAATACCAACTTAGACTTGTTACCTTCACCATCTTAGGATGTTCTAAATCTTCCTATACACATTGGTGTGATTAAGTTGTTACCTTCACAATTGAACCAACATTTAACCTTAACAATTCACGATAATAACCATACATCCTTGTGTTTTATTTCTTAAATGAATCATAAACTAAATCAATGATAAATAACTTTTCTCTATGTGTCTTCATCTTATTGATCCATACATTTCATTTATATCATCTCTCTCACTCGCTCACACACACACACACACTTGTGTGCAACATATGTCCCAACTATTTCGAAGTAAGTAAATTTAACTTTGTACATCATGTTGCTCATATGTTTGTCATTAATTTTCCCCATAGGAAATAAAAATCCACACCCTCTGGAAGCTAGCCACTCTAGAGATCGCGGTGGGTTGGCTTCATATCTACCTCGGATCAGATTTTCAGCTGATGGGAAGGGAGCCAACCCATGGCCAGTAACGACCTTAATTACGTCCAACAAATTTTGAGGAAAAACCTCGTAAGTTCGTACAAGATCCAGAGCTCTACACACAGATAAACCTCATGCAGGTAAAATGCTACTTCAATAAGGAGACGATCTCTAACTTCGAGCATCTGATCCGACCGAACCCGTTTTCTCGAGATAAACAGAGGACGATGAAAGTACTCCACAAGCTTCAAGGCATTTTTAAAAGACTGCGACATTTACCCAAGGTTGGCGGCCGCAAAATCAACTAAACTATGGGTCATAAGAGTATTCTTAAGACGGATAGACTCTAATTCCCTTTAAACAAATGGTAAGATTACCCCGAGCAAAAACTAGAGTTTGAGAAATTAAGAGGGAGCAAGATGTCCATTACCTCAGTGAGAGATAGAAATTGTATGTATTTCTTGGAGGTACCCCCCCGCCCCACTTAGATAGAAATCTCCTCTGAAAGTCATCCCGACCATATTCCTCGTCTTAGAGAAATTTTATGGGCCTTGGGTCCAAGTCACTTCAACATATCTATAATCCAAATTAATACAACATGTCAAGTATATATGAAATATATACATTAATATTGTTTATAAACAAATCGATGTGGGACTTTTTTAGTTTTCCTTCACAACTCAACATCAAAGAAATAAATGAGCTTGCAGTTCCTTACGACATTGCAGTTGTTTTGACATACTATTTTGGTATACAAAAATGAATAAGCATGTAAAAAGAAGAATAAACAATATCAAAGTTCTGGTGTAAATTTTAGACAATCAATAATATACATGCAGTGTGCTTCCAAGAATAACCAAAGCAACACTGCCAGCAATAACATGACCATCGCGGATAGAAAGAGAAACACTTATGCCACCCGTTCTATTAGTTGGTCCACCATCTTGAGCAACCAAATAAGAACTAGATAAGCTTTATAAGTTATCCCAGTGCCTGGCAAGATAGATAGAGCCCTTAGTCACTGTCGTGATAACAACGATAGTTTTGTCACAAGGTCCTAAAAAAGATCAAATTTATTGTCAAGGAACAAATGGACGTGTGATGATAGATATAAAAGTAATTACACTACATTTATAATCTATTATCAATATATGTAATAAACAAAAAAGTACTACAAAAAAATCTAAGAATAGAAAACCAATATGTGATCAATATTGTTGATAATGATGCTAATATTTAAGTGTTTTATCAAGAGATGAATGTTCTCTATTTCCGGGTTTCACTCGTTTCCCGGCCTTCCACACTTTTTTGTGCACTCACTTTCATCTCCCGGTTAAAAATTCTCTCTCTCTATGTGTTGCTATTAATATTATTCCTAAATTTTTAAAGTTTAGAAAATTTAATTCATTAGTTTTGCCATGCTTTTGCAGCTGCTAATCCAAAAATTCCACATTCTTTTGAATTCAAACAACTTTAGTGATTATAAAGCAAACACATATAAGGACTTCTAAATTGAAAAAACATGCTGCAAGAACATGACCAGAAAGTCCATAATATATCATCCAAATTTTTTGACTAATTAATTTCTTAAAAAACTAAATTAAAGTTATTAATTCTGAATTAATATATTATGTAAAAAATTGATTAATTAAGTTTTAAATTTATTTTTGATTTGATTTAAATAAAATTATTTAAAATATTATTAAAAATATTGATTAATATTCACTACGCCAAAAATGATTTTTTGTATCACCTAATTTAATAGCACTTTTAAAAAAAATGCTATTAAAATGGAAAAAACACATTTATAATAGTACTTTTTAATCGGGCGCTATTATATAATACAGACTATGTAATTATGATAGCACTTTGTACCAGAACGCTATTATTAAACTTCTTTAAGATAGCATTTTGTATAAAACGCTATTATTTGACTACCTATATAATAGCATTTATTAAAAAGCGCTATGTTATATATAATAATGAATTAATTAATTAATTGATAAAAAAAAAAAACAAAACACATTTTCATTTTTAGTCAGATTTAGCTCACTTCTAATTATCTAAAACTAAAAGAAAATGCAAATAAAATTGAATTGGGGTTAGGGTTAAAGAATTGAGTCTTCATCTTCTCACAAAAATACAACTCCCTCTTCTCTGATTCCTCAAGCTATACGCTAATCGCTCACCATATCATGGTCTCTGACTTGTCTCTCAACGAATTCTACTCAGACGTGCGTTGCATTTTTTGTGAAGCTGAAACTTAATGATGATCGAAGATTGAAGTAGAGAGTAGAGCATTGAGGACTTTGTTGTTGAGGGTTACGGTGTGATGAATGAGTAACTGTGAAGAATTTGCGGAAGATGGTGAAGATGCAGATTGAGAAACAGTTATGGAAAGAGAATGCAGAGAGAAATTTTCTCGAGTAACTGATGAAGAATGATGAAGATGAGAGGAGAAGAGATAGTTTGAGAGGGTTTTTGTGTGATTCTTCAGCGATTATGAAGAATAATGAGAATGGATTGAGGTGGTTCAGAGAAAGATCAAGCTCTGAGTTTTTTTTTTGGTATTTTCTTATTCTCCAATGGTTGTTGAAGAATGAAGGTGAAGTAGAATATGAGAAGAACGAGGGTGTTTTAGCTATTTTTTGGTGATTCTTCTGCAAAATCCAGAATGAATGAATCTCCAGTGAGTTTTTCTGTATTAATTTGTTATGAGTTTGTTAGGAAATAGAAAATCTTAACCTTTTGATTAAAGTTAGTTACAAAAAGTTGAAGGTTGAGATTAAATCTGGTATGAGGTTAGTTTGGGAATTCCCATCTTTTGAGTTTTCGCTCTGATTTTATATTTTTGTGTTTCCAATGTTTTCCTTGATTTCTCTATTTTGAGTGTGAGGCAGTTTTTGTTTGGTAAAGCTTTGATACAGCAGTGATATTATTTAGGCTCAATTTTTTCATTCGGTTTTGTTAAATTGAATGAGCAGGGCTATAACATAGTTTGATCCAATGGTCCATGATGCAAAGTTGAAACTAGCATGGTGTAGCAAAGTTCATGGAGTTTTGAAGCATGAAGTTTGACATGAACTCGTAGAATTAGGACATTCATTAACTTGCAACATTTTTATAGTTTTACTTTAAATGTGACACAGGTGATATGGCTGGTTTTCGGATGTAATTGAATTTTGGTTTATGGACTTTGATGTAATATATTCATAAGTTAGATTGAAATTGTCACTTTTATGTAATTTCGAATGGTTGAAAGTGTATATGTTCTTAGTTCTTGATTTTGTAATAGCCTTGACTGGCCTCCGACGACACGCCGGCGACCGCGAGCGACAACTCAACTGCTTCTGCAACAGCACAATATCGACGCACTCCGGCCCCCTGTAGCGTCACCGGCAGCCACCACTGGGCGTTCGACTCCGACCTCCATCTCCAGCCACTCTCGGTTTTGCTTGCAGGTAAGCAATTTTTTCCCTCTATTTTCTCGATTTGTTGTCATTGTTGTTGGAGAACTTAAATGCTTGATTTGAATCTTGGATTTCTATTTTGTTGTTGTACATAGTTAAGCATTTTTAAAATTGGAATTCTGTCAAAGAAATTGCAGAAGTTGAGTCATTGGTCTGAAACATTAAGATGTTTTATCGCTTATATAAATCAAATTTCCAATATTGTCTTTCAAAGTTGTTATATTCAGTAGCTCCTAACTATGGCACTAAAAGAAAGGTAGCTTAATATCAAAATCATGCATCAAGATCATCTGCTGCAGTAGATTAAAAATTGCATGAGATCAAGCCCTTAAATATACTTTATTGTATATAATATAAAAACTGCAACTCAATAAATTGAATGACAAAAGTCTATATGTTTATGCTTCTCATTTTGTTTCTCATTTTATATGTTTATGCTTCTTCAGTTATGATAGAAGTCTATAAATTTATTGGTGTTTAAGGAAACTTTACACACATTCCACATAACTTAGGTGTTTCAATGTCTTTTGTTGTTGATGTTTCATGTATCCCGATGTTTTCAGGAGAGCCAGAATTCAGTCAGTATTGGATTGGCATCACTATAATTTATGATATGGAGCACAGGTACTTGACGCATCTAAATCCAAGAATTTCCGGTCTCTTTTAAGTAATGTCATTTTCTTTGAGCAGTTGAGTTTGCTCTAAGTCTATGGAAACTTCTAAGATAGATAAGAATTGTAGTGTATTAGAATGGCTACAGACTACTAACTATAAGAAAATTTAATCATAAAATTTTAGTTCGTTCTATGGAATCTTGACTCAGTTGTAAGGTTGGTATCGGTGCACTGGTGCTGGTTTTCGTGTTGTAAAGTTTGTAAACCATAATAAGCTTCCTCTATATACTCTTCATGGTTAGAAGTAGTATAAAATTATTTTAATAATTCACCACTAACTACCTGAGTTTTGTTGATCAATTTATCTATGTAGTTGTATGATTCTTGCTGCTGCCACTTGAAGACAAATGATACGCTGAACTAAATCCCTGAAGCATTACGTGGGTCTTACAATCAACATTCCTATTAACAACAGAAAATGAATATCATTGAAGTCTCTTTCAATCCCTGCTACTGGATTTCTTTCTTCTACTGTATATTGGCTAGTTTCTTTTATTACAAATTGGCCTAGTTCTTGTAAAACAAATGATACTGCAGTTTCTGCCATATCATTTCAATGTAGTATGGTACTGCAGTCTCTGCCATATCTTCGCAGGTCTTGCCTTGATGATGATGAGGCATTCTTGACAACTGCAGACTCAGCAATAAGGCTGCTCTCTAAAGCAACTAGGACAGTTAGTGAGTGGAAGGGTCTGGAATACAGAGCAGCATTTCCAATCCTTAAACCTGCCGGTGCTAATTTCTACCCCCTGACATGGACAAAATGGTACCATAGAAAAATTCAGATTTGTTTGGTTTGTGAGAGAATATCATGATGTTGTCTGATCAATGGAACCAATCCCATATAGTGAGAAAGGATTTTTGTCGTCATGTAAAGAAGCTATTTTATCAAAACATTTGGTTTGATTTATAAAAAAGATGAAAACTTGTGTTTTGCAGGAGTTCAATTTATGGAATGACAATTTAGCAAAGGATCAACAGACAGAGGCAACAAGCTATTTCACTGTTATTAAAAGGCACAGTGAATTTATTTTAGATTCTGGTCTGTCCAATGATAAAGTAGCTTCTTCTAAGGATCTGTATATAGTTCCTTATTCTCAAGAGTACAAGTCTCTTCTTGCAAAATCTGCTAAATTATTGCATAAAGCTGGAGACATTACCAACTCAACAAGGTATATTGTTCTTTGATCCATTCCCTTATTAAGGGGTCAATTTTCAGCTACATGCTAAACTACTTAAGTTGTTGGTCAATAACGCATTGTTTCCAAGTGTAGTTTGAAGAAGCTGCTACATAGCAAGGTTGATGCTTTCCTTTCAAATGATTATTATGAGTCTGACATAGCCTGGATGGAATTGGTTAGTCAATATTGCCTAGTTTACTTTTTATGATCCAAAAAATAGTAGTTGTCAAGCTGGTGAGATGTGTTGCCAACAGTAGCAAGTTGTTGGCTAACAATTTTTTATCAATCTATGAACTTGGTGTTGGTTAATGATTCTTTATAATTATAGCTATTATTTTCTCTTTGTAAATGGTGCATAATAGAATCAGCCTAATAATTGTAAATATTGTGAAAAGTGAATAATATATCTCAAGTATGAATAATGTACATGCACTAATCTGTTTATAGGCTATTATAATGTAATGAGTCTGAAATGGTGAATACTTTTATACACTACTTGAGTTTCAAGTTTAGACAGAACTTATAATCTTATTTTGACATGGTGAATACTTTTGTTGGAGTTCTTCTACTATTTCATCTGTGTTGTGCTCTATGTTTGATCCCATCATTTATCCTTGGTTAATGTGTTTTTTCCGAAACAATGCGCTTGTGTAATTAAGGTAATGAGTTTTATTTTGTATACAATTTCTGAAAAATGATATTATTTGGCATTCTCTTCTCTATGCAGGACTCTAAGTTGGATATCACAATAGGGCCATATGAAACTTACGAAGACAAACTTTTTGGATATAAGGTGATTACTGAAAACCAGGCTTTATGCCGCATAAACAATTCAACGCTTTTGGATCTATGAGT
Organism: Vicia faba; assembly: GCA_948472305.1. Taxonomy (NCBI): domain Eukaryota; kingdom Viridiplantae; phylum Streptophyta; class Magnoliopsida; order Fabales; family Fabaceae; genus Vicia; species Vicia faba. The sequence goes on from OX451735.1 coordinate 943,924,183, forward strand.
TCAACGCTTTTGGATCATGAAGGTGGTTACTACATGGGATTGTTTTGTTATCCTTTCTTATTTTTTTGGTGTTTTGTTTAGAGAATTTGATTGTATGTTTTTGGATTTGGATTGAAGTACTCATAGATGGGCATCTACAAATTTGGCTATGCAAACGCCCTCTTAATATTCTATATGTTATGATATTTGGAAACAATAGGATTTGGTAATTTAAAATGTTATTTGGTATTTGATGGATCATAATATATATGCAATGAGTAACTTAAAGCGTTATTTGTGTTGAATTGAATATAATTATTTTATATTTACACCAAAAAAAATGATTGTGTAAGAAAAAATATTGTACTGTACTTATTAAAAATATTGTACCAAATATGTACCATTTATTAGCACTTTATTTGAAAGCGCTATCAAACATATGTTATATATTAGCGCTTTTGTTTAGAGTGCTATAAAAAAACAAACAACAAACATGCAAAATACTGACTTTGATAGCACTTTAATTAAAACGCTATTATAAATTGGTACTTTAATAGCGCTTTTAAATAAGAAATATTTACAATAGTGGCGCGGTTAATAGCACTTTTAAGCGCTATCAAAAACAAAAAAAAGCGCTATTAAATAGCTTATTTGGCGTAGTGATTTTTTATCTCAATTAGCATTGCCATCTCATTAAAAATAAATAATTTATCCTAATCATTTTTACCACATATATAAAAGTAGAGGAGACCAAACACATCTCAAGAAAAATAAAATTGATAGACCAAAAAATGAATTTTAAAACAGGAGACTAAAAATTTAAAAACATCAAAATAGAGTATAAAAATGCATTAAGTTATTTATAATTAATGTTTAAAATATATGAAATATAAAAAAAAAATTAAGATTACTAATAAGAATTTTGTTAAAGTCGGAATGCATGTCTTAAAAAAAAAATCATTTGTCCATTTTGTTATGTGATTCATATATTAAATGGAAAAAATTTAATACATTAAAATGGGAAATTTTTGTTAAAAGTGAATTTGAGTACAACGAGCTGAGTTGAACGGGTTCAGGTTCAAATGAATCCATATAGTTTTAAACCAAAGTGATACAATATTTTGAATCAAAACATAACACAAATCATGGACTTATAGGTAAAGAAAAGGAATACATGATATACCTTGCACTTGCATCAAATCGGACAACGTAATCGTCATTTATAAGCACTTCTGCATTTGTATTTATTGAAATTGTTACAAATTTTTAAAATATTCTTAAATATATATTATGTATGAAAATGGTAGAAGATCTTAGAACTATAATATGTATGAATATGGTAAAACAATTTAGGACTATAAGTGTATGATAAAGAGAGAAGAATCTAGAACTATCATGATACTGATCTATCATGAAAACTCTAGAAATAACTAAAGTAATATAGAAACATTCACCACCATTGAGAGGTTGGAGACTTGAACCTATAAATAGGTAATTGGTACTTTGTAGTTGATTATCCAAGAAATCAATGACATATCCTTCTTTCTAAACAATTCTCTAAAACTATCTTTTATCAACTATCAACTAACCAACTACTAACAATGGCATCAAAGTTACATACGATCATACATTGGATGTAGTTATATTACCTACCTATAATCCCAAAATCCTCCCAACTACTTCAAAAATTTCTTTTGTACTATTAACCCACTCCAAAAAAAAACTAAATCTAAGCTATGAATAACACCACTCAATCATTATATATTTCTGTCCTTATTTTCAATTGTAAAAAATATGATTTTTGGCGTGTTAAAATGGAAATATTTTTTTCATCTCAAGATTTATGAGACATAGTAGAAGAAGACTTCATTGTTCCCGCAAATGCTTCAGCTCTTAATGCAGCTCAAGAAAAAAAGTTGAAGGAAAATAAATAGAAAAATTCAAAGGCGTTGTTCACCTTGCAACAAAAGTTGACTGATGCAAACTTTTCAAGAATTATGGGCACTGAGATTTCCAAAGAAGAGATACAAGGAAGGGATAAGGTACGTGCCATTAAACTTCAATCTCTAAGAAGAGATTTTGAACTATTGAAAATGAAGGAGTCTGAGACAATTAAAGATTTTTATTCTAAAGTTAAAGAAATAGTTAATCAAATGAGAGCTTTTTGGGAAGATATTCTTGACAAGAAAATTGTTGAAAAAATTCTAATTATTATGCCTGTAAAATTTGGCTCAATCGTGACAACGATTGAGGAAATCAAAGATACGTCCACTCTATCAATGATAGAACTTGTGGGCTCTCTCAAAGCTCAAATTTCAGCCCCAAAACAAAGAAAACGGAGGAAAGAAAAATTATGGAGAAGCTTCCAGAAGAAGAGAAGGTTCTGGTAATTTCCTTAAGAACAAAGCAGATAAAAATCCTTCATGCAATATATGTAAAAGACTAGGTCACGCAGAGAAAATTTGTTGGTAGCATAATATGCCACAATGCAACCATTGCAAGAAGTTCGGACACAGAGAAAAATTGTCACAAGAAAAATATACATCAAGCTAATATCGCAGAGGAGAATGATCAAGAACACTGTATGTTCTATGCCACGCAAGACTCAATCAAAGAAAAAGGAGGAAGTTTGTACTTGGATAGTGGATGTAGCAATCACATGGCCAAGGATGAGACTATTTTCAAAAGCATTGATGAGTCTGTCAAAGTCAAAGTTCGACTGGGAAATTGTCGTGTGGTTGAATCAAAAGGCAAAGGCATTGTCATGGTGGAGACAGATAAAGGTATGTGACTCATACATGATGTCTTACTAGTTTGCATCCTAAAAGAAAATCTTCTAAGTACTTGCCAAATGATGGAGAGAGGCTACACACTTCACTTTGAAGGAGGTGTGGAAAAATCTTATACAACAAAAATAAAAGATCTGAGATAGCCCAAGTGAAGATGAATAAGAGCAATAGAAGCTTCTCGTTAAATTTAAAATATGCAACTAACATTGCCATGAAGGTACAAGTTGATGATTCATGGCTCTGGCATCAAAGATTTGGCCACTTCAACACACATGCCTTGAAGTTGTTACATGAGAAGAACATGATGGGAGATTTTCCAAAAATAAAGGAGAATAATGAAGTGTGTAAAGGATGTCTCCATGGTAAGAAACATTGATTTCCATTCTCAACAAGCGGAGTGTAATACAGTGGGAGAACTGGATTTTTGGTTTTACACAAATATGCGGATAGCAAGAGTCGCCGTCGACTTTTCTTTTATCTAATATTTAAGAAAGGTGAAAAGAATGGAAAAGACCTCTGGTAGACTTTGAGTTCAGGGGGTAAGTTATGAAAAGGGAACGTGTTAGAATTCTTTTCATCCGTAGTTGTCTACGGGCTCTTAATTTCTAGCTCACTTTTGAAAATTTTCTTTGCATGTGTGATTTGAAAATATTTTTCAAAAGCCATTGTTCCCCCAACTTTGTAATGATTCTTGTATCTGTCCTTAAGAATGCGTACAAACTGTTTGAAAATATTTTGTTTGAAAAGTGTGATGTGAAAAAATGTTAGTTCAAAAAAGAGTTGTGAGCAAGTGATTAAGAGTTCCTTACCCACTAAATATCGTTCTTATTCTTTTCCTTCTCCTTTAGAGATAGTGCTATCCATATCATTAGTTGGTAGGTAGCTCCGCCTATTGGATGTGAAGGGACATGCGTAGGGTCGTCGTATGGTCATCGAAGACAACATGTAAGGATACTTTAGCAATTTATATCAGAGGGACTATCATCATTTACTCGTAGGGACCAGATCATTTTGTAGGAAACTTGAAGGGTCATCGAGGGATTATGATATTTATTCGAAAGGGACAATGATGATTTGATCGATGGTCTTTTGCTAAAGTATCCTCACTTTCGAGGTACATGAATATTAATCTTAAGATAACGAGAGAGGGTACCCTAACGATGCAAGTGAGAAAAGTGTATTGTTTTCAGTTATTTATCTTGAGATTAAGGTTTTTTAGATTGTTTTTAATCTTTCCATACAAACCCTAGTTACTACCAATTGTAAACTGTACAGAAAAGTGCAGAATGTAAAGTGCGGAAATTTAAACCTAAGCTATTATATGACTTTGGGAGAGATACATAAGTATAAAAATTACGAGAAAGTAAACCTACGCTATTACATCCTCGAAGCAGATACATAATTAGAAAAAAAACGCGGGAAATAAATCTACGCTATTACATTAGATAATGTGTCTTATACATTTGTCTAAGAATTTAAATAGAAGGAAAATAAAATATGAGAAAATTTTCTAACAAAAAGAAAATATTAAAAAGACCTAAAGTTCTAAATATTAATATTTTAAAGTTTTATAAAAAATATTTTAAGTGATAAAAATAATTAATAAAATCTAAATTTCTAATTGATTTTAATATTAAAAAACGTTTAATTAATTAATTAATTAGTTTAGTAAATAGAAAAAATAAAATTAAATATTAGTTAAAAACCTAACCCTAATTTATTAGTATTAGGAAAAAATTATGTTAGATTGATGGTTGATTAATTGAAATAATTAGGGTTAGAAAAGAAAAAGAAAGAAAATTAGGTTAAAACAAAAATAAGGGAAAAAACTGAATGAAGTGGGTGTTGAACCCACGCCCTCCTGGCTTCTCACTGCATCGTTTGCCACTAGGCCAAGTGCTTGTTGGTGTTTGAGAATAGGTGCTGGATAATATATGTCAAACCTGCGTTAGTTTGAAAAAAAAAACAAAAAAAAACATTGTGAAATGCAAGAATCGAACCCACACCCTTAACATTATACGCCTTCGCCTTGACCAGCGGTGCTACGCTCTCATATGGTTATACAAATGAAACAAATAAATATATTATACATCAGGTGGACCAGAGACACGTCGGAGCACTAGCTTCGATCGTCTTCTTCGGCGAGATGATTTTTTATCCTGCAAAAATAAAGTGCGTTACAGATCAAGAAGGACTCTATCCCCCTAAATCGACCCTTGTGAATCTAATGGTGGTGTTATTTTTGGCTAGTTCAACCTGTACAAGGAGATACAATGAAAATAATGCAAATCAGTTCAATAATGGAAATGGACCATTCTGGCATCATGTGCCTCATGCAATGGATCAAACCTGCACTATTTTGTCTCAGGAACACATTAAAGTTGTTAGTTTCAATCAAAACATCATGAATATTAAAATACGAAATTCACAAAATAAGCAAAAAGGTGATGCTTGGAATGCACGTTTCAGACACTTTTGATCATCAAGAATCATCCAAGCTTACTCTATGGTATCCCAGGAATCAATTTGAATGGTTGGTTGGCCTTGAGGATGGTTGGAAATTAGATTTCGAATTTTCCATAGTTTTTTACTAAAGTTGAGATTTTGAGAGTGTTATTGAGGAAATTTCGTTTCCTTTGATGTATGAATGTGTTCTATATTTATAGGCTATGAATTAGGGCAACAAACATGAGCTAAATCTTTGTATTTTATGACAAAATATTTGGTTGGGAATTTTGCATGAAATCTTCCTTTTTTGAGCCAATCATGTGCCAATAAATCCCACATGTTTTTCCTAATTGATTATCTGATTTTTAGCCTTGTGATTTGATTTAGAACAAAGGTCATGCGCCTCATATCTTTGCTTTAGTATTTTATTTGATTTATTTTGCTTTTAATTGAATAAAATCAAAATAAAAGAAATAAAAGACCACAAGAATAAATAGATGGACTTAGAGGTTCATGACGAGCTCAGGAATACGTTTGGACCTTAAAAGATAACTCCAATAGCAAAAAAAATCAAATTTGTTCAATTTGAGTTTCACGCATTTCCTCAAAATTACCTAACTTGCACAAATCATATCTCGCTCAATTTTCATCATATGAAGGTGATCTTAGACTTTTTGGAAACCTCAAGATGTCTCCTATAACTTTCATGCTAGTGATTTTTTCATTTGAGGATTTTAGCATGATGTAAATGGCTTTGACAAAAGGTGTCTTTTTGTTGACTTTTAAAATGACCTGTAATATTTTGACTCATATCTCTCAAATGAAGCATTTTTTGGCCTTGAGCTTAGAGAGTCATAGTTGTAGAGAATTGGATTTTCTTCCTAATGAGCTTTGGTTGATAATTTTCTGATGAAGTGTGTGAAACTTATGCTTGGTCAAAGTTCAGTTGACTTCTTCTTAAGAAAACCCTAATTTAGTAACTTTTGACTTTTGATGAATCTGTAGTTTTCTTTATGAATCATGATCTACCCTTGATCAAATGATGCATGTGATCTCAAAATCTTGATGTTGACCAAAAATCTTGAAGTTTGACTGTAAATTGGTCAAAGTTGACTTTTTGTCTAATATAATTGATTTTCAATCATCTGGATAATTGACTGGGAAAACTTGTGCTGCAAGGCTTGAAACTTGGTATGAAAATACTTTGAATCATATGAGAAACCATGACGTCCATTTTAGGCATTATAAGTCCAATTTTTCTTGAGGAAACCAAAACCCTAATTGTAGGTCATTGCTAAGGAGGAGGGTTCATCTGATCATTCTTTGAGTAGTCTTGAGTACTTGAGAACCTTAGGAGCATGAGAAGATATCTTGAACCAACTTGTCTTGTAAAATAGGAGGGAAAATTTTGGGGTACAACATGGAGCATGAAGAGCGGAAGACCTCTTGGAGCAGATTCATATTGACATATATGGACCAATGAGGACACCATCATACGAGAATGGAGTTAGTGTGTTTTTTCTCCCATGTCGTCGGGCGGGCTACATGAGATGGATGGCAGTAGGATTTTTCAAAGGGCCGTAACTTGAGTTTTAGAACTTAGTTTGATGTGTCGTTTAAAGAGTTGGATAGTTAACGCAATGAACCTTAGTTAAGTGGAATAAAATGTGTAGTAGGAGGTATATTCCCAATACTTAGACTATGATGAAGCTAGGTGTCCCCGTGTTGGATTACAATGAAGTGTGATGATATGATGATGCTTTGTGTATTATAATGATATGATGATGCGTTGTGTTATGATGATTTGATGATGCTTTGTGTATTATGATGATATGATGATGATTTGTGTATTATGATGAGATGGTGGTGCTTTGTGTATTATGATGATATGATGATGCTTTGTTTATTATGATGATATGATAATATTGTGATGAATTCATGAATGGTGATGCATTTTGACTAGCCGTGGTCGTATTGATTATGTTGGTGTACATCATGCATTCATGACATAGTTTAGGACTTCAGTCAAGTGATGTTATTAGGACCTTGGTCCAATGATGATGATAGGATGATAGTCCAGTGAAGGCATAAATCCCATAGTGTGGATTGAATGCAATATTATGAAGTACTCTAGTTCCAAGTGGGAATCAGTCTTATCTGAAGTAGTGAAAAACACAAGAAGGGGGGGTTGAATTGTAAAACTGAAAAACAATGCAATGAACAAGATATTTTTATCCTGGTTCGTTCGATCTCAAACTACTCCAGTCCACCCGTCAAGGTGATTTCGCCTCTCTCCAACGAGGTCTTAATCCACTATATTCAACTGAATATTACAAACTGCTTTAACAACTGCTAAAGCCTTCTTGATGCAAACCACAACCCGGTTTGTCAAGGAAACACTTTCTTACAAAAAGGATAAATCTAAGTGTGTAAATGTTTTCAACAAAACTGTATCACAACTGTGATGTATACACAAATTAAGCTTATGAGACTAGATTGCTAAACAGTGATTGAGTAAGGAGATGTGTAGTGTTTAGCAAACTGAGAGAAGGAAGATTATGATCAGCTTTTAGGCGTGTAAAATGTTGGAGAGCATTAGCCAATTCAATCTTCATAGTCTTGTTTATATAGCACTGAAATTCTTGAACGTTGGAGCAATATTCTTGATTCAATGCTAATAACAAACTTTCCTTATTGAGAAGATCTTGTCTAGAATGAGGCCGTTGGTAATAATTTGCTTTCAATGCACAGTACCGTTGCTTACTTAATGCATGTTCTGGCTTGGCTCATTCTGACTCTGCTTAACTGCTGATGAACTGTTGTTTTCTTTATCAGAGTGTTGAGCGCAGTTCTGTTCATCAAGCTTCAGCATACACGCGAGTTAATCTTCTGATTCTGGTATTCTGATATAGCAACTTCTGATACTGATGTCAAGAACCAAATTTCTGATGCTGATTAGGTGTGATCTTGCTTATACCTATCAGAGTATCTGCAAATCAGAACGTAATAATTTAGGCAGCAAATAGTTCATACATGAATCATATAAATAATATATCTTTTCATTTTGTTATCATCAAAACTTGAACATAGGGTAGTAGATTCAAACTTTGTTCTAATAATCTCCCCCTTTTTGATGATGACAAAAACTGGATATTTTTAATTGAAAATAACGTGAGAAGGTATCAGAGAGATGTATCAGAGTAAGAGTTTATCAAAGATAAGGGATGAGAGTTGATAGATACTCCCCCTGAGTTTATTACTTCCCTTTTTGATTCCAAGAGTTCTTCAGGATCAGATCCTTTTGCCTTTCTTTGAACATCAGAGTATCAGAGTCTTTGACTATAGAAGCTTTAGATCAGCATATCAGAGCAGAGCTTCAGATCAGCGTATCAGAGCTTTTCTTGTCAGAGCTTTGCTTTGGGTCAGAGTATCAGAGCGGGTCAGAGTTTCAAAGCTTTAGTCTTCAGGGTATCATGGTGCTTTCTTGTACCTGTAGACTTAAGCAAAACAGAAAACATATTCAAGTATAACAGAGTTAGAATGTTCGAGAATTTCTGTCTTAGTAATCCGTTATTATTTAAAATATCATTCTTGTTCTCCCCCTTTTTGTCAGCAATCAAAAAGTGTAAGTGATGTGCTAAAACAATTAAGATCAGAAAAACTTGTCATATTAAAAGGTTCAGAATCAAACAAAACATATTAAAACAGTACATCAGATAATCAAAGAAAACATGAAAATGACATGAATGAAAAAACTAAGGTTGGGGAGGAAGGCGTGTGAACAGGTTCTCCAGCATGGCTTTGATCTGGTCAGCAGTCTCATTCTGCTTGTGTACCATGCTGACAACAGTGTCAATCTTACTATCCTGCACATCCATCCTTTCTTTCATCTTCTGGTCATTTTCATCCATCCTCTGCTGCAGACGCATGTCATTCAGCTTCAGCTCTTCCAGAGTCTGCCTGTCCAGGGCAGCTTGAGAAACATCAGAAGCAGGGAGCTTCTGAGAGCTTTCTGCGACATCTTCTGCTTGACTTGCTTCAGCTTGAATGGTCTTGTCTTCTTCTGGTTGCACCTTTGAAGCTAGCTGTTTCTCAGACCAAGGTTCACTATCCAGAGGGAGCACATTTTCCTGTGGCAGCTGACTTTCAACTTCCTTCAGCAGCTTGCTGAAGTTCTGTTGTGCCTTCTCATAGTTGATATCCTGCAACTTGAGGGCTTCAGCACGTACCCAAATTCTGAATTGTGACCAGAGCTGGTCAGAGGCAGCTGGGTCAATAATTCCAGGACATACTTGCTTCAAAGAAGCAATCCACTGCTGCACACCTGTTTCAAAATTCATAATACCAGAGCCAACATCTGGTTGTTTTGGTTTTGGGATGGCTATTTTATTTTTCAGATCAGCAAGACGGTCAAGGCTGGTTAAGTCTATGAAGGTTCTGCTGGGGTTTTCGGTGGTTTGCTTGGCAGCTGTTTGTTTTGGAGATGGAGTGGGAGAATCAGAAATTATGATTGGACTGTTTGGTGTTTTGGGAGTATTGGGTGGTGTAGATTCTGGTGAGGATGGCAACTGGGCCATTGTGACTGTTGTTCCACATGGCAGCTGGATTGCCAGAGGTGATGGTTGAGGTGAATGAGGTTCAGAAAGTGGAGGAGAAGGAGTTTCAGAGTCATGAAACTCAGGTTGAGGTGATGGTGGATGAATTTCTGGTTGAGGAGAGGGAGACGGAATTGCTGGTTGAGGAGAAGTTGTTGGAATTTCTGGTTGTTCAGGGATGAGAGGTTCTTCTGGAATGGATGAGAGTGGTTTTTGTTGTTCTGGTTCCTCAGCAGATTGATGTTGTTCTGGTTGTGGAGGAGGGACAATTTGTGGTTCAGAGTTTGGATTGGAGGAGTGATCAGAAGTGTGTTGATCAATGTCAGACAACACTTTGTCAATTGCTGATGTTGTTGATATTGTTGGTTTTGGGTGTTTGGTTCTGGGTCTTCTGAGTTGTAATGCCTCAGAAGGGTCATCTTCTGGTTCAGTTTCATCTATTGTTGGGATGGGGATTGAGATTCTATGAGAGGTTGGAGGTGGAATAGATGCTGGAATAGTAGAAGAATTTAAAACAGAAGCAGCAGATAAATTACCTCTTTTCTTGGGTGTCTGCTGGGATGATCCTTCTGAAGGTGCCTTCCTCTTCTTCGTCTTCTTCAGAGTCACTTCTGGTTGAGGTTGATGCAGATCTTTGATCTTCAGATTTGGATATGTGCCATCAGCTTTGCACGCGTCCATATATCTGAGAACTACCACTGGCTTGGATTCTATCTGAGAGAATAAAGGAAAGTCACTCAGTGGAACTCTTCTGCTGGTGATATCAGCAATAGGAGTAGCGCTGGGTTCCTTTTTGATATTCTCTATCAACTTCATTTTCTTCAAGTTCTTCGCGTTCAGAGGCTTCCCAACTGTTGGTTCAATGGTGCTTAACTCTTGAGCTTCTATCAGATGCTCTATCAGCCTATTCTCTGTCAGAATATCTGATATCAACCTTCCAAAGGGAATCCAATCCCTCCTTGTTCTTTCTTCTTCCCTGGTTTCCTTTACGCTTGTTCTGAGGTGGTTGAACAAAAGATGAGTCAAGTTGATTTTTACCTTCTGATTGATAAAGTAGATCAGAAACTGCTGATCCACATTTATGTAATCAGGGGAACTAGTTGGCTTCCTATGGTTGAAGCACCCCAGAATTATCTTCGCCCAAACTCTATGATGATCCTTCAGATCTTTGATCTTGCTGCTGGGCACCCCATGGGTGAAAATCTTTTCTGCTATGACGCCCACGTCAGCACATCTCTCAGCCATATCAATACAGCGGACGCCACCGCCACTGTAGCCAATTAATTTTGCTATGTGATCCTCAGTGATCACAATCTTCTTCCCCATAATGTAGGAGGTGACTTGATGCGTTGAAGCTGTCGCATGAATCCAGAACTCCTTCACTAACATAGGGAATGTTGGTCCAACCAACCTGTCAAAATACCTTTCCCATTTCTGTGCCCTAACTTCTTCTGTTAGGTCAAAACCGTTTTCCTTCAAACTTCCAAAATCAATGATCAATTCAGATAACACTTCAAGATTCTTCACAGGAGTGAGGAGTGTTCTGAAGGGCACTTGATACTGTTCAGATGATGCTTTCTTCTGAGAACCTGCAGAAGCGCTGCTGGAGGTTGCCATGTTCACACTTAAAGATTTTGAGAAGAAACTGAGAAAAAGGGTTTGAGAGAGATGAACACAGAAAAATGCAGAGAATGCTTGAGAAATAGTGAGAAACTGTAAAGAATTAGAATGAGAGGTTAACGTGTTTAAATAGGGTTCAGAATATTTTGAAATTGTAAACGTTTTTAAGAGAGAGAAATAAAATCATGATTACGTTTTAAAAGCGTGATTACTTTCATTTAATGCTTGCTGATTTTGGGGGATTTGAGAAAGATACTTAAAAACGGTTACCAGACATGTGTCTCAATGCACCCAATCAGCGTTTTGCCTTCTCAGAAGCGTGCACGCGTTCTGCTTCAGAGATTTGCTGATGATTGGATGACACTTGTTTGATGTATTGATCAGCACGTCTGTCTTTGAGCACAGACTCTCAGATCTTTAGACTTGCATCTGATATAATCTGCATGTTCTATCTTTCTGAAAGGAGATTGATCAGAAGTTCACAGTAAAATAAATACATTCTGAAGATAAATATATGGAAGTAAAACCTTTTCACTCTGGGCAACTTTTCATGCTGAGATGTTTCAGAATGAAATTAAACCTATCTTCAGAAAAGGGTTTAGTGAAGATATCAGCCCATTGATGGTCTGTATCTATAAATTTTAAATTCAAAATTCCTTTCTGAATATAGTCCCTAATGAAATGATGTTTTATTTCTATATGCTTAGCTATAGAATGTAAAATAAGATTCTTACTTAAGCAAATAGCAGAAGTATTATCACAGAGTATAGGAATGTTACTCTCAAAAATCTGGAAGTCTTCAAGCTGACTTTTCATCCAGAGCATTTGTGTGCTACATCCTGCTGCTTCTATGTACTCAGCTTCTGCTGTTGATAGCGCAATTGTTGATTGCCTTTTGCTGGGCCAACATATCAGATTTTCTCCCAGAAACTGGCAGCTTCCAGAAGTACTTTTACGCTCCACTCTGTCTCCAGCAAAATCAGCATCGCAGTAGCCTACTAAACTGTAATCACTAGATTTTCTATAAAACAAACCCAGATTAGTAGTACCTTTCAGATACTTGAAAATTCGCTTAACAGCTGTTAAGTGAGACTCTCTAGGATCTGATTGGAATCTAGCACAAATACAAACACTGAATAATATATCAGGTCTTGAAGCAGTCAGATAGAGGAGATAACCAATCATACCTCTGTAGACTTTCTGTTCTACATTTTTGCTTACCTCTTCTCTTTCCAGAATGCACGTGGGATGCATTGGAATCTTTGATGGCTTACATTCTGAGAGGTCAAATTTCTTCAGAAGATCTCTGATGTATTTGCTCTGATGAATGTAAGTTCCCTCTGGAGTTTGATTGATCTGAATTCCTAGAAAGAATTTCAGTTCCCCCATGAGGCTCATCTCAAATTCTGCCTGCATACACTTAGCAAATTTTCTTCCAAGAGAAGGATTAGTAGAACCAAAAATAATATCATCAACATAAATTTGACAGACTAAGATGTCATTCTTAACTGATTTACAGAATAAGGTGGTGTCCACTTTCCCTCTGGTGAATTCATTTTCTAACAGAAAGTTACTTAGCCTTTCATACCAAGCTCTGGGAGCTTGTTTCAGACCATATAGTGACTTCTTTAGTTTGAAAACATGTTCTGGATGTTTTGTATTTTCAAAACCAGGGGGTTGGTGTACATAAACCTCTTCTTCTATATAACCATTTAAGAATGCACTTTTGACATCCATCTGATACAGAGTGATGCCTCTATTAACAGCAAATGAAATTAAAAGTCTGATAGATTCTAACCTGGCGACTGGGGCAAAGGTTTCTGTATAGTCTATCCCCTCTTGCTGACTATAACCTTGTGCAACCAGTCGTGCCTTGTTTCTGATGACTTCACCTTGTTCATTTAGCTTGTTTCTGAACACCCATCTTGTTCCAATGACGTTTAATCCTTTTGGTCTGGGAACAAGATCCCATGCGTCATTTCTGGTGAATTGATTCAGCTCTTCTTGCATTGCCAGAATCTAGTCATTGTCCAGAAGTGCTTCATCAATAGAAGAAGGTTCAATCAGAGACACAAGTCCCATAAGAGTTTCTTCAGAGTTTCTGAAGCTTGCTCTTGTTCTGATTGGATCTTCCTTTCTTCCTAAGATAGTCTCTTCTGGGTGATCCAAGCTGCTTCTGGGTAATCTCTTCCGAGGTTGATCAGCAGCTGTTGTAGGATTGCTAGCAGTGCTCCTTTCAGACGTTGAAGGAGTGTCTGTGTTGAGAGCTTCTGATGACTTGTCTTCAGAACCTATAAATTCAATTTCCATACCTGCAAAACTTCATTCTGCTTTGACTTTTCAGAGTCAAGCTTATCATCAAAACGAACACTGATTGATTCTTCCACAATCTGTGTTTCTGTATTGTATACTTTGTACCCTCTTGAGCGTTCAGAGTATCCTAACATAATACACTTCTGTGCTTTAGAGTCAAACTTGTTCAAATAATTCTTTGTATTTAACATAAAGCAAGTACATCCGAATGGATGAAAATATGAAATGTTGGGCTTTCTGTTCTTCCACAATTCATATGGAGTCTTTTCCAGAATAGGTCTTATTGAGATTCTATTCTGAATGTAGCACGCTGTGTTTATTGCCTCTGCCCAGAAGATCTTAGCAACGTTTGTCTCATTGATCATGGTTCTGGCCATTTCTTGCAATGTTCTGTTCTTTCGTTCTACAACTCCATTTTGTTGGGGAGTTCTAGGACAAGAGAAATCATGCAGAATGTCTCAGTCATTAAAGAATGACTCAAAATATTTGTTTTCAAATTCTCCACCATGATCACTTCTGACTTTAACGATTCTAAGATCCTTTTCATTCTGAACTTGGTTACAAAAGGTAACAAACACAGAGTGTGACTCGTCCTTGTGTCTTAAGAACTTTACCCATGTCCATCTGCTATAGTCATCTACGATTACTAACCCATACTTCTTACCACTGACTGAAGCAGTTTTAACTGGTCCAAATAAGTCAATGTGTAGAAGTTCTAATGGCTTAGAGGTAGAAACAACATTTTTAGATTTAAAAGAAGGTTTTGCAAACTTGCCTTTCTGACATGCTTCACACAGAGCATCTGAATTGAACTTCAAATTAGGAAGTCCTCTGACCAGATTGAGTTTGTTAATCTGAGATATTCTTCTCATACTAACATGCCCCAATCTTCTGTGCCAGATCCACTGCTCGTTGTTAATAGACAGAAGGCATTTTACATTCTGACTCTTTAGTTCAGAAAGTTTGATTTTGTAAATGTTGTTTTTCCTCTTACCATTAAACAGGATAGTCCCATCTTTCTGACTAACAGCTTTACATGATTTTTGATTAAAGATTATATCATAACCGTTATCACTTAATTGACTTATGGATAACAGATTATGCATTAATCCATCTACTAGCAGAACATTATTAATAGAGGGAAGATTTCCATTACCTACAGTTCCAGAGCCAATTATCTTTCCCCTCTAATTGCCTCCAAAGCCAACATGGCCTCCAGGCTTAAGTTCCAGGCTTTGGAACATATGCCTTCTTCCCGTCATGTGTCGCGAGCAGCCAGAGTCCAGGTACCATGACTGGTGTTTCTGACTTGCTGCTAAAGATATCTGCAACATGTATTATTTTATCCTTAGGTACCCAGATTTTCTTGGGTCCTGATTTGTTAGTTTTACCAAAACTCTGGTTGAATTTTGGTTTCACAGAGTGCTTACTGCTAGTGTATTTAATATCATGTGTGTGACCATACACAAAATGTGAATTCAGAGGAGTGTGTTTAATGGTTAAGTCCATGACATTCTTAGGTGTAGGAACCTTACCTTGGTATCCTATTCCTTTCCTGCCGTTTCTGCTAACTCCATAGATCATTGAAGCCATTTTGCTCCTATCTATGCTTTTAGCAAGGAACTTTTGGAAACTGTGATCATACTCCTTGATGATCTCATCAGCGTTGCTGGGAGTTTCAGAAATTGGTTCCTTCTGAGAGTTTTGTAAAGTGTTTTCTAATTTTGAAATCTTATTTCTAAGCTCAGAATTCTCCAATTTGAGACTCTCAGTCTTATTAGAGTCAGATTCAAGATTCCTTTTCAGGTCTCTGAATTTAACTCTAATTTGCTGATACCTTTCCAGGATTTCATTAAGGCTTTCAGCAAGTTCAGCCTTGGTAAAATTAACAACAAAGTTAGGAAATACCTCTTCAGTGTCTGATTCTGAGTCTGATTCAGAAACTTCACTATCTTCTGAGATGTTAGCCATGAGAGCTATGTTTGCCCTCTCATCATCTGATTCTGAGTCAGCTTCGGACGAGTCAGAGTCATCCCATGTAGCCATGAGACTTTTCTTCTTTTCTCTTCCAAACTTCTTTTTGGGCTTTTCCCTCTGAAGCTTTGGACAGTCACTCTTGTAGTGTCCTTGCTCATTGCACTCATAGCAGATGATGTCCTTGGTGTTTGGCTTTTTGCTACTTGAGGAGCCTTCAGATCTTCTGTATCTAGAGGAAGACTCTGTCCTTCTGTATCTGGAAGAGGACTCGTTCTAATCAGATCTTCTGGGATTCCTGAACTTCCTTTGTCTTTGCTTCCACAGTTGATTTACTCTTCTGGAGAGGAGGGAGAGTTCGTCTTCTTCTGATGAGGATCCATCAGATGTTTCTTCAACTGCCTGCAAAACTTTAGACTCAGATTTTTTGTTAGATTTTAATGCTAAAGGCTTGCCTTGCTTCTGAGGCTCGTCAGCTTCTAGCTCTATCTCATGACTTCTGAGGGAGCTGATAAGTTCCTCCAGAGTGATTTTGTTGAGATCTTTTGCTAGCTTCAGAGCTGTAACCATTGGTCTCCACTGCTTGGGTAAACTTCTGATGATTTTCTTGACATGGTCAGCAGTAGAGTATCCTTTGTCCAGAACCTTGAGACCAGCTACCAGAATCTGGAATCTTGAGAACATTGTTTCAATGGATTCAGATTCTTCCATTTTGAACGCCTCATACTTCTGAATGAGCGCCAGAGCTTTAGTTTCTTTAACCTGAACGTTGCCCTCATGCGTCATTCTGAGTGAGTAAAAAATGTTCTTTGTTGTGTCTCTGTTGGAGATCTTTTCATATTCAGTATAGGAGATGGCACTGAGGAGGATGGTTTTGGCCTTGTGGTGATTCTTGAAGTCACGCTTTTGTTGGTCAGACATTGTTTTTCTATCAATCTTCTGACCGCTTGCATTCACAGGGTGCGTGTATCCATCTGTCACCATATCCCACAGATCAGCATCATGTGCCAGAAAGAAGCTTTCAATTCTGTCTTTCTAGTAATCAAAGTTTTCTCCATCAAATACTGGAGGTTTGCCGCTGAATCTGTCTCTGTCCTCATGGTTGTCATTGCTGGTGTGAGAATAGTTTCCTGCCATTGTGTTTTTCTGACGCTGGATCTTGTACTGACACGGTTAAGTGTTTTAGCTCAGAACCAGGCGCTCTGATGCAAATTGAAGTAGTGAAAAACACAAGAAGGGGGGGGGGGGGGGGGGGGGGTTGAATTGTAAAACTGAAAAACAATGCAATGAAAAAGATATTTTTATCCTGGTTCGTTTGATCTCAAACTACTCCAGTCCACCCGTCAAGGTGATTTCGCCTCTCTCCAACGAGGTCTTAATCCACTATATTCAACTGAATATTACAAACTGCTTTAACAACTGCTAAAGCCTTCTTGATGCAAACCACAACCCGGTTTGTCAAGGAAACACTTTCTTACAAAAAGGATAAATCTAAGTGTGTAAATGTTTTCAACAAAATTGTATCACAACTATGATGTATACACAAATTAAGCTTATGAGACTAGATTGCTAAACAGTGATTGAGTAAGGAGATGTGTAGTGTTTAGCAAACTGAGAGAAGGAAGATTATGATCAGCTTTTAGGCGTGTAAAATGTTGGAGAGCATTAGCCAATTCAATCTTCATAGTCTTGTTTATATAGCACTGAAATTCTTGAACGTTGGAGCAATATTCTTGATTCAATGCTAATAACAAACTTTCCTTATTGAGCAGATCTTGTCTGGAATGAGGTCGTTGGTAATAATTTGCTTTCAATGCACAGTACCGTTGCTTACTTAATGCATGTTCTGGCTTGGCTCATTCTGACTCTGCTTAACTACTGATGAACTGTTGTTTTCTTTATCAGAGTGTTGAGCGCAGTTCTGTTCATCAAGCTTCAGCATACACGTGAGTTAATCTTCTGATTCTGGTATTCTGATATAGCAACTTCTGATGCTGATGTCAAGAACCAAATTTCTGATGCTGATTAGGTGTGATCTTGCTTATACCTATCAGAGTATCTGCAAATCAGAACGTAATAATTTAGGCAGCAAATAGTTCATACATGAATCATATAAATAATATATCTTTTAATTTTGTTATCATCAAAACTTAAACATAGGGTAGTAGATTCAAACTTTGTTCTAACATTATCGATGGAGATCTTTGGATAAAACGATGATTGAGTCATCAGTGAAGTTTCGGTGCCACATGCATGAGTCTATGAAGTTGCATTATATTATAAGTGACATTGCATAATGATTTGATTAAATGATGCTTGTTTATAAATGGTGTTATGATGATATGTTATTATGTATTGATGATATTGTGAAGGTGTGGGTTTTTGACACGAGGTTTGATAATGTGTGATGTCTTGCCTATGTACATGTCTACTATATTTATTCCTTATGTCTTTTATAATGATTAAAATTTACTCACCCTTTTTGCTTAAAAATGTTATCTCTATCCGTGGGTAACTTGCAGGTGATAAATATTAACCATTGAAGCATTAGAGGATAGCTTCAAAGTGCATTTATTTACTGTCTGTTAAATAGATAGGCTCTTTCTCTGATATGTAACATCGGGGGTGGGATAGTTTGAATAAGAACTTCATGTTCTTTGTTTTATTCAAATACGTTGTGTCACCTTTCATGGTACTCGAGTTGTTTTGAATTTTGATTATGAATCATGAAGCATGATGAGAAATTATGAAGTATTATAATAAAGGTGTTTTGAACTATGATTTCCTCTGCGAGAAATATGAATATGTCTATTGATTTCTATCTAAGAAGGATTCATCTAAAGTAATTTTGAAACTCTTGTTGCAGAGCATGATTATATTGTGTATGACGTTTACATGAAGATGTGACACTCTTTTATGGTTTTAACTTGTTTTCTTTTCGTAAAAATTCATGCGAAATATATATGAGTTTAGAAGGGTGTTACAATTACCAACTGTGATACTTCATTAATGAATTCAGTTGCAACGATATTTCTGACTTCTTATGCATTACTTTGTAGGTATCACATTACTAAGAATGTGATAAGTCGGGTTAAACCCGCGGTATGGACAAAACATATGGAAGTGGAAGATGGAAAACTAGTCAAGGTGGGCGTTATTATGGTGAAAATAATGGATGCATGGAATGTTATAATAAATACATCTATAAAAGAGCTATATGTTGATGTTGTTATACATTTCAGGGTAGTGTGCGTGAAATATCCTGATTTATTGAAATATGTTGAAAGCAAAATTTTGGACCAAGTAAAGGAGAAGATGGTTTGTGCTTGTACCTATTAGGTTACACACCTTGGAAATACAACAATAAATCGAGCCGAGTCTGCTCATGCTTGTTTGAAGAATTAGTTGGGAAATAATAAGGGTGATTTGTGTACGGATTGAGAATCTATGAACCAAATGATACTAAATCAACACAGTAAGATACATACATCATTTGGTCATAGTATCACAATTTTGGAACACAGGTTCAAAGACAACACTCGGTATTATCAGTTGGTCGGTAACATATCTTGATCAACTCTGAATTATATATTTCACGAAGCCAAAGAGCTGGTAATTTAGGTTCAGATAGCTCAAAGTATGGTTGTACACTTGTGAGAACCTATGGTATCACATGTGCTTGTGTTATGTTTAAGAAGGTGAAACTTGATAGCCCGATACGAATGACCAATGTCTGCAATCATTGGAAGAGGCTCAGTTTTGATGATGAAGATAATATGAAAGATGGTAAATTAAATATCTCCATCTTGACGAAATGGGAAGCGATACAAAAAAATATTTTTGAAAGCCGATGACAACACGAAACTCCACATCAAATAGCAATTGAGGAAGATTGCATTTATGGAGACCACAGACTTGAAACCACCCTCTCAATCGTTAAAAACAAAAGGAGCACCTAAGAAGGTCAAACCTATACCAGGTGAGAATTAAACAACGAGGAGTCCGTCATATTTTGAACACGTTGACAAAAATTTCCCAATTCACCGAATCTGAAATCTCATAAAAGAGTTTTCAAAGGATCCCGCATTAGCAAACTACCTTTTACACCGCCTCTAGCAAAAATACTGTTCATCGAGGAGATGCCGATTTTTATGCACAATTACATTGAACAAATCGTCAATGTTAGGGGTGACGATAATTGTGGTTTTTAGGCTGTGTCTACTTTGCTCGGTAAAGGGGAAGAGGGTCACACACTTGTCCGCTGTGTCATATTCCAAATTCGCCCGCCTTGGTGTTACGATCGAAATTATTGTTAAACTTGGAGTTTTATAAAATTATTTTCGTTTGTATACAGTAATATTCTGGGGTTTCATAAATATTCATTTTCAAGTCTAATAAAAAATATAATAGTTTGATTTTAAATTATTTATTTTTAAAATAATAAATATTTGTTTAACCTTCGTATGCTCTCAAGTGCATTTTTATTTTGAATAAGCAAGATAGTACAATTGGTAAAAAATAAAGTTTGCAAGCATATGAGGTTCAAATCTTACATGTTGCACTTTTAACTTTTTTTTCTTTTAATAGTTACTAATTTTATTTCCATTTTAAAATTATATCCAAAAATAAAATAAAAAATTATTTTTTTATTATTAAAACACTATTTTCGTATTTATTAATTAATTAATTTAAAAAAAAAATTGAAGTTCTTGTTTTATGTACTTTTTAACTTAAAATAGGCAAAAAATTATAAAATATAAAAATATATTTTTATTAATTTTGTTCCATTTTATTTTAAGATAGTTTTTATGAGATTGATCAAAATAGTTAAATTTTAGAAATAAAATCAAATTTGTTTTTAAATTGGAATTAATTAGCATTGATTAGTTTCAGATTTTAAACTTTATATCTTTAATTAGTTTATAACTTAATTTTTTCATGCTATATAAAGAGATGATATTTTATCAATAAGAGGAGATCACGTCTCACATCTATTCTTACACTAAGAGGTTAACTCTATTATCAACAATTTTCATACAATTTTCTCACACACTACACTGATACAAAAATCTCTTTTTGTTATCACACTACATATTCATAACATGTACATATTTTGACATATTTTGACATATTTTCTTTCAATACCTCAAAAGCTTCACCAAATCGCAACCACTGTCGGAAACCTCTAACTCCACCATGCATGTTAATAAACGTTTTTATTTGATGAATTTTGTTGTTTGTTTTGATATGGAAATAGGTTAAAGAAGATGAGAAACAAAGTGGCACAAGAACAATAATCTAACATGGAATTCAACAACAAGTCACAAAACAAAATATGGAAAAAATATATTTGTTGTGCTTTTTGTCTTTATTTGTTGGGCGGGAAAACAAAGAAATAGAAGGAAGAATTCTGAGGCTCATGTTCCCCACTCACTACGACTACTTCCGACGGACAGATCCCTCTGCGTGCAGAACTGTCGCGAGCTCGTAGATCCACGATCGCACATGCCCAGATTTTGACGGATCTCCTTCCGTTATTCATCCTCCTCACAGGCCGTCGACCACAGCCCACAGATCCGAATCGTCGCCGTCAAGTTTTTTTTTAGTTTGATTAAATTCATGTGTTCGTTTTTTTCTCTTCCTTTTTAGGCAAATGAAAGAAGAGAGAAGAAGATGAAATACTTGGAGAAAGGTTGAGATATGTCTTCACGAGATCTGATTGCAAGGTTATGAGATAGTTTTTTTTCTTCTTTATTTAGTGATAAATTCGCCACTTGTTAGTGGCTCATTGGTCAATTGGTAAATATTGGAAAAGTCAAAATTGATATCCTCTTTGCTAAAGGTGCCGCCCCAAGCTCTTTCTATTTCACATTTTTCTTTTTTAATTATTAATTCAAGTTAAGATATAACTAGGGTATTAGTTGGTCTTATGGGCTCTTGGGCTATAATCTCATCCTTACTGAACAAACCCTCCTTATTATCTGGACCTGAATTCAATATATGAATTCAGGGTCCTGCTTGCTGCACCCCCTAAAATTACTCACCAACATAAAAAACACCCCCAAGTTTTTTTATTAAAATTTTGTTTTTGTTTTTATATTTCATTATATTTATTTAATATTTTTAATATTTAATAATTCTAAAATTATTTTACTATTATTATAAAATTCAAATATTTTTCTACTAACTCATAATTATTTTAAAATTGCATTAAAATCTTTTATCATGCATTAACAAGATTTTTTTATATATTAATACATTTAAAAAATATTTAACCAACACTAAACTCTTTTTTTAATAACTTAATTAATCCAAGATAATTTTCGAAAAGGATTATGAAAATACTTTAAATCGACTGCGAACTTCATCTACAAGTTCCGCTATTCACACACCCAGATTTGGTTCAAGGAAAATCTAAAGTATTTCGTAATCCATGAAAATACCAACCAACTTTGAACTACGAATTGGGACTCTAATTCCTCATAAGAGGATACATAGGCATACGACATGAAAATCGTGATGAGTTCCCCTATGTAGCGGTGAAAATCGGAGATCAAGCTATTAGTTAACTTGACTCGCAAAAGCAAGAGTCGCCACCGCGCTTTATTATTCCCAAGGGAAAAGGGAAAAGAGCGAAATAAAACCCTAAAATATGCAATGTAAAATAATACTTAAAAGTAATGAAAATACAATGCATTTTTGAAAAGAGATCTAAAGTTCGGGGGTTGGTTATACAATGGGAAGGTATTAGCACCCAATGCATCTACGGTACTCCGCAGGAACCTTTTGGAATATCTGTTTTTGGTTAAAATTGTTTGTTATATACAAGGGTGTATTTATCTACAACTATGTTTGCTTAAGGGGGAAAAATGATTTTTTATTATTGCGTTCGTGAGGGTTTCGCGACCCATTGCCTACGTATCCAATGAAGGAATCAAAATACCGTAGTTCCTCTAGAAAAAAGTTGATTTGTTTATGTTTTTTTAGTGGGCAACATTAACGCACGCATTCTAGCAATAGGCACGGCCGGTATCGCGGTAGAACGGAGATAACATGCCCTTGGGGAGAGTTTTGATTTGTTGAGTGTTTTACGGGTTTTAAGATATATTCAAGTAAGGATTAAAGAGTGTTTTTGTATTTTTTGGTTTGTTTACTTGTTGATTTTATCTTGCCATACACGCCTAATTACTAGCATTTGTACAAAGTAAATAAAATGCAGAAAGATAAAATCCTACGCTATTACAACCGTATCGAAAGGCATAAAAAACATGAAGGAAAAAATAAGATAAAAGTAAGAAAAATGAGTTTCTTTCGACCCAGGCAGTAGCACCCTTCGATTTTCAATCGGTTGGCCTCCTTCAATTGGGGCTGGCAACAACAAAGTCACGTCTTTCGATTAGGCTTTGGCACCAGTCAGGTCATGTACTTCAATTGGAGGCTGGCACTAGCATGGGAGTGCCTTTCGTCTGAGCCTGGACTTAGTGAAAGTGTGCCTCTGGCTGGGCCTTTCTGCCTTGTTGCCTTCTTCGATTGGGCCAGTGAAATCAGTGTGAGCGTGTCTCTGGCTGGGCCTGGAAGTCAGTGTGGAAACCAAAGGCTTCGTTTCATACTCCTGGTTGTCTCTTTCGTTCGACCTGGAGAAAGAGGATAGAAGCCAGAAGCTTCATTTCCTATTTCCTGTTTCTTTCATTTAAAGCATTAAATGGCAACATGGCCTGAGGCCATGCTAGTATTTGTTTGGTAAACAGTTTAACAGTTAAAGCAAGTTCAGGTAAACATAAAGCAAAAAAAACGAAAGGGTTAGCTCTGAAAAATAACATGTTAAAAGGGTGGAAACGAAAGGAACAATGGTATGTACATGTTTGAAATGAACGAAAAGATTATTTACATGTTATGTCATGAAACGAAAAGTTCAAAGGTAAGAATAACTTACCTTGCTTCAGGCCTTGAATGGATGTGGGATTCGAACTTGAACTGCTACCTGGACGTTTCTGGAATTCGAAGAATAGTCACAGGGCGTTTGCTTTTGGTTCGAAGGGTTGTCACATAAGTTTGTCTTTGAGTTTGAACAAACTTCTATGTGTGGGGTGTTCTTCAGAATCGAAAGAGGTGAGTGTTTGGGATTCTGGGTTTTGATTTCTCAAGTGTTGATGAACTTGAGAGTTTTGTTATGTTTGAGAAAATTTGGGGGATTCGTTCCTCTAGTCCAAAGATCCTCTCAAAAATATGTGTTGGATCCTCTTATTTATAGGCAAAGTGGGCTGAAGATTTTGGAGGGAAAACAAAATAATTTGAACAATTTGAGTAAACTGCTCTTTGTAGCCTTCGAGGGACAGTGCTTTATTGCCATTTCGGTGCAAGAATGGGGCAGTGTTTCAGGACTGCTATGCAGCAGTTTTGGCCAGTGTACCATGTCTGAACTTGGCAGTAAGCATCTTTGAATATTTTATCCTTTCATTTTGACCCTCCTTCGACTAGATTCTTCTTCCAACATATTGTTTGACTTTCCTCCAACAAGTGTCCTTCGAACGAATCACCTTTGTGCATCGTTTGAAGGGGACAAATGTGTGCTTCGAATGGACTAGTAAGGCGTACCCTTCGACAGGGACTCATATGTATGCCCCTCAAGTCCACCACTATATGTCTTTTGAGGGGGCCATTAACCATGTGCTGAAGTTTGTTAAGGATGGAAATGCAGCATACTAAAGAGAAATGTTGTCCAGTCGAAGCTAGTACAAACATAGTCGAAGCCTGCATGGAGGAGGTCTAAACTTTGTGACTCCAAGAAAGCATACAAAAAGGTCAATTCTCAAACAAAGACTTACACGAAGGGAGCCACATGCCCAAACGAATCTTGGATCGAAACAAATATATTGCCCAATCGAAAGCCTGTGTTCGAAGGAAGCAATGTTGCCCAATCGAAGCATGTGGATCGAAACAAACATATTGCCCAATCGAAAGCCCATGTTCGAAGGAAGCAATGTTACCCAATTGAAGCATGTGGATCGAAAAAAACATATTGCCCAATCAAAAGCTCGTGTTCGAAGGAAGCAATGTTGCCCAATCGAAGCATGTTTGCAGGCAGTAAACTTGTCCAATCGAAGCAGGCTTGCATGCAGTAAACTTGTCCAATCGAAAGGCTGAATCGAAGGAGGTTTCAAATCCAAACGAAGGATTTACCTAAACTTATATTCGAAGGAGACTAAGAGTCAATCGAAGAGTGTTGAATCGAAGGAGACCTGTCAGCACATGAAATCAAAGAAACAAAAAAAACACACATTTCATGCTGGATTAGAAGTTAGTGATACATAGGCTAAGAATGTTCAAAACACTTGACAATTTCTTCATAATCAATGCTCGAAGGTGAGAGGTTAAAACCGACTGTATTTAGTGACCTTGACTTTTGTATAAAAATGCAAAAATAAAAATGGTATCTTAGGTCAAAAATTGGGGTATGACAGCTGCCCCTATTTAAGTTTCTTCTATCTGGAGATATGAAGATTGGGATCTTCATTTCGACGAGATTGAAGGGACTTAAATATAGAATACACAATTTTTGTCTTTAAGATACCGCAATTATGTTTATGATATGGTATGAATGTAAGATTTTGAATTTAACAAGGAATGATGCCGCATGAGACAAACTACTACTGGAGAAACCAATCACATTATACAGTAATCCCATAGGGGAAGAGATTATAACTCCACTGGGGAAACAGATTCATAGACTTCAAATGAGAGACTCTTGAATGATTTACATCAGTGTTGAGACTGGAAAAGAAATGATTGACATCAGCACTAAGGTTGGCAGATGATGATTGACATCAGCACTGAGACTGGTAAATGATTGGCATCAGTACTGAGACTGGAAAATGATTGGCATCAGTACTGAGACTGGAAAATGATTGACATCAGTACTGAGACTGGAAAATGATTGAAATCAGTACTGATACTGGAAAAGAAACATTTATGACTTCTGAATTTTACCAAGAACGGTAACACATTTCTTCTTTAACCAAGATATCGCTTGAAAAAGATAAAATACAAATTTCCCCATGGAACTTTTCCGAAGAGGTGTCGTTTACATTATTGTTAGGGATACACAAGCTGCTCAAATAAAGAGGCCGCCACTTGCTTCCTTTCAAAGGTGTCAATAACATACAAGTTGCTCATGAAGAGACCGCCGCTTGCTGTTTTCTCAAAGGTATCAATAACATACAAGTTGCTCATGAAGAGATCGCCGCTTGCTGTTTTTCGAAGGTATCAATAACACATAAGTTGCTCATGAAGAGACCGCCGCTTGTTGTTTTTCAAGAGAACAATAACACACAAGTTGCTCATGAAGAGACCTCCGCTTGCTGTTTTCTCAAAGGTAACAATAACATACAAGTTGCTCATGAAGAGACCGCCGCTTGTTGTTTTTCAAAGATACCAATAACATACAAGTTGCTCATGAAGAGACCGCCGCTTGCTGTTTTTCAAGAGAACAATAACACACAAGTTGCTCATGAAGAGACCGCCGCTTGCTGTTTTCTCAAAGGTATCAATAACATACAAGTTGCTCATGAAGAGACCGCCGCTTGCTGTTTTTTCAAAGGTATTAATAACACACAAGTTGCTCATGAAGAGACCGCCGCTTGCTATTTTTTCCAAAGATATAAATAACATACAAGTTGCTCATGAAGAGACCGCCGCTTGCTGTTTTTTCAAAGGTAACAATAACATACAAGTTTCTCATGAAGAGACCGCCGCTTGCTGTTTTTCAAGAGAACAATAACACACAAGTTGCTCATGAAGAGACCGTCGCTTGCTGTTTTTTCCAAAGATATACATAACATACAAGTTGCTCATGAAGAGACCGCCGCTTGTTGTTTTTTCAAAGATACCAACAAAATATCGTGAAGATATTGTTGGAGGTGAGAATCAATAATTTCATCGGGGATAGACAAACTGCTCATGAAGAGACCGCCGCTTGTCATAAAGAAATTCAGAAATGATAAAACTACTCAAATAAAGAGTCAATCGCTTGTTGTCACGTCGATATTCCAGAAGAATGTTATGATAACACTACTAGGGAATAGAGTTCATCTTCAATGGGGAACCATGAATAAATCCTTCCTGAGGAGACCCGGTATTTAAATTGCAAAATAAATGCACTCTCCATCTAGGTTTCATATCTTAGAGAGATTCACCAAGCAACATCTGTAATAGACAAAATGCAATCCAAGAATAAACTGGAGAAAAACAGTCCAACAAGACCCTACCAGATGAGGAATAAACTCAATTGAGACTTATCCTATCCTGAGACAGAAAGGAAGGCTAAAGCAACAACTCTTCCACGAGGAATAAACTCAGTGGGGAATTAGAAAGGATACACTTTCTGCTTACGTTGACACTCTATTTGAGGAGAGGAAATATGATAACCAAAGTATACAGATCAAGAACATCAACAAATATCAATGTGTGTGCATGATGCAAGTGTGAATGAATAAGTGAATGTCATGTATATGCTGAAAAACAGATAGAGGAAATAGACAGAAGATGATAAGACGTCCCAGCACAACCCGACACTCAACTAATCTCAACAAGATGGGAACATTACTGGAGATAGAACACAGGCCATCATTGGAGCAAAGTCCTTTTACAAGGCTTAAATATCTTTGGAGAGGGAGATATTTTTCGGTGAATAACCCAAAGTCCAGTCTTCTATCACCAACAATCCATTGAAAGGATAACAACACAAATAATGTCTCAGCTGGAAAAATGTCTTGCTTAGCTGGAGATACTGGAACACCACCCTCTGATAATGTGTGCAATATGTGACACCCCAAATTAATTCAATTGTTAAATAATTAGGAATTTAATTATTAAATTAATTAAAGGCTTAATTAATAATATTTTGGATTAAATGGATGAATTAATTATGAAATTAAAAAGGAAGACTGGGGGGTGTAAGGTTCAATTAGAGGTGTGTGAAGTAAAAGGCTCTACTAAATAATAACCAATTTATTTCTATTATTTGGAAAATAATAAAAGGAAAAGAAAAAGAAGGTTATTTGGGAAGAAGTCATTGTACGTGAAATTGGAGAAGAGAAGAGAAGAGAGGAAAAGCCAAACGCCGAGAATTCGAAGGATCATCGCGAGGTAAGGGATGATTTCGATTATTTAATATGCCTTATAGATTTTGGGATCAATAGAATTGATTAAGCATGTTAGGAATCCCAATTTAGGATTTATGAAATTCAAACCCCAATCCCATGAATTTTATGTTTTGATTCAATTTGATGTTATGAGGAAATTGTATGATGTTATGGTGTGTTATAATCTCATTGGAATCATGCACTATAACTTGTTTTGACATTGCTGTGAGTTGGATTCGTATGGGTATGAATTGGATGGGATTGGAATGAATAAATGCTGTCAAAATAGTAGTTTTTGACTTTTCAGGTCGCAGGAACCGGTTCCCAGTGGGGAGGAACCGGGTTCCACTGTGAAAATTTACAAAAACTGGTATTTTTCAACGTAGGAACCGGTTCCTGTATAGGTAGGAACCGGGTTCCAGTACATTTTTCAGAAACGTAACTTTTTGAAAAATATTAAACTTTGAAAATTCATAACTTTCAAACCGTAAGTCCGATTTGAGTGCCGTTTTCGGCAGTATTTCTTAAATTTAAAATGCTATCTTATAAAATAAGAAAAATATTATTTTATGAAAATTATTTTAAAAAGAGTCGAATTCCCGATTTTTGTAAACTTTGGTATTTTGAGAATGATGTAGAATTGTTTGTAAATTGTTCTGATTTGGTGAATGAGAACTGATACTTATGTGTTGTGCCTGCTATCCATTATGATTGAGATGTGATAATGTGATATATTGGTTTTGGCATTATTTGGAATTATGTTGTGATCATATTCCGTTGATTTGATGTTGACTTTCCGATTATGCGATTTGTTATTATGTGCATATTTGGTGTATATGCAATGGTGTATCCATGATAATTGATTGTATCAGGTCCTTGTGGATGAAGTGCATGTTTATGCTGTTTGATGTGTGTATGATAGATAATGATATCATGTTTCTTTTGGTTTTGGTTCAGTTATGATAAATTGATGTATTTCATAGACTGATTTGATGTTGCATGCTGGTGATGTGCATGCATATGCATTGTTTTGGTGAAGTTAATTCCCATTGTGTGGAATTTGACTTGTATTGCCGTTAACCGATACCCGGGTGATGATGGGTGGTTAGGCTGGATTCGTGTCCGGTGTTTATGGACGAATCGATGGTTGTTGTATCCGGTTGATGATGGATCACCTGGATTCGTGTCCGGTGTTATGGACGAATCAATGGTTGCTGTATCCGGTTGATGATGGATCAGTGTTGGGTGACTTGGTCACGTGTTGGTACCACATGCATTGTGTCTGCATTTGTGTTTGCATGAAATTGTAACATGTTAGGATGTCTTCCAGTGTTACAATTCTTTGGTTGATTATTGATTTGTGCATAATGGCTTGTATGATTTGAACTGCGTGTTGAATATGAATTTATGCTAAAATGGGTGAAATAATATGCTTGTGATATAATGTTGATTGAGAAACTTATAATGCATGTTAATTATGAGAAATCTCACCCTTACTTTAATGATTTCAGATTAAATTTAGCAGCTCAGGAGTTGGTGAGGATGGCCCTAGAGCTATGTTACTTTAAGTCAGTGTGTCAGTGTCGTGCTCTGATAGATTGTAACACTGGGTGAAATGTTTGAATGATAAGTTTTATTTTATACTCTATTGTGTAATTGATGTTGGGAATACTTATGAAGTGAAGTTATTTCGGTTTTGAGACATTTCCGCTGTGTAGAACATGATATTGATTTGAATATTTATTTTAATAATTCCTTCAGTAAAGCATGACAACTGTAGATTTGAGGTTTTTATATTTATCTTGAATTGTGACATCCCTGTTTTCCATGTTACTCTGATTTAATTAATATATTCGCGGGTTATTTAGAAGGGGTGTTACAACAGTGGTATCAGAGTAGGTCGGTCTATCGGCCAGGTTGTTTATGTGTTTACTCCCTTTTGGTATGCGACATGTGTGTGAAACACTGTCGGTACTTGATTGTTTCGTTTTCGTTGTCTGTAGAGGTACATGTGAAATAAGTGGGGGAGAAGTTTCTTCTCTGATGTTTTGTGCAAGAGGTTAGTTCAGTATACCGCCAATTGTAAGATGTAAGTATTGCCGAGCAGTTGATGCTTCAAGCATGGTTATGTTTAAGTAGCTTGAAGGGTAAGATTGGAGATGTTGTTGTGGTTTGGTAACGATGGTTGATGCCTCCTCATGATTGTTGACTATCTATTGACAAATTGAGGAACTGATCACCCTTAATCTCTTGTTGATAGTAGTCGGGATCGCGTTGGATGGGATGTACTTATTGTGCCAGCTTTACAGTGTGTGAAATTAGTTGAGTCGGCAAGAAGAGAAGCGTTATGGTTTGCGTAACGAGAGATTTAGATCTCGGCGAGATCAAGAAAAAGGCATGTGACCTATTGGATGTAATATTTTTTTATGAAGTGTTCCGTGATGAAGTAAGTGGAACGGTGTGAGAGTGCAAGGTGAAGTCTTAATGGGTCTTGTTACTAGAACTAGTTCGAATTCGAGGATGCCTATAAGAGGTTTGCTTCTAGATTGAGAAAGTTGAAGAGTCAACTTGAGGATTTGTTTGAGAAGAAGTTTATTCGTCCGAGTGTTTCGCCGTGGGGTGCTCCGGTGTTGTTGGTTAAGAAGAAAGAAGGTTCAATGAGATTATGTGTTGATTACAGACAGCTGAATAAAGTTACAATCAAGAATCGGTATCCTTTGCCGAGGATCGATGATTTGATGGATCAACTAGTTGGAGCTTGTGTATTTAGTAAGATTGATCTGAGATCTGGATATCATCAGATTCGTGTGAAGTCGGAAGATATTCAGAAAACTGCATTTAGAACGAGGTATGGACATTACGAGTATTCTGTTATGCCGTTTGGAGTTACTAATGCACTTGGTGTTTTCCTGGAGTATATGAACAGGATATTTCATCCGTATCTTGATAAGTTTGTGGTGGTGTTCATTGATGATGTTCTAATTTATTCGAAGAGCGATGAAGAGCATGCAGAACATCTCAGAGTTGTGTTGGAATTGTTGAAAGAGAAGAAGCTTTATGCGAAGTTGTCCAAGTGTGAATTCTGGTTAAGTGAAGTAAGTTTTCTTGGCCATGTAATTTCCAAGAATGGAATTGCTGTGGATCCTACGAAGGTAGAAGCAGTATCTCAGTGGGAAGCGCCAAAGAATGCTTCTGAGATCCGTAGTTTTCTGGGTCTTGCAGGTTATTACAGGAAGTTTATAGAAGGATTTTCCAAATTAGCGTTACCGTTGACTAAGTTGACCAGGAAGGGTCAGATGTTTGTTTGGGATGTTGAATGTGAGAAAGGATTTCAAGAGCTGAAGAGGAGGTTGACAAGTGCTCCGATCTTGATTTTGCCAAATCCGACTAAGTCTTTTGTTGTGTATTATGACGCATCATTAATGGGATTAGGTGGTGTGTTGATGCAAGATAAGCAGGTGGTGGCTTATGCTTCGAGACAATTGAAAGTACATGAAAGGAATTATCCGACTCATGATTTGGAGTTGGCAGCTGTTGTGTTTGTTTTGAAGTTGTGGAGGCATTATTTATATGGTTCTCGGTTTGAGGTGTTCAGTGATCACAAAAGTCTGAGGTATCTCTTTGATCAGAAAGAGTTGAATATGAGGTAGAGGAGATGGTTAGAAATTCTAAAGGATTATGATTTCGGTTTGAATTACCATCCTGGTAAGGCAAACGTTGTTGCGGATGCCTTGAGTAGGAAGTCCTTGCATATGTCGATGTTAATGGTCCGTGAGTTAGATTTGGTTGAGCAGTTCAGCGATTTAAGTTTGGTATGTGAAACTACTCCGAATAGTGTGAAATTGGGTATGTTGAAACTGACTAGTGGTATTCTGGAAGAAATTCGAAATGGACAGAAGTCCGATGTTGGGTTAGTTGATAAATTGACATTGATCAACCAAGGTCAAGGAAGCGAGTAATGGATAGATGAGAATGGTGTTATGAGATTTGGTAATAGGGTGTGTGTTCCGGATGTTGCAGAGATTAGGAAGAGTATTTTGGAAGAAGGACATCGTAGTGGATTGAGTATTCATCCTGGTGCTACTAAAATGTACCATGATTTGAAGAAGTTATTTTGGTGGCCGAGAATGAAAAAGGAAATTGCTGAGTTTGTGTATGCTTGTTTGGTTTGTCAGAAGTCGAAGATTGAGCATCAGAAACCGTCAGGATTGATGGAACCGTTGTTTGTTCCGGAGTGGAAATAGGATGGAATATCTATGGATTTTGTGTCTGGTTTGCCAAGGACATCTAAGAATTGTGATTCTATCTGGGTTATTGTTGATCGGTTGATGAAATCTGCTCACTTTATTCCGATAAGAATGGATTATCCGATGGAAAGGTTAGCAGAATTGTATGTTGAGAAGATTGTAAGTTTGCACGGTATTCCTTCTAGTATTGTGCCGGATCGAGATCCGAGGTTTACATCTAAATTCTGGACGGGATTGCAAGAAGCTTTGGGTACTAAGTTGCGTTTGAGTTCTGCTTATCATCCACAGACAGATGGTCAGACGGAGAGAACAATTCAGTCGTTGGAAGATTTGTTAAGAGCCTGTATGTTGGAGAAAGGTGGAGCTTGGGATAGTTATCTACCATTGATTGAGTTTACCTACAACAATAGTTTTCATTCGAGCATTGGTATGGCTCCGTTTGAGGCATTGTATGGTAGGAGGTGTCGGACACCGTTGTGTTGGTATGAATCTGGAGAGAGTGCTGTGATTGGACCGGAAATTGTCCAACAGACTTCGGAAAAGATTAAGATGATTCAGGAGAAGATGAGGACTTCTCATAGTCATCAGAAAAGTTATCACGATAAGAGGAGGAAAGATCTTGAGTTTAGCGAAGGAGAACATGTTTTATGCGAGTTACTCCGATGAATGGTATTGGTCGAGCTTTGAAGTCAAAGAAGTTGACTCCACGTTTTATTGGTCCGTTTCAGATTACCAAGAGAGTTGGGAAAGTTGCTTATCAGATTGCTTTGCCGCTGTCGCTTGCAAATTTGCATGATGTTTTCATGTATCTCAGCTAAGGAAGTACATTGCTGATCCGTCTCATGAGATTCGGGTAGACGATATACAGGTACGAGAGAATTTAACTGTGGAAGCGGTACCTGCGAGAATTGAGGATCGGAAGTTGATACAGTTGCGAGGCAAGGAGATCGCGTTGGTAAGAGTGGCTTGGGGAGGACCAGCAGATGGAAATGTCACTTGGGAGCTGGAGAGTCAGATGAATGACTCGTATCCCGAACTGTTCGTCTAAGGTATGTTTTCGAGGACGAAAACTCTTTTAGTTAGGGAGAGTTGTGACTCCCCAAATTAATTCAATTGTTAAATAATTAGGAATTTAATTATTAAATTAATTAAAGGCTTAATTAATAATATTTTGGATTAAATGGATGAATTAATTATGAAATTAAAAAGGAAGACCGGGGGGTGTAAGGTTGAATTAGAGGTGTGTGAAGTAAAAGGCTCTACTAAATAATAACCAATTTATTTCTATTATTTGGAAAATAATAAAAGGAAAAGAAAAAGAAGGTTATTTGGGAAGAAGTCATTTTACGTGAAATTGGAGAAGAGAAGAGAAGAGAGGAAAATCCAAACGCCGAGAATTCGAAGGATCATCGCGAGGTAAGGGGTGATTTCAATTATTTAATATGCCTTATAGATTTTGGGATCAATAGAATTGATTAAGCATGTTAGGAATCCCAATTTAGGATTTATGAAATTCAAACCCCAATCCCATGAATTTTATGTTTTGATTCAATTTGATGTTATGAGGAAATTGTATGATGTTATGGTATGTTATAATCTCATTGGAATCATGCACTATAACTTGTTTTGACATTGTTGTGAGTTGGATTCGTATGGGTATGAATTGGATGAGATTGGAATGAATAAATGCTGTCAAAATAGCAGTTTTTGACTTTTCAGGTCGCAGGAACCGGTTCCCAGTGGGGAGGAACCGGGTTCCACTGTGAAAATTTACAAAAACTGGCATTTTTCAACGTAGGAACCGGTTCCTGTATAGGTAGGAACCGGGTTCCAGTACATTTTCCAGAAACGTAACTTTTTGAAAAATATTAAACTTTGAAAATTCATAACTTTCAAACCGTAAATCCGATTTGAGTGCCGTTTTCGGCAGAATTTCTTAAATTTAAAATGCTATCTTATAAAATAAGAAAAATATTATTTTATGAAAATTATTTTAAAAAGAGTCGAATTCCCGAATTTTGTAAACTTTGGTATTTTGAGAATGATGTAGAATTGTTTGTAAATTGTTCTGATTTGGTGAATGAGAACTGATACTTATGTGTTGTGCCTGCTATCCATTATGATTGAGATGTGATCATGTGATATATTGGTTTTGGAATTATTTGGAATTATGTTGTGATCATATTCCGTTGATTTGATGTTGACTTTCCGATTATGCGGTTTGTTATTATGTGCATATTTGGTGTATATGCAATGGTGTATCCATGATAATTGATTGTATCAGGTCCTTGTGGATGAAGTGCATGTTTATGCTGTTTGATGTGTGTATGATAGATAATGATATCATGTTTCTTTTGGTTTTGGTTCAGTTATGATAAATTGATGTATTTCATAGACTGATTTGATGTTGCATGCTGGTGATGTGCATGCATATGCATTGTTTTGGTGAAGTTAATTCCCATTGTGTGGAATTTGACTTGTATTGCCGTTAACCGATACCCGGGTGATGATGGGTGGTTAGGCTGGATTCGTGTCCGGTGTTTATGGACGAATGGTTGTTGTATCCGGTTGATGATGGATCAACTGGATTCATGTTCGGTGTTATGGACGAATCGATGGTTGCTGTATCCGGTTGATGATGGATCAGTGTTGGGTGACTTGGTCACGTGTTGGTACCACATGCATTGTGTATGCATTTGTGTTTGCATGGAATTGTAACATGTTAGGATGTCTTCCAGTGTTACAATTCTTTGGTTGATTATTGATTTGTGCATAATGGCTTGTATGATTTGAACTGCGTGTTGAATATGAATTTATGCTAAAATGGGTGAAATAATATTCTTGTGATATAATGTTGATTGAGAAACTTATAATGCATGTTAATTATGAGAAATCTCACCCTTAATTTAATGATTTCAGATTAAAGTTAGCAGCTCAGGAGTTGGTGAGGATGGCTCTAGAGCTATGTTACTTTAAGTCCGCGTGTCAGTGTCGTGCTCTGATAGGTTGTAACACTGGGGGAAACGTTTGAATGATGAGTTTTATTTTATACTCTATTGTGTAATTGATGTTGGGAATACTTATGAAGTGAAGTTATTCCGGTTTTGAGACATTTCCACTGTGTAGAACATGATATTGATTTGAATATTTATTTTAATAATTCCTTCAGTAAAGCATGACAACTGTAGATTTGAGGTTTTTATATTTATCTTGAATTGTGACATCCCTGTTTTCCATGTTACTCTGATTTAATTAATATATTCGCGGGTTATTTAGAAGGGGTGTTACAACAGTGGTATCGGAGCAGGTCGGTCTATCGGCCAGGTTGTTTATGTGTTTACTCCCTTTTGGTATGCGACATGTGTGTGAAACACTGTCGGTACTTGATTGTTTCCTTTTCGTTGTCTGCAGAGGTACGTGTGAAATAAGTGGGGGAGAAGTTTCTTCTCTGAAGTTTTGTGCAAGAGGTTGGTTCAGTATACCGCCGATTGTAAGATGTAAGTATTACCGAGCAGTTGATGCTTCACACATGGTTATGTTTAAGTAGCTTGAAGGGTAAGATTGAAGATGCTGTTGTGGTTTGGTAACGATGGTTGATGACACCTCATGATTGTTGACTATCTATTGACAAATTGAGGAACTGATCACCCTTAATCTCTTGTTGATAGTAGTCGGGATC
Organism: Vicia faba; assembly: GCA_948472305.1. Taxonomy (NCBI): domain Eukaryota; kingdom Viridiplantae; phylum Streptophyta; class Magnoliopsida; order Fabales; family Fabaceae; genus Vicia; species Vicia faba. The sequence goes on from OX451735.1 coordinate 943,959,967, forward strand.
GCGTTGGATGGGATGTACTTATTGTGCCAGCTTTACAGTGTGTGAAATTAGTTGAGTCGGCAAGAAGAGAAGCGTTATGGTTTGCATAACGAGAGATTTAGATCTCGGCGAGAGCAAGAAAAAGGCATGTGACCTATTGGATGTAATTTTTTTTATGAAGTGTTCCATGATGAAGTAAGTGGAACGGTGTGAGAGTGCAAGGTGAAGTCTTAATGGGTCTTGTTACTAGAACTAGTTCGAATTCGAGGATGCCTATAAGAGGTCTGCTTCTAGATTGAGAAAGTTGAAGAGTCAACTTGAGGATTTGTTTGAGAAGAAGTTTATTCGTCCAAGTGTTTCGTCGTGGGGTGCTCCAGTGTTGTTGGTTAAGAAGAAAGAAGGTTCAATGAGATTATGTGTTGATTACAGACAGCTGAATAAAGTTACAATCAAGAATCAGTATCCTTTGCCGAGGATCAATGATTTGATGGATCAACTAGTTGGAGCTTGTGTATTTAGTAAGATTGATCTGAGATCTGGATATCATCAGATTCGTGTGAAGTCGGAAGATATTCAGAAAACTGCATTTAGAACGAGGTATGGACATTACGAGTATTCTGTTATGCCGTTTGGAGTTACTAATGCACCTGGTGTTTTCCTGGAGTATATGAACAAGATATTTCATCCGTATCTTGATAAGTTTGTGGTGGTGTTCATTGATGATGTTCTAATTTATTCAAAGAGCAATGAAGAGCATGCAGAACATCTCAGAGTTGTGTTGGAATTGTTGAAAGAGAAGAAGCTTTATGCGAAGTTGTCCAAGTGTGAATTCTGGTTAAGTGAAGTAAGTTTTCTTGGCCATGTAATTTCCAAGAATGGAATTGTTGTGGATCCTACGAAGGTAGAAGAAGTATCTCAGTGGGAAGCGCCGAAGAATGCTTCTGAGATCCGTAGTTTTCTGGGTCTTGCAGGTTATTACAGGAAGTTTATAGAAGGATTTTCCAAATTAGCGTTACCGTTGACTAAGTTGACCAGGAAGGGTCAGATGTTTGTTTGGGATGTTGAATGTGAGAAAGGATTTCAAGAGCTGAAGAGGAGGTTGACAAGTGCTCCGATCTTGATTTTGCCAAATCCGACTAAGTCTTTTGTTGTGTATTGTGACACATCATTAATGGGATTAGGTGGTGTGTTGATGCAAGATAAGCAGGTGGTGACTTATGCTTCGAGACAATTGAAAGTACATGAAAGAAATTATCCGACTCATGATTTGGAGTTGGCAGCTGTTGTGTTTGTTTTGAAGTTGTGGAGGCATTATTTATATGGTTCTCCGTTTGAGGTGTTCAGTGATCACAAAAGTCTGAGGTATCTCTTTGATCAGAAAGAGTTGAATATGAGGCAGAGGAGATGGTAAGAAATTCTAAAGGATTATGATTTCAGTTTGAATTACCATCCTGGTAAGGGAAACGTTGTTGCGGATGCCTTGAGTAGGAAGTCCTTGCATATGTCGATGTTAATGGTCCGTGAGTTAGATTTGGTTGAGCAGTTCAGAGATTTAAGTTTGGTATGTGAAACTACTCCGAATAGTGTGAAATTGGGTACGTTGAAACTGACTAGTGGTATTCTGGAAGAAATTCGGAATGGACAGAAGTCCGATGTTGGGTTAGTTGATAAATTTACATTGATCAACCAAGGTCAAGGAGGCGAGTTCCGGATTGATGAGAATGGTGTTATGAGATTTGGTAATAGGGTGTGTGTTCCGGATGTTGCAGAGATTAGGAAGAGTATTTTGGAAGAAGGACATCGTAGTGGATTGAGTATTCATCCTGGGAAGGTTATTTGGGAAGAAGTCATTGTACGTGAAATTGGAGAAGAGAAGAGAAGAGAGGAAAATCCAAACTCCGAGAATTCGAAGGATCATCGCGAGGTAAGGGGTGATTTCGATTATTTAATATGCCTTATAGATTTTGGGATCAATAGAATTGATTAAGCATGTTAGGAATCCCAATTTAGGATTTATGAAATTCAAACCCCAATCCCATGAATTTTATGTTTTGATTCAATTTGATGTTATGAGGAAATTGTATGATGTTATGGTGTGTTATAATCTCATTGTAATCATGCACTATAACTTGTTTTGACATTGCTGTGAGTTGGATTAGTATGGGTATGAATTGGATGGGATTGGAATGAATAAATGCTGTCAAAATAGCAGTTTTTGACTTTTCAGGTCGTAGGAACCGGTTCCCAGTGAGGAGGAACCGGGTTCCACTGTGAAAATTTACAAAAACTGGCATTTTTCAACGTAGGAACCGGGTTCCAGTACATTTTCCAGAAACGTAACTTTTTGAAAAATATTAAACTTTGAAAATTTATAACTTTCAAACCGTAAGTCCGATTTGAGTTCCGTTTTCGGAAGTATTTCTTAAATTTAAAATGCTATCTTATAAAATAAGAAAAATATTATTTTATGAAAATTATTTTAAAAAGAGTCGAATTCCCGATTTTTGTAAACTTTGGTATTTTGAGAATGATGTAGAATTGTTTGTAAATTGTTCTGATTTGGTGAATGAGAACTGATACTTATGTGTTGTGCCTGCTATCCATTATGATTGAGATGTGATCATGTGATATATTGGTTTTGGAATTATTTGGAATTATGTTGTGATCATATTCCGTTGATTTGATGTTGACTTTCCGATTATGCGGTTTGTTATTATGTGCATATTTGGTGTATATGCAATGGTGTATCCATGATAATTGATTGTATCAGGTCCTTGTGGATGAAGTGCATGTTTATTCTGTTTGATGTGTGTATGATAGATAATGATATCATGTTTCTTTTGGTTTTGGTTCAGTTATGATAAATTGATGTATTCCATAGACTGATTTGATGTTGCATGCTGGTGATGTGCATGCATATGCATTGTTTTGGCGAAGTTAATTCCCATTGTATGGAATTTGACTTGTATTGCCGTTAACCGATACCCGGGTGATGATGGGTGGTTAGGATGGATTCGTGTCCGGTGTTTATGGACGAATCGATGGTTGCTGTATCCGGTTGATGATGGATCAACTGGATTTGTGTCCGGTGTTATGGACGAATTGATGGTTGATGTATCCGATTAATGATGGATCAGTGTTGGGTGACTTGGTCACGTGTTGGTACCACATGCATTGTGTCTGCATTTATGTTTGCATGGAATTGTAACATGTTATGATGTCTTCCAGTGTTACAATTCTTTGGTTGATTATTGATTTGTGCATAATGGCTTGTATGATTTAAACTGCGTGTTGAATCTGAATTTATGCTAAAATGGGTGAAATAATATGCTTGTGATATAATTTTGATTGAGAAACTTATAATGCATGTTAATTATGAGAAATCTCACCCTTACTTTAATGATTTCAGATTAAAGTTAGCAGCTCAGGAGTTGGTGAGGATGGATCAAGAGCTATGTTACTTTAAGTCCGCGTGTCAGTGTCGTGCTCTGATAGGTTGTAACACTGGGGGAAACGTTTGAATGATGAGTTTTATTTTACTCTATTGTGTAATTGATGTTGGGAATACTTATGAAGTGAAGTTATTCCGGTTTTGAGACATTTCCGCTGTGTCTCAAGAGGATTTTACAAAAGACCTGGAATCCGCCATGCTCTAGTGTCTTCAAACTCTTAGAGAGATTCATTGAATCTTGACGTGATTGCCCCGGATTGACTGTAGTTGGCACAACAAAGTCTTCAAATTTTGCCCCAAAAGAGTAAACAAGTTGGGAAATCATTAACTAGGAGAAGCAACATGTTCGTGCTTAAGGTCTTCATGTGACATGCCCCCTGATATGATTTTTCTTGAAATGATTCTCTAATTACTTAACAGAGTTTCAGGCCTTAAAAGAATAAACTCATCACTAGTGCTTATATGTGAGCTTCCTTGATATCAAACAAATGTTTTGCAGTTAGATAAGTTTATTATGAGAATGAAAATTCTAATGCAACAGTTATGTAAGTCTTGAAGGTTTTGAAAAGATATCGCACAAATTTTGCGAGTTAGAGCACCATTTATTTTTGTATAGGAAAAATATATGATACCAACATAACTATTTAGAACATTCATGGGAGTCAGGAACACTATCTCATTGAAGTATGCTTTCAAAATAACCTTTCTTCAATTAGGACTTTTGAAGGTTGTAACGTGGCCTGGTTCATGGTTTTTAGAAAAAAGATTTTAAGGCTCGAAATTTATAGGTGCCCACCCATTCTTCGTGATGTTCTCCAACCCTATGTTCAGTTAATTCAACATGAGTGTTCATCTCTCAAAAGGATTGTGTGACAGTTAAGGAAATGACGAGGCTTACAGTGTAGCAACCACCTTTATGTCTTCGTGTTTGTAGTCACCAATTTGTTCTTTGCTGAGGACTTTTCTTTGTAGTCCTTTCTTTGCAATTTTATTTTCCCTAACTTTTGCCTGGACTAATTCTTTTGAATTGATAGTCCAGCAGGATGCCTTAATTTTTGCCTAAGCCGCACGTTTTCAAGTTTTCGACTTAGCAGGCTTTTTTTCTCTTGATTTTTGACTTTTGAACAAAATGTGTGACATTAGCTTGTCTTTACTTGTTGAGAGGATTGTGATTTCCTCGTTTCTTGATGAATGAGGGATAACATTGTGGTTCCATATCTTCTGGCTTTATTATACATGAAGGATAGCCCTCGTAGTTTCTCTTCAGAAATATCTTCCTTATGAATTTTGAACACTCAATCAGATTAACTGAAAACTACCCTGTCCTAGGTTAAAATTTAAGGGTTTTTTGTATAGAAAAGAAACTCCTACTTCAAGGCTCAAAAGGGGTTAGCAAGGGATTATCTTCCTTATATCTCTGGTGTTTAGGGATTTGAAACAATGCCTGTACATCGTCAGCAAGATTTTATTCAAAAGCATACAACCAAAGATTTTGTGTTTTTCAGATCATCATCCTCCATTCAATCTCTGCCTAGGCCAGAGAACGGGAAACAAGTTGGTATCATAATTCAAAAAGAAATTGAAAATTTGAAAACAAATATGAGTGAAGCGAATGAATTTCTTCAAGACAAACATACTCATTGTATTAAGATAATCATTCAGATGCAAACAAGTTCTTACATGAAAACAATGTTTTGATAAACAAGAAAAATTACAAAAAGCAGAAATAAGTTAATAATCTGGGAAGGCTTTCCATCTGGACTTGAATCACCGAAAACATCCTTCAAAACTAAAAGTGACCATAAATCGTGTTTACTCTTCGGCGCATGCTTGATTTGAACTTCAAAACCAACGTCCTTTAATGACAAGATACCACTTCTGATCAACTTCTGAACCTCAATCTTCAAAGCAAATCAACCCTCCAAGTCATGCCCAGGAGCGACTTGATGAAAGGTACAAGTCAAATCAACTTTGTAATACCAATGTACCTTCTCAAAACCTTCGGTGGAGGTCGGGTCTGAACCAAGTTCTTCTGCATCAGGACGGGAAATACCTCCGTATAGGTTGTTAGAATTGGATCGAACTGAATTTTCCTCTGATTAGGAGCTCACTGATTCTGTTGATGAATAGGAGAAACATGATGATTCTGACGATGATTATTTCTTCCTCTGGTTCTCTTCTTGGAAAAGTTATTATCAAACTTCTTCACACCATTAGCTGAGCTACCATCTTCATACGAACATCCCTTCCCAACATCTTCTTCTAGACGCACTCCCACATTCACCTTGTCAGGAAAGTCATTAGGTGCATTAACCATCACCTTCTCATGAGAGAATGATTTTAGAGTTTTAGTGAAGACTTTTATCATCACTTCCTCCCTCATAGAAGGATTGACTTGGGCGGCAACCAGAATTTCAACCAAGCCAGTTAAGTGATCCAAACTAGCTTTCAAATTAGTCATCTCTCTACGGAGTTTAGAAACCTCTTGCTTGATATTCTCCATTGTTCTCTTAGCGCGAGTGTTGTACTTGTGAGACCAAAGGAAAAATGAGACTTGGAAATGACCTTTGAAAGTGAAACAAAGAATGATGCATGATATGTGAATGTAAAAGAGAGTTTTTATTTGATTTTCAAGAAACTCAAGATATTAATTTGTAAACATCAAAGTATGAAGATAAAAGACGAATTTTAAATTGGATCAAAGAGTTGATCAAGTTATCATCAAGATCAATCATCCATTTTGGTGGATTAGGGTTTTCACCCTATCAACACCCAAGATCCATTGAGCTTGACGAAACTTGTGATGTTTACAAAGAAAGGCTTCCAAATTCCTTGAAAGTCAAGTGAAAAGGGTTTTATGGATGCATGAATGCATGGCTACGCAACAACCACAAGCAAGGTCATAAATAAAGTTGAAAGGTTCAACGTCACGAGCATGGAGTCAAAGGTAAAAACCACCCCCAAGGTATGTACTAAAGGTTTAATCACACTTGTAAAACAAGGTTCTAAAAGTTCCTAGAGTCTACATTCCTCCTTCGGATATTACCAACGTCCAAATTACTCGATAATCAGCAATATTCTCAAGAGAAACTCGTCTAAGTGCAGCATCGCGTGCAACTACTTCCGGATTACTCCGTTATAGTCTCCGCACTACACCTAAGAGGCCAAGATGGGTTAAGGGTTCTATGGTTCTCAGCTTCTCTGACTCCCATGTCAAAAATAATAATGTCTTCCCGATTACTCGGTAAACAAATACTACATTCAAAAGGGTCTTCCACTGAGTGGGGGATTTCATGCCTCCTTCTTTGGGATTACTCCCTCAAAGTTAACATGACTATACCTCCCGTCCTATTCTTAAATGTAACTTAGTCCAGGTATATGACTTGTCCTTTACAAAAACCCAAATAACCACAATATAAACATATAATCAAACAATCAAATAATGATAGAACAGATAAAACAAACTAGGCTTAACCCACTTAGAGATGGACCAGCAAGAGGTCAATCTTTCCCCAGCAGAGTCGCCAATTCCGTAGCGGTGAAAATCGGAGATCAAGCTATTAGTTAACTTGACTCGCAAAAGCAAGAGTCGCCATCGCGCTTTATTATTCCCAAGGGAAAAGGGAAAAGAGCGAAATAAAACCCTAAAATATGCAATGTAAAATAATACTTAAAAGTAATGAAAATACAATGCATTTTTGAAAAGAGATCTAAAGTTCGGGGGTTGGTTATACAATGGGAAGGTATTAGCACCCAATGTATCTGCGGTACTCCGCAGGAAGCTTTTGGAATATCTGTTTTTGGTTAAAATTGTTTGTTATATACAAGGGTGTATTTATCTACAACTATGTTTGCTTAAGGGAAAAAATGAGTTTTTATTATTGCGTTCGTGAGGGTTTCGCGACCCTTTGCCTACGTATCCAATGAAGAAATCAAAACACCGTAGTTCCTCTAGAAAAAAGTTGATTTGTTTGTGTTTTTTTTAGTGGGCGACATTAACGCACGCATTCTAGCAATAGGCACGACCGGTATCGCGGTAGAACGGAGATAACATGCCCTTGGGGAGAGTTTTGATTTGTTGAGTGTTTTGCGGGTTTTAAGATATATTCAAGTAAGGATTAAAGAGTGTTTTTGCATTTTTTGGTTTGTTTACTTGTTGATTTTATCTTGCCATACACGCCTAATTACTAGCATTTGTACAAAGTAAATAAAATGCAGAAAGATAAAATCTTACGCTATTACAACAGTATCGAAATGCATAAAAAATATGAAGGAAAAAATAAGATAAAAGTAACAAAAATGAGTGTCTTTCGACCCAGGCAGTAGCACCCTTCGATTTACAATCTGTTGGCCTCCTTCGATTGGGGCTGGCAACAGCAAAGTCACGTCTTTCATTTAGGCTTTGGCACCAGCCAGGTCATGTACTTCGATTGGAGGCTGGCACCAGCATGGGAGTGCCTTTCGTATAAGCTTGGACTTAGTGCAAGTGTGCCTCTGGCTGGGCCTTTCTGCCTTGTTGCCTTCTTCGATTGGGCCAGCGAAATCAGTGTGAACGTGTCTCTGGCTGGGCCTGGAAGTCAGTGTGGAAACCAAAGGCTTTGTTTCATACTCCTGGTTGTATCATTCGTTCGACCTGGAGAAAGAGGATAGAAGCCAGAAGCTTCGTTTCCTATTTCTTGTTTCCTATTTCTTTCATTTAAAGCATTAAATGGCAACATGGCCTGAGGCCATGCTAGTATTTGTTTGGTAAACAGTTTAACAGTTAAAGCAAGTTCAGGTAAACATAAAGCAAAAAAAACGAAAGGGTTAGCTCTGAAAAATAACATGTTAAAAGGGTGGAAACGAAAGGAACAATGGTATGTACATGTTTGAAATGAACGAAAAGATTATTTACATGTTATGTCATGAAACAAAAAGTTCAAAGGTAAGAATAACTTACCTTGCTTCAGGCCTTGAATGGATGTGGGATTCGAACTTGAACTGCTACCTGGACGTTTCTGGAATTTGAAGAATAGTCACAGGGGGTTTACTTTTGGTTCGAAGGGTTGTCACAGAAGGTTGTCTTTGAGTTTGAACAAACTTCTATGTGTGGGGTGTTCTTAAGAATCGAAAGAGGTGAGTGTTTGGGATTCTGGGTTTTGATTTCTCAAGTGTTGATGAACTTGAGAGTTTTGTTGTGTTTGAGAAAATTTGGGGGATTCGTTCCTCTGGTCCAAAGATCCTCTCAAAAATATGTGTTGGAGCCTCTTATTTATAGGAAAAGTGGGCTGAAGCTTTTGGAGGGAAAACAAAAATAATTTGAAAATTTTGAGTAATGTATGCCCCTCAAGTCCACCACTATATGTCTTTTGAGGGGGCCATCAACCATGTGCTGAAGTTTGTCAAGGATGGAAATGCAACATACTAAAGAGAAATGTTGTCCAGTCGAAGCTAGTACAAACATAGTCGAAGCCTGCATGGAGGAGGTCTAAACTTTGTGACTCCAAGCAAGCACATAAAAAGGTCAATGCTCAAACAAAGACTTGCACGAAGGGAGCCACATGCCCAAACGAATCTTGGATCGAAACAAATATATTGCCCAATCGAAAGCCCGTGTTTGAAGGAAGCAATGTTGCCCAATCGAAGCATGTGGATCGAAACAAACATATTGCCCAATCGAAAGCCCGTGTTCGAAGGAAGCAATGTTGCCCAATCGAAGCATGTGGATCGAAAAAAACATATTGCCCAATCGAAAGACCGTGTTCGAAGGAAGCAATGTTGCCCAATCGAAGCATGTTTGCAGGCAGTAAACTTGTCCAATCGAAGCAGGCTTGCAGGCAGTAAACTTGTCCAATCGAAAGGCTAAATTGAAGGAGGTTTCAAATCCAAACGAAGGATGTACCTAAACTTTCATTCGAAGGAGACTAAGAGTCAATCGAAGAGTGTTGAATCGAAGGAGACCTGTCAGCACATGAAATCAAAGAAACAAAAAAAACACACATTTCGTGCTGGATTAGAAGTTAGTGATACATAGGCTAAGAATGTTCAAAACACTTGACAATTTCTGCATAATCAATGCTCGAAGGTGAGAGGTTAAAACCGACTGTATTTAGTGAACTTGACTTTTGTATAAAAATGCAAAAATAAAAATGGGATCTTAGGTCAAAAATTGGGGTATGACACCCTAATAAAAACTAAAACCCTATTTCTTAAAGACCACGTTTCTAAACCCTAGTAATCTTGTGAACAATGTAGATGAGGGGTGCCTAACACCTTCCCTCCGTCTAAGAACGAGTCCATCAACTTAGAATCTCTGATCAAATTAGGGTTATTCGTTATGTTCCCTTCCCTAGGATAAAATTAATGGTGGAGATGTAATATCAAGTTTCTCAAATGATTCTCAATGCACTTTGTTTTGTTGAAGACAAACTATATTGACAAGAAGGCAAATATTTTGATCAAGCTAAAAGCATCATTGGATAAAAGACTTTGTCTAAAGTTCTTAGAAAATTTCACAAGGTATAATGACAATACTTACTTTGAACTTAAGTCTTAGATGCTCAATGATCAAAAGAAGTGTTTTATCTTGTCCAAACTTTTTCTCAAGTTTTCTAAGCAAAAAAAAATCAATTTTCACTTATGTGCAATCGATTTGCACGTTGGTGCAATCGATTGCATGCTTCACGTTTTCAAAGTGTTAGCTACTATTTCTAAGTGCAGTCGATTTGCATGTTTGTGCAATTGATTGCTCTCTATCAAATTTTGCTACTGTTTTAAAGTGCAATTGATTTACACACATGTGCAATCGATTGCTCACTGAAAATATTTGAATTTTTTAGCTGTTAAAACCCGTGCAATCGATTTACACAAGGGTGAAATCGATTGCATGCTGAACGTTTTTGAAAATCATCAGCTTTGAACATACCTTTTCATAACACCATTTCATGGAAACTTTTCATTGAATCTTGGCAATTGTTCATGATTCATTTGCGAAAATTTATGTTGTTTCAAAGAGGTGCTATGAACATATAAATACTGAATTTTCAAAATCATTTTGAACCTCTTATAATCAATAGTTTCTGAATTTTAAAATATTAAAACTCAAGCTTTTTCTTCACTTTCATACACAAAGTTTTTCCGCATATTTTCATATATTGTTAAACAAAAAACTTTGAGCATTCTATAGTCTTGAGTCATTGTATATTATTGTTATTGCAAGAGAAGATCAAGTCATTGATAAAATCACTCAAAGTGATTATTACACTATAAACTCTATCAATAAAATATTGCTATACACTTTCTTACTTTTAAGAATTGTTGAAAATAAGTTCAAGTGATTTTGTAATCTTGTTTTTCCAGGATTGTTGGATACAAGTAAGGTCACCTTGAGAGGATTGTTCTCATTGTTGACATAGTGAAAATCCAAGAGGATTGTTCTTGGTCCAAGAGGATTGTTCTTGGTTTTGGTAGTTCTTGTTTTAAGTTTGCCACTATAAGGAAATCTCTTTCATGTTGAAAGGGGACTAGAGTACTCTCAGACTTTGAGGGGAACCAGGATATATCGCTCGTGTCTCTTTATTTTTCTACATTTTACTCTTTCATAAACACACCATAAACAAGAAAAATATTATCTATCATCACTAAAAACTAGAAAAAATTTAAAGTGCCTAATTCACCCCCTCTTAGGCGCACTTCGTACTTACAATTGGTATCAGAGCAGGTTATAGGTAACCTGTTCCTATAAGATCCAGAATGGCTTCCGCAAATAAAAATCTCGTTTTCAGAGATGGTGGTAGTAACAACAAGCCTACTCTATTTTATGGTGAATATTTTGACTTCTGGAAAATACCCATGAAGGCACATCTAGAAGCACAAGGAGAAGAAATATGAGATGTCATCGAGAGTGGTCCATTTATTCCTATAACCGTGATCAATGGTGCTGGCTCATCAAAGCCTAAAACTGTATGGGATGAAGATGATAAGAAAAAAGTCCTCTATGATAAAAAGGCAATCAATCTTCTTCAAGGTGCACTTAGCATGGATAAATTCTTCTGTGTCTCGGCATGCAAAACGGCGAAAGAAATATGGGATACCTTGGTACAAACTCATGAAGGAGCTATTGAAGTTAAAAGATCAAGACTAAATACTTTGAGTCAAGAATACGAGTTATTTCGAATGCAGCCCGGAGAAACCATCCTTGACTTGTAAAAGAGATTCGTGCACTTGACAAATCATCTAAGTGCTCTTGGTAAGACTTTAAAAAATGATGAACTAAATTTGAGAGTACTTAGATCCTTAACTATGGAATGGCAACCAATGGTAACATAAATTTCGGAAAAGAAAAGTCTTTCTTCAATGACTTCCGCAACGTTGTTTGGAAAACTTCAAGAATATGAAACAGAACTCAGAAGACTTGAAAATCATGAAAATCAAGAGAAGAAATCCAAGAATATTTCCTTAAAAATTGATTCCAAGGAAGTTGAAAAGGAAGACAATCCGGAAGAAGATGAAAATTTCATGCTTCTTGTTAAAAGGCTTGGTAAGTTCTTTGGTAGAAATGACAAATCCATTTCTCACGCAAAAAGAAAGAAACAATTTAAGAAAAGGGAAGCTTCCACATCAACACAAGAAGTCACATGTTTTGAATGCGGTAAGCAAGGTCATATCAAGCCGGATTATCCAAAACTCTCCAAGAAAGGTGGCTACAAAGGCAAAAAGGAATTTAAGAACAAAAAGGCCTATGTTTCATGGGAGGATAATGAAATAAGTTCTTCGTCTGATTCCGATAGTGATGAAAGTGCAAATTTAGCATTGATGGCCTCACACCATTCCGATAATGAAGATGATGAGGTTAGTAATAATTTTTCTCTTTTTGATATTGATGCACAAGGTGCTATAGATGAACTATTAAATGAATGCAAAATTATGTATAGAACTATTTCATCTCAAAAGAAACAAATTTCATCTTTAGAAGAAAAATGTGAAACTATGGAAAAAGATTTCAAAGATGAAAAACAAAAATTAAGTGATGAACAAAAACACAATTTTGTATGCAAAAATTATGAATCATTCTCTTTCCAAATTGTCCAATTAAAAAGAGTTATTGAAAGATATGAAAAAAGTCAAATTGGATTGCAAGGTTTTCTTAGCCAACAAAGATATTTCAATGATAAAAGTGGACTTAGATATTCAAAGTTTTCAAAATCAAGTTCTAATAAAAATATCTTTGTTAAGGCTAGTGATCAATCATCCAAATAGAAAGTGAACAAACCTAAAGTGGTTCATCATTATCCTAAAAAGAAAACATTTCCTAAAAAGAAATCTTACCCTTCTAGATATAGAAGTAAATTTGAACCTATTTGTTTTTATTGTGGTATTAAAGACCACACACCTAATGCTTGCTATGTTAGTAATTTTAGTATGGAAAGTGGGCATTATGTGTGGGTAAAGAAAGGTACTAATTATGAAGGACCCAAAGCAAATTGGGTACCTAACAAATCCTAATTATTTTTGTAGGTATGCTTGAAGACCACATGCAATCTTTGGTATCTTGATAGTGGTTATTCAAAGCATATGAAGGGAGACATAAACCAATTTTCAAATCTAGTGCTAAAGGCCAAGGGTTTTGTCACTTATGGAGACAATAATAAGGGAATAATTCTTGGCAAAGGAAAAGTTGGTGCTCCACCTTTCACATCCATTGAATATGTTCTTTATGTTGAAGGACTAAAGCACAATCTTCTAAGTATTAGCCAACTATGTGACAAAGTGTCGTACCCCAAATTTGTCCTACCTCGACGATCATAATTTTAAGATTTAAAATAGAAGAAATAAAGGTGGTACAACAGTATCTGATGGCCCATCTTTATCCAAGACTAGGAGGTGTATTTCAACCCAGGAGAGTGAGGCGTTTTAAATCAGAAATACTCATATACCTATTCGTAAAGCATGTTGGCCAATGGCCCATGCGATCCGAAATTGGAAATTTATTTAAATAACCATTAAGTTCTTAATTATTAATTGGTTGTTATTAATAAACGAGAGGTATAACTAAGCACTATTTAAAACGTTATTTGTTGTTAATAACAAAGGAGGAGGTATAATTCTGAATTATAGGCCCATTGATCTTCTTTAGTTGGTCTTTTGTCCAATTTTTGATCCAAACAGCAAAATAGTAAGGGTGTAATTACTAATTATAGGCCCATTACGACGTTTTTGTTATTTGCTGGTTAGGAGTTTATTTCTTAGAATCCGTTGGATCAAGTTAATGTTGGGCCCAATTTGTGACAAGGAGGCCCGATTCGGATTATGGCAGTAAATAAAATATTAAGTTAGGCCCAATTAACGTTTTTTTTGAAACAATTTTTGTTTAATGTTGATTTTTAAAATCATTTATTGAAGATTACTTAAAAAAAGGACTATTTTGAAAGGCAATTGGGCCTAGTGATATTGAGAACCTTTTCTTATTGTATTAGAAGATTAAATACGTTTCTTGCTGTAAGGAAAATGTGAGTTGGGCTGAATGAAAGAAATATTAATGCAGACCCACATTCCCTTAACAACAACTGTACAAATCAACAAAAAAAAACACAATTAATTTTTTTTCAATAAACACTCACTGTGCAGATTTAAAACTAAATCAAATCCAAAATCATCTTTTTCATTTCTCTATTAAACAGAAAATCGAATATCATTAAATCTTACAAAATCAGTTTGAACCAATTTCAATCCAAACATTACAGTTAACAAAATGAATTACAAATAAATCTCTAATATACAAATCGCGAATCAATTACATTAATAATCTAATCCCTAATTTTTCTACAATCCCTAAATCATGCTAACTGTAATTGTAAGTTGACAGAAACCCTAATTCCTAAAGACTATATATACTGATAAGTTGAGAAAAAGTGAAAAAAGAAGGAAGGCGGATTTTGAGAAGAAGAGATACAGAAGAAGAACGACAATCGTGAGGAGAGGAAGAAGATACGAAGAACTCCGCCGCCGAGCACAGAGGAGAACTTGGGTTCCAACATCTGGAACCCTAGTTCTATTGCAACCATTATCGCCTCCAATCTCTCATTACCACCACCACTCCGCCGTCGGACACCACCATCAATCTTCGAAGCCACTACCTGTAACAAGAAGAAGAAGGAAGATTAGCCCTGGATCGAAACACCTCGAGAATCAGAAGAAGACGATAGCGCAAAGGGGTAACAGTATCTTAGCTTTATCTATAGATTTGTTTTTTTGTATTTGGGGTTTTTATTCAAGGTGGCAATTTGGGGGTGGGGAAGGTTGTTTGAGCCGTCGCGCTGAAGGGTGAGAGTTGGATTTAGGGTTTGGGGAGCGAATGGTTTGAGGATAGCGAGGGAGAGAGAGGGTGAATTTACTGTAAGTGTAACAATTGTAAAAATGAAAAGGTAAAAACATTATTTTGTATTCCGTTCAGATTCTATGTCTGCGCGCTCATCATAGTAATCATGCTCCCTCATTATCGCCCATTAGATACACATCCGATGGCCGTAAGGCCAAGTCCTACGATAGACTTCGAAGCACCCTCGCAGTACACAAGCAAACCAGACTTTTGTAAGGCTTAATGGGCCAATCCAGTTTATGTTTCATACCCCCCATTCCTTAAATTACTAAAACGTCAAACAAACTACACCCCCTGTCTGAATTCATATTTGGGCCTAGCACAGATTCCTAACAGCACCCCCTCTGTTTACTTATTAACATAAAAAATACACCCCCTCCTGAAATTAATTATTTTCTACATTTTATATAATTATTATATTTTAACTCTATTTTATTATAATTATATTATATTATCATCTTTTTATATAATAATTATTATTTTTATTATTATTAGTTATAATTATTATTTTGATTAATATTAATTTTTATTTATAGTATTATTATTTATTATTATCATATATTATTTAATATCACAAATAAATTATGTTTATTTAAAACTCATGAATGTGTTATTTTCTTCTCTATAGTTGCATTAAAATATTTTTTAATCATGCATTAATAAGATATTTTGCAATTAATATTATTAAAAACACAAACAAATCATCAAACTATTTTTTTTCGCAATAAACTAAACTAATCAACCGTTTTTTTCAAAGGGTTTCAAACTACTTTTGACTTACCGCACACTCAGTCAAAATCTCCACAACACTACTCCCGTCCGAGTGCGAAGTGATTCCAAATATGTTTGCAAACCCCTAAAAACACCAAACTGTACGAACTACGAATTGAGACTATGATTCCTCATAAGAGGATACGTAGGCATACGATCAAAAATCGTAGCGAGTCTTTCTAATTAAAACTTAAAATCCAATTTACCATAAACTTAAACCTAGAGTCTAATATCCTTATGAACAAGGTGGATGAAAGGTGCCTAACACCTTCCTTTCGTCCAATTGAATCTGAAACCTAGAATCTCTGTCCGCGAATTATGGTTTTCTGTTAGATTCCCTTCCCTAGGATAAAAACTAATAGTGGCGACTCTTGATTTAAAAACCAGTCGCAACACAAAGGCCTCAAGATCAAGTTCACCAAATATGAATGCTTGATAGAAGATGAAATCACACATGAGGTTATACTTAAAGGTAAAAGAATTAATAATATATTTATAATTTCCCTTGATGATCCATATTTGAAGGTAAAATGTCTCATGGCGAACAACGATGATTCATTGCCTTGGCACAAAAGAATTGCTCATATTCATATGGAACACTTGAATAAATTAATCAAGCATGATCTTGTCATTGGGTTGCCTAAGAGAAATTTTATCAAAGATAGACTTTTTGATGCTTGTCAAAAAGGAAAACAAAAAAAATCAACTTTAAAATCTAAGAATGTGGTGTCTACTATAAGACCACTACAATTGTTGCATATGGACTTATTTGGTCCATCAAGAACAAGAAGTTTTAGAGGTAATGTATATGCTTTGGTTATTGTTGACGATTTCTCTAGATATACTTGGACATTCTTTTTAGTGCAGAAAAGTGATGCGTTCAATACTTTGAAAAAGGTAAATTTGACAAGACTTTGTTTATCAAGAAAATCAAAGGTGATACTTTGCTAGTTCAAGTCTATGTTGACGATATCATCTTCGGCTCGTTAAACAAAGAAATGTGTGAAGAATTTTCAGCAATGATGCAAGGCGAATTTGAGATTTTCATGATGGGTAAAATGAATTATTTTCTTGGATTTCAAATCAAGCAATTAAGGGATGGAATTTTCATCAACCAATCCAAGTATTACAAAGAATTGTTGAAAATATTTGACATGGATAATTGTAAAGCTATGACTACACCAATGGGTTCCGGTACATACATTGATCAAGATGAATCGGGTTTCTCCATTGACATTACAAAATATCAAGGTATGATTGGCTCCTTATTACATTTGACGACAAACCGTCTTGACATAATGTTCAGTGTTTGTCTATGTGCTCGCTTTCAAGCAAATCCAAAGGAATCACATCTCATGGCGGTAAAACAGATCATGAAGTATCTCAAAGGAACAACAAATGTTGGATTATGGTATCCTAAAGGTAGTGTTTGAAATTTAGTTGGTTACTTTGATGCAGATTGTGCAGGTTGTAAAACTGATAGAAAATGCATTAGTATCATGGGCTTGCAAGAAACAAGCATGCGTTGCTCTTAGCACGGTCGAAGTAGAATATATTGCAGCGGGTAGTAGTTGTGCTCAAATATTGTGGCTCAAGCAACAACTTCGTGACTACGGACTCGATCTAGGATTCATTCCTCTTTGGTGCGATAATACAAGTGCAATAAACATTATAAAGAATCCGGTCATGCACTCAAGAACCAAACACATCGACATACAAAATCACTTTCTTCATGATCATGTACTTCAAGGAGATGTCGAGGTCATATTTGTAGATACTCATAATCAACTTGCCGGTATCTTCACTAAAACTTTGGCAAGAGAACCATTTTACAAGATTCGATGAGAACTTGGCATTCTTGATGAACACGACATATAAGGTGCTTTCTATCCTTTTTATGCTTTCACATACTTGTCTTAACTTAGTTATATGTAAAAATTCATGATTATATGATGCCTTTAAATGCTATATATGTTAAGTGTTGTTAAAATTTAAGAAAATGTGTTTTTGGTCATTTTTTGTTGATGCAACTCGATTGCACCATTGTGCAAATCGATTGCTCACTGTATGTTTTATTTTCTGACATTTCTGTTTTTAGTGCAAATCGATTGCACCATAGTGCAAATCAATTGCACGTTGTTCGTTTCAATTTTCTGTTGGTTCTGTTTTGTGTGCAAATTGATTGCACCTGTATGCAAATCGATTGCACCTGCTATAAATTTCTTTTTTGACAGGATTTTATGTTGGTCAGAATTTATCTCTCTCTCATATTCCCAAGTTCACCTCCACTATTGATAAATCAATTAAATATCATTGACTATATTAAAACCCACTCATCACTATCCATTCAAAAATCCTATCCAAATTCATCTCATCAAATATCTACTTCTCAAAATCTACCAAACCCTAAATTCAGAAAAACACCTTCCTCATGGCATCCAGACAAAAACGAAAAGTGTCAGCTACAGAGAAAGGAAAGAAGAAAGTTGCTTCATCTTCTGCAGAAAATCCATTAATCTAAACTCTCGCTGAAGTTCAAGAAACAAGGTTCAAAATGGATTTTTAAAGGAAGATATTGTCCACTCCAAAATATGGTATGCTATCATCTTTCCCTCAGGAATGCTTTACTTTTCAGAATGATTTGACTGCATATGGATTGGAACCACTGATTTTATCATTTAGTCCATACTACCCGGATCTATTAAGAGTGTTCTTCAGTAATTTGGCTACTTACAAAGGCGAGTTTATTACATATGTGTTGGGCACAAGAATTTCTCTAACCCCTGAAATTCTTGGTGAGATTCTACATGTCCCTCATATTGGGAGCTCTTTGTATGATCCCTAAGACAAAGCATGGGATGATTACAAGAAAAAGGATTTTTACTACAACATTGGTAGATTGAACGAAGCTGAATTCCGTTCTAAAAGAATTCGCGGTCTAGGAGGAGTCATTCCATCTAGAGACTCTTGGAGTGCAAGTAACTTTTTATCGACGATAGGCTATTTCACTATTTCATGGTCTACATTATGTTTCCGCAGGCTGGAAACCACTGCACTGTGACTGATTAGGAAATGCATCTGCTATACGCAAGGAAAAGAGGTATAAGCGTCAATTGAGCATGACTTATAATGACTCATATGTTAAGGTTTGATGCAAAGTCAAAATTCCTACCATATGCTCACTTTATTACTCTAATTATGGAAGAATTTGCAATTGATTTTTCCGGTTTTGAAAGAGTTGATATGGATCCAAATGGTCACAAGATCTCAATCAAAAATGTTGATTCGAGAATGGGAGTTCACTATAATTCGGAAACAAAAACAATCACATACATTGGTGAAGATATGGTTGGTGATGAAGGAAACAATCAAGAGGAAGAAGGCGGTGATGCTGCACCTCATCCACCTACTGCTCCCTATGGTCCAAGTAATCAAGATTTTATAGATTTTATGACTCAACAATTTGCTTCCATCAACACCAACATCAACCACCAGTGAAATGCCATCAATGACTCCACAACATCTCGGATTAATGATTTTCACTCAGATGTGAACCAACAATTTTCCTACCTCTACTCTCACCTTCACATACCTCCATATGACCCTAATAATCTTGTTGTACCTCCACCATAATACACAGAACCTCCATTACAATAACAATTCCCTAATCATGGACCCTTCTTCTATAACAACCGCGACATGAATCAACCATAAAATTCTGTCCAATTTTGTTATTTCTACTGTTTTTATGTTATGTCCTTGTTACTTTATGCTATATTTTGTTTGTTGCTTTTGAGCTTTCTATGCTTTTGTTATTCTACTATGACATGTATGTCTATAACTATGTTTAATTAGTCCATCTTATGGTTAAGTTTTCAATGTTATCCATTTTTATTGCATCTTTCCCTTCTTTTTGATAATGTCAAAGGGGGAGAAGGATGTGGTACTTTATGCTTATTTATTTCCTGTCTTAAACTTCTAAGGTACTCTTCAACAAGATGAACACTTTCAAGAGTTTCTAACTTTCTCATACAAAGGGGGAGTTATACATCTTAGGGGGAGAAGTCTCTTTCCGGAAATAACAAAGCTTCAAGAAAGATTGTTTGTCATCATCAAAAAGGGGGGAGAATGTAATGTCAAGCTTCTCAAATGATTCTCAATGCACTTTGTTTTGATGAAGACAAACTATATTGGCAAGAAGACAAAGATTTTGATCAAGCTAAAAGCATCATTGGATAAAAGACTTTGTCTCAAGTTCTTAGCAAATTTCACAAGGTATAATGACAATACTTACTTTGAACTTAAGTCTTAGATGCCCAATGATCAAAAGAAGTGTTTTATCTTGTCCAAACTATTTCTCAAGTTTTATAAGCAAAACAAAAATTAATTTTCACTTATATGCAATCGATTTGCATGTTGGTGCAATCAATTGCATGCTTCACATTTTCAAAGTGTTAGCTACTGTTTCTAAGCGCAATCGATTGCTCTCTATCAAATATTTCTACTGTTTTAAAGGGAAATTGATTTACACACATGTGCAATCGATTTCTCACTGAAAATATTTGATTTTTTTAGTTGTTAAAACCCGTGCAATCGATTTACACAAGGGTGCAATCGATTGCATGCTGAACGTTTTTGAAAAGCAGCAGCTTTGAACATACCTTTTCATAACACCATTTCATAGAAACTTTTTATTGAATCTTGGCAATTGTTCATGATTCATTTGCAGAAACTTATGTTGTTTCAAAGAGTTGCTATGAACATATAAATACTGAATTTTCAAAATCATTTTGAACCTCTTCCAATCAATAGTTTCCGAATTTTAAAATATTAAAACTCAAGCTTTTTCTTCACTTTCATACACAAAGTTTTTCTGCACATTTTCATATATTGTTAAACAGAAAACTTTGAGCATTCTATAGTCTTGAGTCATTGTATATTATTGTTATTGGAAGAGGAGATCAAGTCATTGATAAAATCACTCAAAGTGATTATTGCACTACAAACTCTATCAATCAAATATTGCTATACACTTTCTTATTTTTCAGGATTGTTGAAAATATGTTCAAGTGATTTTGTAATCTTGTTTTTCCAGGATTGTTTGATACAAGTAAGGTCACCTTAAGAGGATTGTTCTCATTGTTGACATAGTGAAAATCCAAGAGGATTGTTCTTGGTCCAAGAGGATTGTTCTTGGTTTTGGTAGTTCTTGTTTTAAGTTTGCCACTATAAGGAAATCTCTTTCATATTGAAAGGAGAGTTGAGTACTCTCGAACTGTGAGAGGAACTAGGATATATCGCTCGTGTCTCTTTATTTTTATGCATTTTACTCTTTCATAAACATACCATAGACCAGAAAAATATTATCCATCATCACTAAAAGCCAGAAAAATTTTAAAGTGCATAATTCACCCCCTCTTAGGCGCACTTCATACTTAGAAGTGACTCTATATTTTTAAACCGGTTATAACACGTTGTATCCTTATGAAAGAGTTGAGGAACAACAAAGAATCATACACATGAGTGTTTTAGAATAGAGAGAAAATTGAAGAAATTTATCACGCTCTTGTACCTTGCATTAGTGGACCTGCATTGGAGGATAAATAGATGCGCTTCCCTCATATGGGTCATCTTGTAGCAAGTGCGTATGAGAGAGTGTGTATTGATCTTACAAGATACCGTTTCTCGAAAACTTTTTTTCTACTGCGCACTGCTCAACCACCAAATCTCAATGATCGTATCATATGTGTTAGGTAGGTTTCAAATCTGCGACATTTTCTTCAAGTGTATTTGAAACGGAGATGCCCTATACCACTTACATCACCGGAGTGGATAACTCATTATATAATCCAATCCGAGAATTGGTCGGACCAATTTATCAAAAGGCTGTAAGAGTACACCAAATTGAACAATATTGAAATAGAAAAAAAAAAGGAAAAGTCAAAGGGCGTACCACCTGTAGATTTGACCGACGATAATTATGTTGTTTCATTTAAGTAGTTATTTATCATTTTATTGTATATGACATTTTGTTAATGTATTATGCTGTCTAATATAAGCATTTTGTAGTTTGACCAAAAAATTCAGCATTCAATACAAGTTTCTATTTATGTTATGTTTCTGTTTTCTTATACCAGAGAAGTTTCTAGAAGTACATCTTCGAAATAAACAAATAAAGAGTGTTTCCGGAGTTACAACTCCAAAACTTTCTCTGTCATAAGATAGGATTTGTGTGGTCCATATTAGCATCCCACTACTATTAATAAGCTCACTTGTCATATTGTTTCATGCCAAAACCCAAAAAACCAGAATGAACATCAAATGACATGTTGGAAATGTACACTTTATCTACAATACACCATCATGAAAATTTAAGATCAATGAGTACACCCCTCTTGAAGATCTGCAATACATATTGCAGAACTTTCTATCATATGACGACAGTCGCTAAATTGTGAAGACTGAGTACCGTTCGCCATCCATTGACAAAGAAGGAAAGCTTGAGTTCATCAATCATGAGTTGAAGACGGACGCTGATTTACAGGCTATATGGAATACTTTTTCCTGTTTAGAATCAAAAGTTCCAATCGAGCTGAATGCGACTATTTTGAGATTAATCAATGATATTATCAAGATGTTGCAACGTCCTTCTGGATATTGAAGTGTAATGTTTGATGTATGTTAAAATCTCTTATGTATTACTTATTTTATGATTTCAATGGTATTTTGATTATTTGAAGTTGATGTTTTTCATTTCTATTTTTCTATATTTTTCAAAGCATTATCTAGAAATACATAGCTGATTTGAATTTGAAAATATATCTCCGAGAAAGTACGTGATTTAGAATATTTTTTGTGTATCCCATAAATATAATATTTAAGTATTTTGGTGCGTTGCGTTAGAAAGACATGTGTTAAGAAATTCCTTTAGTAATATAAATATTTCTCTTATCATGTTTTGATAAAATTAATTTACTTGTAAATTTCCATCCAGTTAAATCTATATGAGTATTCTAAAATTTGGCTCCTTAATCAAATATGAAAATTTAGATATTTAAAGAGAATAAAAGCAAATATATAACTATTTATGTTGGAAACTCCAATCAATATTTTATAATCGATGGTGGGTCATACTAGCTTTTCAAAAGTCTAAAAACGAAACTTCCAAGAAATTTCCCAAAAAACTTTTTCACATTAAAATAGCGTTCAAAACATAGCAATTTCCTCATGTTTCTTGGTATAATAACATGATGAAAGAAAAATCTACGAAGCATCTTACAAATTTCCTAGAACAAACCTTTGTGTCTTCCCTTTTAATGTTCAAAGACAAATATAAGTAAACACCTCATGAAATCTTTCATCAACACCCATACTTCAAAAATTCACATCCATTCCTCCACTACCTTCACTCTCAACATATCACAATTTCATTTTGCCGCATATTGGGATCTTACTTTATTAGAAAAATTAGTCTCTTGAGTTGCGCACAAAAAGTAATATAAGCTACAATATGAGTTCATCATCACTATTACCTTCTATCATGCTTTATTCCATCAAAATATTTCATATTATGTCACCATTCTTGTGTTCCCTCAACATAGCAATAAGTTTTGGAACAACTCTCTATCGTGCATACAACCAAAAGGACATACCTTTGATAATCTTCGTAGTTTTTGTCTTCTTTAGTTCCATTTTATTGAACTATTGGTCTAAATTGTACGATAAATTATCTGGACCCGACCGATCTTCTTCGAAGGGACGTAACATAAAAATCGGAACATGGATTTTGTTGAGTATTATCATGTTGGGATTTGCATGTGAGTTTTCAACTTTTATGAGTTTCTGTGAATGTGTGTGTATTTGTGTGTTTATGATTTTAGGAAATGGTTTTATTTATTATTTGTGTTTTGTTTGGGAGGGTTGCAAGAGTTGTGGGAGTAAGAGTTTTTCAATTCATTATAGTTGGTGTGCTGATAAGAATGTACGGTATAAGGATTTTGGATCATTTATAGGGGTTAAGGGTTTGGATTTTGTGTAAATAAGAAGAAAAAAAGATATTGGTTTCTTCTCATGTGAAAGCTTTTAGCCTTTGATTAGTTTCTTCTCATGTGAAAGCTTTTAGCCTTTGAGGCTAGTTAGTTTATCATATCTATATAAAATATTTAGAACTTATTTTCATAAGTTCATCTTTGTCACACGCTATTTTATAATTACATTGTTAATGAGATAAATATAAAAAATTTGTAAGAGAAGATAGTTTTTGTATGTCTCTAAATTAGAGAATAATAAATTGTTTTTGTTGAATAATTTCGTAAATTTGAAATATAAGGAGAAGACTTCTATTTTAAATTACTTGAGTGAATTTCAAAAGCCTCTTTATCAAAAGTCGGAAATGGGTATCAAATATGATGATGTACTTTTGAGACAATATCTATTGATATCTTTAACATAGTTTTGAGAGACGTTTCGGATTCTATCCCGAATTGTTCTTCTAGAGGTGTTGTTTCTTTAGAAACGACTAATGGTGATATTCTTAACGAGGATATGAGAAGAAAGACACAAAGTTCTTCATCTCAATCTGAGGTAATTATCGTTGAAAATAGGGGGAAAAGTCAGAAAAAAATTGAAGGGTGGTAGAGAGAATAACATGAACAACTCCAAGTGACAATACAAGAATTTGAAGTGTTATTATTGTCACAAAATAGAACACATACATAAGTATTGCTATAAGTGGAATGAGGATAACAAAGGCAAGAAGGATAAGACTAAACAAAAGAGATCATAAAGATCATGATTATGGTTGTGTTACTAGTGATGATCTTCATGAGTTTGTTAATTTTGTATCGAATGAGAGCATGTGGATAGTTGACTTGGTGCTATATCACATGTTACACTGATGAAGAAGTTCTTTAAATCTTATACTATTAGTGACTTTGGAGTGTTGAAGATCGATAATGATGGTGTATCTAAGATAATTGGTTTTGGTGATGTTTTCTTGCAAACCAACATGATAATGCAATTGTTATTTAGAGATGTCAAACATGCTCTAGATGTTTGCTTAATTTGATCTTTGCGCATATGCTTGTTAATTGTTGTTATGACAATCACAAAAGATGTGTTTCCAGGATTAAAGAATGTTGATTTAGAGAAGTATTCTCATTGCATGACTGGTAAATAGACTAGAGTGTCCTTCAAGAGACATCCTCCCTCAAGGAATTAAAAATTGTTTCAATTGGTGCATCTTGATTTTTGTGATCCTTTAAAGGTAAAACTCTGTAGTGATGCACTTTTTTTATTACCTTTATTGATGATTTTTCCAGAAAACTATGAGTATATACCTTTGACAAAATTCCAATTGTTGGAAAAGTTCAAAGATTTCCCTTATTTGGTTGAGAAGTAGACAAATAAGAAGATGAAATATGTTCGTTTTGATAATGATGGTGAGCATTGTGGATCCTTTGACGCCTATTGCAAGAAATAGGGTATTGCACATGAAAAGACTCATGTTAAAACTCTTTAATTGAATGGTTTAACAGAGAGGGTGAATCAAACACTAAATGAGAGAGTGAGGTGTATGCTCTTTGAAGCTAAGTTGCCCAATTATTATTCGAGTTAGGCACTATACATAACGGTGCATGTTCTTTATCTCACTCCTACTATTTCTTTGAATAGTGAAAATCCATAAAAAAATTAGTTTGGAAAAAATGTCAAATATGATCATTTAAGAGTATTTGGTTGTAATACTTTTGTGAGTATTCCAAAGGAGGAAAGATCTAAGTTGGACAAAGTTAAAACAATGTACCGTCATTAATTATGGGCAAAATTAGTTTGGTTACAAGTTGTATAATCCAGTAGGAAAGAAGCTTATCAGAAGCCTCAATGTGGTGTTCATTGGAGACCAAACTATTGAAGACATTGATATGATTGATAATACTACACCCAAAAAAGATATTAGTTTATCAAATATTGATCCAATTTAGTTACATGTTCATAATCTTGATATTATTGTTGATGATCATAATGGCGAGCTATATGATTATATTGATGTTCAACAACCTAGAGATAAGGTAAATGTCACAAGTAATGATGATAAAAAGGATAATGATATATCACAGGATGAGAATTTTGGTGAAGCTCCATAATCATCTCAATTTAGGTTTAGGAGGTCTAACAGACAGAGAAAACCTTATATAAGTTATAATTCTCATGATTATGTGACCTTGACTAATGAGATGAAATCATTGCGTGATAATCACACTTATGATTTAGTGAAGTTTCCTGAAGGAAAAATAGCTTTGGAAACATGTGGATTTATAGAGTTAAACATGATAGAAACTATAAGTCTCTAAGGTATAAATCCAGATTAGTGGTGTGAGGTTTTCATAAAAGAAATTGTGTTGATTTTAATGAGATTTTCTCACCTGTTGTTAAGATTTCGTCAATTAGAATCATGTTGAGTTTGGCTACTACTCTTGATTAACCGGTTGACAAATGGATGTGAAAATGACTTTTCTTTATGGTGATTTGAAGGAATAAAATTACATGAAATAAATCTATGATTTTCAAGTTAAAGGCAAAGAAGAACATGTGGGTAGATTGAGTATGAGTCTATATGGGTTGAAGCAAGCTCCAAGGAAATGGTACAAGAAGTTTGAGTTTGTTTTGTGTTATCAAGGATACTAGAAGACTACTTCAGATGATTGCATTTGTTAGAAAATTTTCGAACCACAACTTTATTATCTTGTTGTCACATGTTGATGATATTCTTATTGTAGGGAAAAATATTTCTAACATTGACATTTTAATGAAGAATTAGGGCGAGTCATTTACCATGAAATACATGTGAAAAACTAAACTCATTTTTGGCATTAGAATCATGTGTGATCGAAAGGAGAAGAAACTTTGGATGTCACAAGAATATTATATAAAAAGAGTGTTGCAGAAATTTCCATATGGAAAGCTCTATGGAGGTAAGCTCCCCTATTGTAACTCATTTCAAGTCGAGTTCTAATCAAAGTCATTTAAGTGAAGATGCAAATTTTGATATGAAACATGTTCCTTATGCATTTGTTGTGGGTAGTTTGATGTAGGTAATGGTGTGTACAAGACCAGATATAACACATGTTACTGGTGCAGTCAGTAGATTTTTGTCAAATTCAGGTAGAGAGCATTGAAATATTGTAAAATGGGTTTTAAGTTATCTTTGCGGTACTACTTGTATGAGACTTTGTTTTGGAGGAGATAAGTCAAATCTAGAGGGGTACTCTTACTCAAATATGTCTGGAGACATTAATTCTAGGAAGTCCACAAGAAGCTACATGATTAAATTTGCAGGGGAATAAAGGTTTGGCCATTTAGATTGCAAACATGTGTAGCGTTGTCTATTATAGAGAAAGAGTTCATTACCATTACTGTATGCACGATGTTGGTATGGTTGAGGAAAGTTTTGTAGGACCTTGGATTTTTTCAAAACATATATATGTTATTTGTTGATAGTCAAAGTGTTATTCATCTTAGTAAGAATTTGAATTTTCATAATAGGTCCAAACACATTGTTGTGAGGTGTCATTAGATACATGATTTTTTAGATGTTAAATTGTTGGAGTTAGCTAAAGGTCAAAAGGGAATTTGAAGTTTGTTGTGATATCTCTGATTTGGTGGTTCTCTCCACATAGTTGTGAGAGGGAGATTTGTTGGGTTTGAACTCCATTCCTATATGGAGAAAGGGCAAAATATGTTAGTCTATTTTGCGTCTTATTTTTCCTAAGTGAAGAATGTCATTTTAGGGTAGAGGGAGAGTAGAAAATAAACTTCGAAAGAGATGAAAATAAGAGATAAATTAAATCATGTTTTTTTTTTGCAACCAACCTCAATAAAATAATGATTCTAGATTTTTTAACTGTTGGGTTGAGCTCATTTTTATTGGGAAGGTTCACAACACCAACGTCTACTTTTGAAAGATCTGATAATTGAAATGAAGTATGCGCAGAGAGATATTGGTTTCAAACATAATCTGTAGTTTTAAGTATTTTTTAGCTTCTTATTTCTTATTTGTAACTAATTTTATTTTTAGTTTGGTTGTTGTTAGCACCAAGGTTGTCAAGATTTGGATCTTGTATAAGATCAAGTGGGGATTATAGGATCATAAAGCATAATATTGTAGTTAATTTCAAAAGCTCCTTTCCATTTATTTTCGAAGATCGAGAAGGTGTTGCAAGATCGTAAAACATAAGATCGTAACAAATATCTTAATATCCTACTAAAAGGAGAAAATAATACTATATATTTATAATATTTTAACATGATATTTAGGTTGACAAGTGTATTCCGAGGAAAATAATCCTTTTTCATATTCTTTGTTAGACATTAGTGTTATTTCTATTTGTTGTGATTGACATTATGTTTGGTAAAACTAGCTTAGCTTAGACATGTTGAGTGAAGATGTTTTATCAACTGGAGCAATATGTCGAATGTGATGATGTCCTATGCAGGTTATTTTGAAATCATGATTGTGTATAGCTGGATTGTTGGATATTTTAGTTTGTCACAGATGCAGAATATTATGTGAATATTATGCTATCCTATATGGCGCACAATTTGAAGATTAAAAATATTCAAGCTGATTTTAAGGAGAATTGTTAGTTTCTAATTATGGAGATAATTTGGGAAACTAATGATTGATGTCCAATATGTGAAGCCCAAATCCAGTTCATTGAAGAATATAAATAGAAGGCTTCAACCCTAGTACAAGTGTGGAACTTACTGTGTAATTTTATTAGGGTTTGTGTGTTAATTGTGAGCCTCTTGATTATCATGTTGATGAAAGAGTATGACTTTGTTTTTGAGTTGTAAGTTTTGTCCCTCATTCCAAAGCTATTAAGCAGTGATTGATTGTGTGTATTTGAAGTGTGACTTATGTGTTTTTTCTAAGTGTTTAGAATTGTTCAGTCACTGGTTTAGGATTGGAATGGATTTGATAAGGGTCTCAAATCTAGGTGAGTCTTAGGTAGTAGTTAAGCAAGGGTAGTGATTGAGTGAGATGTTGCAAACGGGGGATTTTAGCTTCGTATTGATACTATTTTAGTTAACTTGAACCTTGGCTTGGTATCCCCCAAAGTAGGTGTTATTGTACACCGAACTGGGTTAACAATCATGTATGTTCTTTACTTTTATGTGCTGTGTTTATAGTTTACCTTGTCATTGTGTGTTTGTTCAAAGAAAGGTGTCTCGATTTCTTTTAGGACATCTGAGATCTGAATACCAGAATTTAATTGGTATCAGAGCAGACATCTTGCTCTCTCTCTGGGTGAGGTTCATGGAAGATACTTTCTGGTACAATGGACAAGGAAGGAGGATCTATGAGCAGACCATCCATCCTTGATGGAACCAACTATGAATATTGGAATGTTCGTATGGTGGCCTTTATCAAATCCATGGACAACAAGGCTTGGAAAGTTATGGTCAAGGGATGGGATCCACCAATGGTTGTAGGACCCGATGGGAAAGCTACTAATGTTGTGAAGGCTGAGGAAGACTGGGATGATAAATATGAGAAATCATCAGAGAGAAACTCCAAAGCATTGAATGCCCTATTCAATGGAGTGGACAAGAATATCTTCAGGCTAATAAGTAATTTCACTATTGCCAAAGAAGCTTGGGAGATCTTGAAAATTGCTCATGAAGGAACCTCCAAGGTGAAGATGTCAAGATTTCAACTTATTACCACTCAATTTGAAAACTTAAGAATGAAAGAGGACGGGAGTATTCATGATTTTCATATGAATATTATTGAGATAGCCAATGCCTCAGGTGCCCAATGGGAGAAGATTTTAGAAGCCAAGCTGGTGAGAAAGATTCTCAGATATCTTCCAAAAAGGTTTGACATGAAGGTGACTGCTATTGAAGAAGCTCAAGACATAAACACCATGAAGGTTGATGAGTTTATTGGATCCCTACAAACCTTTGAGTTAGGGATCAATGAAAAATATGAAAAGAAGAAGAGCATAGCCTTTGTTTCCAATATTGATGATCCAAAAGAAGAGTGTGACTTGGATA
Source organism: Vicia faba (assembly GCA_948472305.1). Classification (NCBI taxonomy): domain Eukaryota; kingdom Viridiplantae; phylum Streptophyta; class Magnoliopsida; order Fabales; family Fabaceae; genus Vicia; species Vicia faba. The sequence goes on from OX451735.1 coordinate 943,989,579, forward strand.
CATAAGAAGGGATGTTTAATTCTATTGTGTTACTTGGAAAAAAATTCAAAAAAGTGTTGAATAAGGTTGAATGGAAATCAAGATCAAATGTCAGGAACAAGTCATTCGACATCAACAAAAATCAGGATCTTAAAGGAAGAGATGGAACTAATGAAAAATCCATCCAAGGAAGAAGAGTTCAGTGTTATGAATGTTTAAGGTTTGTTCATATAAGATCGGAGTGTCCCACCTATCTCAAGAAGTAGAAGAAAGGTTTGTCTGTGTCTTGGTCAAAAGAAGACTCTAACAGTGATGATGTAGAGGAATCTGACAAACAAGTGATTGTCCTGTCTGGAATTTGTGATTTCGGTAATGAAACAATTGTTGGAGACTCGACTTTGGAAGATCTTGCTACTTTTTACAAGGATTTATGTCTCGAAAGTCTTGAGAGGGATAAGTTGATAAAAAGGAAAGAAAACATTATTGCTCAACTAGAGGTCGAAAAAGAAGAGCAATTGTCTATTATCTTTGGCCTGGAAGATGAAAAAGTATAGCACTTATCTGCCATAGTTGAATTGAAGGGTGAAGCTCTTTTGCTCAAGTCACAACTTGATAATATGACCAAGTCTGTGAGAATGATCAACAACAGTTCTGACGTACTTGATAATATTATTAAGTCTGTAAAGAATGCTCGAAATGTTTGTGGGATTGGCTATGTCAACCAATCTATGAAGAACAAAGGAAAAAGGGATGAAGTGAAGTTTGTTCGTCCAAAGAAATAACTGAAATAAAAGATGTCAAATAAAATGTCCCAAAGTCAGCATGGGGAACAAAAGAATCACTCAAGAAATAATGTCTCTACTGCTCTGGATGAAACATTTATTCTAGTTGGGAAGAATGCTGTAAACATTAAGGATCTAGGTTATGATAATCAAGTTGCAAAGAACAAAAAAGAAAGGAATAAAATGAAGTATGTACCTCCAAAGAAGGAACATGAGCATAAGATGTTAAACAACATGTCCAACATCAGCAGAGACATCAGAAGAAGTACAATGGAAAGTTGGGTCATTTAAAATTCTCTTGCTACAAGTTGTATGGCTATCCTAAACCTGTTACAACATAGAAGAAGACAAGACAATGTTAAATCCAAATCTAAGAGGCTTCCCAAGAATAATGCTCGTGGACTCATAGTTCACACTTCTCTCAGAGCTTCTACAAGAGAAGATTAGTTTTTTGATAATGGTTGTTCTAGACACATGACTGGTGTCAAGAAATTTCTTGCAAACATTAAACCACTTTCCTCTAGTTATGTCACCTTTAGAGATGGGTCAAAAGGTGAAATAAATGGTGCTGAAAAGATGAGCTGCACTGGTTTACCAGATCTTAACAAGGTGTTTTTTGTTAAGGTACCGAACGCTAATTTGATAAGTATTAGTCAACTGTGTGATCAAGGTCTAATAGTCAACTTTAATGCGTCTGAATGTCTGGTAACTAATTAGAAGAATGAAGTTATCATGAAGGGAGTCAGATCAAAAGATAATTGTTACTTGTGGATTCCTCAAGAAAAAATTTCTCCTCTACATGCTTGATGCCAAAGGAAGCTGAGGTGAAGTTACTACATAAAAAACTTGACCAGTTACTTCTAAAAGGTATGAAGAAGGTTCAATCAAAGGAAGCTGCCATATATACTCCAAAGTTTAACAAGGAGGAAGGAAAAATTTGTGGTAAATATGAAGTAAGGAAGCAAACCAATATTTCACACCCAAAGGTGCATCATCAAGTTACTTCCAAGAGGTTATAAACTCTTCATATGGCGCTAGTGGAACCTAAGCAGGTTGACAATTTTGGTAAAAAGAAATGTGTTGGTGTAATTGTTGATAATCTTCCAAAATTTGCCTGGAAGAACTTTTTTAATGAAGAACCAAATGGTATTGGAGTTATGAAGGAATTATAGCAATTACTGATAGGGAGGTATGCAACACATGCTCTATATTTCCTCCATATTTCTATGGTTACAACTGTCAAAGGATGGAATGAAAAATCTCTACAAATGACTGACTTGAAGAAGAGGTTGATGGCAGGAAAGGTTAGTGATATCACTCCTAAAACATGTGGACGATTCAAGAAGGGCAAGAGGATATTTGATAGAGGCAAGAGGTGGATGATCACCTAAAGATGATCAAGATTGTCTTGTTCCCTTGGCTATAGTATACCCTTACTACTATTGCTGAAGGTGGTGCTTCTGAATGATGTCCTACCAAATGTTACAATATACGTCCTGATGTGTGAGTGTGAAAGGTTCATATTGGTTTTGGATTTGCTCTTGAGAGGGAGAAATAATCATCTAAAAGAACATGGGAGAATGGTAGATCACTAGTGTGAAGAAGACATCTGCTATATGTGGATTCCTCATGAATTGTTTTGGTCATCCATGACTGTTGGGTGTTCTTAGATGGAACTCTATAAAGTAAGTCTAGTGGTGTGGTCATACAATTGTCCAAGCTGTTATTGGAACATCATCTCATCGGTTATGTCTCTAGGATTCAAGAGGATCTATATCTAAAAACTCTCTAGTTCTTATGTTTATTTTCATATAGCTATTACTTTGGTGGTTGTTTCTTTAGTGAAATTCTAAGAGTAACACTCTTGGTCAAGTCTCATGAAGTCAAAGGGTTTGAATAACTATTCTGCATGGCTCCTAGTTCACGCTTAGTCTATAAATTCAAAAGAGTGGATAGTTTGACAAGGGGTGTGAAGGGCAGGAGTGCATACTTTTGTGGAAAGTGTGACAACATTGTCTCTTCATCTAGGGAAATGTGAAAATTGCTTTCAAGGGTATGAAATATGTCACTCCCAATGTTGGAACATTTCACCGGTCAAGTCTTGTAAAGAGAGATATAAATCAGATCTTTGCATCTCTACTGAATTGAGTGGTGCGCCAATAGCAAGAATTAACTTATCTTCCTTGGAAATTGCTTGCATTAACCGGTTGTTGTTTTACAACAAGGCATCATTACAATCTATAATAACTTACTTGGTGTTTAAATACCCCTTACTAGTTTTTTAGGTTGTGTAGTGTTTTTCTTTTTTGGTTTCCCCTCAGTTTTGTTCATCTGTGTGTACTTTCATACTCAAGCTCCATTTTTTGTCAAGTTTTGGCGAAAAAGGGGGAAAGTAGTGTCGTTGTTGTTGAGTATTGTTTTATTGTTGCTTTTGGCTTGCAAAAATTAAGGGGGAGTATGACTTTCTGGGATAAGGGTTTTCTGTTTCGTCATCTGATGAGTCTTATATTATAGGTGTATACAGGATGTCGATCCAAATGTTCTAACATCGCTGTCTGGTCTGGTGTGTCATTTTTCTTCTGTCACATGATCTTCTAATATATGATGCTTTTGTCATATTGTCTTCTAATTATTCAAGTTAGAATTCTTTTTGGTTTCTTGAGGCTATGGGAAAATTCTCATGAGACTCTGTGTCAAAAGATGGTTTTGAGTTTTAGGGGGAGTAGGTTGATTGTTCTTGAAGATGTAGTTTATCTTATTCCTCGTCGTGTACACCAAATTCCTTCAAGACTTTATTTATTCTTCTTGGGTGTACTGTGCAGTAATGAAAGTGCTACTCTCTGAAGTGGTGCTTAGCGGGTTTAGCAGGTCTCCTGTTCTAGACTGGACTGTTATGAAGAACTATCAGACATAATGTTCTAACATGTTGAGAATTTGGTATTCTCTTATTTGGTGTGTTGAGTAGCTTCCACTAGTTGTTGCTCTGATATTTTTTGTTCTGACTTCTACTATTGTGCCTCTAATTGATTGTGTGTTTGAGGTGCTTCTCAAACCTGATCTACCGTTGTTTATGTGTGGAAAATGTGCTAAGTTGTTTTAGCCAAAATAAGCCAAAGGGAGAGATTATTATTTCTCTATTTATTGTGATTGGCATTATGTTTGGTAAAACTAACTTAGCTTAGACATGTTGAATGAAGATGTTCTATCAACTGGAGCAACATGTCAAATGCGATGTCCTATGTAGGTTCTTTCGACATCATGATTGTGTACAACTGTATTGTTGGATAGTTTAGTTTTTTACAGGTGCAAAATATTCTATGAATATTATGCTATCCTATGTGGCGCAGAGTTTGAAGATTAAAAAGATTCAAGCTGATTTCAAAAAGAATTGTTAGTTTCTAATTATAGAGATAATTTAGGAAACTTATGATTGATGTCCTATCTTTGAGGAGATAATTCTGCAGCGCCTCTGTCATATCCAATTGCATATGTGAAGCCAAAATCCAGTTCATTAAAGATTATAAATAGAAGCCTTCAACCCTAATACAAGTGTGGAACTTACTGTGTAATTTTATTTGGGTTTGTGTGTTAATTATGAGCCTCTCGATTATATTCTTGATGAAATATTAGGACTTTGTTTTAGAGTTGTAAGTTCTATTCGTCATTCCAATTCTTTTAAGCAGTGAATGATTGTGTGTCTTTGAAGTGTCACTTTTGTGTTTTTCTAAGTGTTTAGAATTGTTCAGTCACTGGTTTGTAATCGGAAGGGGTTTAAGAAGAGTTTCATACCTAGGTGAGTATTAGGTAGAAGTTAAGCAAGGGTAATGATTAAGTGTGAAGTTGTAAATAGGGGAATTTATTTTTGAATTGATACTATTTTAGTTAACTCGATCCCTGACTTGGTAACCCCTAGAGTAGGTGTTGTTGTACACCAAACTGGGTTAACAATCCTGTGTGTTCTTTACTTTTTTGCACTATGTTTATCATTTACCTTGTCATTATGTGTTTGTTCAGAGAAAGGTGTCTCGACATATTTTATGACATATGAGATCTTAATACTAGAATTTTAATTAGAGACATTTATTTTATTACTTGGTTTATTGATCGAAAAAATAGCACGTATACTATTTTTCCTTTTGCAGTAATAAAGAGGAAATTCTCTGAATGTTGATCTCAAGGACTGCGTATAAATATCGAGTTTGAGTTATTGTTCAATTAAAAAAAATTGGGTTCATTATGTTAATTGTAAAAATAATGACGAATAAAAGTAAACAGGAAATTAGATTGGATTTGACAAATTGGAGTAACATGCTAGGAACAATGTGTGATTTGGTCATGTATAACTCTGAATTAATATTTCAACAACTTATTTCACATAATCAATTAGTGGTTCTTAAGAGTGTTTACTCCTAAGTCCTTAGTGAGAAAACTTTTTATCAGTCATCCTAAGCCCTAATTCCAAAGAAACTTACAAATGAAATTAATCATTTTTATTAACAAGAATACTCCAGTTGCTATAGGGTATCCCTTGTCCTAGGTGATATCTACTACAACATTATCTCATAAAAGCATTAATAATAGTGGTCCAGCCTAATTGTTAATCGTAAATTGATCCATGTTTGTCTGACAGCGAAGGCACTAGAAACATTATAAGATTAAATCAACGATGAAAAATAATATTGTTATTGTAATAAGAAGTTGAAAGTCATTACGAGAATCAAATCAGGGACACCCCATATCATTGGGGGGTTTAGCTACTCATAATATTCAACAAAAACAAGATGCAAAATTTAGACATTACATATATTAAGATGAAATTAGATCTTCAATTGCTTCCGTTCATGAAAGTCCGCCTTCCATCCAAATATTTGTGTTCTCTAATCTTTAACGGTGTGTTTTTCTGCCGTCTTGCCAAAAGTACCCTAATTGTGTTCCAAAATCCACTTAAATAGAAAAGTCGCCCTTTTTCCAACTCAGATTCAACTCAACAACTAATACCCGATAGGAAATGTCCAAAACACCCTTTCATGGTGAAATACTTACACAATTAACAAAAATCCAACTCACTGCGTAATACTTCTACGACTCGTAGCAGGTGCAACAGGTGGCCGTAGCGCGTGACTAACACACATCTCAAAAATTCAACTCTCGGGGCTTGTCTGCTACGGTCCATAGCAGGTGCTACGGGTGGCCGTAACAGACCAGTGATTTTTAGCTTTTGGAGTCTGCACTAGAGAGTTTGTTGCATGCCTGTTACGGGTCGTAGTAGCTACTACGAGCGGTCGTACCAGACCTCCTGGAACTTGGGGAAATTTCTCTAATTATTCACGATTTTTCCTAATTATTTATCTGAACATGCAAACAGTCATGAAATACAACCAAAGCGTAAAATGTGAAAGAAAAGTAATTAAAGAACTTGAAAACAACGAGAAGATTAACTAAAATTACAAGTAAATAAAGGTGTAAAAACTACTTATCAAACTCCCCCAAACTTAGATCGTTGCTTGACCTCATGCAACAAAGAAAAGAGCTTATGAAATGCAACGTATCTTGATACTCATACGCGAGACTTCCGTTCACATTGGTCAAGAGATAGTTCGTCTGATATTCACATGACGCATATATTTTTTATGAGAAAATTTTAAACTTGAGCTTCCTTTTCAGATACCTCTCTATCTATGCTTTGTACTTAAGCCTTTTGTCTTGATTTTTCTCCTTTTTCATTAGGACAATCAAATTAAGGCAATGGGTATTATGATAATCATCACATGCACAAGACCAGTCAAGAATTTTTGTTTAGACACCAAATAAGCAACATTTTCTACTTTTAATTACCAATGAAATTTTCAAAACTTTTTTGTTTATATATTGTCCTTATTTGGACGACGTTTGGGGATCAACCTTCGTTGGGCTTAATAACCAGGTGAAGGTTATCCAACTTAGATGGTCGGTTACCTTTTACCTCCTTTTCATCATTTGGTGCTAAAATTATTTACTTCTCAATCGGTCGTACATGCATGTGAATCTAAATTATGCCAGATTGTCAAGATAAACTAGTCAAGGAGTATTTCTCAAGATCCAAGCACTATGGTGCAAATCTACACGTTAGACCCGCATCTCTCTTTGGGGAACCTAGGGTGTTCAAACAAAAACCCTTTTTGGTTACATTATTCTGGACTTCCCCCTCTAAACCAATCATCCCCTTTTCTCTATATACTATTCTCGATCTCTTTGAAATTAAAGCTCTTGCACAAACAAAAAAATTCGATCAAAAATTGGGAAGAACCTTAACGTGTGGTTTTTGGGTCAAACAAATAAATAAACAGGTCAAAAGAAAATAAAAGGAAACAACAAAAAACACTAACCCCCCAAACTTGAACTAAACATTGACCTCAATGTTTAAGAACATGAGAGAGAAGGGTGACTCACAGTGATCCTTACTGAGGGGGCGGAGGGTGATGCAACATCAACTGCTACATCATAGCTTGCACCTGTAAGGTCCTGTTTATTACCTGAAGACAAAACAAAACAAATAACAAAAAGAAAATACTTTGTCATCAAAAGCGTGGGTTGCCTCCCACACAGTGCTTTGTTTAACGTTACATGGCTCGATGGAGTATTCCCCTTTGTTATGGGGGGTATTTCATCTTCCACATCTTGTTTCTTGTCCTTTCTGCAACAAAGGAATCATCTAGTTCAGAGATAGGGACTACTTTGTGCCTCAAGTCACCTCCAACTTCTATATCCTTACCTTGATTCTCCTTTTTCTTTCTCTTCTTGACTTCTTGCATGAACTTTGTAGTTTTGATATGTGTTATAGATGCATGGGATGATTCCCCCTGAGAGATTAAGCCTGATACTTTTTATGGACGTGTCTTGAAATTTTGCTTTCTACCTCTATTTTAATCTTGCCAATTGAAGATTTAATATGTTCACCTTCACCATGCTTCTTGGTCTCTAACTCTTTCAAAGTTATTTCCTCATCAAATGCTTTTAAAGTCAAAGTACCTTTTTCGATATCACAATTGCATCGACTAGTAAGCAAGAATGGTCGACCAATAATGATAGGGGTCTCTTAACTTTTTGGAATGTCCATGATCTCAAAATCAACCGGAAAGATACATTTGTCAATTTCTACCAGTACATCTTCAGCTACCCCACATGACTGCTTTATGGTGTGATCAGCAAATTTTAACTGTGTCCCTATCTTGCTCACCTTTCCAATACCAAGCTTTTGGAAGATAGATAGTGGCATTAAGCTCACACTGATACCTGAATCAATTAGAACCTTCTTGAAAGTTATGTCTTTTATAGTGCAAGGTATTGTAACCGATCCAGGATCCTTCTGCTTGAGTGGGATTCTCCTCTTTGGCAAAATTGCATACAATTTCTCATCATCGGGTACCAGTCCATCTCCTACTGGCCTCTTTTTAGATAGTACCTGTAATATAGTGGGAGAACTGACTTTTAGGTTTTGCATTTTATCACAAAATGTTGCTGATATCAAGAGTCACCACCGACTTTTTTTCCAATAAAGGAAAGGGTGAAAAGAACAGGAAAGACCTTTGAGAACTTTTCTAAGTTCGGGGGGTAGGTTATGAAAAGGGAATGTGTTTGCACTCTTTTCATCCGTAGTTATGTACGGGCTCTTAATCGCTAGCTCACTTTCAAAAATTCTTTGTGTTTGTGTATGTTTGAAAATATTTTGAAAATGCCTAAGTTCGTAAAACTTTGTAATAATTCTCGTATCATTGAGAACGCATACAAAGTGCTTGTTTTGAAAATATTTCAGAAAATAGTGTATGTTTGAAAAATGTTTTTGTTTGTGAGCAAGAGACTACAAGCTATCTACCTACTCAAAAGTCTTTCGCGTTATTTTCCTCTTCCTTTAGATAGTGTTATCCTACCATTAGTTAATAGGAAGCCCTATCGTTGGATGTGTGGGGGACAGACGCGGGTCATCGTACAGTCATAAAGGCAACTCGTAGGGCGCTTTAGCAATTTGTCGTAAGGGACTAAGATCATTTACCGAAGGCAACATCGAAGGGTCATTGAGGGACTACGATATTTTATCTGAGGGTCTTTTCTAAAGCGTCCCACGTTCGAGGGACATGATTGTTTTTTATCCGAGGCAACAAGTGGGGGTTACCCTAGAGGTGCGAGTGTGCAAAGTTTGTTAAGATTCAATTATTTTAATATTTGAGATTAGGGTTAACTATCGATTGATTTTTAAATCTTTCTATTCAATCCTATTAAACTAGCAGTAATAAGGAAAACAGTAAGGGAAGAAAATATCCTACGATATTACAATGCTTTGGGGATGGGGGTTACAAACCATAAAATGGGGAAAAAGTGAAGTAAACCCTAATTTATCTATTACATCCCTTAACCGTTACTTAATTATGAAAATAATAATGCGAAAATAAATAAGCGCGTGGAGATTGTGAAAAAGGGAAAGATACTAAAACCTAAAAAATTCTAAGCGTTAGGAAAATATTTTTGGTGTTTTGTTTAGAAAAATATTTTGATAGTTTAAAATAATAATTAACTCTAATTCTAATTAGTTTATAAATTAATTATGAAATAAAATCAAAAATGTGATTAAATAATTAAATTAATTAATCAAAATCAAAATCTAATGTTTAGTGATTTTTTTGCTGATTAAATACTGATTTAATTAATTATTTAAAAAAAGTTCATTATTCAAAACAAAATAAATATTAAAAAGAAATGGGCCTGAAATGCAAAAAGAAATATGGGTGGGGGGTGTGAGAAACTAATTGCTAAGCCCAACTTGATAAGGCCCAGAATTTGCATTGGATTCAGTGAGGGTGGCCCTTGAAGGTTCATGATAGGGAGCGTACATCTAGGGCGCTGGATCTAAATCCATTGAAATACGATGGTCAGGATGTGAGATGTACCATGCGCATGTTAGACTGGATTCGTGCTGGATCTGCAAGAGAAATGTGAGAAAAATAACATACTAGAGGCAGGGATCGAACCCGTGCCTTGGTAAGCCAATGCCTTTGCGCGCTTCACTCTACCATTGGGACGACTGTTTCATCCGGTATTGGAATGCAAATTAATTAATATATTGGAAAATGAAAACTAATATCAAACAAACAAAGAAACGCGTGCGTGGTGGGACCTTGGGATTTTGAATCAGCCAATCATGTCACCTCTTTCTGCCACACCTGCATTGACCTTCCTTGCATTTTTCAAACTACCGTGGAGGGTGGAAAACACCATCATCTCTGATGTGGTGTTTTTCTTAAAACCTGCAAAATCCATCAAAGCGAACAAAGAAAAACATAGATCCACTATATTGGATCCAGTGAGTTTAATGATGGGCTCAGTTTCGTCTAACACGGACTGTATCACCGAGTATGAAAGTTTACGAATTCTTTGCACTAGCCATGGAATAACTTGATTCCTGCGTTAGGGATCGTAACTAAAGGTCCTAAACAGTCACCAACATGATTCCGAACATGTACACATGCATCAAATCGATTAACAATATATGAATTAAAAGTTTCAGTTTAGAAATTATACCAATACCAGTGCCACCTGGTTAGCCTGTTCTGGACGCGTCTTGCCTTAGCAAAGGATCTGGATGAACTCCTGGAAGTCTCAGGAGGATGGTTGGATTGCTAGCTTTGAGTAAGAAAAGTTGCAACATGGATTTCGAGCTTGCCCTAATGCTTTGAATTTTTGTAATCTTTTCAAGAGGTTCTCTAGTCAATATTTTCGTGCCCTTGTATATGACTTACTTGTACTTATATAGAGAAGGGAAATGTCTCAATGTACATGGCAAAAAATCATGTAATCAAACCCTCATACTATTATCTCATATTTTATTTGACTTTATTTGAATTTCAATGAATAAAAATTTAAATAAAAGAAATAAAAATCATAAAAAATATGTGAATGGATTTAGAGGTCCTCTAGCACCTTTAGAACATTTTTGAACATCAAAAGTTAAGCCCACTAGTTCAAAATTTCAAGTTTGCTCATTTGAGATTTCATGCATTTCTCAAAAATTTCCCAACTTGTGCAACTCATAACTTGCTCAATTTTCATCTTTTGAAGGTAATATTTGACTTTTTGGAAATATAAAGATGTCCTCTACAATATCTCGGTTGACCATTTTTGCATTTGGAGAATTTATCTTGATGTAAGTTGCCATGATAAAAAGTGTCTTTTTATTGACTTTTGAAATGACCTGTAATGTATTAGCTCATATCTTTCAAATGAAGCACTTTTTAGACTTGAGCATACATATACAAACTTGTATAGAATTGAATTTCCTTCAAAATGGGCTTTGTTTGGGAAAAAGTTGATGAAGCATGTGAAAGTTATGCTTGGTCAAAGTTTAGTTGACTTCTCCTAAGGAAATCCTAATTTGGCAACTTTTGACTTTTGATGATTTGAGGACTTTACTTGAGGAATCATGATCAACCCTTGATCAAATGATGAATATCACTTCAAAATGTTGATGTTGACCACAAATCTTGAAGTTTGACTGTAAGATGGCCATGGTTGACTTTTTACCCAATACAGTTAACTTTCAATCATCTGAGCCATTGACTGAGAAAACTTATATGGCAAGACTTGAAACTTGATGTAATACAGTGGGAGAATTGACTTGGTGTTTTGCGTTTTATCGTAAATGTTGCGGATAGTAAGATTCGTCATTGGATTTTCTTTTATCCAATAAAGGAAAGGGTGAAAAGAACAGGAAAGACCTTTTGAGAATTTTTCTTGAGTTCGCGGGGTAGGTTATGAAAAGGGAAGGTATTAACACCCTTTTCATCCGTGGTTATCTATGGGCTCTTAATTTCTAGATCACTTTGAAATGCTTTTTATTTGTGTAAGTTTGAAAATATTTTGAAAACGCCTTTGTTTGGCAAACTTTGTAATGATTCCCGTATCGTTGAGAACACATACAAAGTGTTGGTTTTGAAAATATTTGTTGAAAGGGAGTGTTTGGAAAGATGTTTTGAAAATGCCAACGTAAAGCAATTTTGTAATGATTCTCGTATCGTTGAGAATGTATACAAAATGTTTGTTTTGAAAAGTGTTTGAAAATGTGAAGTGTGGAAATGGTTTTGTTTGTTTTGTGAGCAAGCAATTACGAGCAATCTAGCTACTCAAAAAGGTCTTTGTTCTTTTCCTCCTCCTTTAAATAATGCTTTTCTACCATTCATTATTAGGAAGCCTTATCATTGTATGTGAGGAACGGGCATGGATCATCGTACAATCATAGAAGGCAACTTGTAAGATGCTTTAGCAATTGTTGTAAGGGACTAAGACCGTTTACCGAAGACAACATTGAAGGGTCATCGAGGGACTACAATCTTTTAATCGACGGTCTTTTCCTAAAATATCTCACGTTCGAGGGACATGACTGTTTATATCTAAGGAAACAAGTGAGATTAACCCTAGAGGTGCATGTGTGCAAGGTGTTTTATTTTCATATATTTTTATCTTGGATTATGGTTGTCTAATGTTTTATTTTAAGTCTTATCATACAAACCCTAATTACTATAAATAAGGAAAGCGATAAATTGCGGAATTTAAATATCCTACGCTATTACAAAGCTTTGGGAATGGGGGGTACAAGTTTGTGAATAGGGAGAGAACAACAACAAACCCTAATTATCTATTACAAACCATGCACATAAAAACTAATGTGAAATAACAAAATACGCAAAAGAATATGAAGATGTAGAAAAGAGAAAAGAATTGTTTTTTTTTGGTGATTTTTTGATAGAGAAAAAGGTTTAATATTTTGACCTAATTGGTGATTTTATGTTTGAAAGAAATTAGTAAACCTAAATAAATTAAACTAAGATAGAGATAAATTAAAAGGGGAAATAATTTAAGTATAGAAAAAAAACCTAAATCTAAATTAATTTTAAAAGAGAAATTAATTATTAAGAAGTTTTTTGAAGTTTTATTTGTTTGAAAAAATGAAGAAAAATAAAATAAATAAATCTAATTATCAAAAAATATATTTTTGTATTTTTGGTTAAACAAAAATAAATAAATAAATAAAAATAAATAAAATATAAAGAATATAAAAAATATTGGGCCTGGGTGTTGAAAAGTAAAAGGGGTATGAAAAAACATTTTTGTTAGGCCCAAAGTAATTTTTTTTGAAATCAGAAAAATAATAAAAGGATGGGTATGCGTTGTGATGAATAATTTGGGGGGTGTATGAAAGAAAAAACAAAAAAGAATGAGGCCCAAGTTCTAGGAAACCCAACGCTTGTTACTATCCAATATGGCTAGCTCTTGAGAGTGCATCATGATCTTGTATTATGGAGCATGGGATTTAGCCAGGTGATGATCATGTGGTGATAGTGAGAGGAATACCATGCGTCCCAACATGTTTGTATTGAATCTAAAATAACAAATTATGTGAAAAATAAAAGGGTACCACTGGGGCTTAAACCCAAGTCCTTATACACAAATGCCTTAGCGCGCGCTTCTCTGCCACTCGGGTGGCTGTTTCATCCGTTTATAAAACAACTTCAACTAAATATAAAATAAACTCATTTCTGAATTTTGAACTTCATCTTCTTCCTCATTCGTGCGTTAACAGTAACAACAACACCATTTTTGAATTTTTGGAACTTCCTCATTTCTCAATCGAATAAGAAAATGTAAACATGAAACTTGCTATAAATTTCACCGCGAATCCAATCATATAAGTTTCATAAGCTATAAATCAAAGATGAATGAGAATTTTGTTGGTACCAAATTAAAACCTAATTTTTTCAGAAACTTCATTTCCAAAATTCTCCATGTACAATTAACATAAATGAAAACTAAAGGTATGGTTAGCTTCAGGGCAATGATGTCTACATTTTTTATTTACAAAGTAACCAATGATGATTCTTTCATAGGAAGTTCAAAGTTGAGAAAAATTACCTCAAAGCTGGAAATCGTGTTTAGAGTTTGAGCACTCTTGGATGTGTTGTGATGATCTGGATAGCTTCACTGAACTCCTAGGAAGCTATTGCAATGCTTAATTTGAGCTGAAAGTGGCTGAAACTTCCTAGAGAAGTCAAGTTGCAGGTTGCTGTTTTTGAGTTTGGAGGATGATGAAGATGAAGTTACAATTATGAAATAGGGGTGGGGATGAGTTGTACATGATGTGTAGATAATGTTTGAATGATTTAGAATGGTAACGCACGAGGGGATTAGGTGTTTGAAGTTTTTCGCCAGAAGTTGCAATAATGGAGGTTTTGTGTATACTTCTGAGTTTCAGGGAGTTTGTGAGTGTTTCAAGGCTTGTGAATTCGTCCTATGGCTTGCAAACAACCTCTCTATTTATAGAGAAAAGTTTTTAGAACTTGTAGTAATCAGAATCAAGAGATCACATGTTATGGTTATGTGACATGGTTTTAAAGCAAACATGAAATGCATAGTTTCAATGCATGGTACAAGGGATTATAGGGTGGTTGACAGGCTTTTAGATGGTTTCTTCTTGCTTTGAAATGTTTTGGAATCAAAAGCAATAATGTATGGGCTTAAGTAGAGTTGACATTGTGTATAAAGCAACTTTTCAAGAATGGCAATGTTAACTTTGTGCCAAAAATAGAATAATCACTTGGACAATGGCTCAAGCACTTGGATCATAGCTCAATTAGTTGTGTAAACAATTAATTATGGAGTGATTTGCAAGTTAGAAGCCTGCAAAGCAATATTTATGTAACATGCTTGAAGATTGGATCATAAGGTTCATCAAAAATGACCAAAAATTCAAGAATGGATGTCCAACTTCTTCTCTTCGATTCTCCTAGATCAAAAATGATGTATTCAAGTTCTAGGACATTTTGGAAAGCTTGAAACATTGTCTACAACCTTCATGTTTACCACTTTGGCTAAATCAAATTGGAACTAGGTGAAAAATTGCCAATAAGTTGGGACAAAAATCTGACCAAACTTGCTAAAATTTTCACTAAGTGTTTTGTAAAAATGTTATGACTTCATGAGCCTATATCTTTAAATCTAAGAATTTTTTGGACATCAACCCTCAAGGACAAAGTTGTAGAATTCATCAAGATCTACAACTTTCATGTTGAAAGTTTTCCTTGAATCATCTTGACTCTTGGTGAAAAATTGTCATGAAGTAGTGAAATTGTAAAGGTAAAAAAACACTTAGAATTTTTATAAGTATTGGAAATCTTGACTTTTGTTGACTTTTCCTGACTTTCTTGATTCTTGATTATCAAGTTGATATTTTTGAATGTCTTGATGAATTTTTATCTTTGAAATTCAATGTTAACCAAAAAGTAAAAGATTGACTTTTTGTGTGTCAGTTGACTTTTCATCAATTGATCCAAATTCAACTATCAACCCCTTGATCTTGAGAAGTGATTTGAGCCATGAAATTAGGTCACGACATTGTGTTTGAATCCTTAAGGTCATGCTTCAAGCCATTAGGTCATGTACTAGATCAAAAGTCAATGATCAGTCATTCTCAGTCAAAACCCTAATTTTGACAATTTTGCCCCTTTGATGATTTGAATGATTTCCTTGAGGAATTATGATCAACCCTTGATAAATTTATGAATATGACTTCAAAATTTTGATGTTGGTCAAAAATCTTGAAGTTTGACTGTATGTTGACCATAGTTGACTTTTTACCCAATACAGCTGATTTTCAGTCATCTGAGAAATTGACTGAGCAAATTTGTGATGCAAGACTTAAAACTTTGTACGAGAATTCTTGGAGACCTATAATGAACTATGAATGTAACTTGAGGAATTATAAGTCCAATTTCCTTTGAGAAAACCAAAACCCTAATTTGTGGACTCAATGTTTAGGAGGTGAGCTTGTTTCATCAACTCTTGAGAATCCTTAAGCATTTGAGGACTTTTTGTGAGAAATGTCTTGAGAAAAGAGAGGATAAATTTTGGGGTACAACAAATGCCCCTGTTCAATCTTCTTAAACCTGAAGATTTAGATTGGTTTGTCCGCCATTCATGACTTGAATGTAGAAGGGGATTGAACACGTAAGTGCCCAGAAATTTGCACTCGCTTGTGTATGAAGTAAAAATGTGGGTTGATTATACCAAGAATGGGCTTAAATATGCCATTTGGAGAGGTGACAGAGAGTCATCGGAGATGGTCTTATAGATGCCATCCAAAGGTAATGGTTGATAGAAATATCAGAATGAGTCTACGCTCGATTGCATCTGCAGTATGCTTTCCAGAATGAACCTCTGTGAAAGGTGTTTGAGTAGCTGCTTATCATATAGATAGTCGCCCTGTCCTATTTCGGGAATTGACCTATAATTAAACTTGTTGGTAAAACCATCGGTTATAAAGATATTCTCCCTGCCCTGTTTCAGGAATTATTCTTTATCCGACCAAATAGAAAGAAAGATAGTTCCCCTGTCTTGTTTCGGGAGTTAATATTTAATCTATTCATGTAGATAATCGCCCTGTCCTGTTTCTAGAACTGATCTACAATCAGTTTGTTGGTAAATCTATCCTGTTTCGAGAGTTCATACCATTGGTGATAAAGATATTTTCCCCGTCCTGTTTCGGGAATTGATCTTTATTTGACCATAAAGAAAGAAATATAGTTTCACTGTCATGTTTCGGGAGTTAATATTCAATCTGTTTTGTTCTTCATAAATAGTTGTCTTGCCTTGTTTCAGGAATTAATCTGTGGCTGGTCTTGTAAATAGTTGCCCCGTATTGTGTCGGGAATTAATCTACAAGTTTTTGTTCACAGATAGTTGCCTTGTCTTGTTTCAGGAATTAATCTGGAACTGTTAAAAATTGTTGATGATATTCGTATGTTGATTGATCTTTCCTGAAAAGGTAAAGAGTTAGTTGTATGCAATGTCATGATGTATGAAATACTTTGTGTAATGATGTTCTCAAAATAAATGAGATTATGTTATATGCATTTTGTACGCATATGCTATGATGTATGAATGTAAAACGTTGTTGAAATGTATTTGTAAACCTGTGCAACATCTTTGTCTGGGAAAATAAATCCCTGACTATTACTGGGAGATGAAAAGTATGTATATCTTCAATCTTGTCTAGAATGGTTCCGCTGGGGATTCCTGTTTACTTGTTTGAGGAAACTCTACAGGGGATGTATTGATTTCTGTTTGGGAAGTAGAGTTTAGGGACATTGGTCGTCTGTTTCTCTACAGGGGAATTTATTTCTTATTTACCCTGACTGAGGATAAAATAGATGGTTAAACTTCCGACTCGTCTAAGGAGAATTACTTCTTGTGCACCCTGACTGGGGATAAAAGAGACGGATAAGCTTCCGACTCGTCTGGGGGGGATAAGGTTGACCAGTATCTGGTACGATTCCAGGTTTTGCAGCAAATATCTGGGGATAGTGGCAATTTTACTATGGAGAAGAATTTTGTCAGTGATTTGTAGTAGTCTGAGGAATAGACTCGAGCTGGGGAATTTGTAGGCACTTGGGGGAATAAACCCTATTGGGGAAATAAACCCGATCGTCAGAGAAGTGCTCTGCTGAAGAAATAAACTCTCCTGGGGAAATTGAGTTTGCTAAAGAGAAGAACTCTGCAAGGTTTCTTTTTCAGTTTTGGAGGACCGAACTCAGCTGGGGAAGAGAATTTCCAGGAAGTGTACTGATTAGAAACAACGTAGGTTGGTGAAATTGTTGGGAAAGAGATTATACTCCTTGTTTACTGGAGCGATCTTCCAGGGAGATTACGGGGAATGTACCCTTATTTGTGAAGACTACTCTGTGGGGATAGTCTCTTTGAAGTAGCTCTGTGGGGATTTATGGACAACTTGAGTGTCATCCCAGCTTCTAGAATCTTGAGTAAATGCTTATTCCTGTTCTTAGGTATATATTTGTTAATAGTTAATCATGTTCATATGCATATGTTCATTCAATTTTAGTCATTGGAAGTTTTTGTAAACAAAACAGAAAAAACAAAAAGTTTGAACTTTAAAGTGTATTTGTATTGATAATTTGCCCATAAACAGACGATTTTGTACAAAGAGACATAAATCCTAGTAAGAGGAAGTCGTCGTGAAATGAAAAGAGTACAAAGTGAAAACAAATATATATAACCATGTGGAAATGATCTCATTGGGTTCCAACTTCGCTATTGCCCCTATGCCTTCGAACATCTCATCCTTTACTGTCGGAAGAGGTTGATTGACCTGATCTTGTACCATTTGAACTTTTGACTTTGGTAATAAAGTTGGCTGTAAGTGATCCAACGGGACATAGTCGTACACTTTAAATCCCTAACTTTTGCATGGACCTCCCTTTCGGGTTTTCAGTCCACCAGGATATCCTTTTTTTCCCAAGCCGCTTTTTTAGGTTTTCGACTTGCTGGGTGTACAACCTTTTGTATATATCCCTAATTTTTTCCCGAACCCTTTTGGTTCGTTGGGATGTCCTTATTGTTGCCTAGGTATGTCAACTTAGCAGGTCATTCTTATGCATAGTATTTTTTGACTATGTCCGTGTTCACAGGGTGTGGGAAATCTTCACCGCCCATAGTGGTTAGCATCATAACACCGCCCGAGAATACTTTCTTGACAACAAATGGCGCTTTGTAGGTGGGAGTCCATTTTCCCTTAGGATCACCTTATGGTAGAATGATGCACTTTATTACCAAGACACCAACCCGGTATACCCGATGCTTGATATTCTTGTTGAATGCCTTGATCGTACGTTTTTGATACACCTGACCATGATAGACATCTTCCAACCTCTTTTTGTCAATCAAATTCAACTGATCCAACCTAGTCTGAATCCACTCGTCTTCGTCTAAGTCTGCTTCTTTCATAATTATTAGAGAAGGTATTTGAACTTCGACAGGTAGGACAACTTCATGCCATAAACTAGAGAGAATGGGGTCACCCCAGTTGATGTTCACTCCGAAGTATGATAGCCAAGAAGAGCAAATGGAAACATCTCATGCCAGTCTTTGTAGGTCACTATAATACGGTGGGAGAACTGACTTGCATGTTTTTCGTTTGATCGCAATTGTTGCGAATAGCAAGAGTCGCCACCGACTTTTCTTTTATCCAATAAGGAAAGGGTGAAAAGAACAGGAAATACCTTTGAGATATTTTCTTGAGTTCGGGGGGTAGGTTATGAAAATGGAAGGTATTAGCATCTTTTTCATCCGTAGTTATCTACGGTCTCTTAGTTGCTTGCTAGATCACTTGAAAATTGCTTTGTTTGAAATGTGTTTGTGGTGAGTTTTGAAAGTATTTTTGAAAAGCGCCTTCGTTTAAGCAAACTTTGTAATGATTCTTGTCTCCATAATAATGCATACAAAGTGTTAGACTTTTGAAAATATTTCATGTTTTTTTCTTGAAAGTGTTTAGTGTGTTTGAAAAGATGTTTGTTTTGAAGATGTATTGTGAGAAAGCAACTAAGAACATTCTACCTACTCAAAAGTCTTTTGTTCATTTCTCTCTTCCTTTGACATTTCTATCTTACCATTAATTGGTAAGTAGCCATATCTTTGGATGTAAAGGGACGAGCGCGGGTCATCTTATAGTCATGAATAGCAATTTTGTGAGATGTCTTAGAATTTCTCTTGAGGGTCTAAGATCATTTATAAGGAAACATTCGAAGCATCATCGAGGGACTATGATCTTGTATTTTTGTTTGTTTTTTCTAAGATATCTCACATGCATATCATGACCATTTTTTTAAGGCAACAAGTGGAGTTAACCCTAGAGGTGCAAGTGTAAAAGTGTTTATTTTTCATGCATTGCTTTTTCTTGGATTATGATTGTCTAAGATTGATTTTTATCTTGCCATACACACCCTAGATACTAGCATTTATATTTGAAAGCGGTAAATTTCGAAAAATAAATTCCTACGCTATTACATCGTTTAGGGGGGTGGGGGTACAAGTTACAAATGGGGATGGATAGCAGCTTAAATAATTACGACCATATTGAATAGCCATGAAGGGAATATGTGAAACATGTAAAAACAAAGAAAAATGAAAGAAAATGCAGTTTTGAACATTATGTGTCGATACATGCTCTTTTGCATCGACACATAACCTTCCCTTGCCCCTGTATTACCAACTCAACTCAGTATGAGTCGGTACATAATGGTATGTGTCGACTCATACACTGCATGTGTCGACTCATATGTGCTTTGTGTCGACTCATACACTATTTTTTCCTTCTATTTTAGGCCTATATAGCAGTATGCGTCGACTCATAAGGCTATGTGTCGACTCATAACCTATTTTTCCACTAAGATGTGTCGACTCATATAGGTATGTGTCGACTCATACTGTCATTTTTTTACTTCAACATTTTTTTGCTGCATACATGAGTTAGTTCTCAACACATAAATG
This sequence comes from Vicia faba, assembly GCA_948472305.1. Classification (NCBI taxonomy): domain Eukaryota; kingdom Viridiplantae; phylum Streptophyta; class Magnoliopsida; order Fabales; family Fabaceae; genus Vicia; species Vicia faba. The sequence goes on from OX451735.1 coordinate 944,009,702, forward strand.
AAAAGAATGAAAGACAAACAAAGGGTTAGCTTCAAGGGAAATGTTTATTACATTTTTATCTTCGAAGATGAATCAACTAATGATTCTTGAAATGAAGGGTTTAAAGTCAAGGAGACTTACCTTGAAGCTGGAATTAGCGTCTTGAGCTCGAGTTGCTGCCTTGAGTGTTCTTGAGCTTGGAAAACAGAGATGTTACAGAAGCTTGTTCTTAAGTTTGAACAACTTCTAAGTAATGTATGTGAGGTGCTTAGAAGTTTGGGCAGAAATTTGCAAAGTATGAGAGGTTCAAAGGTTTGGACTTTAAAACTCAAGAGTGGAAGCTTTGTGGGCTATTATGGCTTTTATGAATATGAGATTTTTTTGAGGGTTTATCAACAAAACTTCTGGTTTTTTATCTCTATTTTTCTGACCTCTTTCTCTTGCAAATTCTTCTCCTATTTATAGGCAAGAGGTTTGTGAACAAGCTGATTTGGTTTACAAACTATGGAGTTATGGCTAGGTTGGATTACAAACATCATGTTATGTCATAGTCCCAAGACGAAGTACCAAAGTTGCTGGTTTATAGGGGCTAATTTCCATGATTTATGATGGAGTAAAATCAGAAACAAACAAAGTATGGACTCAAGACAAACTTTGTACAAAAATCTTGTTTTTCAAGAATAGCAATGGTGCCTTTATGCCATAAATAGAAAGATCTTTTGGAAAATGGCTTAAACACTTGGGTAATAGCTCAAGAGTGGGTGTAAGCATTATGGTGAGATTGACAAGTAAGAAGGCCTGCAACACAATATTATGCAGCATAACATAAGGGTTTTGTTATGTGTTCTTCACTAAAATGTCTTGCAATTCAAGAATGGATGCCCAACTTCATGCCCTTGAATCTCCTAGCTCAAGTATGATGAATTACTGCTCTTGGATGTTTTGCAAAGCTTGAAGCATCCTCTATAACTTTAATGTTTTCCATTTTGACAAAATCATCTTGTAACTATGTGAAAAAATTCCAAGAAGTTGGGATAAAATCCTGACCAAAATCTACTGAAAATTTCTCTAAGTGTTTATTCAAAAATGCCATGACTTCATGAATTTATAACTTAAAATCCAAACATTTCCAGAAAAAGTCCTGCCCTACAATATTTTATATTTCATTGAGATCTACAACTTTCATGTTGGAAGTTTTCCTTGAATCATCTTGCATCATGATGGAAAGTTGGCATGAAGAAATGAAACTATCATGTATAAAAAATACTTAGAAAAATTTCTAAGTCTTGTAAAGTTTGACTTTTCACATTGACTTTTGACTTTCTTAATTTCTTGATTTCTTGATGATCAGGTTTTATATTCTTTAATGTCTTGATGAATTTTGATCTTTGAAACTTAATGTTGACCAAAAAGTCAAAATTTGACTTTTCAGTGTACGGTTGACTTTTTCATCAGTTTACCAAATTTCATCTATCAATCCACTGATCTTGAGAAATGTTTTGAGATATTAAAATAGGTCAAAATGATGCATTTGAATTCTTGAGATCATGTTTCAAACCAATAATTCATGTATTAGGTCAAAAATCAGTGATCAGTCGCTTTCAGTCAAAACCCTAATTTGTAGTCTCACTGTTTCGAAGGTGAATTTGTCTGATTTGTTTTTGAGAATCCTTGAGTATTGGAGACCCTTTGTGAAATGTCTTGATAAAATAGAGGGAAAGTTTCAGGGTACAACAGTTTCCCCTGTTCAATCTTCTTAAACCTGAAGAGTTAGACTGACGGATCCGCCGTTCGTGACTTGAAGGTGGAAGATGATTGAACACGTAAGTGCCCAGAAATTTGCACTCGCTTGTGTATGAGGTGAACTATTTCTTTATTATCGGTGTTGTACCCCAAAATTTTCCCTCTCATTTATCAATATTTTTCTCACAAGATTCCTATTGGTTCAAGGCTGCACAAGTACAATTGGATCATATTGGATTTCCAAGCATCAGGTCAAAGAGGAAACTATTGAAAGAGCAAAGCAGATAAATTTGATTTTTTGACAAAATTGAAGAAAAACAAACTTGCTTCGGTTCATGTTTAGCTTCGATAAAACTCTCTTTTGCATGCTAGCTTCGATTGGGCTTTGTTTCCCTTCGAAACAGCTTCCTTCGATTCAGAAAGCAGGGGCCTCCTTTTGGTTTCCTTTGATTCAAAAGGTAGTGGCTTCCTACTGGCTTATTTCGATTCAGAAGGAAATGACCTTCTATGAGATTCCTTATATTTAGAAGGTAGTGGCTTCATGTTGGCTTCTTTCAATTCAGAAGACAATGACCTTCTGACAGCGTCCTTCGATTCAGAAGGCAATGGCCTTCTGAAAGTTTTCTTTCGATTCACAAAGCAGGAACCTCCTGCATGCATCCTTCGTTTGGGCATGTAGCCTTCTTCGAATGCAAGTTTGGTTTACATCCTTCATTTGGGCATGCGCCCCCCTTTTATGCAAGCTTTGGGTTACATCCTTCGTTTGGCCACGTGACCTCTTGCGGGAAAATTTCGATTTGACAATGGCTCTTCATGCAAGCTTTCGTTTGAGAAATAACATCTTGCATGCTTACTTCATGAAAGGTTTCGATTGAGCAAAGGCTTCTTACATGTTTGCTTTAATTCACAAAGCAGTAACCTCCTGCATGCAATTTTCATTTGGATAAAGGTTATCTTCATACAAGCTTCGATTGGGCATTTGGCTTATTTGAGCAAGCTTAATTCATATGCTTCGTTTGGGAATTTGGCTCCTTTTGGTGAAGAAAGAAAGTAATCCATAATTCGTTTCGTTTTTACCATGCCATTGAGATTATCTTGCCTACTCAAAGTAATATATTCAACTGAATATGGCCCAATCGAAAGACATGCCATTGTTAGAAATATTTAGTTTTTCCTGCTTTGAGATTGGTTGAAGGTTGGACTTATGTGATAAAAAACAAAAGGATTCAAAGTGGTACATTCAGATGAATATGGACCAATCAAAAGACATGCCATTATTGCAGACATTCAATTTTTGTTTGCTCTTGAGTTTGGATGAAGACTGGATTAGTGTGGCGAAAACGAAAGACATGGTATTCGATTCAAGGCGTCAAGTTGAAGACGGAATCCATAGGCCATGGCTACATGATCTTGCTCTTCAGGCCTCAAACCTATGCTTCACTCCATAATTAATTGTTTACACAATTAGTTAAACTATTACCCAAGTGTTTAAAGTATTGTCCAAAAGGTCTTTTCGTATATGGCATAAAGTTATCATTGCCATTTCAGGAAAAACAAGCTTTATGCAAATTGTCAATGCTCTGAGCCTTGTAACCTTTATCTCTGAGTGCAAGTAACATCAAAAAGCATGAGTCGAGTCTCTTGCAAACATCAGGCCCCCACTTGTACTTGAACTTGGGAACCATGAAAACCCATTAAACTTGATTTCTTTTTGTTTTACACAAAACAATAACATGTTATACTGAACGTGAAAGAATCCTCTTCTCTATAAATAGAGAGACTCTTTACGAATCAAGGGGAGATTTTGGATGGTGTGGAAAGAATATTCAAAAAACTCTCAAACTCTGAAAACTCTCAAACACTTAACACACTCTCAAACCCATAATCAAAAGAAACACCACACTTGTTTCTTCCCTTCGAATCCAGAACCCAGGGAAACACCAACCCACCACTTGGTTCCTTCTTTCGAATCCAGCACTAGAAACATAACACTTGTTTCTTCTCTTCGAACCCAAGAACATCCAGGGCTGAAACTTAAGTCCAAACGCATACATTCCAGTGTCAAGTAAGGTAATTTTCCTTGACCTTAACCCTTTTGTTTCAAGCATGTAAATTCCATTTGTTTACTTTTTGTTTCTGCCCTTTTCATTTGTTTTTCTTATCCAAATATATGGTAGAACTAACCTGTACAGATTCAAACAAAAAAGAAAACAAAACAAAGTTTATTGATTCGAAGCCTTAGGCTTCGCCCCTGGCTGCTTTACAGTTTTAAACAAAACAAAGAGTTTGGTGTGAATTGACGCCTTAGGCTTCTCCACACACTGACTTCCAGGCCCAATCAAAAGAAGCAGAAAAAAAGGGTGAACCGAAGGGTGCATCTCACAGTGACTTCCAGGCCCAAATCGAAAGAGGCACGAAGGAGCTGAATCGAAGGGTGCCTACTTCCTGGATCGAAGAACTTGTTTTCCCTTATTTTATTTTGTTTTGTTTTTACATTTTCTTTCTGTTTAAAATGGTTGTAATAGCGTAGGACCTTATTTTTCGCATTTCTATTGCTTTCATAAATGTTAGTAACTATGGTGTGTATGGCAAGATTAAAACCAACAAGTAGACATCCTAAAATTAAAAGACTAAATGCATGCAATCAAACACTCAATTCACACACATGCACCTTTAGGATAATCGCACTTGTTGCCTCGGAAAATAGTCATGTCCCTCTGAGTGCAAGTAACATAAAAAAGCATGAGTCAAGTCTCCTGCAAACATCAGGCCCCCACTTGTACTTGAACTTGAGAACCATGAAAACCCATTAAACTTGATTTCTTTTCGTTTTACACAAAACGATAACATGTTATCCTGAATGTGAAAGAATCCTCTTCTCTATAAATAGAGAGACTCTTTATGAATCAAGCGGAGATTTTGGGTGGTGTAGAAAGAATCTTCAAAAAACTCTCAAACTCTCAAAACACTCAAACACTTAACACACTCTCAAACCCATAATCAAAAGAAACACCACACTTGTTTCTTCCCTTCGAATCCAGAACCCAGGGAAACACCATCCCAACACTTGGTTCCTTCTTTCAAATCTAGCACTAGAAACATAACACTTGTTTCTTCTCTTAGAATCCAAGAACATCCAGGGATGCAACTTAAGTCCAAACACATACATTCTAGTATCAAGCAAGTTAATGCACCCTAGCCTTAACCCTTTTGCTTCAAGCATGTAAATGACATTTGTTTACTTTACATTTCTGCCTTTTTCATTTGTTTTTCTTGTCCAAATATATGTTGGAACTAACCAGTACAGACTCAAACAAAAAAGAAAACAAAACAAAGTTTATTGAATCGAAGCCTTAGGCTTCGCCCTTGGCTGCTTCACAGTTGAAAATAGAATAAATATTATGGTGTGAATCGAAGCCTTAGGCTTCACCACACGCTGACTTCCAGGCCCAATTGAAAGAAGCAAAAAAAGGGTGAATCGAAGGGTGCATCTCACACTGGCTTCCAGGCCCAAATCGAAAGAGGCAAGAAGGATCTGAATCGAAGGGTGCCTACTGCCTGGATCGAAGAACTTGTTTTCCCTTCTTTTATTTTGTTTTGTTTTTACATTTTCTTGTTGTTCAATATGGTTGTAATAGCGTAGGACCTTATTTTTCGCATTTCTATTGCTTTCATAAATGTTAGTAACTAGGGTGTGTATGGAAAGATTAAAACCAACAAGTAGACAACCTAAAATTCAAAGACTAAATGCATGCAATCAAACACACAATTCACACACATCACTTCTAGGGTAATCTCACTTGTTGCCTCGGAAAATAGTCATGTCCTTCGAACATGAGCGTTTTTAATAAAGACCCTCGATAAAAGATTGTAGCCCCTCGATGTCTCTCGATGTTGCCTTCGGTAAACGATCTAGTCCCTAACGAAATTGTTAAAACGCCTCATAGATTGCCTTCTATGACTATACAAATAACCTACGCCTGTCTCTTCACATCCAATGATGGGGCTTCTTATCAATAAATGGTGAGATAGAAACATCTAAAGGAGGAGGAAAAGAACAAAGACCTTTTGAGTAGGTAGGATGCTCGTAGTTGCTTGCTTTCTCACAACTAAAAAAAAAATTTCACACTAACACTTTCAATTGAAACATTTTCAAAAGTCAAAGCTCTTTGTAAGCATTCTTATAGAAACGAGAATCATTACAAAGGCACTTTTAAAAATCACTTTCAAAAACATCTTCCACAAAAAACATCTCGTTGAACTATTTTAAAAACCAACACTTTGTACGCATTCTTATAGAGTTAAGAATCATTACAAAGACGTTTTCAAAATATTTTCAAACCCACACCACAAAGCACATTTTCAAACAAAGCAAGTGATTTATCAAGAAACTAAGAACCCGTAGATAACTACAAATGAAAAGGGTGCTAATACCTTCCCTTTTCATAACCTATCCCCCGAAATCAAGAAATAATCTCAAAGGTATTTCCTGTTATTTTCACCCTTTCCTTATTGGATAAAAGAAAATTCAGTGGCGACTCTTGCTATCCGCAACAATTGCGATCAAACGCAAAACACACAAGTCAGTTCTCCCACTGTATTACAATCGGGAATGGGCTTAGAGATTCCATTTAGAGAAGTGATGAAGATTTTGTCGGAGGTGGGCTAACATATGCCATCCATTGTGACTATTGGTAGAAATTGGAAAAGTATCAGAATAAATCTTTGGTTGATTTATACTGAAACAATATATGTCTTTTGCCTGTTTTTAACTGGAAGAAATAAATCTAACAAGAAGAGGTCTTTGATTCACCTGTCTTTAATCTGGAAGAAATAAATCTAACCAGAAGAGGTCTTTGATTCACATGTCTTTAATATGGAAGAAATAAATCTAACCAGAAGAGGTCTTTGTTTCTCCTGTCTTTAACTTGAAGAAATAAATCTAACCAGAAGAGGTCTTTGTTTCGCTTGTCTTTAACTGGAAGAAATAAATCTAACCAGAAGAGGTCTTTGTTTCGCCTGTCTTTAACTGGAAGAAATAAATCTAACCAAAAGAGGTCTTTGATTCGCCTGCTTTTAATCTGGAAGTAATAAATCTAACTAGAAGAGGTCTTTGATTCGCCTGTTTTTAATCTGGAAGAAATAAATCTAACCAAAAGAGGTCTTTGATTCACCTGTTTTTAATCTAGAATAAATAAATCTAACCAGAAGAAGTATTTGATTCGCATGTCTTTAATTGGAAGAAATAAGTCTAACCAGAAGAGGTCTTTGTTTCGCATGTCTTTAACTGGAAGAAATAAATCTAACCAGAAGAGGTCTTTGTTTCACCTGTTTTTAATCTAGAAGAAATATCTAACCAGAAGAGGTCTTTGTTTCGCCTGTCTTTAATCTGGAAGAAATAAATCTAACTAGAAGAGGTCTTTGATTCGATTGACTTTTCCTGCAAGGAAGAGGGTTAGTTGCATGCAGAAGTATGCACAACGTGATGATGTTCTCAAAATAAATGATATTATCCTATGTGCATTTGTCATGTATATGATATGATGTATGAATGCGATATGCTTATTGAAGTATCTTTGTTTAGGAAAATAAATCCTTGACAAATGCTGGGAGAATTTTGGGAAGTTAAATCCCAAAATACTGCTGGAGATGAAGAGTATGTGTCTCTTCGAAATTGTTTAGGATGTTTCCACAGGGTATTCCCGCTTTGTTTGAGGAGAACTCCACTGGGGAACATTGACTTTGAATGAGAAAATAAATTATGCGGGGAGTGTTGATTTCTGCTTGGGGAATAATGTTCAAGAGTTTTGGTTGTCCATTACTCTAATGGGGAATTAACTCAACTGGGAGAATGAAAGTTAGTTGTTATCTGGTCGGGATCCAGGCTTCGTAGAAAATTGCTGGGGGAATAAAGTTAACTGTTATCTTGTCAGATTCCAGGCTTCGTAGTAACTCACTAGGGATAGTGGTAAACTCTATTGGGGAAGATGAGTTTTGTTAGTGATTTGAAGAAGTTAAACTATTATTTGTTCGGGTCCAGGTTTCTTAGTAACTTTTGGGGATAGTAACGACTCTGTTGAGGATTGTAATGAATCTACCGGGGATTAAGGGGTTTCGTCCATTGGTTTGTAACAGTCTAAAAGCAAACTCGAGCTGGAGAATTTGTAGTTTGTTGGGGAAATAAACCTTATTTAAGAAAATATTTGATGACCTGCGGGGGAGGTGTATCTTTCCACAAGGATTCTTTTTAAGACCAACTCAATTAGGGAGAGGGTTTTCAAGAGATTGGAACTTTGGCTGGGAATTGCATGAATCCAACTCTGTGGGGATAATGTTATTGAAATAACTCTGGGAATATCTAAAATGCATTTAAAGAGATGCTTGTCACTGTTTTTAAGTATACATTTGCTAAAAGTTTAATCATGTTCATATGTATATGTTCATTCAATTTTAGTCATTGGATACTTTTGCACTAAAAACAGAAAAAACAAAAAGTTTGTACTTCAAAGTATATTTGTATTGATGATTTGCCCATGAATAGGAATTTTTGTACAAAGAGACTGAGATCTAGTAAGAGGAAATTATCGAAAGAATGAAGGGAATACAAAACAAAGATAACAGCCACGTGGAAGTGATCTCAATGTGTTCCAACTCCACTATTGCCCCTATGTCCTTGAACATAATCCCTTGCCATTGAAATAAGTTGATTAGATTGATATTGGATCATTTGAACTTAGACCTTGGTAATAAAGTTGACTGTAGAGATTCCACGGGACATAGTTATACGCTTTAATCCTTAACTTTTGCCTGGACTTCCCTTTCGGATTTTCAGCCCACCAGAATAACCTTTTTTTTCCCAAGCCGCCCTTTCGAGTTTTTAACTTGCCGGGTGTACAATCCTTTGCATATATCCCTAACTTTTGCCCGAACCTCTTTGGTTTGCCGGAATGCCCTTATTTTTTCCTAGGTGCGTCAACCTAGCAGGTCATTTTAAGCATAATATTTTTTAACTATGTCCGCGTTCACATGATGTGGGAAGTCTTCGCCATCCATAGTAGTCAGCATCATGGCACCACCATATAAAACTTTCTTTATAACAAATGGTCCTTCGTAAGTGGGAGTCCATTTTCCCCTAGGGTCGCCTTGTGGAAGAATGATGCGCTTGATTACCAAGTCACCAGTCTGATACACTCAAGGCTTGAACTTTTTGTTGAAAGACTTGATTATACGTTTTTGGTACATCTGACCATGACAAATAGCAACCAGTCGCTTCTTGTTAATCAATTTCAACTGATCCAACCTAGTCTGAATCCATTTGTCTTCACCAAAATCTGCTTCTTTCATTATCCTTAGAGAGGGAATCTTAACTTCGACAGGTAGGACATCTTCCATGCCATAGACTAAGGAGAATAGGGTTGCCCCATTTGATGTTCAAGATGAAGTACAGTAGCCATGGAGAGAAAACGGTAATATCTCATGCCAGTCTTTATATGTCACCACCATCTTTTGCACAATCTTCTTGATAGTTTTGTTGGCAGCTTCCACTGCACCATTCATCTTGGGTCTGTATGGAGAAGAGTTGTGATGCTTGATTTTAAAATGAGTATAAAGTTCTATAATCACAGAATTGTTGAGGTTGGTTCCATTTTCAGTGATGATACTTTCGGGGATACCATAACAACAGATGAGGTTATGCTTGATTAGCCTGGCTACATCGTTCTTGGTGACTGAGGCATATAAGGCAGCTTCAACCCACTTGGTAAAATAATAAATAGCAACAAGGATGAAACTGTGTCCAATGGAAGCAGTAGGTTTGATCTCTCCAATCACATCAATTCCCCACATTGCAAACGACCATGGAGTAGTCATGAAATTTAGAGGTGTTGTAACCCAAAATTTTCCCTCTCATTTCTCAAGGCATCTCTTACAAGGATTCTCCAAAATTCAAGCTTGCTCAAGTACAATTGGATTTTCTAGCATCAAGTTAAAGAGGAAACTGTTAAAAAGGGCAAAGCAGATAAAATGATTTTTTGAAGAAGAACAAGTTTTCTTCAATTCACAAGGTTTCGATTGGACTTTGGTTTCCTTCAAAGCCTCCTTCGATTTCCCTTGTTTGTTTGGACTTTAGTCTCTCTCAATACTGCTTCGATTGGACTATGGCATCCTTCATACCTCCTTCGATCCATCCTTTGTGCCTCCTTCGATCCATCATCTGTGTCTCCTTCGATCCACAAAGAAATGACCTCCCGCATGTAAGCTTCGATTGCACCATTGGCCTCACATGGTTCACAATACAATGGCTGCCTACATGCAAGCTTCGATTTCACCATTGGCCTTACATGGTTCACAATGCAATGGTTTCCTGTGTGCCTGCTTCAATTAGACATTTGATGCCTGCATGCCTATTTTGATTGGACAAATAATTCCCTCCATGCTTGCTTTGATTCACAAAGTAATGGCTAGCTGCATACAACCTTCGATTGAGCAATAACTTCCTTCTTGCATGCTTCAAAGCAAGAGGCTCCCACCAGGCCAGCAGGCACAAGGCGAAAAGCCTCCTGTAGCCTCCTTCGATTCAAAGAGGAAAAGCCTCCTGTTGATGTCCTTAGATCCAAAGGAGAAAAGCCTCCTGTTGATATCCTTCGATTTAGAAGACAAGTGGCTTCTTTACACTTGCTCCCAATTCACAAGGAGAGGACCTTCTTCAGGCTAGCAGGCACAAGGCAATGGCCTCATGCAGCTTTCTTTCGATTCAGAATCCATTGCCCCTTGCATGCTTCCTCCGATTCACAAAAGCTAGGATTCCCTTTAGGCCAAAATGCACAAGGAAAAAACTTCCCCATGGCTAGCTTTCACAAGGCAATAGCGCCCATAAAGCATTGGCCATTTTTCACGCTAGCTTCGAATGAGCAATATTTCCTTTGGAAACAGTCTGTTTCGATCACACATAATTCCTACACTAAGACATGTATGGGTGTCCCATTCGAAAGACATGTCTGGGTGACCCATTCGAAGAATTGAATATGGTGCACACAAATGATGCATATGGTCCAATCGAAGGACACATATTTGGCCCTTTCAAAAGATACACATATGACCCATTCGAAAGACACTTATTAGGTGAAAATCAAATAGTATTGTTTGAAAAAGAATTTGGTCGGAGGTTGGACCTAGGTGGTCAAAACGAAATGTTGAGATATCAAAATATGCTTGCTGTCAAGTTCAGGCCTGATACACTGGCCATAACACTTCAAAACTGTTGCACAACAGTCTTGCAACGCTGCCTTTATTCTTGCATAAATTTTGCATACGAATACTGCCCCTCGAAAGCTACAAGAACAATATGCCCTTTTTGTTTAAATTTATTTTGTTTTCCCTCCTAAAACATTAGCCAAAATCACCTATAAATTTGAGCCTCCACCACACATCATAGGGGCCCCTGGATAGTTGCAAAAAATCTTGTTGTGAGAAAAGTGATAAATTTCTCAAAAATCTCTCAAACACAATCCCCTACATTTTTTTCAAATATTCTAAGCACTTCTAAAAAACTCAGGCCCCTTCACACACTAAGTGAACCCTTCGATTCACTCCTTAAGTTGCCAGATAACTAACCTTCGACCCATTCCCCCAACCATAATATAATAATCTTTTGATTCACTCATTTACCTGTTATAGAGTAACCTTCGATTCACTCACATACCCTCCTTCGATTCAATGACTTCCCAAACAAGGTAATAACTGAACTAGCCTCAGGAATACCCTAATGAACTTCAATTCACCACCAAGGAAGTCACTTGCAGTTTCCTTCGATTTAAGCAATTCAAGAGGTAAGATCTCTATAAACATGGAACTCTTTCATTCAAATATCATGTGTACATACCAATAAAGAGAAAAAATGTAGATATTTCATCTAGGGAGTTTGACCATGCTTTAACCTTCGATCCTGACTGCCTATATGTTTAAAGCTTCAACCCTGACTAGTTATACTTTGGATTTTGAGACCCAATAATCTTGTGCTAGCCCTTGGCATGTAGCTTTCGAAGGTTACACTTGAATGTTGCATGTTGAAAAGTTTAAAACAGGTTCTCTGTATCCTTCGATTGGATAAATACTCAAGCTTTTCAAATCTCAACCTGAGGGCCTAGCATTCCTGAAGTCTAAGAAGGCTGCAAGGAGCTTGAGGTGAAGAGTGCACCTCACATTGACTCCATGCCTCAAACAAAAGAAGCAGACAGAAGGATGACCACACTAACTTCCAGGTCCCATTCGAAAGAAATAAGAAAGGGGTAAAATCGAAAGACATGTCCTTACTACTCCCAGGCCAAATCTAAGGAAGTCAGGAAGGGCAGAATCGAAGGGTGTTTTTGCCCAAATCGAACAAGCCCATTTTTCGTCCTTTATTTTATTTTGTCTTTACATTTTCTTGCTATTCAATATGGTTGTAATAGTGTAGGATTTATTTTCTGCATTTTTATTGCTTTTGTACAAATGTTAGTAACTAGGATGTATGGCAAGATAAAACCAATAAGTAGATCACCTTAATCAAAGACTAAATGCATGCAAATCAAACACATTATTCATACACATGCACCCCTAGGTTAATCTCACTTGTTGCCTCGGAAAAATATTCATGTCCCTCGAATATGGGCGTTTTAGCAAAGACCCTCGATAAAAGATCGTACTCTCTCGATGACCCTTGATGTTGCCTTCAATAAATTATCTAGTCCCTAAACGACATTACTAAAACGTCTCATAGGTTGCCTTCTATGACTATACAAACGTCCCACGCCCGTTCCTTCACACCAAATGCTGGGGCTTATTACCAAATCAATGGTAAGATAACAACATCTAAAGGAGGAGGAAAAGAACATTAGACCTTTTGAGTAGGTAGGATGCTCCTAGTTGCTCGCTTGCTCACAACAAAAACACTTTTACACACCAATACTTTCCTTTGGAACATTTTTTAAAAGCTAAAACACATTCCACAAACACCTTTTTAAACTATTTTCAAAACCAACACTTTGTACGCGTTCTTATAGAAACGAGAACCATTACAAAGACATTTTCAAAATACTTTCAAAACCACACCACAAGCACATTTTTAAACAAAAGCAAGTGATCTAGCAAGCAACTAAGATCCTGTAGATAACTACAGATGAAAAGGGTGGTAATACCTTCCCTTTTCATAACCTACCCCCCGAACTCAAGAAATAATCTCGAAAGGTCTTTCCTGTTCTTTTCCCCCTTTCCTTATTGGATAAAAGAAAATTCGTTGGCGACTCTTGCTATCCGCAACAATTACGATCAAACGCAAAACACCCAAGTCAGTTCTCCTACCGTGTTACAGAACTGGAGACTCTGCTGGGGAAAAGTTTTCCTAAAAGTGGGGTTACCTTAGGGATAGATCACCTTTACTTGCTTTCATTGTTTGACTTGCTTGCTTTACATTTTTTGGGTCCTTGTTTGGGTTATTGTTAAAGATCCTACACCCGGATCTAGGGCACCTTTTTAGGTAAGTAGCAATAAATCATGGAGGCCGTACGATGTAGACCGATATAGACAAGGTGATAGCTACATTAGTGTGATACTATGGCTTGTACTAATGTTCCTTGAGTCAATCAAGGATAACATTAGGCTTCCTTATAGTGTCATTAAGCGCTAACTGACCTTTAAAACCTTTATTTGACTCATCCTAAGCCACTAGAAAGTAGTGAGATGGCCGGCTTTGGTTCCAACCGAAGATTGGTTGATACTCGATGCTACACTCATTGAGATTGGACTTTTGGGATATTCTGGCCATAATACTTTGGTGCTTGAGCTAGAACAATGCCTAAAGGAAAAGTCAGTGATATGAGACTCCTTAGAACCCGATCACTTTCTAGGACTAGTTAAGCCAACTAAACTTCAACAGGGTACTTACCTATGAACCCCGTGCAAGCCTAAATATAAGGACTTATCTCCTTTGTGTGTATATGACTATTTGTACATAACAAGTTGCTTGCTTTGCATACTTGTACATAACATCACGACATCATACCATAGCATTTTCAATAACCATTTCAAGGATCTCAAGGGCCTATGATGCAAGGTCATGTTGAACCAGATACTTATCAAGGGGCAAGAGGATTTATTCTCCTCTAATTAAACACCGTCAAAGACCAAAGCATGGTAAGTTGAGTCAAGGGCTATGACCCACTTGACATGGTGAGCTTAATTCTCATGGAAGGACATCCACCGATACAAAGTTCTCCAATCAAAGCTGTTGATAAAAATTCAACTTCTAACATCTTCTTGTGTTTACCCCGCGAGATCCTTGAAAACATGCATCCACATACCATGCATCATATGATGACAGGTTTCTCCCTACACAGGTCTCTTATCTGCTTTCTGTTTATTTCAATAGAGATGACTCTAGAACAGACTATCAAGGACATTTAGACTCAAAATGCTCAGCTTCAAGAAATGTTCATGAACCAATCCAAGGGGCAAGAAGAAGTGAAATCACTCCTCTCTAAGGGCATCGCCATGAAGAATCCTAAGGACAACAAGGATGACCAGTTGGAACGACTACAAATTGAGATAGCCACAATGAAGATCTAGATGATGGGACCGATGGTAGGCCATACAACTCTTATCTAAAACTTGGCTCAGGGATAAGAAGAGTTGAGAGTCCTTGTCAACAAACTTCATCAAGACGGATGCAACCGTATGAAACAAACAGTCGAGACTGGGGATCAAGTCTTTAATCAGTCTCCCATGAGATAAGAATCCGGTTTAATGGAGAGTAGACTTTTCCAAATTGCTGCTACATCGCGAGTCCAACAACAACCTCGCCAACAAAAATAGGGTAATCGGCGTAAACGGAATGCATCTAATAGGCAGTATAGCAAACTCGACATGCCGATATCGCAAGTCTTGCAACACATGTTAAGGATGAATTTGGTCACATTAAAAGATCCTCCTCGGAATCCTAATACTGCTTCTCCTAGTTACCATCCCAATGAAAGGTGTGCATATCACTCCAACAGTCCGGGTCACGATACTGATAGCTGTTGGATGTTGAAAAACAAGATTCAAGACGTAATCAACGAAGGAGTGTTGGAGTTTACACAAGACGATCAACTGGAATTCTTCTATCACCCCTCAAGGGCATCCATATGAAGTGACGGTTTGGGCGAGGAAATTTTCTGTTTATTCGAATTTTCATGTGTAATTTCTTTGTGTACTTAAACACTTATCTATGTGTCAAACTTTGGTTACTTTTATTAATTCATTACATATGTTTGTCTTGAATTAATCCATTCGTTTTCATTATACTTTAAACTATGCTTTTAAATCTCTTTATGACAATTAACTCTTGCTAAAAGTTACAAGCCTTTAGCGGGAGGATGACGAAAACAATGCCATAATCTCATGCAGTATGCTTTTGGAAAGACCTTGCTGACGATGTACAGACGTTTGTTTTAATTCCTAAACACTGGAGTTATAAGGAAGTTAATCCCTAGTCAACCCCTTTGAGCCTAAGAAGTAAGAGTTTTCTTTTTCACAGAAAATGAAACCTTTAATTAAAAACTGGGATGGGGTAGTCTCTCAGTTGATTAAAACACGAGTTCAATCGCCATATTTCAATTTGTATACT
This sequence comes from Vicia faba, assembly GCA_948472305.1. Classification (NCBI taxonomy): domain Eukaryota; kingdom Viridiplantae; phylum Streptophyta; class Magnoliopsida; order Fabales; family Fabaceae; genus Vicia; species Vicia faba. The sequence continues at coordinate 944,025,063 of OX451735.1, forward strand.
AATGAATGACATCAAAAACATTCCTCTGGAATCAAAAGATGGTGTTAGTTCCTTATCACACAGGCAGTCATTATCTCTCAAAAATAAAAGACCACTAAGTTAAAACCTACGAAGGAGACTTAAGAAAACAGGGGCATCCCGCTGACTGTAATCTCAAGATAAGAACAATCAGAAAAAAATAAGGGATAATAAAAAAAAGAGGCCACTACAAATCATAAACAACAAGGAAAATATGGCAAAAAATGATTGCCTTCTAACAAATAAACTTCCAAATTTCTGAACCATCACCAAAACGTCATTCAGACTCAAGTGAAATTCAAATGCACAATTAACCGAGTTTAGGACTGAAGAACATCATGAAGAATGGGTGGGTACATATACACTTTAAGCCTTATCCTTTGTTTCTTAAATCGTGAACCAAGCCACGCTACAACCCTTCAAAAGTCCTAATTGAAGCATGGGTTAGTTCAAAAGCATATTGTTACCAAAGGTATCCTGACTCCTGCAAAGCTTACTCTAAATCCTGAGTTGAATTCACATTCTTACAAAAATTCTTTTATATGCTAAAACGCATTTTCAAAACTTCAATACAAGCATAAACTTTGCATAATTTGAATATCGCTGTTTGCATATGGCTAATTGTTTGACAGTGGAGAAATTCACATGACGAATATCCAGCGGAAAAAACTCTCTCAGTGAACAAAATCATTTCAAATTGGAAGACATTTCCAATGACGAATCCCCTATAAACAAGGGGGCATGACATGTCACTATCCAACTCGTCTGGGGAAGTCAATTCGAGATTCCAAGAAATCTCTTAAGAAATGCTGAATACACCAAGGGCAAGTCTGTGTCTGAATCACTTGGGGCATTGAACATGAATTCCAGCAAAGGGTTATATACGGTCAAGCAAACATTTCCTGGCAGTGCTACAAACATTTGTTACTAGGGGCATAAACAAATTCCCACAAAGTCCTTTTCATGGGATGACCCCTAGTCAAGTCCCCACAAAGTTGGATCCAGGCAATTCCCAGCTAGAGTTTCAATCTCTGGAAAACCTTTCTTTCCAGCTAAGTTTCGTCTCAAGAAGAATCATCTAGGAGTTCTGCCAAAAGAAGACGCCTCTCCAGCAAATTGGAAATAGGGTTTATTTCCCCAACAAACTAGAGATTCCCCAGCTCGAATTTTCCCCTCAGGCTACTACAAGTCAAGGGACCACAACCTCTCTTCTCCAACAGACTTTCCTATAATCTCCAAGATAACTCCCCAGTAGAGCAGCGGACAACTAATATTCCTGAACTTTTTTCCCCAAGCAGGAATCAACACTCTCCACAGAGTTTTCCCTCAAACAAATTCAATATTCCCCAACAGAGTTCTCCTCAAACAACAAAACAGGAATCCCCACCGAAAACATTCTAAAACAAGGTATGGAGAGGGGCATACTCTTCGTCTCCAACAACAGTCCGGGATTTAACTTCCCAAAACTCCCCAACATTTATCAAGGATACATTCCAACAATATTTCACATTTCATCATATTACATACATGATAAATTCATAACAACACAATCTCATTTATTTTGAGAACATCATTACACAGTGCATCTCATACATCATTGTATATAACTAACTCTTTACTTTTTCAGGAAAGATCAATCAAAAGATAATTATCATCAACAATTTTAAACAAGTCCCAGATTAATAACTGAATCAAGACAGGAAAACTATATGTGGACGACCAATTAATACTTGAAACAAGACAAGACAACTATCTACTCGACCAGCTGGAGCAACCCTACACAGGTTCCTTCTCATTTTCCAAATGAAGTTTTACACGGACTCATTATGAAGCAACCCTACCCAGGTTCCTTCTCATTCTCAGATGCAGTTTTACACAGACTCGTCCTGAAGCAACCATACCCAGGTTCCTTCTCATACATTTCCAGATGAAGTTTTACACGAACTCATCCTGAAGCAACCCTACCCAAGTTCCTTCTCATACGTTTCCAGATGAAGTTTTACACGGACTTATCATGAAGCAACCCTACCCAGGTTCCTTCTCATTCTCAGATGCAGTTTTACACGGACTCATCCTAAAGCAACCCTACCCAGGTTCCTTCTCATACATTTCCAAATGAATTTTTACACGGACTCATCCTGAAGAAACCCTACCCAAATTCCTTCTCATTTCCAGATGAAGTTTTACACGGACTCATCCTGAAGAAACCCTACCAAGGTTCCTTCTCATACATTTCTAGATGAAGTTTCACACAGACTGATCCTGAAGCAACCCTACCCAAGTTCCTTTTCATACATTTCCAGATGAATTTTAACACAGACTCAGCCTGAAGCAACCCTACCCAGGTTCCTGCTCATACATTTCCAGATGAAGTTTAACACGGACTCATCCTGAAGCAACCCTACACAGGTTCCTTCTAATACATTTCCAGACACAGCTTAACACGGGTCCGTTCTAACATATCCTTCAGAGTTAAATCAAACAAAGATTCATCCTGATTCTTTTCCAGTTAAAGAATATTCAAGGCCTCTGCTGGTTCAGTTTAAATTGATCAATGGTTTATCCTGATTCCATTCCGGTAGACACTTTCTCTAGTTCAGATAAATCACTCCAAAGATTTATTCTGATTCTTTTCCAGTTAAAGAATATTTAAGGCCTCTGCTGGTTCATTTTAAATCGATTAATGGTTTATCCTGATTCCGTTCCGGTAGACACTTTCTCTGGTTCAGGTAAATCGCTCCAAAATTTATTCTGATTCTTTTCCAGTTAAAGAATATTCAAGACCTCTGCTATTTCAGTTTAAATCGATCAATGGTTTATCCTGATTCCTTTTCGGTAGATACTTTCTCTGGTTCAGATAAATCTCTCCAAAGATTTATTTAGATTATTTTCCAGTTAAAGATTATCAAAGACCTCTGCTGGTTCAGTTTAAATCGATCAATGGTTTATCTTGATTCCTTTTCGGTAGACACTTTCTCTGGTTCAGATAAATCGCTCCAAAAATTTATTCTGATTCTTTTCCAGTTGAAGTCAAGCTTAGACTTAGTCTAATTTCTATCAACAGACACCTTTGGATGACATGTATAAGCTCATCCCTGACAACTCTCCATCATCTCTCTAAATGTCATCTTTAAGCCCATTCCCTACACAATTAACCACCACATCATCAAGTGCAAATTTTTGGGCACACTAGTGTTCAATCATCTTCCACCTTCAAGTCACGAATGGTAGACTCACCAATATAACTCTTTGGGTTTAAGAAGATTGAACAGGGGAAGCTGTTGTACCCCAAAATTTTCCCTCTCATTTCTCAAGGCATCTCTCACAAGGATTCTCCAAAATTCAAGCTTGCATAAGTACAATTGGATTTTCCAGCATCAAGTTAAAGAGGAAATTATTAAAAAGGGAAAAACAGGTAAAATGATTTTTTTGAAGAAGAATAAGTTTTCTTCGATTCACAAAGCTTCGATTGGACTTTGGTCTCCTTTAAAGCCTCCTTCGATTTCCCTTATTTCGTTTGGACTTTAGTCTCTTTCAAGACTGCTTCGATTGGACTATGGCATCCTTCATACCTCCTTCAATCCATCCTTTGTGCCTCCTTCGATCCATCCTTTGTGTCTCCTTCGATCCAAAAAGCAATGACCTCCTGCATGCAAGTTTCGATTGCACCATTGGCCTCACATGGCTCACAATACAATGGCTTTCTACATGCAAGCTTTGATTGCACCATTGGCCTCACATGGTTCACAATGATATGGTTGCCTGCATGCATGCTTTGATTGGACATTTGATGTTTGCATGCCTGTTTTAATTGGACAAATAATTCCCTCCATGCTTACTTTGATTCAAAAAGTAATGGCTAGCTGCATACAGCCTTCGATTGAGAAATATCTTCCTTCTTGCATACTTCAAAGCAAGAGGCTCCCACTAGGTCAGCAGGCACAAGGCGAAAATCCTCCTGTAGCCTCCTTCAATTCAAAGAGGAAAAGCCTCCTGTTGATGTCCTTCGATCCAAAGGAGAAATGCCTCTTGTTGGTATCCTTCAATTCATAAGACAAGTTCCTTCTTTACACTTGCTCCCAATTCACAAGGCAAGGACCTTCTTCAGGCCAGCAGGTACAAGACAATGGCCAACAACTTTCTTTTAATTCAGAAACCATTTCCCCCCTTGCATGCTTCCTCTGATTCACAAAAGCCAAGATTCCCTTTAGGCCGGAATGCACAAGACAAAATCTTCCCCATGGATAGAATTCACAAGGCAATAGCGCCCACAAAGCATTGGCCATTTTTCACGCTAGCTTCGAATGAGCAATATTTCCTTTGGAAACAGTCTGTTTCGATCACACATAATTCCTACACTAAGACATGTCTGGGTTTCCCATTCGAAAGACATGTTTTGGTGGCCCATTCAAAGAATTGCAAATGGTGCACACAAATGATGCATATGGTCCAATCGAAGGACACATATTTGGCCCTTTCAAAAGATACACATATGACCCATTCGAAAGAAACTTATTGGGTGAAAATCAAATAGTATTGTTTGAAGAAGAATCTAGTTGATGGTTAGACCTAGGTGGTCAAAACGAAAGGTTGAGATATCAAAATATGCTTGCTGCCAAGTTCAGGCCTGATACACTGCCCATAACACTCTAAAACTGCTGCATAGCAGTCCTGCAACGCTGCACTTATTCTTGTACCAATTTGGCATACGAATATTGCCCCTCGAAAGCTACAAGAACATCATACCCTTTTTGTTTAAATTTCTTTTGTTTTCCCTCCTAAAATATCAGCCAAAATCACCTAAAAATATGAGCCTCCACCACACATCTTAGAGTCCTCTGGATAGTTGCGAAAACTCTTGTTCTGAGAAAAGTGATAAATTTCTCAAAAATCTCTCAAACACTATCCAACGTTTTTTTCCAAATATTCTAAGCACTTCTAAAAAACTCAAACCCCTTCACACACTAAGTGAACCCATCGATTCACTCCTCAAGTTGCCAAATAACTATCCTTCGACCCATTCCCCCAACCACAATATAATAATCTTTTAATTCACTCCCTTACCTGTTATAGAGTAACCTTCGATTCAGTCACATACCCTCCTTCGATTCAGTGATTGCTCAAACAAAGGTAGTAACTGAACTAGCCTGAGGAAGACCCCAACGAACTTCCATTCACCACCAAGGAAGTTACTTGCAGTTTCCTTCGATTTAAGCGCTTCAAGAGGTAAGTTCTCTCTAAACTTGGAACTCATTCATTCAAATATCATGTGTACATACCAATAAATAAAAAAATGTAGATATTTCATCTAGGGAGTTTGACCATGCTTTAACCTTCGATCCTGACTTCCTATATGTTGAAGGCTTTAACCCTGACTAGTTAGACTTTGGATTTTGAGACCCAATAATCTTGTTCTAACCCTTGGCGTGTAGCTTTTGAAGGTTACACTTGAATGTTGCATGTTGAAAAGTTTAAAACAGGTTCTCTGTATCCTTCGATTGGCTAAATACTCAAGCCTTTCAAATCTCAACCTAAGGGCCTAGCATTCCTGCAGTCTAAGAAGGTAGCAAGGAGCTTGAGGCGAAGAGTGCACCTCACGTTAACTCCAGGCCTCAAACAAAAGAAGCAGCCAAAAGGATGGCCACATAAACTTCCAGGTCCTATTCGAAAGATACATGAAAGGGGTAAAATCGAAAGACACGTCCTTACTACTCCCAGGCCAAATCGAAGGAAGTCAGGAAGGGCATAATTGAAGGGTGTTTCTGCCCAAATATATCAAGCCCATTTTCCTTCCTTTATTTTATTTTGTCTTTACATTTTCTTGCAATTCAATATGGTTGTAATAGTGTAGGATTTATTTTCTGCATTTTTATTGCTTTTGTACAAATGTTAGTAACTAGGATGTATGGCAAGATAAAACCAATAAGTAGATCACCTTAATTAAAGACTAAATGCATTCAAATCAAACACATTATTCACTCCTAGGGTAATCTCACTTGGTGCCTCGAAAAAATAGTCATGTCCCTCGAATATGGGCGTTTTAGCAAAGACCCTCGATAAGAGATCGTAGTCCCTCAATGACCCTCGATGTTGCCTTCAATAAACGATCTAGTCCCTAAACGACACTGCTAAAACGTCCCATAGGTTGCCTTCTATGACTATACAAACGTCCAACGCCCATCCCTTCACATCCAATGATGGGTCTTCTTACCAAATCAATGGTAAGATAACAACATCTAAAGGAGGAGGAAAAGAACATTAGACCTTTTGAGTAGGTAGGATGCTCCTAATTGCTCGCTTGCTCACAACAAAAACACTTTTACACACCAATACTTTCCTTTGGAACATTTTTTTAAAGTTAAAACACATTCTACAAACACCTTTTTAAACTATTTTCAAAACCAACACTTTGTACGCGTTCTTATAGAAACGAGAACCATTACAAATACATTATCAAAATAATTTCAAAACCCACACCACAAGCACATTTTCAAACAAAAGCAAGTGATCTAGCAAGCAACTAAGGGACCATAGATAACTATGGATGAAAAGGGTGCTAACACCTTCCCTTTTCATAACCTACCCCTCGAACTCAAGAAATAATCTCGAAAGGTCTTTCCTGTTCTTTTCACCTTTCCTTATTGGATAAAAGAAAAGTCGGTGGTGACTCTTGCTATCCGCGACAATTGCGATCAAACGCAAAAAACCCAAGTCAGTTCTCCCACTATATTACAGAACAGGCGACTCTGCTTGGGAATATACTTAAAAGTGGGGTTACCTTAGAACTAGTTCACATTTAATTGCTTTCATTGTTTGATTTGTTTGCTTTACATTTATAGATCCTTGTTTGGGTTTGTATTGATCATCTACCCAGATCGGGGAACATTATTAGGTAAGTATCAATAGATCGTGGCGACTGTATGGGGTATATCGAAATGGTTGAAGCGATGGCTACGCTAGTGTGACACATTTGTTGGTACCGGTAGCCCTTGAGTCTAGTCATGGTGAATACGGGGCCGCTGTGTGATGTCATGAAGCACTAATTGACCTTAGAACCTTTAATTGAACAACTTGTCCATTAGGAAGTAGTAAGATAGCCGGATTTGGTGCAGTTCAAAGTTGTTTTATACTCGACACTATGCTCATTGAGATCGGACTTTCGGGATATTTCGATCGCCAATAAAGAGGCTTGCGCTGAAACAAGGCCCGATGAAGAAATATCAGTGATATTGAGATTCCCTATAACCTTAGGACAGGTTGAAACAACTAAACTTCAAGAGGGTACTTACCTATGAACCTCATGCAAGCCTAAAGAATTGGTCCTAAGGTTTGCATGAGGTTCATAGGTAAGTACCCTCTTGAAGTTTAGTTGTTTCAACCTGTCCTAAGGTTCTAGGGAATCTCAATATCACTGATCATTCTTCATCGGGCCTTGTTTCAGCGAAAGCCTCTTTATTGGCGACCGAAATATCCCGAAAGTCCGATCTCAATGAGCATAGTGTCGAGTATCAACTAACTTCGGACGACACCAAAGCCGGCTATCTTACTACTTCCTAATGGACAAGTTGTTCAATTAAAGGTTCTAAGGTCAATTAGTGCTTCATGACACCACACAGTGGCCCCGTATTCTCCTTGACTAAACTCAAGGGCTACCGGTACCAATAAATGTGTCACACTAGCGTAGCCATCGCTTCAACCATGTCGGTATACCCCATACAGTCTCCATGATCTATTGATACTTACCTAATAATGTTCCCCGATCCGGGTAGAGGATCAATACAAACCCAAATAAGGATCCATAAATGTAAAGAAAACAAATCAAACAATGAAAGCAATTAAATGTGAACTAGTTCTAAGGTAACCCCACTTTTAAGTATATTCCCAAGCAGAGTCGTCTATTCTGTAATATGGTGGTAGAACTGACTTGGATGTTTTGTGTTTGATCACAATTGTTGCGGATAGCAAGAGTCGCCACCGACTTTTCTTTTATCCAATAAGGAAAGGGTGAAAAGAACAGGAAAGACCTTTGAGATGTTTTCTTGAGTTCGAGGGGTAGGTTATGAAAAGGGAAGGTGTTAGCACCCTTTTCATCCGTAGTTATCTACGGGCTCTTAGTTGCTTGCTAGATCACTTGAAAATTGCTTTGTTTGAAATGTATTTTTGGTCGGCTTTGAAAGTACTTTTGAAAAGCGCCTTCGTTTAGGAAAACTTTGTAATGATTCTCGTCTCTATAAGAATGCATACAAAGTGTTGGACTTTTGAAAATATTTCATGTTTTTTTTCTTGAAAGTGTTTAATGTGTTTGAAAAGATGTTTGTTTTGAAGATGGATTGTGAGAAAACAACTAAGAACGTTCTACCTACTTAAAAGTCCTTTGTTCATTTCTGTCTTCCTTTGACATTGCTATCTTACCATTAATTGGTAAGTAGCCCTATCTTTGGATGTAAAGGGACGGGCGCGGGTCATCATATAGTCATGAATAGAAATGTTGTGAGATGTCTTAGAATTTCTCTTGAGGGTCTAAGATCATTTATAAGGCAACATTTAAAGCGTCATCGAGGGACTATGATATTGTATTTTTGTTTGTTTTTGCTAAGATGTCTCACGTGCACATCATGACCATTTTTTTAAGGCAACAAGTGGAGTTAACCCTAGAGGTGCAAGTGTGCAAGTGTGCAAGTGTTTATTTTTCATGCATTGTTTTGTCTTGGATTATGATTGTCTAGGATTGATTTTTATCTTGCCATACACACCCTAGTTACTAGCATTTATATTTGAAAGCGGTAAATTTCGAAAAATAAAGTCCTATGCTATCACATCTTTTAGGGGGATGGGGGTACAATTTACAAATGGGGATATATAGGAGCTTAAATAATTACAAACATATTGAATAGCCATGAAGGGAATATGTGAAACATGTAAAAACAAAGGGAAATGAAAGAAAAATAAATTTTTGAACATTATGTGTCGACACATGCTCTTTTGCATCGACACATAACCTTCCCTTTCCCTTGTATTGCCAAATAAACTCAGTATGAGTTGATACATAATGGTATGTGTTGACTCATACACTGCATGTGTCAACTCATACGTGCTTTGTGTCGACTCATACACTCTTTTTTCCTTTTGTTTTGGGCCTGTATAACAGTATGTGTCGATTCATAAGGCTATGTGTCGACTTATAACCTATTTTTCCACTAAGATGTGTCGACTCATATAGGTATGTGTCGACTCATACTATCATTTTTTTTACTTCAACATTGTTTTGCTGCATACATGGGTTAGTTCTCAACACATAAATGAAAAGAATGGAAGAGAAACAAAAGGTTAGCTTCAAGGGAAATGGTTATTACATTTTTATCTTCGAAGATGAATCAACTAATGATGCTTTAAATGAAGGGTTTAAAGTCAAGGATACTTACCTTGAAGATGGAATTTGCGTCTTGAGCTTGAGTTGCTGCCTTGAGTGTTCTTGAGCTTGGAAAACATAGATGTCATAGAAGCTTGATCTTGAGTTTGAACAAATTCTAAGTAATGTGTGTGAGGTGCTTAGATGTTTGGACAGAAATTTGTAAAGTATGAGAGGTTCAATGGTTTGGACTTTAAAACTTAAGAGTGGAAGCTTTGTGGACTGTTATGGCTTTGGTGAACATGAGATTTTTTTGAGGGTTTATCAACAAAACTTATGGTTTTTCTCTCTATTTTTTTGACCTCTTTCTCTTGCAAATGCTTCTCCTATTTATAGGCAAGAGGTTTGTGAACAAGCTGATTTGGTTTTCAAACTATGGAGTTATGGCTAGGTTGGACTACAAACATCAAGTTATGTCATAGTCCCAAGATGAAGTACCAAAGTTGCCGGTTTAGAGGGACTAATTTCCATGATTTATGGTGGAGTAAAATCAGAAATAAACAATGTATGGGCTCAAGATAAACTTTGTACTAAAATCTTGCTTTTCAAGAATAGCAATGGTGCCTTTATGCCATAAATGGAAAGATCTTTTGGACAATGGCTTAAACACTTAGGTAATAGCTCAAGAGTGGGTGTAATCATTAAATTATGGTATGATTGGAAAGTAAGAAGGCATGCAATACAATATTATACAGCATAGCATAAGGGTTTTGTTATGTGTTCTTCACTAAAATGTCTTGCAATTCAAGAATGGATGCCCAACTTCATGCCCTCGAATCTCCTAGCTCAAGTATGATAAATTCATGCTCTTGGATGTTTTGGAAAGATTGAAACATCCTCTATAATTTTCATGTTGGCCATTTTAACAAAATCATCTTGTAACTATGTGAAAAAATGCCAAGAAGTTGGGATAAAATTCTGACCAAAATCTGTTGAAAAGTTCTCTAAGTGTTTATTCAAAAATGCCATGACTTCATGAATTTATAACTTAAAATCCAAACATTTCTAGAAAAGTTGTGCCCTACAATTTTTCAGATTTCATTGAGATCTACAACTTTCATGTTGGAAGTTTTCCTTGAATCATCTTGCATCATGATGAAAAGTTGGCATAAAGAAATGAAATTATCATGTATAAAAAACACTTAGAAAAATTTCTAAGTCTTGAAAAGTTTGACTTTTCACATTGATTTTTGACTTTCTTGATTTCTTGATGATCAGGTTTGGTACTCTTGAATGTCTTGATGAATTTTGATCTTTGAAACTTAATATTGACCAAAAAGTCAAAATTTGACTTTTCAGTGTACAGTTGACTTTTTCATCATTTGACCAAATTTCATATATCAATCCACTAATCTTGAGAAATGTTTTAAGATATGCAAATAGGTCAAAATTATGAATTTGAATTCTTGAGATCATGTTTTATACCAATAAGTCATGTATTAGGTTAAAATTCAATGACCAGTCGCTTTCTCTCAAAACCCTAATTTGTAGTCTCAGTGTTTCGAAGGTGATTTTGTCTTATCAATTATTGAGAATCCTTGAGCATTGGAGACCCTTTGTGAAATGTATTGAGAAAAGAGAAGGCAAATTTCGGGGTACAACAGTCACCATCATCTTTTGCGCAATCTTCTTTATATTCTTGTTGGCGGCTTCCACTGCACCATTCATCTTAGGTCTGTATGGAGAAGAGTTGTGATGCTTGATCTTGAACTGCATGTAGAGTTCAGTGATCATGGAATTATTGAGGTTGGTACCATTTTCAGTGATGATCCTCTCAGGGATGCCATACCGACATATGAGGTTATTCTTGATGAATCGAGCCACTACATTCTTGGTAACTAAGGCAAACGAAGCTGCTTCAACCCATTTTGTAAAGTAGTCAATGGCGATGAGAATGAAGAAATGTCCATTAGAGGCAACAGGATTAATTTCTCCAATCATATCAATGCTCCACATTGCAAATGACCAAGGATCAATCATGACATTTAAAGGTATTAGAGGCACATGAATCTTATCAGCATAAATTTGGCACTTATGGCAAGTCCTCGAGTGGTGGTGACAATCAGTTTCCATAGTCGACCAATAGTAACCAGCTCTCAGAATCTTCTTGGCGATAGTATGTCCACTTGAGTGAGTACCAAACATTCCTTTATCTATATCCTCCATAATCTTCTCTACTTCCTTCTTATCAACACAACAGAGCAAAGTTAAATCATGGTTGCGCTTGTATAGAATTCTGTTGCTCAGGAAGAACTTGGTTGAGAACCTTTGCAGGAATTTCTTATCATTGATTGATGCCCTTTCAGGGTATTCTTGAGCTTCAAGATACCATTTTACTTCGTGAAACCAAGACTTTTCTTCTAGTCCATCAGTATCAATCTCATAGCAGTGCGCTGGTTCGTCAAATCTTCCGACAGTAATTCGGGGAGCTTCATTGTTGTAGTCCGGGAATTCAAAATTCATAGATTGATAATCATTTACAGCTTGGTGCACCAAATGATCTGCCAATATAATTCCTTTGATTTCTTTTTAAGTAGTGTACTGGATATCGTATTCAGGTAAAATCATTTTCCATCGAGCTATTCTTCTGGAGAGAGTGGGATTTTTAAATAAGTACTATATGGGATCCATTTTAAAGATTAATAGAGTAGTATGAGTCAACATATACTGTCTTAGTCGGAGAGCAGCTCATGCCAAAGCACATCAAGTTTTCTCGAGCAGTGAATATCTTGTTTCACAGTCGGTAAACTTTTTGCTAAGGTAGTATATTGCATGCTCTTTTCGACCAGACTCCTCGTGTTTCCCGAGCACACACCCCATTGAATTCTCTAACACGGTTAAGTACATGATTAGAGGTCTTCCTTCAACCGGTGGCATCAGAATTGGAGGTTCTTGAAGGTACTCTTTAATCTTGTCAAAAGCTATTTGATAGTCGTCATTCCATTTTACTACTTGATGTTTCTTCAACAGCTTGAAGATGGGCTCACAAGTAGCAGTCAATTGAGAAATGAATTGGGCGATGTAATTCAGTCATCCTGAGAAACCTCTGACTTCCTTCTTGGTACGGGGAGCCATAATTTCTTGAATAACTTTAACTTTTGTAGGGTCAACTTCAATTCCATTATTGCTAACGACGAAACCCAGGAGTTTACTGGACCTCACCCCAAAAGTGCACTTGTTTGGATTTAACCTTAGCTTGTACTTCTTCAGTCTTTCAAACAATTTATGCAGATGATCGAGATGCTCTTCTTCAGTTTGTGATCTAGCTATCATGTCATCGACGTAGACCTCTATCTCGTGATGAATCATGTCATGAAATAAAGCTACCATGGCACGCTGATAAATTGCCCCAGTGTTCTTCAATCCAAAAGGCATGATCTTGTAACAGAAAGTGCCCCATTGTGTAAAGAAGGTAGTCTTTTCCATGTCTCCAGGTGCCATCTTGATATGATTATAACCCGAGAAACCATCCATGAATGAGAATACCTTGTGCTGAGCAGTGTTGTCAACCAGAACATCAATATGTGGCAGTGGGAAATCATCTTTGGGGCTCGCTCTGTTTAGATCCCTGTAATCTACACACATACGTACCTTGCCATCTTTCTTTGGTACCGGAAAAACATTGGCAACCCATTGAGGATATGATGTTACTGCTAATAAATCTGTGTTGAATTGCTTCATAACCTTGGCCTTGATCTTTTTGAACATCTAGGGATGCATGCGACAAACCTTCTTTTTAATGGGAGAACAACCTTCTTTCATTGGTAGACGGTGAACCACAATATCTGTATCGAGCCCTGGCATGTTTTTGTACGACCAGGCAAAGATCTCAACATATTCATGCAACATATTGATTAGTCTGTTCTTGACACTGCTCTCTAAGTTAGTGCCTATCTTGACTTCTTTTCTGTCTGACTTGGTACCCAAATTTACAACTTCGATTGGCTCTTCATGTGGTTGGATAGCCTTTTCTTCTTGTATTAAGATTCTGGAAAGTTCTCCAGGTATTTCACAATCTTCCTCACCTTCGTCCTCGGATTGGTAGATCATATTTTCAAATTCATAAGCGGAAATAGCAGAATCGTTATCAACGAGATCCAAAGTGGATGGGGATCTGCAATGTAGTGTGTGGGTGTGTGTAAGAACACATAGCTATTTGAAAATGCAATAAGTAAAAGAAAAAATAGGGAGCATAAAATTTGAATGAAAAACTTCCAATGTTTTTATTGAATGAACAATGTTTATGAATTATCAATCCTTAACAAATGAACCAATGTGCCTCGGGTTAGACACAAGGTTTAAAGTCATTGTTTATTACATAACCAAAATATTTTAAAAGTAATAAGACGGGAATGTAGCTATTACTCATGAATAAAGGAGATAGGGGAAATGTATTTCGCTTTCAGTTTGTCGAGTCTGTTGCCAATGGTAGGGAATATCCAACTATCGAAGTCACAATCACTATCAGCATCCTCTATAGCGTTGACTCCATTTTTGTTGATATGGAACTGAGGTCTTCCACCCCGAGCGTGACAAAGAGCCTTTTGACCTTCTACAGTAAAGCCCAAACCAAATTTGTCAAATTTATAAGGGATATCAGGAAGCTGACCCCAAATAGTACAACCACCTTCTTCTATGGTAGCTTTGGCATATTTTAAGGAATCCATCTTGTGAAGAATCCTAGTGGTATTTGGAATGGAAGAAACATCTTTAACAGTAGCAAGAGAAATCACTTCAAAAGTTTGACAGGGAGTCTCGATGAATTCCTCGTCCATCTCCACGTACCAGAATGAATTCAGGTGGCTAACCATGTACTTCTCTTCTCCGCAGACAGTAAGAACCTTTCCTTTTATAGGATATTTTAATTTCTGGTACAATGTGGAGGTGACAACACCTGCCCCATGGATCCAGAGGCGTCCCAACAAACAAGAATAAGTTGGCCGGATGTCCATTACATAGAAGGTAGACAAATATCTGTGAACCCACTTTGATTGGTAGGTCCAATTCTCCATGCACCATTCTTTTGGATCCGTCAAAGGCTCGAACTATGATATTACTGGGTTTCAGTACAAACCCTTCATAATCTAGTCTGTCAAGAGCTCCTTTTGGAAGAACATTCAGTGAAGAGCCAGTATTAATCAACACATGAGCCAACGTAGTTCCCCTACATTCAATGAAAACATACAGGGCCTTATTATGATTTCTCCCCTCCGGAGTCAGGTCAGCATCAAAGAAGCCTAATCCATTATCAGTTGTTAAACTAGCCACGTAACTTCCAAATTGATCAACCTAAATTTCTTGCGGCACATGAGCAGTCTTCAAGAATTTTACTAATGCCTACACATGGGCTTCAGAACACAACAGTAAAGGTAACATGGAGATTTTGGATGGGGTTTGCCCCAGCTGTTCAATAATTTTATAGTCGCTCTTGCGGATGATCTTTAAAACCTCTTCCAAATCTTGTTCAGAGGTGTCCCCGACTATGGTTTCTTTAGGTGCCTCCATTTGGGAAGGCTCTACTATTGGCTCTTTACCCCGTGCCTCGGCAGCTGACTTGGTAATTGTGGCTTGAATAGGTGTATCAACATTTTTCAGAGAGATTTCCAGGGAGAAAATCCTTCTGCTTCTAGTAACTTTACGGGTCCCTGCAATATTGTTAATGTTGGGATCATCATCTTCAGTATCTTCATCAGACAACTCTTGTTTGACGCCATGGCAGTAGACATATGATCCATAATTCCACGGAATAACTTTATCGGAAGAATATGGGATGGGTCCAGGTGTGGTGATAATTAAAGGAGCAGATTTTGGATTGGCGATAATCCTTACACGACCCTTTGGAAGTGACCCTGGCAGGAGTACCGAATACGACAGACAAATCTTGGCATAAATTTTCGGCATACGGAATTTTCTCGATCAAAACTGCATGTTCATCCATCAGGCGCTGAACGCCTTCTTTCAGTAACCCGCAACCATTGGGTTGGACTACATAACAATAACATTATTTAACACAACCCGGAAATAAACTGGCCTGTAACAGATTTTCTTTAATTGTTGAGAGAGGAGTAACCACATCACTTACAGAGGCAATATACAAAACATCTTCAATAACACTTTTACCTTTGTCATGTTTCAGCATATGTGCGGTAATCACGTTCGGAGTCTCTGGGGGATCAAACTCAATTTTCTTATTCTCAATCATGTCCTGAATTTTGTTTTTCATGGCCCAATAGTTGTTGATGTCGTGCCCAGGACTGTTCGAGTGGTAGGCACACCTCGCGTTCGGTTTGTACTCAGGATATAATGTGTTGGGATCCTGAGGAGGATCCCGCAGTGAAATGAGTTCAACTACTAACAAATGTTGCAATTCCTGAGATAAAGGCACGCCGATCTTGGTAAACTTCCTTAACAAAGTGTTTAGCTTTTGTCGGTTGCCCTGTTGTTGTTGTTGTTGTTGAATAGGAACCAGATTAGAGATCAACACCGCTCCCACAGACTGATGGAAGTCATTTTTACTACGGCCCTTCTGGCTATAGACAACATTTGCTTCTTTTTTACCATCGAATGGCTTCTTCATAGCATTAGAAGATGTAGCCATTGAAATCGTCCCACTCTTAATACCACTTTTGACTCTTTACAAGTCAGAATCAGCTCAGTAAAACCAGGCGACAAGCTTCCAATCAAAAGATTAAAGAATGGGAATGTCAGAGTGCCCATGAACATATTCACCAATTCCTAGTTAGAAAAGGGAGGTTTCACCCTTCCATCCAAATCCCTCCATTTTTGTTCATACTCCTTGAACCCTTCATTCGAGCCCATGGACATGTTTTGCAGTTGCACACGAGTCGGCGCAAGGTCAGTATTATATTGATACTGCTTGTAGAAAGTAGAAACTAAGTCTTCCCATGTATGGATGTTGGTTCCTTCGAGCTGATAGAACCATTCAAGTTGAGTGCCAGCAAAACTTTCTTGAAAGAAATGGACCCATAATTTCTAGTCAGCAGTATGAGGTTGGATCTTCCAAACATAAGACCTCAAATGGAGTTTGGGACAAGAGACCCCATCATATTTGGAAAATGCGGGGACCTTGAACTTATGAGGGATGACCACCCATGGGATCATACCTAATTCTCCTAAATCTAATACAGACACCTTCTACATTTCCATAGCTTTGAGACGGTCTTCCAACTGCTTGTACTTGTCATCTGCAGGAGGATACTGTTCTTTGGAGTAGTCTTCATCTGCAGAAACCTAATTATTTCTACCTTAAAGCTTGATGCTTATACCCTCATCTTCTTGGTTGTCGTCTTCTTCAAAGGAAATATCCTCCACTTGAACTGGTTGAGTAGGACCTTTGAATCTTCTCCCCATATTGAGGATAACAACCGGCTTTTTAGTCTTCTTTTTCTTGGCGGCGAGTGCCATCAGATCTTTTTGTCCCTGTGCCAGATTCAAAATAGTCTCTTGAAATTGTGCATGCTGAGCCTGGAGGTCCTTAATAGTTTGTTCGAGGGCCATCTTATACTGAAATAAATAGTAAGTAGTTGAGAAAACCTATATGGAAAACATGTTATTTAATGATGCATGATATGTAAATGCAATGTTTTCAAGGACCTTAGGAGATTTAAATTTGCTAACCAAGAGGAAACAAAAACAAAGATTTTTATTAGTAAGTTCAAAATTACAATTGCCTCTTAGGCTAACAATTAAAACAAAAGGGTCTTAAAGAGACCAAAATATGAACTTCTAAAACCTAAGACTCAAGTCTCCCACGAATGCTTCCTCTTTGTGTTGACATATGCATTAAGGTTCTGCTCTTCATGGAGTTTCTTTGTCAGCTCCAACACTTTATTTTCACTTGCATAGAATTGAGTCTCAAAGGTGTCCCATTCTTTCTTGAGTTGAATCCAGGACTTTTGCAATTCTTTGAGGTCAGTGGGCATGTTTGGATAGAGGATGGTGCGAGAAACGTCTCCTTCGATAACAGTCTCTATGCTTACCAATGTGATAGCTGAATATGGCATCATAAGGTCTTGAGCGCAAGCTCGTACCCATTTGAGATAGGGCTCCAGAGGGATGAAGTTATTCTGCCCTAGAGCCTTACTATCAGTCTTGCTTACCATGCCCCAAGAATGTATAAACGTTTGACGATAGCCTTGAGGATCATTTTTGTAATCGAACATAATACCCTGGATAAATATGTCATGAGGACCATCTCTTCGAGCATAACCGAATTGACGTAGAGACAAAGAAGGGTTGTAAGTAATACCTCCCCTAATGCCAAGGAGTGGAACATTAGGGAATTCCTTACAGCGATCAATGATAGTGATATCCTCATGAGATTAGGAATACCAGTAGATGTCTTTATGAGAAAGTGACATTATTCTTTATGACCACCTTAAACCTTGTACATTCTTCATTATCGAGCGGGGAAGGTGAGAAGTAAACCAACTGGATAATAAAGGTATACAACAGATGAGAGTTTCTCGCTTCTTCATAGTACGAGTGTGAAGAGAATGCAAAATGTCTCTGAGAAAGGTAGGCACAGGATTACGAGAAAGAAATATCTTGGTGGAGTTCACATCTATGAGTTGGTCTAGGTTAGGAAACAGTACCAATCCATAGATTAACAAAGCCAAGATCTCCTCGAAGGCCTGAAAACTCATAGCATTCAAAAACAGTCGAGCCTTCTCTATCAGAAATTTAGCCAGAAAACCTTTGAATCCACTTCTCGTTTCCCAGTTGGATACTATGTCGGACCGCTTCAGATGTAAGGCCATTGCAATATCTTCTGGTTTCAGAGATTCTTCTAAACCGGTGAAGGGTATCTGACCAAGAACAAGTACTCTCAATAATTGAGAGAACTCCTCCATCGTGGGTACCAACTGATAATTAGGAAAGGTGAAGCAGTGATGTGCAAGGTCAAAGAACTGGAATAGAACATGCATCATGTCTTCGTCAAAACCTGGGGTAACCAGACTGGGTAGTCGACCATGCCTCTCGATGAATGGAGAACTTTCGGGAACCCTTGAGACTAGTTCCTTAATCTGAGGAGGCACTCTTACAAAGTTGATCCGGATAGTGTTTCTGCGAGCGGAGGCCATAGCCTGCAAAACAGAACAAAGATAAATCACTTGGTCCTTGAAATGGTTAGTGGAAATAATATGGTATGTTGTCATGATGTTATAATGTGATGTTTGAAAAATTAATAATACACAAACAAAACACACAAGGCCTTAGGTTTAAGCTTACATGGAACTTGTAGGGAAGTACCCTCTTGAGTTTTAGTTGGCTCAACATGTACTAAGAAAAGTAATTGGGTTCTAGGAGCCTCAATATCACCGATCTTTCTCCCAAGCATTGTTTCAGCACAAGCATCTGATTTGCAGCCAAAATATGTCGAGAGTCCGATCTCAATGAGTGTAGCATTGAGTATCAACAAAATTCTGTCTGCACCAAAGTCGGCCATCTCACTACCTTCTAATGGCTAAGTTGTGTCAAATAAGGTTCTGCTGTCAGTTAGTGCTTTATGACACCACGCGGCAACCCAACATTCTCATTAACTTAACTCAAGGGACACCGGCACCAACCAATGTGTCACACTGACATAGCCATCGCTTCAACCGTATCGGTATATGCCATACAATTTCACGATCTATTGTTACTTACTTAAAATGCCCCAGATCCGAGTATAGGATCTTTACAAGAAATAAACCCAAGCATATACCGAATTATAAAGCATACAAGGCAAATAAGAAAAGCAATAAAGGTGATATAGCTCTTAAGGTAACCCCACTTTTATTTTTCTCCCCAGCAGAGTCACCAGTTCTGTAATACGGTGGAAGAACTGACTTTTAGATTTTGCATTTTATCGCAAAATGTTGCGGATAGCAAGAGTCGCCACCTACTTTTCTTTTATCCAATAAAGGAAAGGGTGAATAGAACAGGAAAGCCCTTTGAGAATTTTTCTGAGTTTGGGGGGTAGGTTATGAAAAGGGAAGGTGTTAGCACCCTTTTCATATGTAGTTATCTACGGGCTCTTAATCACTATCTCACTTTTGATAATTCTTTGTGTTTGTGTATGTTTGAAAATATTTTCAAAATGCCTAAGTTCAACAAACTTTGTAATGATTCTCGTATCGTTGAGAATGCATACAAAGTGTTTGTTTTGAAAATGTTTCAGAAAAGAGTGTATGTATGAAAAATGTTTTAGTTTGTGAGCAAGCGACTATGACCTATCTACCTACTGAAAAGTATTTCGCGTTATTTTCCTCTTCCTTTAGATAGTGGTATACTACCATTAGTTAATAGGAAGCCCTATCGTTGGATGTGTGAGGGACATGCGCGGGTCATCGTACAGTTATAAAGGCAACTCATAGAGCACTTTAGCAATTTTTCGTAAGGGGCTAAGATTGTTTATCCAAGGAAGCATCGAAGGTTCATCGAGGGACTACGGTCTTTTAACCGAGGGTCTTTGCTAAAGCGTCCCACTTTTGAGAGACATGACTATTTTTTATCCAAGGCAACAAGTGGGGGTTACCCTAGAGGTGCGAGTGTGTGAAGTGTGTTGAGATTTATTTATTTTAATCTTTGAGATTAGGGTTAGATATCATTTGATTTTTAAATCTTGTCATTCAATCCTATTAAATTAGCAATAATAAGGAAAATAGTAAGGGCAGAAAATATCCTACGGTATTATAATGCTTCGGGGATGGGGGTTACAAACCACAAAATGGGGGAAAAAGTAAAGTAAACCCTAATTTATCTATTACATCCCTTAAAAATTACACAATTATGAAAATAATAATCAAAAAAAAAAATAAGCACGCAGAAATTGTGAAAAAGGGAAAGATACTGAAACCTAAAAAATTCTAAGCCTTAGGAAAATATTTTTGGTGTTTTGTTTAGAAAAATATTTTTATAGTGTAAAATAATAATTAACTCTAATTCTAATTAGTTTACAAATTAATTATGAAATAAAATCAAAATGTGATTAAATAATTAAATTTATTAATCAAAACCTAAATCTAATGTTTAGTGATTTTTTGCTAATTAAATATTGATTTAATTAATTATTTAAAAAATTTTAATTATTCAAAACAAAATAAATATTAAAAAGAAATGGGCCTGAAATGCAAAAAGAAATCCGAGGGGGGGGGGGGGGGGGGGAGGGGGTGTGAGAAACCAATTGCTAATCCCAACTTGACAAGGCCCAGAATTTGCGCTGGATTCAGTGAGGGTGGCCCTTAAAGGTTCCTGATGGAGAGCGTACAGTTGAGGCGTAGATCTAAACCCATTGAGATCTGATGGTCAGGATGTAAGATGTACCATGCGCGTGTTAGATTGGATTCGTGCGGGATCTACAAGAGAAATGTGAGAAAAATAACATACCAGAGGCAGAGATCGAACCCGTGCCCTAATATGCCAATGCCTTTGTGCGCTTCACTCTACCGTTGGGACGGCTGTTTCATTCGGTATTATAATGCAAACTAATTAATATATTGGAAAATGAAAACTAATATCAGACAAATAAAGAAACGCGTGCATGGTGGGACCCTGGGATTTTGGATCATCCAATCATGTCACCTCTTTATGCCACGCCTGTATTGACCTTCTCTGCATTTTTCAAACCACCATGGAGGGTGGAAAACACCATCATCTCTGATGTGGTGTTTTTCTCAAAACCTGCAAAATCCATCAAAACAAACAAAGAAAAACATAGATCCACTATATTGGATCCCGCGAGTTTAATGATGGGCTCAGTTTCGTCTAACACGGACTGTATCACCGAGTATGAAAGTTTACAAATTATTTTCCCTAGCCATGGCGTAACTTGATTCTTGCGTTAGGGCTCATAACTAAACGTCCTAAACAGTCACCAACATGATTCTGAACATGTACACATACATCAAATTGATTAAAAATATGTGAATTAAAAGTTTCAGTTTAGAAATTCTACCAATACCGGTGCCACATGGTTAGCATGTTCTGGACGCGTCTTGGCTTAGCAAAGGATCTAGATGAACTCCTAGAAGTCTCAGGAGGATGATTGGATCACTGCCTTTGAGTGAGAAAATTTCAACTGGGATTTCGAGCTTGCCCTAATGTTTTGAATCTTTGTAATCTTTTCAAGAGGTTCTCTAGTCAACATTTACGTGCCCTTTGTATCTGACTTACTTGTACTTATATAGAGAAGGGAAATGTCTCAATATACATGGCAAGAAATCATGTAATCAAGCCATGATAAAATAAAAATCGCGCACTTTTAAAAACTTCCACTTTTAAATTTTTCCTTTCCATTTTGAGCCTTACACGATTTTGGCATGCTGTACTAGGCTGTCATGAGTTGTATTGGGCCTCTAAAAGATTTAAACAAAAACCCAAGACCTCATACTATTATCTCATATTTTATTTGACTTTATTTGCATTTAAATGAATGAAAATTTAAATAAAAGAAATAAAAATCATAAAAAATACTCGAATGGATTTAGAGGTCCTCTAACACCTTATGAACATGTTTGAACATCAAAATTTAAGCCCACTAGTTCAAAATTTCAAGTTTGCTCATTTGAGATTTCATGCATTTCTAAAAAATGGACCAACTTGTGCAACTCATAACTTGCTAAATTTTCATCTTTTGAAGGTGATGTTTGACTTTTTGGAAAGTTCAAGATGTCCTCTACAATTTATCATTTGATCATTTTTTGCATTTGGAGAATTCATCTTGATGTAAGTTGCTTTGACAAAAAGTGTCTTTTGTTGACTTTTGAAATGACTTGTAATGTATTATCTCATATATTTCAAATTAAGCACTTTTTATACTTGGGCATACATATACGAAATTATAGAGAATTTAATTTCCTTAAAAAATCGGTTTGGTAGGGAAAAAGTTGATGAAGCATGTGAAAGTTATGCTTGGTCAAAGTTCAGTTAACTTCTCCTAAGGAAACCCTAATTTGGAAACTTTTAACTTTTGATGATTTGATGATTTTCCTTGAGGAATCATGATCAAATGATGAATATCACTTCAAAATATTGATGTTGACCAAAAATATTGAAGTTTGACTGTAAGTTGACCATGGTTGACTTTTACCCAATACAGTTGACTTTCAATCATCTGAGCCATTGACTGAGCAAACGTTTGAGGCAAGACTTGAAACTTGACATGAGCATTGTTGAAGACCTATAATGAACAATGAAAACCATTTGAGACCTTTGAAACCCATTCTTCCTTGTGCAAGATGAAACCCTAGTTGTGGACCCATTGCTTAGGAGGAGGTTTGACTAGTCAACCCTTGAGTAACTGTGAGTACTTGAGACCTTTAGAAGAGTTTCTTGAATAAAAATGGGAGAGCAAATTTTGGGGTACAACAGTACCCCCTTCATAAATTTCTGGTACATGAGCATTTGCTCGAGTGCTTCAAAGAAAGACATATTTGATCTTATCGGTTATTCTGAACCAGCAAATAGGCCGAAAGACGACATCTGGTTTGCTGGAAAGTTGAGGAGAATGAGGGGTTATACCTGCAAGGCACTCCGCTGATCAAGTAATAATGGTTGCAAAGAGATACAAGAAAAATATTAGGGTTTAAGGTTTGAATATTAGATACTTGTCCCTCACATGTGTTAGGGTTTATATAGTTCCCCCAATGCGTAGCCATTGGTCCCTATTTTTTAGGCCTAGAAATATGGATCCGCAAAAATAGGTAACTGCCAGGACTTGGTCAAAATGGGCAGACATTCCCGTAACTAGTTGTTTGTTTCGAGGAGGAGGCGGATTACAGGTAGAGAGGCATTCTAGACATTTCCTGGTTGTCAACTCGACTCGTGTCGGGAAGATGGAGAGATATCTGTTGACTTGGGTAGGCGTGTGTATCAGGCATCATTGGTGGCGCCAATGGTAGAAGCGGATTGTTTGACCAACGATGCTAGACTACTGATATTGGGTCGTGCCAACAGTAGAAGCGGATTGGGTCAATTCTGGCTATTGGGCCAGTCAAGAACATGAGCCCCCTAATTTGTTGCTTATGGGAAAAGGAGTGATGACTTTAAGATGTGCTAGTATAACTGGGGTGCTCTCGAGCCGATTTTGCACGAGGAGTACAAGTGATGCTTGAAGTGTTCGCCTTACGGGGAGAGGAACATTTGAGTGGCTATGAGGATTTATCATGTTTTTAGGGGAAATTTCATGTGAGGAGTCTGAAAATTGCTCGGGGTGTTTGTCTCATGGGGAGAGGAACACCTGGTTGGAATTTGGGGAGTCTGCATACCACGCTTGCATTGATCCATGTGCTATCATAAAGGCGTAATGGTGGCAAGTCGAGAAACTAGAGCGTAATGATGACGACCTTTTGGTTTCCCTAGGTGTGTGCTCATCCACGCGCTAGAGAAGTTAGTCTATAAAAGGGAGTGAGGTAGGTTCATTTGCACCTTTCACTTGCTTTCTCTTTGCTCGTATGACTCGTTTATGATCGACGTTGCTTTCCAACGATGCTTTTGTTTGTTCCACCGCTCGCCGCCGTATATACCCATTCGTTACCAACTTCATTCCTTCTAATGCGATAAGTTTTGATTTCTTCTGCCTTTTTGTATTTTGCACCTGTTCCAGGTTAGATTCTTTGTTTATCCTAGAAATGCATGTTATTAGGGCTAGAACATTGAGAAAACTTTCGGGGGGAGTGTTGGTGTTTAGACGGTGGTTCAATCGTGTGAGGGTGTCGGCATTGCCGCAGACCTTTCTAGGAGGTCCTGAGCCATGGTGGGTGTTGATGATTTCTCCAGCGAAGGTTAGGCCATTTTTTGGTTTTTGTCATGATCTTTGTACATTCCTGATGAACGTCCTGGGTGATTTTGAACTTAGCAGTTTTGGGGACGTTGCCCTTGAGGGTTTTAGGCTTTAACCCCATTCTTAGGTGCCTAACGCGTTCGAGGGAGATCATCTTCGAGCCTATTTGTTGTTATTGAGTGGGGGCTATGGTCAGGGATAAGGTCCTCATTCTGTTGCCTTTCATTTGATTAGCGGTGGAACGGTGGATTTGACTCTGATGTCAAACTTACTTTTGTTCTCTAATTTTCAAGTATAATGGCTGATAGTGCTTATGAAGAGTTTTTGAATGAGCCGAGAAGATCTACTTAGAGTTCCACCAAATATGACCTACTGAGGAGGGCACCTCGGGGGCGCTTGAGTCTGAACCAGGAATGTAGAAATCAGGCTCGCTTGAATGAGATGTAGTTGAGGAGGATGCATCTATGGGTCTTGCTAGTGGAGTCGGGCAAGATGCGCTTGATGGTCCTCTAGCATGGGTCGTGTTAGACCCTTGGGAGAATTCTTCTTACTTTATCGACCATCTAAATGCTCACGGCTGTGGCTCAGGGGGTGGAGCTCGATGGTGATGAGAAGGAGTGTAATATATAAATTTCCAGGATAAGTCATCGTATTTGCTCAGAGTTCGATGTTTGATAGATTCCCATGTATGATATCCCATTCCGAGAGATGGGTTTTCCGATCCCTTTTACTGATCTTCAGGCGGCCATTTTCCGTCATCTCTGTTTGGCTTTGTCGCAGCTACACCCCAACTCTATCGCCTTTATACGAGCTTTCGAGACCGTGTGTGATTATTTGAAGGTAGGGGCGACAATTTCCTTGTTCTTCTACTGCCTCCATCTTCAGAGGAGCACATTTAGTACTCAGTTCGGATGGGTTTCCTTGAAGCAGGCGAATGGGAAACTGTTCAAGGCCTACTTGGAGTCTGTCTGACTTTTCAAAGATAAGTATATTGTGATCCAGCCCATGTCAGAGAGGGTGTTGCCGAATGTTTTTAGGAGTGCCACGGTGCTCGACGAGGACAGGGGTTATGTCCTGAATGTAGACGGGGAGAAGGTGATGAAGTTGGTGCACAAGTTCAACTTTCAGTAAATGAGGAAGCATTATGATAAGGGGACTGACCTCTACGTCTGAAAGAAGGGTCATCTTGGTCCCGAGGATCAGGCTAGTCTTGAGCGTTGATCCACCTTTGTCGCGGGCATCCCCCCACTCCCGCGTATGGGCAGAGGGGGGAAACCAGTTTTCAACAAGGACGGGAAAGCGACATACGAGCCCGACTTGATAGGCGTTAAGGACCTCCTCAAGAGCGAGGACCCCGTAACATATTTTGGTAGTTATCTTATATTCCTATTAAATTTATATGCATGACTTTTTGTTCCTGTTTACTGAACCTAATTTATTATTTCTTGCAGAAATAATGAATTCCGCTGCTGAGTGCATGGCTAGAAAAACTCTCCCGAGCTTAAAGAAGGTGCAAAAGTCTTCCAGACCTTCGCTAGGTGATATAGGACGACTTCACAGTCGGGTTCAGGCACGTCATCGATTGGTCCAATGGTCGAGGCTCTCTCCCCTCAAGAGGTGTCCTCGAGGTTTAAAAGGAAACACCATGAAGGCACAATAGATCAGACAGGAAAGAAGGAAAAGGGGCAGTTTGATCTGCCTCCTTGTTGGCATAACAGGGCCTTCTTTGAGGGAGCCACCCTACATCTTCCCCGAGCTGAGTCACTTCTTCTTGAGGATTTGGATAACCCGAGCAAGAGGGTGATGTTGGCTCAGGATGTTGGTTCCGTTATGAGGGTTCTGGAGATGGCTGTTGCGTATACCGAGGGAGATAATTCCCAGGAAGTCGAGATGAGGAGATTACAGGCCAAGCTGGCGACTTTTGAGAATGAACGCGGCACTGGGGAGGCTTCCCGAAAGAAGGAAGTTGAGAGTATGGAAAAGATGACTGAGGAGCGCGATGCCCTTCTACTCGAGAAGAAAGCTTCCGGAGAGCTGGTGGCGTCCCTTAGGGCCGAGGATGAGTCAGACGAGGTTAGAAGTATGAAGACTCGGTCCGACTTGGTTGCTCGTCTCCAACTGGCCTTGAAGGATTGTATGGTCAATGTTATGGGGAGTTTTGATTACGCGGTGGCGTAGCTCCGGGTTATGAACCCGACTTTGAGTTCAACACGGATGGAATAGAGCTCCACTACTATGTGGCAGATGGCAAGATAGTTATTCCTGAGTTCCTTTGGATTGACGAGGATGTCGAGGTCGGGGATCCCTCTCATGCGGATCTTA
This sequence comes from Vicia faba, assembly GCA_948472305.1. Lineage (NCBI taxonomy): Eukaryota > Viridiplantae > Streptophyta > Magnoliopsida > Fabales > Fabaceae > Vicia > Vicia faba. Next base: position 944,051,597 of record OX451735.1, read on the forward strand.
TTTCTGAGGTCGGTGTAAATAAGGAGGGATTTTATCCCATTGTTTGATAAGCTTTTATTTTGGCCTGCGTGCCATATTATTGTAATTTGTTCTGTGGGATTTTGCCTTTTTTGATGCACATTTCAACAATCGTGGTCCCTGTGGCCACAAGTTCGTCTTCTTGAATGGGGGCCTTGAGCATCCCTTTTGTAATACTTTATACAATTGCGACCTTGGTGGTCATCTTTTTAATTTTTCAACCAAGGTGGTCATTTCGTTTTAATCTACATTACTTAAGTGTTTTTGACTTTGGTTTACATATGATTTATTGATTTTTTTTAGGAATATTTTCATTTCTTTGCATGCTCGTCTACTTGAGATGATTTTGTATTTATTAGGGATTTGTGGGGGTTTGCTCGTTAGTTTTTGAGTTCGCCAGTATGGGGAAATTGGACAAACGACCAGGGTAATTACCGGCCATGGGGCGGAACTCAGGTCTTATTATGAGGACCCGAATTCGGAAGCATGAACTTCCCATTGAGAGCTGGGTGTTCTTCCATCGTGGTACGACGATGGTGGAGCTCGTTTGAGTTATCCTCGTCGGGCTAAGGATCTGCTTGTCAAAAGAGTGGAAACTTGCCTCTTCATTTAATTTCGAGTGTCATGCTTGTACCTAGGCATACACGTGTGGTCGGACATAGGTGTGTTCATTGGGTTGATAAGACACACTGATTGCTCAGTGATTTAACTGTAATATTGCCTTAGTTTTTCAGCGTTCCAAGGTCGATCAAGTTGTCCCCCCTATAGGTTTTCTAGGTAGTGTGCTATTCCCCGTTTTCAGATGAACACGGTAAGGGCCTTCCCAGTTTGCGGCGAGCTTGCCATCACGAGACTCTTCGTGATTTCTCTTCAGAACTAGGTTGCCGACTTTGAATTCACATCGTATGACTTTGGCATCATATCTTATATCGATTTCTTGTTTAAGAGAGGCTTCTCGTAGGGTCGCACCCGTCCGAAATTTCCTCCTTTAACGCTAAATCATTCATCTCTTTGTTGAGATGGGCTTCGGTCCATCTGGAGGGTACCTTGATTTCGACGTGGATGACGACCTCGATTTTGTATGCTAATCGGAAATAGGTCTCCCCGATTGAAGAGTGAATCGTCGTGCAATAGGCCCAAAGCATGTTGTGTAACTCCTCGACCCATCTTTTCTTGGTTTGGTCCAACCTTCGCCTGATGCCTCGTAGGATCACCTTGTTCGTAGAATCGGCTTTCCTGTTTGTATGGGGGTGCTCGACGGAGGCGAAGTGTTGGATGGTGCCCAACTTGGCAACGAATTCCTGGAAGTTTTTGTCCATGAGTTGTGTCCCGTTGTCGATGACAGTCACTTGTGGAATTCTGAATCAAGAAAGGATGTTTCTTTTGTAGAAACGGAGAATGTTTTACACGGTGATATTGGCTAGTGCTTTCGCTTCTATTCACTTAGCGAAGTAGTCGTCAACCACTATCAGATATTTGTTCTAGTTCGTTCCTACCACGAAATCTCCGAGGAAGTCCAAGCCCCACCAAGTGAAAGTGTGATACGGTGGGAGAACTGACTTGATTGTTTTGTGTTTTATCGCAAATGTTGTGTTTAGCAAGAGTCGCCACCGACTTTTCTTTTATCCAAAAGGAAAGGTGAAAAAGCACAGGAAATACCTTTAGAGATGTTTTCTTGAGTTCGAGGGGTAGATTATGAAAAGGGAAGGTATTAGCACCCTTTTCATCCATGGTTTTCCATGGGCTCTTATTTACTTGCTAGATCACTTGCTTTTGTTTGGAAAATGTGCTTTGTGTGGTTTTTGAACGTATTTTGAAAAGATGCCATCGTTTAGGCAAACTTTGTAATAGTTATCATTTGTAAGAACGTATACAAAGTGTTGAGCTTTTGAAAATGTTTCAAGTTTGGAAAGATGTTTGGAAAGTGTATGTGATTGTTTTGAAAATAGCAAGGATATTGGTTTTGAGAGTGAGCAAATAACTAAAAGTAATCTACTTACTTAAAAGGTCTTAGATATGCTTTTCCTCATACTTTAGATATTGCTATCTTACCATTGTTTTAGTAAGAAGCCCCATCGTTGGATGTGAAGGGACGGGCGTTGGGTCATTGATGACCATGATAGCAATGTTGTGAGATGACTTAGCACTTTTCTTTTAGGGACTAAGATCATTTTGAAAGGCAACTTTGATAGAGTCATCGAGGGATTATGATCTTATATTTTTCGATTTGTTTGTGCTAAGACATTCCACATGCATAACATGGCCATTTTGTAAGGCAGCAAGTGGAATTACCCTAAGGGTGTAAGTGTGCGAGTGTATTTTGATTGCATGCATAACTTGTCTTGAATTAGGGTTTTCTAAGCATTGATTTTACTCTTGCCATACAAACCCTAATTACTAACAATATATGAAAGCAATGAAAGTACATAAAATAAAGATTCTACGCTATTACAATCATTAGGGGGATGGGGTGTACAAATTTCAAATGGGGATTGCAAATTAAATCCTATGTTACTATTACAACCATATTGAAATAGATAAGAATGTACAGGAAATGTAAAATGCTTATTTATTAAAAAAAAGAAATAAGTTTTATTTAAGAAAATATTTTTTGTCTTTTTATGTTAAAAGAAAATATAATATGTGAACATGAAATATTTTTGGTGTTTTTTTTATTAGTGAAAAATAAAAGTGATGAAAAAAATAATAAAGGAAAGAAAACAAAATCAGCGTAAATGCTGAAAATAGAAGAGGTCAGAAGTTCTGACTCTGACTTGCTGCACAAACAGAAACAACGTTAGTAGAAATATGGAAGTTTAGAAGTTCTGGATCTTCTGAGGATTCAGAAGTTTTCAGAAGCTCTGATGCAAATGTCAGAACTTTGTCTCTCTCCTTGCTAATCAGAACATCTGCAACTTAGTCATTTCTTAACAGAACAGAAGTTGCACATATAACAGTTATGACAAATTTCAAGAAATATCAGAAACACAAATTAGAAGCAGCATGAATTTTCTAATCCTAATTCTGAGTCCTAATTTATTTATGAAACTCTGAAATGGAATTCCCTCTATTTGGGCACGCAGATGCATGAAATCTCAGAATATGTACATAATCAGGATCATAATATCTACATTATGTTAAATATGCAAAATCTGACAATGCATAATTAGTATAATGAGAGTTAGCAGAAAACTTACCTTGCAGCTGGAAAAAATTCTGTGAATTGGAGGTTGATCCTGAACTCTGGTGATGTTTTGAGAAACTTCTTCATGTACTCAGCTGGATGAAAGTTTTCACCTTCTGGAACAGCCAAGGGGTGATATTCTGACTTCTTTGAGGTGGAGGTGGATGGAGAATGTATGGCAGTAGGAATACAGAAGTTAGGGTAACTTCTAATATGTGAATCAGCAATTGCATGGATGGCTTTAGTCAAGAAACATTTGAGGAAAAATGGAGTTTGAATGCAAGAATCAAATGCTAAGGTTTTGTATTTTTGTGTTTATAGTTTTGTGGATTCTTGGAATTTTTACAGGGGTTCAAGACTTTTCTTTCTCAATTTTATGACCTCTTCTCAATGGCTAATGGTGCTCTATTTATAGGCAAAGGTTTTGTAGTTTGGAGATGTCAAGTGGCGCCAATATCATGTGCTAGATGCTGACTTACTCCTGAAGTAAGCTTAAACAAGCATGGTTCAATGCATCAAGTGGGATGATTAGCAGCGTCTAAGCTGGATTTGTCAGCATGAATTAAGGAAAAGTAGAAGCAGCGCATGGGCCTAGCATACTTTTGCACAAAAGTTTGTCCTCCCAAGACAGTAGGGGTACACGTGGGGGAAACCCTTTGGATAGAAACTCAAAAGTGGTTGTCAGCATTAAATGAGTTCCCATGTGAAACTATGCATCATTGCTTTATTCTGGATCAGAAGTTCTGTTTCAGCGTAGCATCCAATCTTCTGATCCTCTTATCTTCTGGCTTCAGCATGTTCTGAAGGATCACTCAGACTTTCCAATAAGCTTATGGCACGCTTAGTAAGCTTCTTTGATTTAACCTGGAAAACTCTGACTGAACCTTTGTGAAAACTGGTACAGAAGTTCTGACCGAACTCTGTCTTGAGAATTTCCAGAATTTGCTGAGTGTGAACACTGACCCAGAAGTTCTGAAATTGTCATATTTCTTAAACACTTAGAAAAATTTCTAAATATTTAGAATTTGACTTTTCCAAAGTAAAATTTGACTTTTGAAATTCTTGATGAAACAAACTTCATATTCCAACATGTCTTGATGAAATATGATTTTTTTAAGATTTTATTTTGATCCAAAAGTCAAAGTTAGACTTCTCAGTGTGCAAATGACCATGTTGCCCTTGTGAATGGTTTGCTTGGAAAAATTGATAATTCAAGACTTGGAATTAGATGAGAGAAAACTTAAGGATCCAGGGTGATTCCTTGAGAAATGAGAGGGTAAATTTTGGGGTACAACAGCTGCCCATGTTCAAACTTCTTGAACCTGAAGGGTTAGATTGGTGGATCCGTCATTCGTGACTAGAAGGTGAAAGATGTTTGAACACTAGAGTGCCCAGAAATTTACACTCGAAGATGGATGGTGAATGGGCTTATAGATGCCATTTGGAGGAATGTTGGTAAACGCTGGAAGAAGTACCAGCACAAATCTCTTGTTGATTTATACTAAACTTGATGTTTTACCTGTGAGAAAAGGGGTTAGTAAAATGCAGATGCTTGCATGATGTTCACCAGATGTGGTATCATGCTAAATGCATATGGTATGTACATGCTATGATGTATGAATGTGAAATGTTTGTTTTTGTCCCAGAAAATAAATCCCTGACTACTGCTGAGGAAATCCTGGGAGGTTGAATCCCTGATTGCCTGTTGGAAATGAAAAACATGCATATCTTCAAATTTTATTGAAATGATGCTTTTCTGGGGAATATCGCTCAAATGTCAGCTGTTATCTGGTCGGATCCAGGATTCACAGTTGCTGAGGAAGAGGTAGTCGGCTGCTATCTGGTCGGATCCAGGCTTCATGACAACTTACTGGAAGAAGAGATGGATTAACTGTTATCTGGTCGGATCCAGGCTTTGTAGAAAATTCTTTGAAATTGAATAGTTATCTGGTCGGGTCCAGGCTTCACAACAACTTGCTGGGGATGCGGAGGTTAACTGTTATCTGGTCGGATCCAGGCTCTACAGTAACTTACCGGAGGAAAGGATGAATTAATTGTTATCTGATCGGATCCAGGCTTTTCATAAAATTCCTTGAAATTGAATAGTCATATAGTCGGGTCCAGGCTTTATGGTCTTTTAGAAAGCTGTACTATTATCTGGTCAAATCCAAGCTTCATAATGTCTTTTTGGGAATCATAGTTAATTGTTATCTGGTCGGGTCCAGGCTTTATAATATACTGTTTGAAAACTATTATCTGGTCGGGTCCAAATTTCTTTGATGAGGTCAATTGTTATCTGGTCGGGTCCAGGCTTCACAATAAACTTTTTGAAAACTGTTATCTGGTCGGGTCCAGGCTTCTTTGATGAGGTCAATTGTTATTTGGTTGGGTCCAGGCTTCACGATAAACTGTTTGAAAACTGTTATCTGGTTGGGTCCAGGCTTTGCAGATTTCTTTGATCAGGTCAATTGTTATATGGTTGGGTCCAGGCTTCACAATAAACTGTTTGAAAACTGTTATTTGGTCGGGTCCGGGCTTTGCATATTTCTTTGATCAGGTCAATTGTTATCTGGTCGGGTCCATGCTTCACAATAAACTGTTTGAAAACTGTTATCTGGTCGGGTCCAGGCTTTGCAGATTTCTTTGATCAGGTCAATTGTTATCTGGTCAGGTCTAGGCTTCACAATAAACTATTTGAAAACTGTTATCTGGTCAGGTCCAGGCTTTGCATATTTCTTTGATCAGGTCAATTTTTATCTGGTCGGGTCCAGGCTTCACAATAAACTTCTTGGGGATTTAGTTGTTATCTAGTCGGTTTCTAGGTTTCACAATGAATCTCTAAGGATGATTGCTATCTGGTCGGATCCAGGCTTCACAACGACTTTCTTGAAAGGATGGAAATGAGGACTAATATTTGGTCGGGTCCAGGTTTCTCAGTCGTTTTTTGGGGATAGAGAGACAACTCTACTGGGGAAAAGAAATTAAACCTTGGTCAGACTGAGTTCAGGTTCTTCTATATATTTGAAGAGTTAGGCTATTATCTGGTCGGGTCCAGGTTTTATAGCGTTTTGAGATCATCTGTTATCCGGTCGAGTCCAGGCTTCAGTAACTCAAATTGTTATCTGGTCGGGTCCAGGTTTCAGTAATGACTTGAAAATGGTGCTAATATCTGGTCGGATCCAGGCTTCATAGCATCTTGGAAATAGTAAAGACTTTACTGACGGCTTTACTAGGGATTAGGGGTTGTGGCCCTGTGATTTGCAGTATTTTGAAAGGGAAATTCAAACTGGAGAGTATAGACTCAGTCGGGTAAGGTAGACTCAGCTTGGGGAGGATACACCTAACTAGGGATGATGGGCTCAGCCGGGGATGATGGGCTCATTTGGGGAGGATAGATTCTATTTGGATAAAATAGCCTCGGTTGGAGAAGATGTACTCAGCTGGGGAAGATGGATTCAGCTGGGCAATTTGTGGTGTCTTGATTGTTGTATGTTGAGAAATTTACACTTGGCTGGGGAAATAACTCTGTTGGGGAAATAAACCCTGTTGAGGAGGTGAATTTCCATTAGGAAGAGATCCCATAGGCTTCAATCTTGTAAAAATTGACTTAGCTGGGGAGAAAGTTGCCAAGAGATTGGGACTTTGGTCAGGGATTGTCTTATGCAAAGAGATTATGTGGGCAACTTTGTTGGGGAAAGGTTTATTGTCACCGTCCTGGTGGGGATAATGATGATGAGATAACTCTGTGGGGCTATTTCATATACATTAAAGAGATGCTTACTGCTGTTGTGCGCTAATGCTCTGTTGTTGATGCTGCTTCTTAGCAAGACACATGTTCCAAATGGTTTTAATTATGTTCATATGCATATGTTCATTCAATTTTAGCCATTGGACAAATTTGCATTCAAAATAAAGACATAAAATTTTGCACTTCAAAGTGTATTTGTATTGATATTTTGCCCATGAATAGGCGTTTTTTTACATAGAGACAGAGATCCTAGTAAGAGGAAATCGCCAAAAGGAAAACAAAATTGAGAATGAAAACAAATAGCCATGTGAAATAATCTCATTGCCTTCCAGCTCTACTATTGCCCCAATGTCGTCGAACATCCTTTTTCGTTGATCGAAATTGATTGGATTGATCCTAGACCATTTGAACTTGGACCTTGGTGATAGAATTGACTGTGTTGATTTCACGGGACATAGTCGTACGCTTTTAATCCTTAATTTTTGCCTGAACCGCCCTTTCGGGTTTTCGGTCCACCAGGATACCCTTTTTTGCCCAAGTCGCCCTTTCGGGTTTTCAACTTACCGGGTGTACAATCTTTTGCTATCCTAATTTTTGCCCAAACATTTTGGTTTGCCGGGATGCCCTTATTTTTATTAGGTGTGTTAACCTAATGGGTCTCTTATGCATAGTATTTTTTAACTATGTCCGTGTTTATAGGATGTGGGAAATCTTCACCGTCCATGGTGGTCAGCATCATGGCACCGCCATAAAAAACTCTCTTGACAACAAACGGCCCTTCATAGGTGGGAGTCCATTTTCCTCTAGGGTCACCTTGTGGTAAAATGATGCGTTTTATCACCAGGTCACCAACTTGACATACTCGAGGCTTTACCTTTTTGTTGAAAGCCTTGATCATCTGTTTTTGATATGTTTGACCATGGCAAATAACAACTAATCGTTTTTCAGCGATCAAGTTCAGCTGATCCAATCTCATTTGAATCCACTCTTCTTCGCCTAAGCCTTCCTCGATCATAATCCTCAGCGAGGGAATTTGAACTTCCACTGGAAAAATAGCTTCCATGCCATAGACTAGAGAGAAGGGAGTTTCCCCAGTTGATGTTCTGGCTGAAGTACGGTAGCCATGTAGAGTAAATGGTAACATCTCATGCTAATATTTATAGGTCACTACCATTTTCTGCATAATCTTCTTGATATTTTTGTTGGCCGCTTCGACTGCGCCATTCATTTTCTGTCTATACAGAGAAGAATTGTGATGCTTGATCTTAAATTGAGTGCACAACTCCATGATCATGGCATTGTTGAGGTCAGTCCCATTGTCGGTGATGATCCTTCCGGGGATACCATAACGAAATATGAGGTTGTGTCTGATGAATCTGGCTACCACATTCTTGGTGATTGAGGAAAACGAGGCAGCTTCGACCCATTTGGTAAAATAGTCGATGGCGACAAGAATGAAGCGATGTCCGTTGGAAGTCGTAGGTTTGATCTCTCTGATCATGTCAATGCCCCATATTGAAAATGGCCATGGAGTGGTCATGACATTTAGAGGGATTGGAGGTACATGGACCTTGTCAGCGTAGATTTGGCATTTGTGGCAAGTTCTTGAATGTTGATGACAATCGGTCTCCATAGTTAACCAATAGTAACCTGCTCTTAAGATTTTCTTAGCCATCGTATGTCCACTTGAGTGAGTACCAAAAAGGCCATCGTGCATGTCTTCCATAATTTCCTCTGCCTCCTTCTTGTCTACACATCGGAGTAGAGTTGAATCATGGTTGCGCTTGTACAATATCCTGTTACTTAGGAAGAATTTGGCTGCAAATCTTCGTAAGAACTTTATGTCATTGATAGATGCCCCTTCTGGATACTCCGATGCTTCAAGATATATCATCACCTCATGGTACCATGGATTTTCCGCATCAGTATCGAGCTCATAGCAATGTGCAGGTTCATCGAATCTTTCAATTGTTATCATAGGGACTTCGTTGTCCCATATGACTTTGAACATTGAAGACATGGTTGCCAAAGCTTCAGCCAACTAGTTTTCTTCTCTAGGGAAGTGCTCGAACGTGATTTATTCGAAGTAAGGAATTAGGGATAGCACAAGCTCCTTGTAAAGGATAAGGTTAGGGTGTTCAGTGTCCCAATCTCCTTTTACTTGGCTGATCACCAAGGCGGAATCTCCAAACACATCCAAATGCTTGATCCTTAAGTCAATGGCAGCTTTCAGACCTAAGATGCATGCTTCATACTCATCCATATTATTTATGCAATCGAAGCATAGTCTGGAAGTGAAAAGAGTGTGGAAACCTTCAGGAGAGATGATCACAATACCAATTCCGTTACCTAAGGCGTTAGAAGCCCCATCGAATACCATAATCCATCGGGATCCTTGTTCAGGTCCGTCATACGGTCTAAGTTTCGCACAGCCGGTAACCAGCATAATATCCTTATCATGGAAGTCGAAGTTCATTGACTGATAATCATCCACAGCTTGATGGGCCAAATGATCTGCTAGTACACTTCCTTTGATGGCTTTTTGATTTGTGTATTGAATGTCGTACTCAGTCAAGATCATTTGCCATCTGGCTATTCGTCCGGAAAGGGCAGGTTTCTCGAAGATATACTTGATTCGATCCATCTTAGAAATCAACAGAGTGGTACGAGTCAACATATACTGTCTTAGCCAACGAGCAACCCATGCCAGAGCGCAGTAAGTTTTCTCGAGCAGTGAATATCTGGTTTCACAGTCGGTAAACTTTTTGCCCAGGTAATAGATAGCATGCTCTTTTCGGCCAGACTCGTCATATTGGCCGAAAACACACCCCATATAATTCTCTAGTACTGTCAAGTAGATGATCAAGGGTCTTCCTTCAATGGGAGGCATGAGAATAGGAGGTTCTTGTAGGTATTCTTTGATCTTGTCAAAGGCAATCTGGCATTCATCGTTCCACCTGACTA